>JAAGVU020000043.1:3077765-3146260 GCA_011763525.2 Mormyrus iriodes | reverse complement strand
CCCACCGCCCACCCCCTAATCTACCAAGTTCACGGGTTCCCGGTGGCCCGCGCTACCTAGCGAACGTGCTGGTTCCCGCTCGTTGAAGAAAAGCGCCCGGGATCCTCAGCCATCTGGAGTGTTGTCTCGTCCCCCCCCCCACCAAATAATCGGACGCCGTCGCTAAACGAAGGCGGCGAGGTTAAATTACACTCAAGTTGTTGCAGCGTGCGAATCCGGCTGAGCAGACCCGGGGGTCCAACCTCCAGGTTTGGAACGAGTACAAATGTGCATCTTTGTTTGTGCCAGTCGAATGACTCCCTCACAAAGACTGGCTCCACCTCATGATGGAGGCACTGTTGCATCCAACGCTCCCGATTTCCACGGAGTTATCCGAGGAGGGCCTCCGGTGATGGAAATAATCTGGGAACCCTCAGATCCCATCTCCCCGTCTCCAGCCAGTCAGATCATTGCGAGGAGGTTCCCCAGGCCAGCTGTCCACCCGTGTAGCCCCCTCGTTTGCGATGCGGGCTTGTCACAGGTGCTACTGCTCAAATACAGCACAAAAAAAAATCCTGCAAGGTAGAATTGGGTGGAAGAGAGAAGTCCAGCCTCAGTCAGGCTGACTGCATTCTCACGGGAAGTGTCCGATAAGACTTCATGCAAAATAATCACCGTGGTTTGAAGGGCACTGGGACCTTAGCAAGTGACTGTGAGATAAACAGCTAGCTACCATGAACTTTGATTGCAGAAATATCAGTTAAAAGATATTTTTACCCAACTGTGGACCCGTGGCAAACAGCTGCCTTTAATTTTTGCCTTTGGCAGCACATCTAACATTACAAGCACAGACACTCCATCGCAGCACCGACATTGCCTAATGTTCGGTCCGTTTCACTGTTCAACACCAGCACCATCCGTTTCCCAGAATCCTCAGAGCTGAGAGACGCACACGCTACACTAACACGCCCATATCAATTGGGATGGGGGCCCCCCCGGCTTATGTCGGTGTTTATGTACTCCGGCCGGCGGAGTCCGTGATGTGAGAAGGCCCGGATAGGAGCGCGCCGCGTGCCCCCAGCTTCCAGTCATTAGCTGGCTGCCTGTTGAGGTGAGGAGAGCCGTATCCTAGAGCTGAGCTTTATTTAATGCTCCAGGAAGCTATTTTAGAGCGAGGGCCCGTCTGAAAATGAAAAAGCGTCTCCGGGCTGCGAGAGAGGCGGGAGCCTCTCCTGTCATTCCAAATAGCTTTTTTTTTACACCCTATGGGTACAGAGGGAACATTTCCATCCTCCTCGCAAGGTCCCCTTGACAGCAGTCCTCCATTCTCGGGCCCGCGGCAGTGTCCAGACAGCAGGGTTAATTTCACGTTGAGGCACATGACCAAGACTGGGCTGGGCTCTTCCCATCATCCCTTGCCATCGGGTGCGGTTCCTTATTTTCAGTGCGATTGCTTGTTCTTTGCGTGTGGTACAGCAATACAGTCCATTACACGTTGCTCTTGGGTTGAAACATGAGTCCTTTGACCTCCCACATTCCATCCATCGATCGACTCATCCATACATCCATTTCCATAATTGTTCATCCAATACAGGAGCCCACAGCCTATCCCAGGAATCGCAGGACACCAGGCAGCGCTCACAAGGAACGGGATGGCAGCATTTGGGTAGTAAATAGTTAAACATGATTCACTTCCAGATCCTGGAACCGAGAGCTTCAAGTGTCTCCTTACTATCAGTTTGTATGTTAGCTTATATCTGTGCCTGATTGTGAATCTGTTTCCTACAAATCCAGAATATCTTTACGCATTGTGCTAATTAAGGAGTATTCACTGCAGCTGTCAGAGTTAATCCAGCCATCAGTTCATCTAAGAGAGGAAATTATTCCATTGCAGCCCTATGCTCCTGCATACAAATTGCTCAAAATCAATCTAAGAATTTAAGGTATTTTGGCAAACGACCGATGGTACACGGTCCTGGGAATTGTCACACTGGGAACCTTCATAATCAGTGCGTAGAGCCTGAATAAGTTATTAAATGGTTTGTGTTAGTTTGAATTTTATACATTTTAAAATTGTTTTCACTTAGTTTTGAAAATCGATTTGCAGCATCTGCGTTAGAGTTACAGACGTGGTGTTTTGGAAATGAAGTCAAGGACAATAAATGTAGAATCACCCAGAACTGAAGGTAAATTCTAAAATAAATACAGTTGGTGCCAAATCTATATGTTTGCTTTTGAAACCCGACATATTAGAATTTGTATTTTGTCATGATCCATTTTTTTAATTTTATTTTTTGCATGAAGTAAAATGAGGAGGGTAATTTTATATTATAAATGGTGTCAAACAGCTGGTGATTAAAGGCAGGAAGTCATCATTAGCTGCTCCCCAGAAACCTTTGTTTTGTTTTTCCATTTTTCAAACCTGGCTGCTTTTCGGTTTGACAGATTTACAGTGTAAGGATTTCATAAATGACAGGATTTAAGTGTGAATTAATCCACGGCCAAAGTTCTAATCCTGCCTCTGGGCAACCGCTGCCCCGAATACTTTATTACTGCTAAATTCTGGAATTTGTTCTTGATCAATTTCATATCAAAGCAAACATGCTTGTTTAGAATGTTTAGGATAAGTAGACGTAATGGGCAGAATGCTACCTGACAGACACTCGCATACAGTGATTAAATTACCATTAAGGATGATCAGATTATCTCCTGTAAAAATGGGTGCTGACCTTCTGGGGGGGTGAAGTCAGGTGAGAGTTTTCATTTGGTTACCCTCTATTCCAGTGTTTCCCAACCCGGTCCTCGGGAACCCCAAGACGGTCCATGTTGCTGCTACGCCCCAGCTCCTTGCTGGACAGTCCATAGTTATGGGGACCTGGCAGGGAGCAAAAACGTGGACCGTCTGGGGGTCCTGATGTCATTATAATAATAACGATGACTATGGTAAATATTAATTGGCTGAGAATTTTGTGTACAGCTTGGTCATTGGCTGATTTGGTACCATTTTCTGTAATTCTAGCCCAAACAGATGCATGAATAACAAGGTCAGCAAGCATTCCCAAATTTGCTGCCCCTCTCACAAAGGTTGATTCAAGCACGGATTTCATGTTGGCTAAGTCCACTTAAAACCCACCATGCAACAGTACACCTCACTTAAACCCGCACTGACAGGTAGGGCCCATTCTAGTGTAACCTTCACTGCAGTTTCCTGATAAATCGGAGTACTGTTACTGCAGTGTTTATGATCCTAAGGATTGGGTGACATTTCTGAGATATCCATTCTAGGTCCTTTTGGTGGGATTATGGAATTAAGCGGCCATGTTAACCGATTAATTCAGGCTCCCTTCTGCTGATATGGCACAGTGACAGTGTGCTTTTAGCTAAGGAAAATAAAACAACTGGCTACCCAATAATGCCAAACAGAGCTATTAGTGACTGGCAAGGCCAGACTGCGTTGTAGGTTCCAGTTTAAGGTGTACGCTTTGGCACAGTGCTCATCATCGGAACCCTTCTCACCAAACCCCTCAAGAACCAGTCTCAGAAATATGACATAATTCCCTCTTTGTTGCCATCAGACTCCTTTCTATGTTATTAACCTCAGCTGATGTGATCGGTGGTCGTCTAATAATGCTGAGCACCCAACCCTAGGGACCATACACATTACAGCAGTGTTTCCCAATCCGGTCCTCGGGGACTCACAGACAGCCCACGTTTTTGCTCCCTCTCAGCTCCTGAGCAAAAATGTGGACTGTCTGGCAGGGAGCTCAGAGGGAGCAAAATCATAAACCAACTGTGGGTCCCCGAGCACCGGGTTGGGAAACACTGCACTACAATAATAGTGATCCAGCTAGTCCGATATTTACATTACAGACTACCAGATAGAGGAGCAGGCAGGCACAGGATCAGTCTACAGAAAGAACACAGGAGAGCGATTACAGAGGTCTGTCCTATTTACTAAATGAGGGACACTTGATGAAGGACTCTGTCATGTGGCAAAAGACCAACTCATCATTCTATATCTTAGAACTGAATGTTCGGTCGTCTCTGGAAATTTACACTGACCAGGATAAGAGGTTGGAAGATGGATGGATGAAAGGATCATAGGATCAATGTTAAAATATCATCGCGCTTGTTATAAATACAGATCTTGGTTTCTTTGGATATTACAAAAGAGAGCAATCAAGAGAAGCTTGTTGGCCAGACAGGAAGGATCACAGAACCATGAGCGCAACTGGTTGTTTGGACCGCACATGCTGCCAATGTGCCCAGTGGCAAAGCAGATGAGTTAATCGTGCCTTGAGTAGAACATTCAGCCACCTCGAGCCGAGTCCTCGGATGCCAAATGCGAGCAGGTCCATGCCAGCAGCAGCTGGGTTTCCCAGACCTGACCAAGGCGACTGTCTTTCAACGTCAATGAAGAACCAAGGGCTTTTGATATTATGAAACATCAATAATAATAGAAAGTGCATTGTAACACATGTTGCTATTTAGAAACAACTTCCTAGAATTCCAATAAGAATAAGAGGAGGGGCAAACGGAGATGAGGTCCATGAGATTCTGAAAATAACAGGGTGTGGAGGGATTGGCTGGCTGAGGACTCACTCTACCCACACAAGAACCCCAGTGATAGAAGGCAAGCTCACCAGGTGAGCTTCTGAACGTGCAGGAGAATGGTCTCCAGGTGTTTCCTCCAGCCAGCCCTAATCTCTCCAGCCTTAAAAAGAATGGGATCCTGTCTACAAAATTCAAGCCTGAAGATCTTATGACACGTACAGCTTGCTTAACCTTGGTTACCATGCCGACTCCCCCCGTGTTCTGTGTAGCACTCAACAGCAGGAGATAAACGCCGAAACAATGCAGCTTATTAGTTGTTATACTGAAGAACAGATATTTCAGCTGGTTCCTCCCATATCTGTGAATACAGCAGTACAATAATGATATTATTTTAGGGCGCCCTGGGGAGCAGGTTCTGTATTAGCAGGTATAATGGGTCTAATTAGGCTGAGGTGTAAGTTTTATTTTCAATCAATGAAGCCGTTATTTTCCACTATTATTACTTTCGTCATTATTATTATTATTAACAACTTTAGTAGCAGTGAGTAACATGTACTAGAATGCTGCAATTGGGAGTAACATTGCCACAGTATTACCAGCTGTCTGAGAATTCTTCATTATGCCTTTATAATGCAATCACTGAACATTCAGAGCGCCTTCATAATGCCTTTATAATGCATTCATAGAACATTCATAAGCAGCATGTGTTAAAATGCTGTTAAAAGTCTGTGTTAAAATCTGACTTTGATTTTAGAAGAATTCTTTGCTGCTTTTATTGTGGAGCAGAGAAGTAAATCTTTATTTGGTACCACTTTACATTAACTGTGACTTCATAATGCCTTTACAATGCATTTGTAGGACATTCTGTGCACCTTCATAATGCCTTTATAATGCATTCATAGAACATTCATAAGCAGCATGTAAGTATACCTTAACATCCTAACAAACCTTAACAGCTTTAATATACATTAATAACAAACATTATAATTGCATAATCATACATTTTTATTAATGTATATAAAAGCTGCTAATGTATGTTAGAATGTTAAGGTATAGTTACATGCTGCTTATGAATGTTCTATGAATGCATTATAAAGGCATTATGAAGGCACTCTGAATGTTCTATGATTGCATTATAAAGGCATAATGAAGGTGCAGTTAATGAAAAGTGCTACCCTTTATAAGCAATTCTTTTCCTCTCAGCCTTGAGGGCATGTGTATGAGAGGTTGTGTTTTACATTTGTGTCTGTAATTTACTGAGTACACACAAGCGTATACCCCAATGAAACATTACTCTTACAGATGATAAACAAAATAATTTTTTTAACCTTTTATAGACAGGCTTATAAGAAGGTAAAATAAATATATATTTCAGCGTTGGGGAAGACGCCGAAACACTAAGGACATAAGGCTAATTATGTAATTTCCATGGTTCTGGAGGAAATGCTGTGAAATGTTTTTGTAAGCCTTACATGTCTGAGACTGAGTCTTCGAGCCAATGCTGACCCTTTACGTACAGACGTGTAGGTTTTTGGGAGCTGCTCTCAAGGTAACAGACACTTTTTAATGTGAATTACGATAGCAGTCAACAGAACTGGCAAATATGACACAGACCTGCCTTCCTTTCTCAAAGTGCCACTAGCGCCATATAGTGGCCAAGCAGTGAAGTACAGCTTGTTTCCTAACTGCGATTGACCTGACAAACTCAGTGCTCATCAAACGAGACCAAAAGAGCAAAGCAATAATTGTGTGTGCTGCTTTATCTGCAACACATTTACTCATCATTCCAGTGTCATAATTAAATTCAGCATTCAGCTCAGTGTAGTACACAGGGATCTTATTACACTGATTCCATCCCGGAGTAGTTACCGTACACTTCAAGGTGGCGGTAACGCAGTTATCAGCCCCGCTGCACGCAGACAGTAGCGAGGTGGCTAGGTCCCTAAGCAACTATCAGGGCCAGCACTTTCACTGAAGTCATTAGCGCACGAGCAGCGCCACAGCCAGACCAGCAATTTTAATGAAAGGACCGTGAGGCTAAAGCTTTCCTACACGCCAAGAAAAAGGAGAAAGACACAGGGTCTTAGCATAGCTACGTCTTAAAGACTGTCAGTGTTACAAAACTTATTCAGGTCTTTTTCACACATCTCCTTTGGTCATATATAAAACCTTCCCCTGCTGGCCCTCACCGGCCCATATTCATATTCTGTTCCATTTATCGTTTCCATCAGTTTATCCAACCTCAATGAAAACATCCGTAATGTCCACACTGGTACCATGTCACCGTTCATTAGCTTTACGGTAACCGCCACAAAATGTACGGCAGGGCCCCGCATGAGGCTAATACGTCCCGCTGCTCGTCACGTGCCATGGGCAGGATTGGGTGCGTTTGTAAAGAGGTTCCAGGAACGTTTCTGTTCCCGCCGCCCACTTCAGACCGAGACCTCCATGCCGAGGCAGATCGAAAACTGAGATGATAACGTTTATTGTTTAAAGAACCCTAAAAGTTGGTTATCCTGTACAGACACCACAGAGATTCAGCCTGGAACAATACCACGGTCCTTCTGTTAAAAACGTCCTTTTAGACAGACGTTGTAAACAGCCTACAGTATTAATAGTGGGTCACTTGAATCGGGACTCCGTACATGATGCACTTCCCTGTGTCTGAGTTAAGCAGAATGTCATGGTCCTTCATACTGCTTTGGACACAAACAGGCAGCAAGTACGATTAACGATGAAATGAATAGTCAGACAATATCCATATAATGAATAAGCATTAGTGATGGATAGATTATGATATTCTGGAGCTTTTTTTTCCCATGGGGAGCAGGATTGAGACCAGGGACATGTTAGATACACTTCTTATTTATTGTTAATCACCGTTGTGTGCACATTCATTGAAGTATTTCTCATTACTGGTGGCTGTTTTACTATGCACCTTTCCCTTGGTTCAACACTGTGATTTCCTGCAGAGTTAAACCTCTGCCTCACAGTTTTATACAGAAATACATAAATCAGTTTAGAAGCAGACCAGAGCCCAACTGGCTGCTGTACAAGGCTGTCGTCAAACCCTCCTATCAATCAATCCAGCTCAGTTTCATATAGGAGCCATTTTCCATTTTCAGACCTGATACAAAATGCTGATCTAGATGTAATATCTATTCATGATTGCAAGTTAAACAGATCTCACAAAAAAGTGAAATATAATTTTAAAATTTGATTTGGTTAATTTTTTTCCCCCTAAAGCAATACACTCCAAATCAGCGTTCGGCTTAATTAAGATTAACCAGTAACACGGTTACTTATTTGTGAAGGGACCAGGAACTATTAGGTAATCATTAATTAATCAAATAATTAATCCCTTGACCATAATTAGATTTAACACTATAGTGAAACTCAAAAAGTAAGCAAAAAAAAAAACCCAAAAAAATGCACCATGTGTCCAATACACATATAATCAGTGTATGATTGTCCATCCATCCACCCATCTATCAAGCTTCATCCTCTACAGTCGTGGTGAGTGTAAGGCCAATGTTTTAAGGTATCCAAGTACAACTCATTGAAATGCATACAAAATTACCCAGAATGCTGCTGTAACTGATCAGCAGCTCCCAAACTGGCCAGGTCCATCCATACATCCATTTTCTGCGGCTGCTTGTCATATTCAGGGTCGCAGGGGTCCTGGAAGCAACGGCTGAGAGGCAGTGAATAACCCAAAGTGGGTCGCCAACCCTCCAAATACAATGTAAGGTTCATGCATATTTTCAATCTGTTGCCGCATTCAGCTGGGGATACAAGAACCTTACCCAGAATGCTTAGAGGCTGAAGTACATCGTTCAGTAAACATAATTGTGCTGTATAAACTGAGATTATAAAAGATGTGTCCGCAGGTCTTGGCCGTTTACTGTCCTAATGAATATGGGTGCATTTGCAGGGCACAGAGCTCCGTTTCACTGCGTGGGATTTTATTATTATAATTATTATTATTTTCGGCCTCCTTTGTGAACAGAACAGCAAATGCCACCCCCCCGCACCCCTCGGCCTTTGGGGCCAAAGTGACGGCATGGCCAGCGCGCTGCGCCTTCTGAATCAGGCCCCTTTTATCAGCGGCGTCTATTCAGGAGCCCAGAAATGAGGAGTTGGGAAGTTGAACAGGGCAAACAAAGAATTTGGCTGCACAGCCCGATAAACAGCACAGAAACATCCCGCCAATGTATTATTCATAGACGAAATTAATCAGGTCCTCAGGCCCTCGCAATTACACGCAACAAAACTGCTATCCATCACATTCAGAGCCAGGAGGACAAACGCAGCGGCCGGACAGAGAGTAACAGAAAGGAAAAAATCGCATTTCGCCCAGGGCCTGGCACTGGCTCTGCAGATCCTTATCGCAGCTCCGTGGGCCCATTGTGCTCTGGCCCTGCTGCCTGCGATGATCCTCATTGCACCTGGGCTGCCGAGTGGGAATTATCGTTCCCGGCCGGGCCGCAGTCTGCAGCCACCCGAGTCGGCCAGCGGCAGACCCCAGACAATAGGGGACTTTGCGCCTCGTTGACCTCTCTGTCGTCGTTTTCAGACCAGCTGCCATCACGCGTTTGGCCTGCGAGATGGACAGGAGTATGCTCGCTCACAGGCCGGTCAGTTTTACTCTTCAGGCTGAGGATGCTCCGCCCCCATCAAAATAATAATATGAGACCTTATTCTAGATTGTTACCCTCTGTTCTGAGCACTGGGCTTCCCTGGACCCCAACAGAAGCTCCCTTAGGAAAGAATCAGGTGGTTACAGGTATAGCCATTGTTGGGAATGAGCCGGGCAGCTGCGAATCAGAGCCTCCTCCCAGGTCTCCATGGCAACGGGCCACCCGCCAGCAGATCTCAGCGTGTTTGGTTCGCAAGGGCCCCCACCTCGGACCCAAGAGCATCATCATGAGGGTGCGCAAGGGCGCCCCCTAGCTGCGTTACCAGCCAGTGGAGGATGCTTGCACGTACCCTCGGATAATCAGAATAGTGTACGGAACAGTCTCACTCTCACCAGCCCTGATCCCATCTTGCTCTCCGTGAGACACACTGACTGGTGGCATCTGTTTACTGGCCACAGGATTTGAACCAGTGAGCTTTCGATCACAGGCACCGATCCAAACACTAAAACTGCTAGCAGCAGTGGGATGCGACCCCACGCCCCCTAAGAGACGGGAGCCTTAATCCAGCACCTTAAAATGCTCGGCTATGCTACCTTTTGCATGCCCGTGGCTTTGGTACATTCAGTACATCTTACCATCTCTGTAGCACTAATTCTGATTTATATTTAATATCTTTAACAGACATTATTGTTCCAGATGACGTACAAGTGAAGGAATTAGTACATTATAAATACAGCACATTATAAATATGGGACTCGAACGCACGATTTCTGGCTCAGGAGGCAAAAAACCTTATCCATTAGGCCACGGGGGAGATACACAATAACATACAGGAGCCACATAGTCTAGTAAATTATCTGTAGGCTTTTAGAAATATTTTGGCGACTTTGGTTTGTTGTGTATGGTGATGGCCAGTTTGTGGCATATTTTGGCATAGATAGCGTATTACATATACAGCACGCCAGGAATGCAATATTATATATAAAAAAAAACATATGTTTTGCATTTTTCCATATGGGTGTTCACAGAAAAGTAAGAACATGGATAATATTAATAATTGACAGTACAATGCGCATGTGCAACAGTAAGTTAAGATAAGCAAGCAAGCAGCTAAGCCAATAGAAACATGTATGTCAGTGTTCAGGAGGGTCACTGGCAAGCAGCCTCACTGGGGGCTTTTTAATTAGTAACACCTTTGCAATAACATGAAATACCAAGCATTTGTGTTTAGTGTCCCTTTGGGAGGCAGTAACTACAATTGTAATTAATAGCAAAATGACGAGAACAGAACTGAATGGGTCAGTCAATCATGACACTTAATAAAATGAAAATGTCTGCGTGGATGATATGTGCAGTCATGTTACACATTGCTTGTCAGTGAACTTTTGTTATGAAACCAATAAATTTGCAACATTGTTACAGAATTAAACAAATGTCCCAAGACTTTCTGTGAGCGCTGTACATCATCCTTTCATGAGGTCCAAAATCTCTAGCGGTGCCCCTGGTCCTCACTGCCTAATGATCGCTAAAACTCTCCAACTCTCCACCATGGACGCATCTGAATGTGAAATCAAGTTTGAAAGTTTTAATGCTAGGAATACTGTGGGATTGTGACTGCATGATGGCAGAGATTACAAACTGTAAGTATATGTTAGGCACATGACTGTAGATATATATTAAATCATCACTGATTTGTGTATTTAAGTCAGTGATTTTGTGTGTAAATGCTGCATTCAAAGCTGTCTGCCTTTCTGGACGTGGATCTGTGTGCAGAGCCTTAAGGCCACAAAGAGGTACATAAATCGCTGGTCCTTTATCCATTTACATACTTTGCCTTGAAAATAAATAGAGATGCTATGGAGGCAATATTACCACGTGATGCACTTCAAATTACCACGCAATGACATCCCGATTTCAGCTGAGCATGTGACTGTTTTTTATTCTCCCCCAGCCATGGGTGTAGAAAGGTGTCACACTGAGGTCAGGATTCCAAAGAGACCTTCTGAAAGCGTGCAGCCATGATATGAGGCTTCAGAGAGAACAGTGACCGACTGTATATCCATATCAACGAGAGATTTTTGAGATGCAGTCAATGAGTCAGCCATTGTGCTCTGACTTCTGTGTTTGCTTGACATCCTGGGCCCCCGCCCTCACGGCAGATGGACCCCCCATAGTGCTACAGGGTCAGCTGGGTTGGGTTGGTTCAAAACCCAGCTTGGTTGCAATTTCAGTCAATAACAACAAGAATATGTTTCTCAACAAGCGTTATTGGACCGTTATGTTCAAAAGCCATTAGAAAGGACCTAAATGAGACGCTAACTTTACAAAGTGTGAGCAGACAGGGCTGGAAACTCCATTGACTGTCCCAGGGAACCGAATCATCTTGGTCAAAGTTCCAGCTGCTCAAAATATACTCTGGACACCTGCTGGTATTTTGACCAAGAAGATTCTGACTCTAGTTGGGGCATATTTGAAACTGCCCTCCCCCAACGGCAAATGAGGGCCCAAAACTCATGGAAGATCTCACTGTACTGTTGGACTTGGAACTTCAGAGGTGGTGTTCACGTCCCGGATTCCAGGGACGACCTTAAAGGCAGCACTTAAAGTGAAGGTGGGACATGCTTCTCTCCACGCAGTGGGAAAGAATGTCTTTTATGGGGAAGGCGATCAGGGAGATACCGTTAGTTCTCATGTGACAACAACGCAAACTGGTGGTTAGAGGGATATGTATATCTGCTGATAACAATGTTGTGTTCAAAAACAGTATTGACAAAGACCCCCTAGATACAAATCAGACATTAAGCAATGGGTCCAGGCTTCATTCTCGGCCATTGTACATAGAAAATGTGCCCACATTTGCTGGGGGTGGCATCCTCTCCGTCCCGCCCTTCAGATGCCCTCATTGGCACCACGTGGCATTACCTTCAAAGGCTCAGCTGACAGACACCCCCCACCCTTCCAAAAAAAAGATACAGTTAATGGCTTTGCCGGCCTCTAGCGGCTGTCCGGGCTCCCCGCGCTCTCTGAAAGACCTCCCACTGTCGGCTAGATATGGTGGCAGGACGTGCGAATCAAAGGCAAACGGTAGCGACAGAGGGGAGATACAGCCGGGGGCCACAGCCTTGATAATGCGGGGGTAGACCGCAGAGAGGCAGCCTGGTGGGGGCACGGGCTTATCTCTAGGAAAAACGTGGGGCTTTCCACACATGCATTTCATTGCCCCGGGCCCCCCCCCCAAAAAAAAAATCGTCAAATGAGCTTTTTGTGGTCAACCCATCAAACAGCCATCAAATGCGTACATTTTTTTTTTGTTCGCGCCGAAATGGTCAGATGTGTCCATGCGATGAAAATGACTCGTCTCCAGATACAAGCACCACCACCCCCCCAACATGCCTGCGCGACTGGCCCTAAGCGAGTCGAGTGACAGAAACTGATGAAAGCGCATACTGACCACAAGGTAGCGTGGGTAACTTCTCGAGAAGAGCGGGGAGGCAGCAAAATGAGAGCGGCCCCTTCAGGTCCATGGGGAAGCAGCTCTTCAGGCAGGAGATGGACCTCGGGCCACACCGATAACACAAGTCAAATTCCATTTTCTTTTACCCACCCATCTTTGTATTCACTCCAGTTCGCGTTTAAAACGACCCCCCCACGCTCGGAATACCACCCACTTTTCCGTCATTCCGTTAGCAGGCTGGAAGAGCAAATTCAACAGGATGCGACAGTCAGCAGTTTCTTGATGTCAAGAACAATTACTGCTTTGATTTTCGAATTCGTACCCCCCCCCACTGCTGCTGAGAATTTTGAGGGCAGCGTGTGGCTGAGTACATAAGGGCCAGGGGTACTTGATTTTCCCCAAGGTAGAAATTTCATTAGCCATACAAAGCCAAGGTCCGAAGCAGGGGTTCCTTTAGGTAGATTTTGCCAACTGGTGGGGGGGGGGTGGCTGGGCCCCTTCAGGAAATTTCAGGGCATGGTCCGGATTGCATTTCAGAGCCCACCATTTATATCCCTCTGAGCTATACCCTAACTCTCACTTTTTCCAGAACTGTCCGACACTGCTTTCTCAATGTCTCTTTTGATAAAAACTTCTGCTAAATAAATAAAGTGCAAATAGCAGCGACCTGCCTAGATGTTCAGACACGGATAGATGCCCTGGACCCGTGATTCCACTGACTGTTTCAGGGCATGTATTTTAATTAGTTTAATTTGCCCCGTGGATATTCCCGCTGCCATGCCTCACAGACCTTTCTGAGGACATCAGCCTGGCGACGGAGCTCAATGGAGCTCACAGCTGCAAACGGTGGCATGTGGAGAAGCTCAGACAAGTGGAATGGATGATAAGCAGATGAGCAGGTTCTGTTTTGACCTAGGAGATATTTATCTGATCTCATTAACATGCCTCTTTATTGTCTATGGCATGTTCAAACAGAGAAAAGACATTTTTGACACCAGAAGGGAATGGAATGAAAAAAAATTCTGAAACCGACTGCGTCCCGTGCTTTTGCAGCACTGTGCATTTAGAATATTGTCTTGAGGCCAGAAGAGAGTGGCCAAATCCCCCTCTTTTGTGTCTATGCCACTCCCCCCACCCTCCTCAGAGACTCCATCATCCTTCACCCATGTAATGACATTCTATTTTCTACTCAATGAGGGCACGGTGCCCTCTTGCCAACCTCCCCCCCCCCCACCCAGCTGCCTGCTATCTTCTGAGGGGCATGGGCAAAAAAATAAAAAATAAAATACAAACTCCCCCCTGCAGGGCGGCGCTGGCACATCCTTTGGACTGAATCTGCCACAGATCTCTGACAGCACAGGCACTGGGCCACAGAGGCTGCCGGACTCTCATTCAAAGGACGACGGCTGTTCAAAGGAATGCTTTCAGCAGCGGCCTGGCAGCTCTGACAGGAAACATGACCGGCGATCAGCAGAGAGGCAGCAGCACCGAACGGCGATAACAGGGCAGATGCTAGGATGGTGATACACGCCCTCTAACTGGACTGACACTCGTGGCTCTCTGGAGTCACAAAGTTCAACAGACACTCGAAGGGTCGACCCAGGGTGTCCCGACACCCAAATTCATTTCAATAGTATTGCACAGTACACGTTTCACATAAAAAAAAACCTACTGGTATATTCAATTTCATTATTAAATACTTAATTTATTGTTTGTACTAAACAAAATATCTAAGTGCAATACATTCTGACCAATAAAATTATTTTCATACACTTGAAACTATTGCACATTGGTCCCTGGAGGATGGGCTCCCCCTTTGAGTCTGGTTCCTCCCAAGGTTTCTTCCTTCTAGGGAGTTTTTCCTTGCCACTGTCACCTCTAGCTTGCTCACTGGGTGCTTTGAGCTGGGATAATGTAAAGCACTTCGATACAATGTAATGCTGTGAAATGCACTATACAAATATAATTGAATTGAATATTGCACGTTTTACATGAAAAATGTATATGCCATTTCATTAATACTTTGTGCTAAACAAAATAAGTGCTAAAAATCTTACAAAAAAATAATGTCATATAATGTGCTTCTTTTATTGTGATATAAAGGTCCTTTGCTAAATATCACACCCCTTTGTTCTTGCACCCATGCAGCTAATACAGTATTGCTATCCCAGAATGCATTGCGGAGGGCGCTCGTATCGGAGTCCCAGGCACAGCGGGGCGAACCGTCTACGCGCGGCTTCGGATTGAGATTTTAAGTTTCCGGCAGGGAAGGCCAAGACAAAATGTAAACAGCGATGCTGTGGGCGTGAGCTCACACCGCGGCGGCGATGCGGCGATGCCCCTATCAGATTTCCACCGTATTTTTGGGCCGACTAGACTAAGCAGAACTCGCAGGTATGAGCTGATAAAAGGCCTCTTTCACACAGCAAACACGTCCCCGAGAGCTTATCTCCTCACATCCTCACATGCAATCGGGATGAAGACGGGAGAAAGACTGTTACATTTGGCGGTTTGTTTTTGCTTCTCCAGTCTGATAAAAACAAAAAAAAAAAAACAGGAGAGAGCAGCAGTCTTGTGTTGCGGTAGCTTCACAACACCGTCATAATACGGCCTCGCCATGGCCTTGACATGTCAATAAAGCCCATCCTTTTCATTTCATCTCATTTTCTTTTATTTTTTCAGCTAGTCAGAGCATCTGTGGCTTAATCGCAGGCAGGGCCCACGGTGGGTCTGTAGTCATAACGGACGCTGGCGATACACACGAGACGATTTTGAGTCGATTTTACTCACAGTTCCTCGGAAGAAAACTCGTTTTTTTTCTCTTTATTTTATTTGGCTTTTTCTTTCATCTTCTCTCTGTCATTGGCGCTTTGCTGCAATAAAACCTGCACTTAGGAGAGAGGGAAGATGCGCTAATTACACAGGAAAAGCCGTTAGGGGGAGGGGGGCAGAGATGGCGGTAAATCCCAGCAGGGACGGGGTTTGATCTCACAGACGCCGCCGCGGCAGCCCGCAAGCTGCGAGTCGGCCGTATCCCTCCGCCGCGACTCGCGGCTTCTTCTTACGCCTTGATCCATAACAGCTGCAATTAAAACACCAGGTAAACAGCAGCCTTTTCTGTGCAAAAGAAAAGCCTTGTGTTGCAAATTGGTAATAATATATTCATCCCTAGGTAAACATCCCTGCCATGTCCTTTTAACTGAACAGAGCCGAGCAAAATGAAAGTGATAATTTCACCCCCGTTGGGAATTGCGCTCTCTAATTCTGACAGTAAACTCACGGCTGTTACGGGGTGTTAAGTAGGATTTAAAACTTGTCAGACAAGACGTGTTTGGAATCGCTATAAAAAGAGCACTGTGTTGCTGTCAACCAGGGGCTTAGAGGAACATATCCGCACAATTGAGGCACTCATCTCAGCTCAGAGAGACGGGCCTCCGTTGGAAGGCTCGCCTTTTAGCCGAGCCTCCCATTCATTAGCGCCTGCCACTGTGGCCCAGTGCACCCTGCTGGCCACAGAGGGCACTTGCGTCCGTCGCCGGCCTGGAGTGGCGTTTGTTAGCATAGCAAGACAGTCACCCCAAAGAGAGAAATTCTCCTGACAGTTGCATAAAATGTGTCACCGAAGAATGAAAAGATGCTAGGGCCACGTGTTTGGAAGTTATGGACCGTATTATGAGAGGAGCCATTTACGCTTTGACTCAGGTGACGGAGGAGTCATTTGTATCCTCGCTGACTCGGTCGTTTTTTTAAGAGGCTTACGACATTATCCAGGGAAGTGACCATAACTTCCCGTATATGTTTCAGCTTTATTGCATCTGCAAAGGTCTCCCTCCTTCCCCGAGCTGGTCACAGTTCCAGGAACACAGAGGTACCCTTTAGAGGACAGGGGTTATCCCGGCGTTTAGCAAGCTGCCCCACCTTTAGCCACGTGCCATGTCAGAGGGCCAGGGAGCTGTCGGCGTGCCAGGGCAATAGCCGGGCGTCACATGCTTTCATGCGAACAAAAGAGCAACTGTGCGCTCCTCTCCCTGTGCAACCAAGGGGGGGGTGCAATTAGGCTTTGTCTTGGCAATAAAAACAATGAAAAGCTGCCCTCATGATACCGGCACAGGCTGTTTGACATGGCTGACCACCATCTCGTTAAAGAGGTTCTGGTGAGATGAACCGTTGTGCTTGATGGCTTCTGTGGGTTGCCCACCGAAACCCTCTGAACGTGCTGCTCAGCATCAACACTACACCCAAAACACATGCCTCCACCCCCCAACTGAAGTCAAGCAGAAGATCTGAGTAACTCTGTCATCCAGTCAGTTAAATGTAATTTAATGCTTTGGATTTTCTCAAGCCAGCCTTTATAATACAAGGAACAAAGGAGCAATAAACAGTGCAGTAAATTAGAATTTCTGGGCATGGTTGCCAATGACACCGAGATGACTATGGTTAGGTGTCCCAGTTACCAGAGGAAGAGTACTAAAGGTACCAAGCTGAGGTTCTGGTTCTATTTTGACTCCTACAGTCTAGGTATCTGTCTTTCCACCTCCAGCTTCTGTGAACGTGACACTGGAACCATCACATTCTCACTGGTCAGAAATAAGGGATCTCCTGTTTTCTTGGAAGCCCTGAAAAGTTGGAAGTCAAAAACAAGCATCTTGAAGCCCACAAGATGAACACCACTGGCCAGGTTCATCAACGGGTTCAAACGTAAGTATTTTCCAACACCTCCATTGCGAATTATGGGTCGAGGGACTCCCGTTTGAGCAAATACAGGCTTCACGGATGTCCTTTTGGTACTATATCGTATCCAGGGTGTGGCCAGGCCAGGAAGGAATGCCTTGACAGATGTAAGCAATTGTTCTGTTGAGTTTTCCAAGGGGTGTTTTGGTGGGGGGAGGCGATAAAGGCGAGATTCCAAAAGAAAGGAAGTGGGAAAGCCGACGGACTTGGTTTCTGATCCTGAGAACTCAGCCGGAGCATCCGGGCCTGTGACGTGCATCTCCAGCTTCTGGGCGAGCCTTTATCATACAAAGGGAATCCATAGCCTGCTGTAAGTGCCTTTAGTTATTAGCAGCTTCTTATACAAAGTAGAACAGGAATCCTAAAGACATTGATTGGAAGGAAAAGGTTTAAATATGATTTCCTTATAGCTATTAATATGTATGCCTTAAATAGAAGCACACCGTTAAGCAGCTTATGATATTATGAAAAGGATGTTCCCTCAGGGACATAATATGCCAGCAGTGACAGGGAGGAGAGATTGGTATTTACCCAGATTGGCTGTACTTACGTCAAGCATCCTCTGAGCTCGTGGGAGGGAACGGGGGGCAGTGGCAACAGCAAGGGTTCGATAAGCACTTACCGGGAATAAAAGACAAGCATGAAAGTGAGGTTTAGCCTCCTTAAAGATTCCCATGCACACACCACAGCGGCAACAGCTGCGGCAGGTGCCTTTGGTTCCGGCCCTGATTAACAGCTCGGGCTCCACTTGTTCCCAGGAAATGAGCCATTGTGCTGAGGTTGTCCAAACTTGTCCAGGTGGAGGACCTGTCATCTGAACCAGGGCTTAGCAGAGCTGCACTTAGAGCAAAAGATTAGGTCCCGAGAGCCGACCCCCCCCACCCCCACCCCCCCGAATGCTTTCTTAATCCATAAATTCTCCCTCTTTTGCCACACTTCATCTTTCATTCTGTTCACCCTCTCCTTATTCATCTTTACATACAATTCACCCTTTCCGTCTTACGTGGAAGTTGTTGGATTTGCTACTCGGGGAGGCAGACAAACCGTCTTTTTTTCCAGGGGAAAAAAATTAGTTTTTTTTTCTTTTTTTTCCCCCTTCTTCATGGAGCTCTTCGGGACCGCCTGGAACGGTCGTGTTCCGGGAAGATAACAAACAACAGCCGAAACTCGGCAGGGCTGAATGACGGGAGATAATACTGCTGACCCAGGCAGAAATTCAGCTCCTGACATATTTCGGTCCAAATAAAGTTCAGCCTATTCACTGTACACACAGAAATATGAATCTAATCTCGCACTGGCGTGCGTGCATCGTAGGTCTTCCTCATTTCTGAGGACTTGGGTGTGTTGTCAGGGTGTGAGTTTGGGGGGGGGGGCAGCTGTGTGGGGTTAGAGGCAGAAATTAAAGCTGGAAAAGATGGAATTCTTCTTAACAACAAAGACTCTTGAAGTCACTATAGTGCATAAGAATCCAACAGGCTCAATCAATTCCAGCCTCCTGGTCCTGGGATCAAGGTGATTATAGTAATCAGAGAGGCAAGATGGGCCCTATTTATGTTTTAATAAAGATGCTGGTCATAGGACAAGGACCAAAAGGCTCAAACCTGCAGTTTCCACTTACTTGGCACGGTTTGTACTGAATGACGCAAAGTCTATTTCTATAGGCTGGGGCGGTCCATGAGCGGGTGCCAAACCTCAGCATTTACAATGTCCGGGCTTAACCTGAACCCAAACTCCAGGTTTTTCAGTTTAACTTAGCGGCCGTAAATCTGCCCCGTGGATCTTGGGGCAGCGAGGGTGTGCCCATCGGCATGCTATTTACATTGCTCGCGTGCTGCAGATAGTCAGCGTAAATTTTTAAGTTTTTCATCTGTGGGGAAAAATGTAAACATGGTACAAGATTCACAGAGATGTGGAGACAAACATTGAGGCCGATAAAGGATCTAATGTTAGGAAAAATGTGTGCGTGATATAAGGTAAATAAGATTTTTAAATTTTTTTGTTTGTCAAAACCTGGCAGCTTTTATGCGAAAAATCAAACATCGGGGTTGAGGTATTGAAAACAAAGAGGCAGATGGTGTATCGCCCTGGACAGAATGCTCACGTCTCCTGCAGTTCTGCTATCTTTCCCCTGTGAATGCTGCTCTGTAAAGGCAGAGTGTAAGGTAAAGTCTATTTTGGGAGGAGGTAATTGAGACAGCATCCAGCGGACATGGGAGGAGGCACAGGACTCCATCACAGTCAATAAGGTGTACCATCATCTTGGGCACAGTAGTGAATTTCCCTTTCATTGCAGGCTGGGGGCGCTGCAGCGGCCAGGAGCATTTGTGAACAAATCAGGTGCACAGAATACAGACGGTAATACAGACTACTATTTTGTTTATATATTTTTTGCTATGAAAGGCGCATGATCTCTGGGTCGTATTCACCACGGCAACAAACACAAACCTTGACAAGCTACCCCTAAATTAATTTAATGAGCACGGTAACAGAAGAGCCGTTTCAGGAGCAGGCCGGCCGTTTCTCTCTGTGCGTGTGCGTGTGTGTGTGTGTGTCTAAGTGTGTGTGTATGTGTGGTGTGTGTGTGTCTGAGTGTGTGCATGTGGGTGTGCGTGTGTGTGCCCACACTCCTGTGCCCCTCGTGCCCCCTGTGCCCTGCACCCACTAATCACCGCCTTCCTCTCTCCATCTGTAAGTGGGACACACTTAGCTGCCTCCTTTATTTATCTGCCCTCTGTGAAAGATGAAAGCGGCAGGTGAAAAGGCTGCGGGGAGAGAGGAGGCCACAGCCATGGATCCGCATGTTTTATTTATTCTTGGCAGGGAGGGGGAGTTGGTGGGACGCATTCGGGGGGTGTTTATCCATAATGGAAAAATAATGGGAAAAGATTAAAGCTTCGGCGGAAAAGGGGCCGCCCCCTCGGCTTTTTCTAAATGGTGCCGATGTTTCCGCGGCGTGACAGAGTCGGCTCCGAGAGCCCCCGGCGACATTATGTCCCCAAAAACGAGACGGGAGCCACTCGGCCAATTAACTCACAGGGGCAAGAAAACGGCGTACCTGCAAATGAAGAGCGCCTCCCCACCTATCCCGCTATTAGAAACAAGAGCGCACCGATCTCAGGCTGCAGGTCGCCGAAATAATTGATAATGTTATATAATTAAAATAATTACACTTTAATACATAAAATATGCTGCATGATTAACTTCAGTCTTCACAGGTGTCTGGGCCCATAGACCCATAAAACTGCTCACTTAAGCATTCAGCCCTGGAAAAAAAAGGTGGTGGGGTGGGGGGGGTTATCTCTGATAAGGCCGACACATAGCTAGCGCCAAACGGCTAATTCTGCAGGCCGCCGCTATTGTACAACATGGTGTTATTCCAGCCACACCTTATTAATTTAGCGTTTGAAGAAATTAGTTAATTTCACAGTCTGCTGGCCGCAAAAGGGCGCTTTATGGCACCGGGCTGTCAGATACTCGCGAGCCCTGAGAAAGGCAGGCCGAGAATCAACGGCATGTTTATCAGCGTATGAGTTACTGGGCACCTAAGAGTGTGGTAAATTCAGCGGAGAAATATTATTCTCAATAAATCTCTGTGAATAACACAAGCCAAGCAATTTGGGTACAGAAGGTCACTGGGAACCAAAGGGTGGGGGGGCAGGTGGTGTTGGGGTGGGGGGGGGGGGCACACCAACTGCACAAGCAAAACAGATGAAAGATGGAGTGGGGGCTGATGAGAAGCTGACGTTCTAGCAAGCCGGTGCACAAAAAGCAATGAGCATCCCTCAGTGTGCCGGGACTATGAAGGGCTGCCACTCTGATAAAAAATATATATGTATGTATTTCGGCACATGAGGTATTCTGCCGGTGACGAGAGAGAGAAGGACAAACGTCCCTGACAGGAGCGTTAAACCGAGACAAAAGCAAGCCGATTTCCAGCAGACGGCTTCCGAAAGATGTCCTTGGCGAGATCGCCCCGGCCCAACATCACACTTCGGCTTACACGCGGGGGGGCGTGGCAGTTTCGTTTCCCTAAACACAGGACACTGAAAAACATCTCCTTCATTCTCCTCTGTTATCAATTAGATTTCTTTTAAAAAGCATGAACAGATCGGAATTGTTATCGACAGCCCCCCCGGTTTTCCCACAGAGGAACTAACACGTGTCCTTCAGAGAAGATTGGCTGTATGGGACTCATAGCAAAGTTTTAATGTTTCACTTGAATAAATCATAGGCATCTATTGAATCCTTTTGGTTTAACAAAAAGAACCCTCTATTCAGTATGAAAAGAAAGGAGCCTGGATTGCTTCGAGCTGGAGAGTTATCTCACAGTGAAAGGAATTAAAGACCGGTTGCCAATATTGTGGATCAACTGAGCTCGTAAGAAAGGGGGCATTCTTGTGTTACAGTACCTGGCTAGGGAATAAAGTCACAATAGGCTTCAAACAAGGACCAAATGCACAATTTGTCGATTACATTTTTTATTTATTTTTTTAACTTCAGGGACTCTTCGTGGGAGACAATGCCCAACGAAGACGGGCATGGAGCAGGGAATGTGGTAAATAGCTGTTGTATTACTCTCACTCTTGTTGTCTGAGGAATATAGGTGCCATTCATCGAGGCCCCGTATCTGACCCCAACCCCGTGCTTTTCCATTGTAATGGCTGAAAGCAACATCAAGTTCCGAGCCCCATTGTGTCTATTGTTCACCTTGTATTTTGTATGACACAAAGCTGTAGATTGAGCTCGATATATATGCTTCCTTTTATGATGTGCTTCTCTTATTAACGTGTCATTAAATCTATATGCAGATGCTGGGCCGCACCTCCGCCTTTTACCGCCCATTGTGTGGTGAGGCTGCAAGCGCCTGAAACAGCTGAAGTGTCCAACGTCGTTTCTCTGCTCTTAGGGGACGTCGGGGGGGAATGACCCTTTTGTCGAGAAAACCCAGGAGGACACTTTGTTTTCCTCGAACTTGAAAGTTTATCCGGACGTTAGAGGGCTTGAGATGATTGAAGAAGTGAAGAATGACAGTGGCAAGTCAACACGGAGGAGCATGTCAGCCGGTCAACGCGATGAATATGTACAAGGCGAAACAGCCACTTAGACAACACAGGTGGGGAAAAATGCAGCTATCAACGTGAGGGACGAACTTCACCAAAGGATCTTCCAATCTTCTGCACAGTTCTCTTCCAAGCCATCAAAACCATGTTGCGCTTGATACTAAAATGCTTATTTCTCATCATAAAATCATGCACTAATTGCATGGTAATTCACTCATGGCCAGTTACGTGCCTGAGCGTGGCATCTGTGTTGTTGTCCATAAGGAATCCTGAAATTCTGGCTGCATGAAAGCTCAACAACAGGACTGTTCCATTAATATGGTTCACGTAAAAGATACTGGGTACGGCAGAGCGGGGAATGCGGGCAGGTTTTATACAACAAGCCCAGCCGCTGTTTATATTCCCCCGGATTGTCTAGAATGACCTTCACATGTCTCAGCTCAGAAAAATGACTGTTCCTCCAAGTACAAGTAGGAACAGGAGAGGCAGACAACGAGAGGTCACAGAACAGACAGGCCGAGAATAAAGACAACAAAAACAGAGGCTTGCTCCTGACTGACCCAGCTTGAATTCAGAGAATACAGCAGCTCGCACTGACACTAATCCTGTCAGTATTAATAAGGGATCTGCACAGAGCCACTATCTAGGCTCACTGACCTTTCACTCTCAGTTATTTAACACATATGTTAATCTGGGGTGACTGGAATAGCTTAAAATCTCTCACTGCTACCGTTTTCATTGAAGACATCTTATTCAGACGGGTCCTTCCAGGGCTAGGCTGGGCCTTTATGGTCAAAGAATCATATCAGAGTAGCAAGTTCAGTTTCTTGACTCCCACACGCCGCACCACAAGTTGAACCTACGAGGAGCAGGGGGTCATGTGGCTTCCGGAAATTTCCAGTGTCGCTTGACACAGAACTGTGCTGTTGAACAATATGTTACATGCATGTGCACAGACACACATGCAAAATTGAATCAGTGCCAGGTCAAGCCATCTGGTGACGTAGGCGGCCGCCTAGGGGCCCTATTCTGAGGGAGCACCCACTTAGTCAGTAAATGTCACTTTGTCTCAGACAGGGGGCGCTGGCAGTAAAGCTTGCCAGGGGCGCCAAATGGACTTTGACTGGTACTGAACTAAAGTAGGGTCAGAACACCAAAAAATTCTCTCAGCATGGCCTAGTGATCCAAGTTCAGGCAGTAGTTCTAAAGATCTATTTTAGGCATTAAGGCTGAACTAGAAAACCAACTTCTAATTCTTGTGACCACCCATAAGTACGAGCGCCCAGCCCGATGCTGATGCCCAGCGTGGCTGGCAATTACTTTACTTTCCCCTGCAGAGGCAAACGTCAGCAAAGCTCTCCAGACCAATATTTCCCTTTGATTTTCTGACCTGTGGCAATTCGGGGGAGGCCACTTATGGGTAACTCTGCAGCGGATGCCTGGATGTCACTATGCCTTTGTTCCTCGCACAGCCTAGAGAGAAAGAGAGAGAGAGGGAGAAAAATCAGTGGTCATGTTGGGACACGCGTTTAGACATCTCTGCATACCACAAGCCAACACTTTCATCAGACACGTTTTCAGTCGTGTCCCTCTTAATACGTCCTTGTATATTAATGTGACTTTCGGTGAGATTTAGCTTAAAAAAATCCATTCACTTTGGGGTGAGCTAAAACGTAAGAGACATATATTCCATTGGCCGCAGAGAGAAAGGATGAGAGGAACGGTCTGTGGCCTAGAAATTGGCACCAGATAATGTTCCTGACATAGCTGAGGGGGCAAGTCGGATCGCAACGGTACCGACTAATGCGTCACCTTGGGGCCATTATTTATGAGGACATTATTATACAGTGGCATTGCAGGAAATAAAGCTCTTTGTCAAAGCTACACAAGTCCCTGATGTAACTAAAATGCTTTTTGTTAGTGCCTCTAATGTGAGTGGTACACTTCTAAGTTGTTTCATCGGGGAACATTTTCTCTTTCAATTAGGGACACTGAACTTTGACTGTAATTTACTGTACAGGCTGCGTCAATGAAATTATCCATTGAAACTATCCATTATCCATTGGTAATAAGTCGACCTTTTTACCTTGTGTGCAGCATCTGTAAATTATTGCTGTATTCCAGGTCCCAGTCAATGCATAAGGCCTGAGACATTGACGTAAACCCAGGTGATAGGACTGAGCTGGAAAAGACAGAGAATGTGAGCGTTGAGTGCAGTGACTGCCATCTAGTGGCCAGATGGAGGAATATCACTGGTGTATGGTTACCGCCACACTGCAGAGCTGAAATTACCTTGGAGAGGAGTTCCATGTCACTGATCACAATGAAGAAGTGGTACTAGACACGGTAAAGTGTGAGCCCTCATTTTCCCATTCAGTTAAAATGAGATAACACAAGATGTAGGCACCAGAGGTGAGGCCAGTTTTGCAGAAAGCACATAGCTAATGGGCCCTAATGGAGAGTAAGGCATTAAGTTCCTTTACGCTGCCATTATCACTGCACAGGCACCATTTTAATTATAGGCTGGATGTTTTGCAGAAGCAGTTCGGGCTCCAGAGTCATCCAGGAACTTGAGATGGCTATGGTTTTTGTGTAGGACCACACCCCACACCCCACACACCACATCGCCAGATATGAGACGGGGGGCAGGGAAGCAGAAGACAGACAGGCTGAGAGAAAGACTGAGGAAACCCGACAGCCGACAGTTGGGAATGGAGTGGCACCAGGCAGCTGCTTTGGTAATAAGTCGACAATCCCCCAAGACAGACAGGCAGACCGGCATTCGTGTGATCTCTCTGGTGTGGCAAATTAAAACCAAATTTCCTCCCGGGCGGAACAAGGGGGAGAAAACGGACACGGACCTACCTGGGGCCACCTGGGCTCAGCTCCAAGGAGTCAGTCAAGACAATTTCCCTCAAATCAACCCTCTATCTTAATCTGACAGCCAGACTCGATTAGGCAGCGTAAAAATTGCTTCTCTCCCCACCAGCTGTCATCCTAAAATTATCTTAATTGTGAGATAATTACTCCTCTGAGATGCAGAATGGGAAGGCACTGCTTCTTTAAAGGTAAGCGGACAAAGTTCTAGAATCCCTTCCGCACACCTGGGCTGCTGGCGACTCGGGGGGGGCCCGGGCCGGGGCCAAGCTTTGAGACCCACTCTGTCCCGCCACCCCCCTGCCCCTCCCGGCTTCACATAGCCAACCACGTCACCCAGAGCAGAATGGATTGGCTCCACTGAGTGCCGTGAAATAGCTGCACAGCTGCTGGGCTTTCACCATGCTCAGGGACATGGTCTGGGCCAAGCAGGTAAGCTCATGTTCAACCCGTCATATGGACAGGAGGAATCTCCAGCAACTAATACCCCCCACTCTCCCCCCATTCACGCCAAAATCAATCTCATCATTGCTCAATTCCTAAAATTCCATCCCTCAGAGCATCATTAGAACTTCTAGAATTTGCCCAAGCTATTTTACAAGGAATTTGTGTGTTAATAAGGGCAACACAGCAATGAAAAAAGAGGACAAAACCAGATTTCTGCCTAAATACGACGTACTTCTGTTATGACTTACGAAATACCGTTTAAACAAACACGGACGGCAACACGCAGAAGCAGAGAGTACTTCAGACCAAACAATGAAATCTAATTTTAAAGCTGAATAATACTTTACTGTAGAAATAAGCAATAAGCAAATAGGGTTAGCCCAGACATTTACACTCATGTATATTTTCCAGCTTGGTTTGTAACTGAGGAAAAACTAAACCGTTCACAGCGTTTCTGGGCAAAGCCTCCCCACACCAAGCCTCTTATCTGTCCGCTTGACCGTGTTCTCCGAGTCTGCATTCCTCGCTGTGCAGCACCATGTAATTTTCTGACATTAATCTCTCTTCTCTGAGGTAATTTGCTGCACCCAAAGCCTCCCAACTATCGCTCAATGGCAGGACAATAACTGTAATACCTACTGAATGCTGAGGCCTCTTCCCCTACACAGAGCTGAGGCTGGTGCCCACAAGTACTGTGCTTTATCAGCCTCTGGGACAGGCTTAACTATTCTTTCTTGCCGTCTCTCAATGGTAAAAATAGCCTTTTTTCCCCCTCTACTACTAAAACCCAGGTGCATTTAAGATGGCCCAGAATGTAGACGGATGTAAACTGTAGAGCGATGAGTGTACGAAAATGAAAGTTACAGATATGTTGGGGGCACCTAGACAATGCGTTTCTGCCCTGAGGTGGAGAGTACACGGGAGAAGCTAGACAGGTTTGTGCTCTTACTTTTGAAAGGAAGACGGTAACATGTTAGCGACCCCTTACTCACTGGCACTAGGACAATCACGGGGCCCGTATTAATCTCTCATCAGCCACAATGGGAGTCATTGTCGAGTACTGTCTGAGGAGCCATAGCAACACCCAGTTAGCTGTGTATTTGTTGGGTGAGGGTGATGTGGGCTTTGAACCTATACAGCAATTGGCCTATGTAAAAAAAAAAAAAAAAAAACGACAAGAATTAGCTATCGAGATGACATTTTAACAGGAGGAACAAGTTATTTTGTATCAATTGTGCTTTTATCTATCAATAATAATTCGAGTTCATATTATAACTGTATAATTAAACGTCCCCCTTTTACAAACGATGTCTCCACGGGCATAGACGCAATGCAAATGCCCCATCTGCTGGTCGTAAATCCACATTACAATTCACCAAATAGCACGTGCCTCAGATCATAACAGTCTAATAATATTAATTTGTAATATAAATAATGAATATAACATGCATACAGGGATGTATAAATACATATATATAAATGGTTTATATAAAAACAATTGTGTAGATTGGTTTCTCAGTGCAGTTTGTGGTCGTTCGGTTAACATATAGTGAGTACTGCATTGAGATATAATTTGTAGTCGACTATTCGTCTTGCCGGTAAGTTAAAACTCGGATAGTCATTTTCAACAATAAATAAAACTTTTACAATCACTATCAGGAAAAAAAAAATCGGTTTTTAGAAAATGTCATGTTAACATCTGGAAATATTTAGCAGATATCGCATCTAGGGTAGCGTGGCCGAGCGGTCTAAGGCGCTGGATTAAGGCTCCAGTCTCTTCGGGGGCGTGGGTTCGAATCCCACCGCTGCCAGACATTTTTGATCGATGCTGTGTTATTACGTATTTTAATTGTTTTTAAAAGGTTAGCATTTCAGCTATGGTTTATGAAACCACAATAACAGAACTGTGTTTAGTGTATGTGACAATTAGCATGGCAGATGCAGATGGCAAAGTTACAAGTCCTACATATGAAAGAAATGTTATAGTCCACAAAACATTTTTATTATGATACTTTAATTCCAAAGTTTTTGGGAAATCGCTATCTTCTGTCATACATGTACAGTACTTTCTTTTTTTATTGAAGAAGCTATCAAATTCCAGGCAGATTATACTGCCACTAGTCACTTTTACTCTCCACTTTATAGTTAAGTATGAAGGAGTAAGTACGGTCACTAGGATTCTGTCTGACCATGACTGACAGGTCCACACATCCCGTGGTGCTGCAGAAACCAGTCCAGAATCCATCTGAATCCAGGCTCAGATCCTGTGTGCCTTTGCCTTCCACTGACACTTGGGAGACCCCAGGGACCCTCATCTTGAACCGGATGCTCCGGTTGGCTGGGAGGACACCAGATAGAGGCTCAACCAGCTCATAGTGATCTTGCCAGGAATTATATTTCAAGGGGAAGACAGGCCAGCTGACCCTGGGGTTTGTGCAGGAGATCAAATAACTACAGATGCAAGGGAAACTCCCTGCCATTGTTTTCTCTTTGCCATAGATACAGAGCTCATACAGCCCGTGTCTCGGTAACTGCACTTGGAATTTAACACAGTCCCCAGTTCTAGACATGAATGTGTGCCTGCGTTGCTCATCATCTGTCATGCGGAAGGCCTCTGTGCTCAGCATGCTGAAGAATTCCCAGTGACTGTCGACACGGAAGCTGAAGGAGCAGCGTCCATCAGTGGTGAGGACCAGAGGGTCGCGCTGGGAGGGCTCGCAGAGCCCACTCCGTTCAGACAGCCAGCTGGGCCCTACAGGGTTTTTCAGATCTTCAGGAAAATTCAGCTCCCTGTTGACAGTCTTGCACTGGATCTCATAACGCAACACTAAGTTGTACGTCTTTTCCGTAGAATCTGGGTCCTTGCAATAGATTTCCAAGGAATGTTTTCCAATTTCTGGGGGATAGACATCCAGCTTCATCCCATCTGGCCTCAGGGTTAAAATGCCATGGTTTGCTTTACCATTCAGCTCTTGCATGAAGAGCTTAGGCGATGAACTCTTTACGGTGATGTTTGTCTTCTGATCTGTATTACAAGGGAGAGAGGGAAGCAAATGGAACGTAATTCACTAATACAGTAATTACAAAGAAATACATGTTATATTCTTCAGGACAAACTTTCCATCTGTGACCATGAAAGCAGCATTGAAGTCATACAAAATACATCTGGGATCACAGAATGAGTCAAATATTTTGGCAAAGACGCATTATGGAAAAAACAGACCTGAGTGGATGAGCCAAGACTCTGGTTGCGAAGACAGAAGACCACAGTTATAAAAACTGCTTTTCAGGAATGATGCATTCTCAAACTGCGTAAGCGAGACCTGTGGTCTCAGGAGCTGCCACTGACCCTCCAGAGGAAAATGTTCTCCCACAAAAAGTGCAGGGTGAGTCAAGAAGTAGAACTCATTATATCTAAATGTAAAATGAGAAAGACCGTAAACAGCAGTATCAAGACCCCTGACTGCATTTATTCTAGTACAACTGAGTTCTGATACAAATGCCAGCTAAAAATATACTTTTGGTTGTTAGTGCGATTACCATGCCAATTTCTGTCTTGGTTGAATGGTATTTTTGATTTAAGGATATGATCCTTTTGCCTGGTCTTGAAAAAAACATCTTTATAACTCAATTTATTGTCCTTCACAATTGCAAAATTACGCTCACTTAAATTTAAATTGAGAAACGTTATCAGACACATGACCGGCTCCCCAGGTGCTGTCCAGAAGGTGCCAACTCCCGGCCAGTCGGACAGCATTCCAAGCATGATCCGACTCCCCGCTGAATCGCTTTCCCAACTCGTACCCAGCACCCTTGGAAAATCCAGACAGCTTCTTACAGTCTATACCTGCAATGCTGAGGAACATCAGGCAAGTTTTACAACATCAGTAATGGGATACAGGGTCCCCATGAAGGTGAACCAGTAAACAAATCACAAAGGTTGATAGATTCTGGGGTCAATGACAGTCGCACAATTCACGCAATTCACATAGCATATAGCACTAAGGAAATTCAAAGCCAAGAATTTTAAGAATTGGATTTTTTTAATGTAATTTTTAATGACACAGGTTAGGGTCTGAATGCTAGCATTATGTTTATAATAATAATATCTATATAATACAATAACTGATTAATGCTTTTGTAATTAGAAGCCAATTAGTCATTTACCACATGTAAAGTGATGGTCTTATAAATTTTGGGTGATTAAACATGATGTGCAGGAAGCGATCATTAATCATCAGTTTAAGGAGAACATATACCTTGTCAAGGTTTTTAGATCTACCTGGTATGAAATTAATTTATCCAGGTCCTGTAGGGAATCTATACACCTTCAATATTTTCACTGCAGCTATAGATAAGTGTTAACAATGTTAACATCTTTTTCCAGTGCGCATCTGTCCCCTTGTGGACCCAGTGGGTAAGTGACAGACAATAAAAGTCTGAGTAGAGAATGTGTTCTACACTGATACCCAGCTACACTCTTTATGAGAATGTGTAATGCAATAACACCTTGTCACAGAGAGACACTAAGTGATGCATGGACAGGTAGACATACCAACACTAAGATGAGTAGGAAGATTTACTCATGGTATGATGATAACAAACACAAATTCTGTCAGCCGATTACGTCATCCGGGGGACTTTTATTTAGTCCCTCATTTTCAGGAGCTGGGTGGCAACTACCTGCACATCTGCTGAACCAGCTGGGCGTATCCCTCGCACACGCCCTTCCCTGTCCGTAAGACGTCCCCGGGGGAGGCAGACCTCAGAGTGTGCTTATGGTAGCTGTCCACATCATACGCTGTGAAGGCAAACGTCAGCAGAACAGGTCCACTTTTAAACTCCAGTTATCCTGTCTATGTCAAATGAAAGCATGCACACCTTCAGAAACTTCCCCGCTCACCGATGTGGTGCCTTACCCAGATCCAAATTGCCCTCAGCTTCTCAATATCACTGCCAGTGCCTCTGAGCAGGTCCTGGACCAAAACCTCCACACTGCCCCTGGCTTTCACCTTCGAACCGAGAGAAATGCCACTAAATGCATTTTATACGGCTGGGCACTCTTCTTAAATGCTACTTCTCCATGTCACATCACACTTACCTTACTTGCATAAGCATCAAGCTGTTTAAACTGACTTAAATCAATCCGCATTGACTTAAGCATAGACCCATCCCATGGATAAGCTAAGGTAAAAAAGAAATACCTGTAAATCATCAAAATACAGTATATTATAGGCCATAGACATATATAATAAACCCTAACTTACCAAGTAGTACTGCATTCTTTACTTCAGGTCCACTCTGGTCATTGACAAAACCTGGAATTAATATTTTTATAAATTGTACAGCACTTTGTTTAACTGCAGTTATGTTAAATTTGCCTTATAAATAAAATTGACTTGACTAATTAATAAAAAGGTAATATATTTGGAGAGTAAAATTAGGCCTTAATCTCAAATTTCCATGTGCAAAAAGAATCTCTGTTTACCCTCATTTTCATACACAGCTTCATGTCTGCTGCTTACTTTCCCTGTTAATGAAAAGATTCAAAGTTATTGCAGTTATTGACCAATAACAATTATCTGTTTTAATGCCACATTCCTGGCAGAGTTTCCCAGAATAGTTTCATAAATACAGTTCTGGCTCACTCTTTCTGCGGGGGTGAAATAATTGCTCTTTCTTCTCACCTTTTCCAAAAGAAAACTTCTTCACCAAGTTAGCCGTCCTGTTCTTTGGATGAATCTCAACTGTTGCTGCAAATAATTCAGAGTATTGCGCTACTTCAGTCCAACAGTTATTACTGATGAGCCGAATGGGCTGACTGATCAGGAATTCTCCTCACCCATTTCGTTATTCCCATTTACCATACACTCTGCACTCTTGTCTCTGTGTTCTAGGACACAAACGCAATACGTCTTAGGTTGTGATTGTCATCCACACAGACATGTTCATGGAGCTGTCATGATTTTTGGCTCCTGGTTTTTGGTCTTGGTACTCAGAATCCTTAGCTCATCACCTCTTTGAGTGGTAGTGCTCCTTGGCACAGTCCTTGGGCTTGGCTGAATGTTCACCGTGACTATGGAGAACAAGTGGGCCAAAAAAAACAGGGTGTGACTTTCCAGCATATTCTGACATCCCCGTAAAGTAATTAAGTGTAATGCACTGACAGGCATTCCCGACCTTTGACCTCATGGCCATCCACTGCGTCATCTTTGGCCTCTTCCACTTGCCCTGTGACACACCCAAGCATAGAGTGCTATCATAAAGTGAAGCCAAGATCAGGGTGAAGGACAGACACTGATGGCACTTTTCCACTGGCATACAGGAATCCGGCCGCACCCGAGCCGTATCGCGGAGAGAGACCAGTTACAGCACAGTTCGGTTTTCCACTGCAGAAGGGCCGACTCGGTAAAGGTGATGTCGGGTTTTTAGAGCGACAGTGACAACAACCGAAGAGACGCTTATTTACTGTTCATACGGTTTACATCATGATTCACTATCTGAAATTATTCTTTTTCATTGTGTGCTAATTTCCGCCTTATGCAAGTATCAAAGGCTAGCGGAATTCGCATTCGCTTGCGTAAATCTGCAGTTCCGTGTTATTAATAATACATCAATACAATGCAATGTGCGATACTGCTAATAAATAAATAGTAAATACTGATAAATAGAACATATGTATTTTCCTTCAGATAATACATGTGCAGAACACCGGTATCGCTGTGCATTCCGACCAATCAGATGGTAGTAACGCAACCAGTTCGCGTTGGTCACGCTTTCACGGTTACGGCTCGTTTATGGCTCGCATATGTTATAGTGGAAAACCGCCAGTTCGCGGTACGGCTTGGGTTCAGCTCGGTTCTTGGTGGCAGTGGAAAAGCGGCATAAGTCTCCTCCTGCTGGCCCTCTACAGTTACACAGTTACCCCACTTCACTCACTTAGGTCACCTATCTTGCTCTCCTTGGCCTCTTCAGCATCTTCATCAGAGGGACAGCAGCCTGAGATGATGTCACAGAGGGATTCATCAGCAGTAACGGAACCAAAGCAGGCACACCACACATAATGAGGATTTGTGTCACAATACTGACCAGACACCCGCAAGAACAATATACTGTGATAAAACTGAGCCCATCCGTTCTCTGAAAGTTACACACACAAACACGCAAAACCGATGGAAGGTCACAGGCATGGTAATATCTTGGTATAGATGAAACAACACACTAAGTAGTCGGCTGGGACCATCACTATGGCCTAGGCTTAACCGGGGGTGATTTGGGTCATACAGTGCAGGACAGCACCCATTATAATATATGCTGAGCTGGAGGGGCTACAAAATGTGTACGAAAAAAATGAGGCAAAATACTAAATGGATTTAGAAAAATAATTTCTAAATTTCTAAAATTTTTAAAAAATAATATTGAAAGATAGAAAATACGGTGACATAAGGCCCCTAAATAGCGTCTAGCGCCGCCGATGTCTTAAGCTATTATTTCTGCTTTTGTTGCAGCACTTAACCTTGCCAATTCAGAACCTCTTTAAATAATTAGGCTACTTACATACATAGCAGAAGTAGAATGGGAGCAGAGGAAAACACAGAATTGCTAGTATTATTTTTTGGGTACGAGACAGGCGGTCAAGGAAGGCCATCTTTTCACGAGACAACCTGAAATTAATGAAACCCATTAGGTTAGTTAAGTAGCAGTGCATCAACTGAAAAGACAGGAACTAACTTAGAAGGAAAATCACAGCTACTGAGATTCTAAATCCCTTCATAACCACGATTGGGTTGGTGGGAAACAAAAGTGTCATGGTTCATTTAACATCAGCCTACACGCAAAAGGAGGGAACGTTTATGGAATTTTATTCTTAAAAATCAGATGTGTTTAGATCTCTTTTAACTCTCATGATGTATCCTCATTGCAGTCGTCTTGCAAAGCCTCATCTTCATAGGGAGAGAGTAAAATGGCCATTGGTAACTTACATGCAATGCTCAGCAGTTGTCTTGGGTCGCTGTCACCATCTGTTAGCTGTACGTTTCTCTGAGGAGCGCCCGAGAAAGCTGTTAAATGCTTTATGAATGTTTCCAGGAAACACCTTGCGTCAACATGAATCAACCTTAGAACAGGCATTAGCGGGTGGCTATGGACACATTGACACATCAAGATTATATCATTAGGGCATATGGACTTCACTCAGACACCAGGACAGAGTGAGCTTTCATATGAGCTATTTGTAAATATATACTTAAAAAGTGTTAAGGCAACTCTTCCCTAGATAAAACAGCCACCAGGGGTGACATGAAAACATCTATCCTAACGAAGTTGATATTTGCCTTCAGATTTAAAAAAATAAAACACCAGGCTTCAGTTTCCGTCTGGGTTGCTTGGGCAGTTGCAAAGGTGAAAAGTAGGTTGGAGATAAGGAGATTACACAGCATTCCCCATAAATGTCCTTTAATCCCTGCAAGGAAGTTGATATATTTTATTTCACCCCGGAAGTCGTAAAAATTGTATTCATTAATGTATGTATGTCTGATTGCTCTAATTTTAAAACTTACTGCTACTTTTCAAACACATATATCCCCCCCCCCATGTCCCCAACCAGGATAAGCAGATGGAAGATTGGTAGGTTACCTATTCCTTTTTTCCTTTTGCAAAAATGCAACAGCCACGGAAGGTGATTATATTCACCTAATTTTTAGAAAAAGAAGGCACCTGTCGGGATGAAAAAGCAGGGCTCGTCCGGGATTTGAACCCGGGACCTCTCGCACCCTAAGCGAGAATCATACCCCTAGACCAACGAGCCATATAAGAAACACAAAAATATAGACATTACAAATGAAAAGTTCAGAAAGTATTTATTGCGGTAAACGTAACAAGAATAATTAACAATAAAGCACTTAATTCAGTCTGTTTCCCCCTGCAGTTTAACTAGCTGATTCTGTCTCATTTTCTATGGTGGTTCTACTCTAATGTAAGTGGAGGACGCAAAACACACAGCAAATACAGAACATTAGCCCCACCTAGCGACAACAACTAATAATAGCTTCTTCAAAAAACTGAGTATCTCGGCCGGTTAGCTCAGTTGGTTAGAGCGTGGTGCTAATAACGCCAAGGTCGCGGGTTCGATCCCCGTACGGGCCACGTAATTTTATCCCTCACCAAGAAACGTATTCCCTCGTTATCACAACAGAAAACTTGAAAGCTTGTATACGTGCAACTGCTTTCGTCTTTATGTGATTTAAATGATACAACCGACATGTTCCTTTTCTAATAAGACATTCTTTCGTGTCGCAAAGCCTCTAATTATGAAAATTGCTCATAAGGAGATGTAAAGAGACGGGCTAAAAAAAATAAGCTTTTGAAAATTAAATTAAAAGGAAAAGTAAACTTTCGAAAAATTTATCACTGAATGAAAAACATGCGTTGGCCGGGAATCGAACCCGGGTCAACTGCTTGGAAGGCAGCTATGCTAACCACTATACCACCAACGCCTTCACCACTTACTTTCTAAAACACTTGAAGAGGTGACTGACTATTGAAAATAATCACTGGCACAAATTTGTTTGGTCATTCAATCACATACTCTAGAGCAAGTCTAAAAGTTATAAAACATGGTCTACCATACACTATAACTCAGTGTTACTTCCTTCAGGAACCAAGACAAAAAACAAACTACCTACATCCTCGTTAGTATAGTGGTTAGTATCCCCGCCTGTCACGCGGGAGACCGGGGTTCGATTCCCCGACGGGGAGGAAGTAGTACTTTTTGACCTCACGTACGGTATAAAAATTACATTTAGGTAGCAACTACTGCTTAAACTTGTATTATTATTCGTGCTGCTTAGCATTAAACTCATATTGCAGCAGTGAGACAAGACAACACTAAGTAAATTTTGTCACCAATTTTCACTGCATAAAAGATGTAATAAGTTGTTCAGCCGGTCTAATAATTTGGGGCTACCCTCCGGGAAAATCTTAACTGCCGTTACTAAGCTTCATTCCTTTCCCCACCCAATAAGAGAAACTCAGCATACAGCAGTAATGTCCCGATTACCAAGGCTTGGGCTCCATTTGTCAGAGGACCCTTCAAGTTCCATTCTGCAAAGGTCGGGTCTCAGTTTCCTGCTAATAAGCACTACACTACCCTCACTGCACCCTTAAAACGTTCAAGTATAAAATTACATAAATGGGTTTAATAATGGTATGCTTTTGCTTGACAACCATTAATAAAAAGGCATTGTAATTAACAGTGCGTGCCATTTTCTCCATGCCAAGCAGTACCCGCAAAAATGGCCCAGCAACTAGCCCAACATACCTGACCGGGCATGGAACAGCAGCTTCTGGGAGGCAGTCCTCCATCCTAATGCCACTTCAGGAAAATTACAAGATGGAAACACAAACCAAACTAGTGAGATGTGCATTTTGTTGTATTTTACCTTGCACCTGGATATATAAAACAGCTGTTGTTTTGGGGTGTACGAGTCTCGTAAATGTATGTTCATTAAGCAACTTACAGCCATGCTAGTAGAATTGACAGCAGTCCAAACAACCTAATCTCATACCTGCCAAAAGGCAAAAAGGTGATAGTTATTTTAAAACAGCTGATCAAGAGGTTTCATGTTTCACCCCCCCAAACTGAAGGCCCAACCCATAATGGTGACATCTGCTGCACACCCAAGCACACAAATTCATTCACATATTAGAGAAGGATTAAAAAAAACAAAACTAAACAAAACAGACAAAGTATTTCCTGTTTTTTTTATTTATTTTTTGGACATTTAAAATTCCAGTGTTATCCATGTGATATTTAAACTTTTGTTCTTGCATAATTTCTTAAGGCTGACAGAAGGGTTGTTGCCATGGGAACCAAAGAGTCTCCCCAGCAACTGGAAGACAAGGAGTAGGACACTGACCCAGTGACAGTGACCAGGATTCATCACTAAACATCTTCAGCAGAAGGACAACTGAACACAAAACAGAGGTTTCTCACTTTGTTTGTTTCCGGGGGGGGGGGGGGGGGGGACAACAACATGTGCAGTTAGTGTACTTGAGACAAGCTGGCAGTTTCTGAACCGAAAGGTGCAGCTGCAGTCAAGCACATTCCTGTAGTGTACGACAAGTTAGGTTTCAATACCCTTTAAAGCTGCATAGAACTTCCACAAAATGGCCAGTATTCTCATTCAAGCCCTGCTTAAAGACAACCCCCCCCCAATCCAAAAAAAAGCGCTGCCCCCCAGCAATGCCAGAGACTGAGAAAAAGATTCTATATGGCTCCAGGTGAGACACCCCTTTGACAAGTGCCCAGCTGTAAGTTTCACTTCCATAAAAGTGCAAAATCAAAGGGAAGTTTCACATCTCAGAGGTAACAATTTGTTTCCAAGGCAACTCAGATAGGGGCAGTTTATCCAACCCTGACAGCTTTCTCCCATCACCTTGGCAACAGCTTTGAATTAAGAAGCACAGTTTCACCATTGTCATAGACTGCACGCAAGTTCAACCACAATGATATAGGACATTGAACTGACAGTCTTAGTACAACACCATGTTCTCCAAGAGCAATCCTTGCCAGGTAGAAAAAGCAGCGACCCGTTGTGCAGGACAAAAGGTTTAAGAATGACTGATCCAATTAGTTTGACTTTAAATTGAAAAAGAACTAAATGAAATAGAGTTAAGACCAAAAGTATGAAATAACCAGACAACAGTCAGGACTACTTCAACCTCTGATTTGGGTGGAGGGGCAGGGAGAAGACCTTCTGGTGGCTGTGGGCAGATGACGTATGTGATGGCATGGGATGGGGGAGTGCATATGCATGAGGGTCAGTGTCTGCAGTTAGTCCAGGTTGTGTGCCTGTAGTGGGGCGGGGGCGGGGGGGTGCAGGATTTGTGGAACACGTCCTTCAATTCTTCCTTCTCAGAAACGCTTTGGGCCCCATGGAGATGACGACTTCGGGGCCACTGGAGCCCCAAAGCTTGGGAATTCCTCCGAACTGCTCATATCCGGTGCCTGGGAGAGTAGAGAGAAGGCGGACCTCAAGATCCACACTGTACTAATGAATGTACTAATAAAATATGTGGAAAAAAAAAAATACAAATTTTAGTGGGGGCTTTAGTGCTATCCATCCATCTAGGTCATACTGCTGGGAGCTGCCTGGTTTTGGAGATCAATTGGTCATAGAAATCAGTTTCTCTTGAATACAATGGGGCTGAGTAGCATTCTTCCTAAAATGATTATAACTGGCAAAAAAAATACATATGAAAAATTCAACAGCGATGTCTTCCCAGAAATCATGAATCGTATCACTGCATAGGACGATAGTGCTGGGTAGCTCGCGTTTATCCTCTGTGCAGCGATACGACTGGTGTGTAGGGTTTGAAAGAAGAAATAGTTGGGAATAGTTCCTACGCTTAAGCTGCTCACTAAAGTCTGTGGATTATCTTCAATAACCTGATCATGATTTCAGGTAGGAGACATTTCTGTAGAATCTTCAGATGCATTTTCTTGCTGCTTTAATGATCACAGAAAGAATGGCATTGAATGGCATTCTATTCGAGAAAAGACTGACATTTCTACAGGAGATCTCTCCAAAACTAGGTGTCTCCCAGCAGAACTACCAAGATGGATGGAAAGCACTCTAAAACAACATCTTTTCAGTTCTGGGGTGAGCTTTAAAGCTTGGGGGGTTGCCTTGATTTAGATTCTCACCTCATTGGTGGCCCAGGGCGCCTCCCTCACCACAAAGCCCTTCGAGGGGCCCCTGTGCTCATCCCCTGTAGTAGCAGCAGCTGCACCAGCACCACCACGCGTCTTCATGTAGGCCTGCTTGGATTCATTCTCAACCACATCTGCCATCTGCAGCGAGAAGTTTCATGGATAAAACCATGGTAAAGAACGAGGAGCAGGACCCATAGCAAAGTGTGAAGGGCAGGCACAGAACAAGCCTTACATATTCCTCCTCCAGGTTCAGGAGGTGATCGATGGCTTCGTCGACATTCTCCGGGTGCCCGGTGACAATGACGGCGTTTGGATCTGCAGCACCACTCTGAGGGAACTTTAAGTCCACCTGAAACAGGAAGACTGAGGTATTTTTGTGCCCAACATCTTAAGTATTTTAAACAGCAAACATATTATACCATTACCAAACAAACAAACTACACCTTAGACCAGCATTTCCCAACCTATTCCACAGGGACCCCCAGACAGTCCACGTTTTTGCTCCCTCCCAGCTCCCAGTATGAAGAAAAACATGAACTGTCTGGCAGGGAGCTGGGAGGGAGCAAAAACGTGGACCATGTGAGGGTCCCCGAGGACCAGGCTGGGAAACGCTGCCATGGACAACCTTAAGGATTAACAACTGCTTACAAAGATCAAAATCACACAAAATCTGGAGTTCTGCCAAGATCTCTGAAGAGACCACATTAAGTTACAGAAGCCTTTCCAAACGCCTACCTTGAACTCATCCATGATCTTGCGAATCCCCTTCCCACGAGCCCCAATGATGCGGGCGTGTACTCTGCTGTCTAGGGTGATGCACTCTGAAATCATTTCTTCCAGCTCGTCCACAATGGCCTGAATAGCATCACGTGCTGAGATTGTATTCTTCTCATACCCCGTGATGGTGATCTGATCCTGAGGCATGGGGAGCACTGGTTAACACAGCACACTGCAAAAACACTTAACCATAATAAACCCTCTACGAGTACCTGATTCTCATCATTCTTTTCAGGGAACTGGATATTAACATCGTGTTCGTTGCGGATCTGAGTGATGATGGCGCCTTTGCGGCCGATGATTTTGGGGTGATACTTTGGATCCACGCTTATGGTTAGCTTGAAGCTCCGGAGAGCCTAAATGAAATTTAAATATAAAAAATTTAAAAAAAGTTAAGTTCCAAAGAACTGGAAAATTTGATACACCACCTCCCCAACTGGCAGCAGAGTATGAAACGATCTGTGGCTGCATTTCATGCAACCCACACCGTAAAAATAGTTACACCAAAAATCAGAGGGGAGTGAATTTTCCTAAACACCTGTTCAATTCTGAAGATGCTGGGCAAAGGCTTCATGTAGGCCAAACATTCCAAAGCTGCAGTGCAGTATATTACCTTATATAGGAAGTCGGCGGGGGCTACAGAGTAGCCGCTGTACGTACCCGCTCCTCTTGCTCAGCTTGCAGCTCCTTTACACGTTCCAGGAGACCTTCTTTGGCGCGGTCGAGATGATTCGCCAAGCCAGTGACGGCGATGATGTCAGACTGCAGCTCGGGCGCGGGCACTTGAATGTTTACCTGAGGGAGAACATTCCATGCTCTGACTGCCGCTTGGGAATTCCAGTGTTATACAACAGGACAGGTAAGCGTTCACATCAGAGACTGAGATCCAGCACAGATGAAAACTAGCCCCTTCTTTGCCAAGCTGCTAACAAATACAGCGAACGCTTACCTCATATTCATCCATCATCTTACGAATTCCACTGCCCTTCTGGCCAATGACGTAGCGATGAAGCTCATATGGAACTTCTACTTCAATGGTCACAGGAACTAAAGCCTAAGTTAAAGAATTAAGGTCAGGACAGTTTAGATGAGATCACAAACATCTTGCCCTAGAAGAGCAAACTACGGCAAGGAGGCAAAATATGGCCACGCTGAAACTAAACAAACCTTAAGAGCCTCCATAGCTGCCTCACAGCGCTCCTTACGGCCAGAGAGCACGATGACATCACACTTCTTGGGAGTGGCGGGGTCATTGACACACTTATCCCTGGCTTCCCCATTTTCCTGAACTTGAGGGTCAGCTGCAGGAGCTGGAAAACAGGACACTGCTTTTTAACAAACTGGCTTGTGAGAATGTAGAGACTTAAAGGCATAAACATATGGTATAGCTCACTGCTAGCCTCGTCCGACGGTCCCATTAGAACTACAGATTGTAACAGCACACAAAATGCTTCTGGAATTTCAGTAAAGAGTCAGAACATGGAACCAACGTCTCACCCTGGAGATCCTCCCTCTCGGGGAACTTTATCTGCACACTATGCTCCCTGGTGATCTGCTGAATACGGGATCCCTTGGGACCCATAATAGAGCGGTGGAACTTCTGAGGGATCACACACTCCATGGTCACCTGAGCATCCTAGAATATGCAAAACAAGCCTCTCCATAAATCCTGAAACACTGAGCATGCAGAAAAGACCGAATCCACTCCCCCGAGCACACAGCCCCGCAATGTCACACTCACCAGGTCCTCAATAATCTCCTGCATGCGCTTCATGGCAGCCGCGACACAGTCCTTAGCTCCTTTAAGGGTCACGAGGTCGCTTTGGGATGCAGTACGAGGAAAGCTCACCATCACGCCTCCATACTCGTCGGCGATGTCCCTCAGGACCTGGCCACGGCGCGCCACAAAGTAGCGATGGTGCTTTGGATCCACAGTCATGAAGTCCTCTACCACATTATCCTAATGGCAACATGGGAAATAATTAACAGTGGCAAAACTTGAGTTTGTAAACCACAAAGACATTGGCTAGAAATTAACGGAAAGGAGGGCGTAGTGCATTACCAAGTTCTTAATAAGGCTCTCAAGCTCCTTCTGTGCCTCTCGCGCAGCCTCTTCTGTACCCACTACAGTGATCAGCTCCTGGTCCTTGTCGTCCGGTGTTGGAAAAATTATACGAGCTCCGGTACTGTCTCGTACCTTCCGGATGTTACTGCCACCCTTACCAATGAGGAACTTGTGGTACTCGGGCTTGGCACGTAGTTCCACTGTGTGGCTTTTTGTTTGCTGAAAGACACCAAAACAATGAATGTACTGTAATGAGGCGAAGAAGCTTTGGAACCCATAGCTAACCGGAACCATTAGTGAACCTCACACCTTCTCCTCAGCGAGAGACAGCAGCTGCCGCTTTGCTTTCTCCACATCCTCCACTGGCCCACGGATGGTGATGGTGTCGATGCCAGAGCCCTCTGTTGGGAAGTGAATGTGCACGCCTCCACACTCTTCCATGATGGAACGTACAAAGCGACCCTTTGATCCAATGAGGGAGTTGTGCAGCTTTGAGGGGATCGAGACCTCCAGCTCTGTGATATTCGCCTAAATGCAAAAGACAACTTCAGAACCCTGCCGTATAGCAGAGTCACTGTCGACGACAGATCTGCACTTTTGAAGGACGCACCAGCTCTTTCTGGATAGCGAGGATGCGGTTCCTCGCTGCTTCACAGTTTGCCTTCTTCCCAGTGATTATGATCATTTCAGAATGGCTGTTTTCTGCAGGCAGATCAATCTTTGTGCTGGTCTCTTCACGAATCTAAAAAATGTGAAGTCCTGACAATAAGAACCCAAGCCATCCCTGCCATATTCCAGTCAAGCCAAACTAACGTCTCACCTTCTTAATATTTGCCCCTCCTTTGCCAATAATGTTCTTATGGAATTGTTTGAAGATCGGGACGGAAACAGAAAAGCTGTTCTCCATCTAGGAAGAGGTGCACATTCCATGTTCAGGCTAAACTAAAGCTGAGCTGTTAATGCCCATCACATGTCATGAAAACAACCCAACAGGGTGAATTGGTATGACAGCCAGGGCTTAGGTCCTTACCATTTCAGCCACTATCTTCTGCATGAATTTGGAACATTTTTCAACCTCATTCCGGGGACCTCGTAGCTGAACGATGTCACTCTTCTGAGCAGGGTCAGGGAAGTTGATGATGACCTTCAAAGAATAAGATGGTTGTCACGTTCTCCTGCTTCATTCGTACAAATCTAGTCAGACTCATTCGAAATTTTCCACCTAACAAATTACCTCGGGAAACTTGTCCCGGACTTCTTTAATCTTCTCTCCTTTTTGTCCAATAATGGCTCTATGAAAACGCTGTTCAATAATCAAGTCCTTTGTACGCTCGTTCTCCTGTAGTGGGACCAGGAAGCAAAAATGTCAGAAGGCCAGGCACATGCACGGCATGGACGATAGCCGTCATTTGTACTTTATCAACATGGAAAGATATTGCAAAGCTGTGCCCACCATGCGCGATGCCAGCTCCAGAAGCTCCTTCTTGGCCTCCTGCACTCCTTTCGGGTCTCCCTCAATGCGGATCAGGTTACTCCTCTCATTGTCAGGGGGGATGCGGACTGACACCTTGTGCTGCTCCTTGATTCGATTAACTGAAGGGGGGGAAAAAAAAAAAAAAGTCTGCTGCTCGAACCACAGATGTTTAGGTCCCCCCCCCGCACTCAGGTGTCACCTAAACACCTTCACTGTAGCAAGAGCTGCAGTGCCCCCATACTTACTGTTAGCACCACCCTTCCCAATCAGATGTCTGTGAAATTTGGGATCCACACTGATCTCTGCATAGTCCATGCGGCTCACCTGCCAAAGAACGGCTGACGTTAAACAAATCCGAACACCTTCGACTGAAAATTCGACGTCTAAAAAGGTACGCTTTGGTGGCTTCAAACCAAACATTGTAAGGGAAAGGATGCAGTCCGATTGGGGGGTGGGGGAAATCCCAGTTTACTCACCAGATCCATAACGATGGTTTCAATCTGGCTCTGTACCTGCTGTACGTCCTTTGTGGGGCCCTCCAGAATAATCTTATCCTCGCCTTCAGTAAACTCAATATGCACCTACAAACAAAACCAGCTTGATAAACCACTATTGCCAAACTGAAAGGGAAGAATTAGGGAGAAGAGAGGACACCAACCTTTGGCATTGCTTGAGTAATTTTGGCCAGATTCTGCCCCTTTTTGCCAATGATGAACCGATGAAGCCAGGAAGGAGCCAAGACGGAGGACACAGCATAGCTGTTGGCCTGCCGATCGATACAAGTGACAGAATCAAAACTTAAGGTCTCTTTAGCAAGACACTACAAAATGAGGGACTTAAATGGATACTCCAGGTACCTTAGCATAAACCTCAGTGAGTGCCTGGCCCAGCCGGTCTGGTTCGCCGCGGAGGATGACCGTTTCAGAGCTGCTATCGGAGGGTGGGATCTCGACAGAAACGCCAGTCTTCTCTAAAATTTCCTGCAAAGTGTTTCCCTTTGGGCCGATGACGTACTTGTGCTGAGATTTCTTCACTTCTACAGCGATGGTGGTAGCATTCTTCTTCTACATCAGGGAGAATTTAATAAAGTCAGTGTTACATGATATCAAGCACATCCACCCGTCTTCCATAACCACCTTCTCTTTTACAGGTTCATGGTGTTACATTAAATCCTTGAGGCTGCCAAGTACACTATGGACGTGCTAACCTTCTCTTCAAAGATCTTCTTGATCATAGCCACGGCCTGAGCCACCTGCTCCTTCTCCCCAGTTATCACGATCTCCGTCTTGTTCACGCTGGGTGGAGGAACATTGATACGAGTGCCCGTTTCCTGCATCATCTCATTCACGACCTTGTTGAAGGCACCGGTTATGAAGGGGTGATAGACCTTGTCGATGTTTATGCGTTCCACAGCACGCTTGTCCTAAGAGGGGGTGGAACACCAGCTAAACGTTAATATTTAGTTGGACCAAGTCGGATGCTGAGGGCATGGGCTATCAGCCATAAAGGGTATAGCATCAAGATATGACCTTGGCATTAGTGTTAATTTAGCTCTACTTAAATACCAATTCATGTACAATATAAAACTTAAAATCACTCTGGATTACAGCCCATGGAGTCCGACAGCCAAAAAAACTGCCATTTTCTTGAACAAGACCATCTTCATTAGCAGGTCCCAGGAGACAATACCTGCTCAGCAGAGATGAGCAGGATCTCATGCTTGGCTTTCTCCAGGCCCTCTTTGGTACCAGAAATCTTGATGTGGTTGCTGGGGTCTTCTGGCCGAGGAATCTGAATCTTGGTGGCGGTCTTCAGCTCCAGTTCTTGCAGCTTCTCCCCGTTCTTGCCGATCACAAAGCGATGGTGCTCCTTCGGGATCGCCACAGTGGCAGTGGCCTGTAGGACACGACGCCGTCAGCTTCTCCTTGCCGGTACACATTTATTTAAAATCTCACACTGAAAAATTCCCAAAGGATCATAGAAATAACCAGCTAATAGGATGCAAAGTAACAGCAGATTAGTTATAACTGATGACTCCACTAAACTTAATTTCAGATGCAATAAAAAGACCTCTGACCATTCCTACTAGCCAATTAATTTCCCCAAGCAGCCTAAAATGTGAAATTTTGACATAATGGCATCCAACATTTGAAACTGAGCCAGGAGATTTGGGTAGGAGATTTTCAGCAGGCCAAAAGCAGCACGGTTCCTCTAAGAAATCTAGCCAAAAATGTCAGTTAACAAGTCAGATACTATAGTACTTGGACACTTTGGGCACCAGGATGCTTATTCCTATATAGGGGCTGGGTTCTCTTCAGTGGAGACTCATGAGCAACCAAACAAAGACTGAAGCTGGATAACGAGTGAAGTAGAAGAGTAGGTCTGACCATTAATTTGACATACATCGCACTATAGACATTCAGCAGTAAACACTGACTTTACCACTTAGTATTCACTAAATCATGTACTGATTTTTCCCCAAATTACAGAAATCATTTCAACCAAAATTTACAGCATTCCGTTTCCTTATGTCTTGCTAGGAATCATACCACAAGACAGAGCTAAACACTAACGGAGCAATGAACCTTTGGAACAATAAACTCAGATCCTCATCGTTCGACGCAAGGGATTTGAGCTTTAAGAATTTTGATGGGCCGACCTGAGTCTGCAGTCGAGATACGATCTCCTTCCGCGCCTTCATGACTGCATCCAGCTTGCCAGACACCATGATGGAGAGGCCCTGGTCCTTGGCCAAGGAGAGCTCCAGGTGGGCGCCAGTCTTGTGCATGATGTCCACACAGATCTTGGCCTGGTCGCCTTCGCCAAACTGGTTGATGTCCTTGTACTTACGCTCTTCCAGGGGCACATGGAAAACCTTGGACATGACAAAAAGCAAAATTAATGCCTCCTGGCCAAGATCCCAGAACCACCAGTAGCTAATTTGACAGCATATTAAAACTTGCCTGGGTGATGACGGAGGATTTCAGAGGACGAATCTTTGTCCAAGCACTGCCTGGCTCCTGAACTCCCTCAGGTGAAGCAGCCTTCTCAGGCAAAGGGGGAAAGGCATCTTTGTAGGTTGGCCATACGTCATCATCCCCGGTCTCACTAGACCCCGCACTGGCAACTGTGGGGACAGGGTGATATCCTTCAGCCTCACAGTTAAGGGGTACTAGGCTGAGAGCACCGGATTGCCAAAGGCCACTTGTCTTGTCCATAAGACGGGAGCCAGTTATACTTACCACTGACCTGCTCAGGCAGGAGACCATTGCGGTGCTCATTGAAGCTTTCCTGCGTAAGTACGGCGACAGAGCTCATGGTCGAAATCCCACTTTTACACGGAGTCCGAGTGTGTCACTGAGGAAAGGGCAAAAAAAAAATCTGCTTTCACCATTACCGTAATGCCACAAGGGATCTCCAACCAAAAATCACAGAAACAGCCCTTCAATCCCAACTGTCTCATACTTTGCTCGCTCCAGTGAAGTTTTTGTACAGCTTAGCGTTACGGTTCTGATGCCGAAATCCTGGATGGGGTACAACTCAGCAAGGGGGCATTCTAGGGTTTATATAGGTAGGGGCAGCTCTAACGATTACCAAGCAGCTCACTAGCTCTGCACGTCAAGAGGATTTGCCCATTAACCCCAATTCTCTATTCAGCTGCTCTCCAGGGCCTAAGGAATAGGAATGACACCCGCCACAGACCAGCACATGCTAACATGTTAAGCATCACTGCTGGTCACTACGAGTGCCGTGGGTACCAATTCAAGTGCCTACCAAGTGATAGAAAAAGTGTGGTCACCCCAAGTACTGTAAGTGGTAAATTCAGGTTATGGTTGCATCACAGGCATAACTTAACACCACACACACACACAACCGAAAAGGAATTAAAAATAACGCAAGAAGGTCGACATCTAGACTGCCGTGCCCACATCACCCACAGAGCCTCAGCTACAAGCCAGACCTTTAAAATAAGCAATGTGCCGGTTCCCTTTCCACGACCTTCAAAGGGAGTGTAGGCCTACAAATTCCCTCCTGCTGGTGCTGGCAAACACCAGCCACCCGAATTCCACTTGCTTACTGGTGCTTTCGCAGAGTTCCCAAACACCAGCCCCTTTCTCGCACACATTTTGTGGTCTAGTTCAGCAGTTGTGGCTCATTCCTCTGAGACACTCTCCGCCATTAGGTGGGAGATTAATCAAACAAGAATGAAAAAGCCAGTTCGTGAATCCTTCGGTTATGGCATCGAAAGAGATGTCCAAAGGAGTCATTTCTTACCAGCTAAATGGTCAGTTACCAGATAATCCGTCCTGTTAAGCTGTTTGTTCACGTCAGCCTGCCAGCTTTTGCCTGAAAAGTAAAATCATGGCGGTTAGCTTCATGCAAACACCTGATCTGAAAGCACCTCCTCGAATTGCAATGGCCAGTGTTGGAGGGGGGTGGTTGACGGTCTTGTGACACCAATCTGGTGTCTAGGTCCTACCATTAGTAACAACAGTACTCATAACATCTAACACACCACGAGGAGTTAGGGAGTGAATCACATCTATGGACAATTTTAACTACTAGTGAAAGCAGTGCTCCATCATAAAATATGGGGCAACTTGAATAATGCTTTGATCAGACTTAACGCCATATCCCTCAAAAGAAGCCACAATATTAGAAAGAGCCATGATTCTTATAGTTACACAGCAATCATAATGGGGCAAATAGGATCTACAAGGCAGTGATTCCTAGAAGCCAACATGCAACATTTTTAGGCTATTTACCCAGAAACATGGCATTAAAGCCAACCCCTATTTGAGGGCAAACATTTACACAATGTCACGGTGCCCCAGGGATATAGTCAAAGTCTCACCATGCAGCTCCCGCGGAAGTGTGACTCGTGGTGGGGGCTGCCACATTGCATTTGATAAGCGACTACACACAATTATATATAATAACCTTACTGTTCCAGGAGCCCAAACATGCATCCATAGGGATGACAGGAGCACAAGTCTGAGGTCCAGATCCAACACATTAGCAACAACAACCGCTAAAGGCGTGTGACGTGGCCATAAGTGGACTTTCACATGAAGGCACAACCATATGTTCTGCTCCCAGGACCATAGCAGGGGAGGGCGAGGACGAGCAAACGTACAAGGGAAATCCAGTCCATGCAGTTCAGTGTACAGTTATACCTTCAGGGAACCGCTGTCAAGGAACATCAGCCATAATCACAAAAACATGTGTAACCAGTAAATACTGACGCTCACCCGTCAAGGTAACCACCCCGCAGAAAGAGGATTTAAGAAGTCACCCACTTCGGATACTGCCCCCCCCCCCACCCCCACCCCACACAGCTCACCTATACAAGTAGTATCAGTGAAAACACCAAGTGTTAACCGCCACAATATTCCAAAGGTACCCCGTGTGTACCCAGCCGCATTACTTAGAACTTACATACACAGGAAATGTAAAATGTAGCGATTCAGCTCTTAATTCAAAAGGTCCAATTCGCTACTTAATTTCTTTAATCGCTTAAATTTGTCAATAGCTGGGCGGGGAAGGGCAGGGGAAATTGAGGCTGAATGCAGCCGAAAAGCGGCCAGTTATAAGTTACGATGAAGTAAGCATTCCATGGAAAGACCAAGTCCAAAAACGTGACCCGACTAATGTACCGGACACAGACTGCCACCTCATCACGTCGGGGGCTGGGATCCAAGGAGATACCTCCACATCGGCCCGAGGAACCAGTCTCGGTGAGCAGGCGTCGATAAAAAGTATTAAATCACAGACATGACACTCTTTTTATAACACAAAAATCTGGACGAGAAAAAAAAAGGAAAAAAAACAAAACTTTTCCCCACAGCTGGATGTCCCGGATTGTACTACAAGTGACCAATACAACTAGGGGAGTCTAAAATAATCTAAATACTAAAGCCAGTGTAATTATTTGAAAACGTAACACAAAAGATACATAAATGGAAAGGCAAATATCAACCTTTCCGCAACTTTCGTAAACTTTAATAAACTTCCACTTGCGCCTGCGCGGCTGTGACACGTAGCTACGACCTGCTCAGGCGAGACTCCATTTGGAAACTTAAACGTAAGAAAATCTGAAAAAGCAGCGATCGGCGAGAAAATGGCCTCTTAAACTCATGATCACGAAGCGTCTCGCCCGTCGAAATACAATGTATCCGCTTCTTATTGCCTTACTGGCATACACAACGTCCCCGGGTCTATAGAAAGTCCACGTAGGCAGTAAGCTAAACAGTCCGGAGAAATTGACATGGAGTCGAGCCTGTGCACATTTTTTTCGCCTCACCACAGGGGAAAACCAGTAACAGAGGATCGGCCGTTACATTGTTACAGCTCCCTTCCAGTGGGTAACACTGCACGCAGGCCGATCCGTCATGCTACATTTTACAGGCTGTAGTGTATCAGATATGGACGTTTATTTTTCTACTTACTTCTGTTGGTGTTCCCGACTGCCCGGTATGGTGCAGAAGCAGATAATGTAACTCAGGAGTGAGAGCGCTGCCCACGGTCTCGTTGTATTTATACTGACCCTAGGCCTCCAATCGCATGCAGCCACGTCAGAGCCTTGACTCGCTCACCACATATTTTCAAAGGGGGCAAAAAAAATGAAAGGGCTCTCTAAACAGTGGTAGGGAGCCGTAGTACATGCAGTGCACGTATATCTGCATGCTGGTTGTAGCTTGTGATGAAACGTGGTGTTACGCCGTCTTTTCTCGGGCAGTCGTTAAATGCTTTAAGCCAGTAGTGTCTTTGAGGGAGCATCTGTGTTAAGGTGGCTCCTTCATCTGAGAACACACCGCTGAAGAAGTATTGGCAGAATGTCAACACGTATATCTGTCTTTTAATGACCGAAATCGCTTTCTTCGATGACACTTCGATGATTAATTCTACGATATTTTTAGCGAAAGACGTAGTTTAGATTGAATGGACAATGGGCTCAATTATGATACCAAAAGTCATCTCGAAAACGAGCCGTCAAGCCATTTAATTCTAGTCTGTGGTGCTATATACCGCAGAACCACTACTTCCAACTTGTATCTACTCTATATATGCTTTATCTCTATATAAGCAGTGTATTAATCGTTCCTAATTTGAAGGCTTCACCGCTAACATGTGATGAGCACTACAGGAAACTCGCACTATTTCAGTACATTTTTCTGTATAACTGTTGTACCGACTCAGCCAACGCCCTGCTGTGGACAAAGTTTTTGCGAGAACTTCTGCAACAATAATAATGTATCCTATTATTGTAGCGGTCATAAGTTAGTCATCCTATAAGATAAGCGCCTATATATTTATATAGGATAAATTACGATCATCCTGCAATCTGGGATAAAACTTCTGAAATCTGTGATTTCCATTTATATTTTGTGGTTTAGGTGATTTGTATGAAGAAAATGTTAATATTTCACTATAACGGTTTTAGTTTTATAGTTACCACAAGGAGGAGATATTGCACTGTATTCCGTACTTATAAAAAGATGTGTCCTGTTACGTTTTTTTAACTGGTGAGGCCTTTGACTGTTATAAGGTTTAATGTAAAAATAATAGCCATTTCATATTAATTATTAAGTTAGTCACACTGATGTACTTACACAATAAATGTTCTGTAACTTCTTGAATGTTTTTTCATTTTAGGTGTCATTACCCAGGAATTGCCTTTTTCGGCCTGATCATGTAGTTAAACATTTCTTGTGTATCACTACCAATGGTTTGCATTCTTTATAATTCATGATTGCCTCAGTCAGCTGAATAGATGAGAAACATGAGCGTTTCACATCAACTCTCATTTCCTTCTCTACAGCTGAATCGAAAACCGGTGCTTTGCATTTGGCTTACCTGCTCGCTACTTTCCCCTGAGAGTCGTAAAAGTATGGTTGCTTGGGCACCGAGGGTGCTGAATTCCACCGCACCAGGTACCGTACTTTGGGTACTTTCCTTTTTCCATTGACTTCCGCTTGAGTACCAGTACTAAAAGTACCAAACCAGCTGGGGTACTTCGGTACTTTGGGGTGGGACTTGAAACGCAATTGGTTACGCAAATAGCCTACCTCTAGATTCTACCGGGATCGCCTGCACTCTTTTTTTAGATGGCTCCGTAGAGAGAACATCATGATGGCATCAGTGCCGCCCTAAGAAAACAATTTCTTTTTCAGATATTAAATAGCATAAGACTTGAAATAGACAAATAAGTAAGTCTCTGAAACGGTATATTACATTGGCATGGTTGCCACACAACAATAGTTAGAATTCACACTTAAAGAATGTCTTACATTTCTTTCATGATATAATTATGTGTATGGGGGGAATAAATATCTATACACCACCATTAAATACGCCCATCAATTATTTGCTTTAATTGCGGATATAAGGCATATTCCCATAATTATAAATAATGGGGGATACGGTAATATAGTAATTTCGACGTCTCGTTTCTTGACAGCAAGGATTAAGCCCTCGCGTTGATAAAATGGGACTCTCCCCCTAGTCCCGCAGTAAAAGTCCCAGGCCTGAGTAGCATGCGAGGCGCAGTGCATTGTGGGTCCTCGGAGGCTGCCGGTGCATTGTGGGGCGTGCGCGAGTAGCTCCGGAATCTCTGGAATTCAACGGTTCGCTGGAGCCATCTGTACAGATATTTTAATAAAATAAGAGAGGAGAAAACGGCTTTCATCCGAAACACCACGGTCGCCACTATTTAAGGTAACGATTTCGCTGCTCGTTCAATTTTATATTCAGCGGCAGGGTCGTTTTTTGCTGTCCGGCTTGTTTTTCCGGCCGCGATAATGTTGGGCTGACGGCGGTAGCTAAGTGGCTGCAGCCCCCCCAAAAGCGCTATTTACCTGTTACAAATTAAAGGCTGGTAAGCTCCGGACATGTTGTTAATGCTTTACCCGATGGATGATTTTTTTTATGTTATTGGTAAGGGTTTTATTTTTTTTCATGTCTTGGTACTTATATGTGTCTAACGGGATCCCATTATTTATGGCACCCGTTTAAAAATGAAGTCGGGAGATGCATGTCTAATAATTGAGCATCATACAGTTCAATGGCTATGTCCAGATTATCGCTGAAATTTTCGTTAATGACACCTTCGTTTCACCTTCTTCCGGCAGTTTTCCCACTATTGCAGTTTGGCACCTTTAGCGGAATTGTGAATCTAAAATTAGAAATGCAACTATCAGACTTAGCGTTAACTTATTATGAGAATTGATCTGTCGTATTGTAGCCAGGTGATTGCTTTTGTTTTGCAAAAATGCATCCAGACCATGAAGTTTTTAATGCGCCCTTTAAGCTGCAATTTTTGACTGTCTGGTCTATAAATCCACGCCCCACATGTAGAAAATACGGGCGACATCCAAAACCTGCTCAGTAATACTGCTTTTTATGGTTTGTCGCTCTTAGGAAAATGGCAGTAGCATTTTCCCGAACTTTTGGTACTCGTTTGTTATTAAAGTTTGTCAACACAGAAATACCCTTTTGATTATATGCTTTTAAAGGATGCATTTGAGGGATTCAAAAATGTCTCCACCAGTGTAAAGCTGAATTCAGGTTGTGCTTTAGATCTTGTTTTAAATTCTCTATATTTTTCAAAATACTATGCCTGAATGGATATATCGGTCATTGTCACTCCTAAATTCTCCTAAGTCTCCTTTGGGATTACCTGGTTGTTGTAGTGACAGACATTATTATGTGGGGTTGTAGGCCTGGTAGGCAGACTGTATTCTAGCACATTTTGTGAGTTCTTGACACTGAGAACTCCTAGACCCCAAAACAAAAAAAAAACATCTGGGTGCTTTTGCACTATAGCAGGTCATTGCTCAAAAAACGACATTTCTGAAACCTGTGAGTGTAAGTGTGGGCAATCCGGGCTCTTGACTGAACCCGACCTTCGACCAATAAGGCTCCATTATCAGTTGGAACTGAAAAGTACTGCTGCAAAGACAGGCGGATGTGGCTTGGCGGCTAAGCACGAGCTGGGACAGTTCCTTCTATGGTCTTTTTTTCAGAAGTTGTAATTGTGACACGTCGTAGCCGCCTTTTCTCTTTGAATCACCGTTTTACTTCAGGCTTGCTTTACAGATTCTAGGTGCAGTTTTTCAACACATTTTTTTGGTTGCTGAGACCAGCTGGATGTTTTATTTCCTAGGTGCCGATTGCTCAGAATGTCACAGGCAGATAAACTCAAGGTATGTTGCTGCTGCGTTTCCTATATTTGTTACTGACGGCAGATGGATGTTCGACTTTAATGTTTTTGTTCTTCTAAACGATGCTAGATTTTACCCGCATGCTCATCACTTCCTCATCACTTCCTCATGCAGCCTGTTTGTTGGCTTGCCGATTACTGAGGAGTACTCTGGGAACGACAATCCAGGAACAGCCCATTTTAAAATAGTCCTTCCATTTTCTCTCTCTGCCCGAGGAAGGACTTGTATAGCAGTGAGCCTTCCTGCTTTCCGGCATGCCTGGGTGGGCTGAGCTTGAGATGGCTTTTGACCCAGGCTTCCTAGTGAGAAAGCACTGGGGGGGCTGGGGGAGAAGGGGATGATATGACATTCCTGGGACTGGGAGGTTAATCTATTATACTTTTGCCTGTTGATTAATCATTTGGTTGGGTCTGGAACAATATTTCTGTTTATTTTTGGATAAGGGGCAGTTTACATTTTCCTGAATATACAGCTAAAGACTGATTAATCGTGGAGCATAAAATGCCCCCCCTCCCATAATCCCTTGCAGCATACTGTAGATGTTCCTTGTCTGTAAAACAAACATAGCCTTCATGGAATGTTGTCAGGATGTGAGAGGAATTAGGAGCACGGTTTTGTTTTGTACTGACTTTCTGCGCCTCTGATGCCATCAATTTTCATTCTAACTTTTTGTGCTGTGTTACAGCAGGGTCAGTTCACCAATCCGGAGACTCCGGGATATGTTGGCTTTGCCAATTTGCCCAACCAGGTTCACCGCAAGTCTGTAAAAAAGGGTTTTGAGTTCACCCTCATGGTGGTCGGTAAGTTATGGTCTGACCTCTGGCATGCACATTCTCAGTGGAGTAAGTAGGAAACAGGCTTTTGGGCCTTGCCAAAGCTGTCTTTTATTATATTTGTTTATTGCCCTGTTTGATTGAGTAGTTGCTTGATGATGATTTAGGAATTCCAGATATATAGACACGTTCCAGATGCGTATCAGTTTATCTGTGAAAATCGTTCATTCTTCCTACCCACACTTTATATCTTGAGCATGTTGAGCTTTGTATATTGCTTGATTAGGGAGAAAAATGTGACCTTCTCCCATGATCCTCCGGCTTTTTTTCCACCATCAACTGGCGCATAAAAACGTTTAAGAAGTAAAGCAGTACGCAGTTTCTGCCAGTTCTTCCTTAAGGCCTTGTTGTGGTCCCTGCAACACTTGAGATTCATCTGAGCTCTGCATCTGGTGTCAGATGTGCCACATACACTGATGGCTGTTGTTTAAAACAGGATCCGCTCCCAAGAGGGTCTGTAGGGACAGGGGAGGGGCCACCCTCAGAATATAACCATTGTGTGTGTAGCCATGCTCCTCATTTAACCAAAACGCTGCAGAATTTTGCTGTCTGCTTCTAATTCACTTTGATCTTAATTTCTCTTTGTTTCATTTTAAGAAGAATGTCTCAGATCTAATGCCAAACACTGCATGTAAGGATGTTTTAGTAACCTCCGTAAACATGACTTACACAAAAAACTCAGCACATAGGCCTTGTTTTCATATTGGCAAATTTCTGTGAAGTCTGCATCATTATTGCAATGCGGGTGTTTTTGATTCCTCCCCAGCTTTCATCCAGGCTGTTGCGGATTCAGTGTCTATAGCTGCAATTGTCTGGGTTACGGTGTTCGTCCAATAAACCAGGACGTAATGCCTTTCATTCTTTTCCTTACTAGGGGAGTCTGGCCTGGGCAAGTCAACTCTGATAAACAGCCTGTTCCTCACGGATCTCTACCCTGAAAGAGTCATTCCTGGAGCAGCAGGCAAGGGGCTTTCATCGAAATGTGACATAGTTTTTGCTTTTGATACTATTAATAATCATAAATAGATGCTCACAGAATACTATTTGCACCCAGAAGAGAAAGTACTGCAGGAGACGTGTGGAGTTCCTGTTTTATTTGTTTAAAAATAATTTCATTGCCGAAGGCCAGAAGAGCGCCCACGCCCATGTAAAACAGGATTAAATCCAGCAGGAAGAGTGTACCTTCGCTGTGTATCGCCCTTGTGGATTCCAGCGTGGGGGCCAAAGACACAACATCTTTTTTTTTTTCTATTTGCAGAGAAAATCGAGCGGACGGTGCAGATCGAGGCTTCTACAGTGGAGATTGAGGAGCGGGGGGTCAAGCTGCGCCTCACTGTGGTGGACACGCCCGGATACGGAGATGCCATCAACAGCCAAGACTGGTAGCCAGCCCCTTCTCCCCCTATCTCTCATTCTGTGCAGCTGTGCTCCTTTACGCCTCCATGTCTGAGACTTGTCCCCAGTGTTTCCAACTGAAATCAGACGAAGATGGTCTGCTTTGCTTTGCATGAACACATCCCCTAATTCCGAGCACAGTGTGGAAGGGTATTAAGGTATATATCGCTTCACAAGAGGTCTGTCGTGCTGAGTCATTTGCGAAGAGTCGTACTGGGAATGTTCCTGTTTCCTGCAGCATGTCGTTGTTGATTCTTCTCTGGAAAAGCCAGGCCGTGCTACAGGAAGTGCTTCCTCTTACCACTTCACCTCCAGCCTGATATAATGCAGGCCAGCTAATGGAGTTGCATGTGCTGTGCAGGGCATGCACCCGAGGCCATTTTTTTTAGTCTGCAAGTTAAATATGCAACTCATCCTCAAGTTGCCTTACTAGGTTCTTGCTTTGTTAGAAGTTATCGTGTAGCCCCTGCTCCAGTACCGTTTACACTCGCACCCAGGGCTCCACTGGAGGCTCAGCCTAGCCTCACTTACGCCTAGTCGACTCATCGACAGCATGTGCGTTTGTAATGTGCGTCACTTGTACAGAAATGCCTGATAAATAACATAAATGTAAGTGATCAAGCAGGAGAGTGCCTCTGAGAGCCGCACTGCCTGTACCCTTCAGTGGGGAGGAGTGATTAAGAAGTGACAGGCCTTCAATGTTTAATTGTGGCCCCGAGAGGGATTTCGGTGGCTCACATTTCCACTGGTGTTCAGAGGTGTTTCATGTTGAGACTACACAGGAAGCATCTGCAGAGTCGGCAGGAATCTGTCTTTCTCACATTGCCACTCTGCATGCTTTTTTTTCTTACTTTTTTTTTCGAATGGCCGTACCATTTCTGCGTGTTGTGGGGGTGTTTTCAGTGGTTGCATTTTCCAATCTGGCATGATGGTGGGCCCATGGGGCAGCACCTTTTGATGACGATCCTTTACTTTTTCCTCCTCTTCTCGCCTAATTGCAGCTTCAGCACCATAATTGCCTACATTGATGACCAGTTTGAGCGCTACCTTCACGACGAGAGTGGCCTCAATCGCCGGCACATAGTGGACAACCGCGTGCACTGCTGTTTCTATTTCATATCCCCTCTGGGACATGGGTAAGTGTCTCACCGATGCCACCTGGTGGCAGTCTTTTCCCGTGAAAAACACTTCATGGTTCCCTTCTTGGCTTAGCCGTTGGTTATGTTTGCCTGTGATGTGATGAGACACAGTGAAATGTTGTACTGTAGCATTTTTCTCTTTAATTAAAAGCTTTAGTACTTCCCATCTTGCATTCATTAATTCACATATGTATCTTATAATATGGGCATTATTGCCTTTCTTGATATCTATCAAGAGAATTCTTATGGTACCCTTAGTGATACAGCAGATGTCTTTTACGGAAGAGCTCCAAAGTTCTTGGCATGCAGTACATTTACTGTGCAGATGAAGAAAACAGAAACGTTACAGGGTAGTAATAAAATTTGTCAGGAGATGCAAAGCAAAAAAGTGAAGTTCAGCAATCAGAACTTGTCGTATATTCCCGAAGTGTTTAGCAGCATCAGACTGTTTGGATACTCAAGCAGAAAATTGAGACATAAAGCAATAAAATGGTTCAGTGCCTCACTCCGGCAATAAAGCATGACATTGTGGTGTCTTTGCCTTGCAGCCTGAAGCCTCTGGACGTTCAGTTCATGAAGGCGATTCACAACAAGGTCAACGTGGTGCCCGTCATCGCTAAAGCTGACACGCTCACGCTGAAGGAGCGCGAGAGGCTGAAGCGCAGGGTAGGTCCCCCTCCCCCGCTGTCCGCGCCACGCCCTGCTCCCTGCTAACGGTTCTTTGGCACACTGCCTGTATGCCATCGAGACTTCACAATCCAGCCTGGAGGTAACCTGGAAAGTGGAAACGCGCTCATGCTGAGATACTACACACTTTGGTGATTTATGTTGACGTAAGACGCAAGTGTATGTAAAGAGCTCAAGGCCCGGGCGTTTCTTGAAAACAATGGGACGCACTTCATATCTGAAGAGGTGAACAAGAAACACACTACAACTATGATATCATTTGTGTTAGTTGTTTTTGGGGTTGTTCTTCACTGTAGCCTAGGCTATGTAAACATTAGTTATACAACTTTGCACACTTAAACTGAAACGTCTTAGGAGTCATGTTACACTCTGATATGCCAACAGACTTCCTGGTGTTCAATGTAAACATTAGTTGTCACTGATGCGGTACATTGTGCTCTATATACTGAGCTAAAGACAAAGCTTCCATGCTGTATTGCCGAAGTGTAGATAAAGTGCACAGTAAGCATGCACACTTGGCTTATTTGAGGGATGGGATGCACTTGGATACTTGCGCTAAGCGCATGAACATGCCTGCCAAGTGTGATAGTGTGTAAGTATGTACTTGGTGGGGCAAATGGGACAAAGCCATTGACAGCATTGCAGCATAAGTTAGTGATTTGGTTATTAGTTTTCTGGCTTATATGACTGTTTTTAAAGCGGTTTCTATCGTTTCCCTTCACCAGACACTGACCTTTTGGTCAAACTCTTTCCCCTGGTTCTAGATTTTGGACGAGATCGACGAGCACGGTATTAAGATCTACCATCTTCCTGACGCCGAGTCTGATGAAGACGAGGATTTCAAGGAGCAGACGAGGATTCTGAAGGTACGCCACGCTCACGGGCACCTCGGAGGTCGAATCCGGCACCTGTTTGAGCACGACCTCCTCTGTCCCTCCAGACCAGCATCCCGTTCGCCGTGGTGGGATCCAACCAGCAGATTGAAGCCAAGGGCAAGAAGGTGCGAGGCCGACTGTACCCCTGGGGCGTGGTGGAGGTGGAGAACCCCGAGCACAACGACTTCCTCAAGCTGCGCACCATGCTGATGTAAGCCGGACATCCATACCATGCATGATATCCACACATCAGGACTACACTGGTGGCCCATTGAAACTCTTTGTGAAATATCTGCAGTTCCTCATTTGGGTTTAGTAGCTGTTTAAAAGATGAAAAGTCTGTGTTTTGTTATGAGGTAGGACACACTGTGTCAGTGCTTTGACTGATAGATCCATCCTCCTGTCTCTCCAGCACCCACATGCAAGACCTCCAGGAAGTGACTCAGGACCTTCACTATGAGAACTTCCGCTCCGAGCGCCTCAAGCGAGGCGGCAGGTTGTCCTCCCACGGTTACATTCTGCCTCTGTCCCCTGCGTACGTACCTCTCTCTGCCTGTCCTTTCTGCACCTCCCTGTCCTCCCTGGGACAAAGCGCCATCCTCAGGCCCAGCAGGGGCCCGCACCCTTGCCATAAACGAGGGCCGATTCGAGGGAAGTGGATTCCAGGCCAGTTCTTGGCCATCTGATATTTTCCTGGAGCGTTTCCATGGTCGACATCTACAGGGGTCTCGTCCTCTCTGCCTCGTGTTTGTGAAGCATCCTAATAGCAAAGCTGGAATAGAGCTGATTTTTTTAAAATAGCCGGTGATAGTTTCGGTATTGACACTGTCACGTTACGTGATTCTTACACCTATAAAACAACAGCTAGCCAGTAACTATGAGGTGGGTCTGGTTTCTCGCCTGCACTAAATGGGGGGGGGGGGTAGCAGTCCCACCTTGACTGTCAGTTTGTGTTTAACTTTAATGTCAAAACAAAAGTTTCAGTTACAGTTTTGAGTCTGAAAGCAGCTTGGTCTTGCAACCTCTTTCTGCTCTGATATTTTGGTGTAAAATGTCAGGCTTCTCAGGAACCCCAAACAAGGATGTGTATCCTTTAACACAAAAATACTGTAGTGTAGCTTCTGTTCTTCAGAGTTAAGAATGAACTGTTTTTTTTTTTTTTTTTTTTTTTTAAATACACTTGTACGTTTTGTACAGTAGATTGCGCCTGGAGTGTCGGGGGTGTCGTGGGGTGAGCAGGCACTCAGTGCCCGCTGTCTTAGCCCATCTTTAATCCCCAACGTTCACAGATCCTGTGATTCAGCAGGTCTTTGGCCACGGGGCCGGGAGCTGTCCGACGGGGAGGCAGGGGGTGAAGGTACTGCTGGTGGGGGGTGGGGGGCACCTCCTGACTAAAGCCCCCCTCCCCCAGCTTTTCTGTTTAACTGCTCTCCCTGCTTTGCCTCCTTCGCTCTGCCCTTACTCACTCTGCCCTTCCTTCCTGTTTATACGCAGTGTCCCAGAGTCGCTACGCGGAGCCCCTGGACCACTTGCTTATATCCAGCATATTGTCACATTCATAGGCATTAAATCATATACGTGCTGTTGTCACACTCATGTGATGGCCCTGTCCAAAACCAGTCAGCTCAGCTTCAGTAAGAGGTGGCTGGTGGACCGGCACAGAGAGCCCCCATCCCGCCTCACCGTGAGTCTGTTTCAGGAAGGGCCCGGAGCCTGAGGAGATGGACAAGGACATGATCCTCCAGGAGAAGGAGGCAGAGGTAAGAGCCGTGCCCGGCCTTCCTGTCCCAGGCCAGATCGCTCAGCCTGGCTCTTTCTGGTTAGATTCTTTAGCTCCCGTAGCCTGTAACAAGTAGAGCATTGCACTAGCAATGCAAAGGTCGTGGGATCGAATCCCAGGGAATCCATAAACTATTATAGTAACCCTTCCTTCTACTCTAAACCGCTTTGGACAAAAATATCAGATGAATGATTGATAATGAATGTAAGATTGGGGTTAAAGAAGCATCAGGCTCCCTGGTTTTCGGTAAGGCTAGGCGTGTGACTCGCCGGGTGAGTTTAATCTCGCTGGGTTGCAGCTGCGGCGCATGCAGGAGATGATCGCCCAGATGCAGGCGCAGATGCAGAAGCAGGGAGACGGAGACGGAGACGGGGACGGACAGCACATGTGAAGGGCCTGGTGAGACTCCGCCCACCCGTCCCACATCCTGAACCAAAACTGAGTACCTAGTATTTAGCCATAAGTACCGGTAATTCGAGTCTGTGACCCTTGGAAAGTGATATGATGACTGCTCATTATGGTTTCCCGAAGAGCTTTTTTCCCCCCCTGTTTTGTGCTTTGCAGTTGATAATATTGGGGGATTTGTCTGGAGAAATTAGACTTAACCATCTCTACGCCATTCATCCATTTTTAGTAAGTGCTTACTCAGCTATGGCTTTTAGTGCTGGGAGAGTACATGGTGTAATGCAGAGTGCAGCCTGGGCCAACGCCGGTCCGTCGCAGGGAAAGTCCCACAGGAAACGCACGAGAAGGTTGAGGAAGAGCTTGTGGATTATGGGAGGGAATTTGAGAAACGGCAGGAAACCTGCATGATGTGCTCCTGAGAGCACGCTGTCGCTCCCGGGGCTGAATTCAAACCATCAGCCCTGGAGATTGGAGGTGACCGTGCTTCTCAGCCACTGTCTCTAAACCCCGTCTTGTGCCCCCAGGTCCACGTCTGCTGTTTTGGGAGCCTGGCGGAGGACCAGTTACCAAGTGTTACTGGAGCAGCTTGCCACTATGCCTGATATCCCACTCCTTCTAGAAACTTCATCTTGTATGAGCAATACTGTCACATGTTTTACATTTATACTCCTTGGTTTTATTTTATTTAACTGAACTGTTATATTAGGCTGTTCTAGTTGTCAGTAAAAAAGTATCCTTGAATATGGGGGAACAGTTTTTTAATACAGTTATGTTTGTTTTTGTTTTTTTTTTCCCCTCTTATGCTGAGAGAGCCAAATGCTGCTACTATTCTGAAGTAGTGAATTCCTGCTTGGTGTCTCTCTCCACTGTCCCCCCTCCAAAAGCCTTAAAGTCACGGGACTCCCGTTTTAGGCCTCCGTCCACCTTGAACACTGTCTCCCCTCAGCCGGGGCCTGCAGTGCAGGTCACCAGCAGCTCGCAATGCGAGGGGCCTGTGGGTTTGTTCTTCTGGTGCCGAATTCTATGCTTAATATCAATAATATCTGTAGCAGGGAGTATAGGACCACTAGGCTATTTTCAGCTTATTTTTTTTATATTGCAATTGAGAGATTTTATACTTAAAGTATCAAAGCTCTGCAATTCTTCTTTGTGTTTTGAAGTAACTTCTATTTACATGTCATCGGCATCGTAAGGAATTTCCCCTGTAGTGGTTTTAAAAGCTCTGTGTTCGCACGTCATTATTGCATAACATACATTCCTAAGCAATGAAATGAACTGTGTAACTTTGAGATGTGTTCAGGTTTCAGTGTGTTCAGCAACGCTGTCACTGATCTGTATGCTTTTGTTGTTGTTGTCGTCGCTGCTGTCGTCTTGCCAATTTTAGGCGCGCGACGGCTTGTGATGTTATACTGTAACATGTGAACTTTGATCCCCCCTGTCCTAGGGAGGAGAAAAGAAAATCTTATGAATGAGTGGCCCCCTGGAAGCCTTTACCCCACATTCAGCTGTAGCCAGCGGCAGCATATGCTGTGTGTTTTGCTGTCTCTCGCTCTCAAAGCAGCTTCCTGGATACTGACTAATTTCCCAAAGCATTGAAGCTTATGTCTGTTATCCTGACCGTCAAACTGTAACCGGAGTGTTGGGGGTTCCAGTCTGCTTCCACAGTCTTATCCCAGCTTTTAACTGAGGCAGATATTATTATGATGTCGTTTATTCTGTTATTCAGTCACCTTTTAATAACCAAAAAAGACATGGATATTGTCTTATAATAAAGTTTCTATTAAATCCACATTCTGTTCTCTTAATTTCTGCTGTAGATGTATGTTATATTGAGACACTGATATTGAATGATAGATTTAATTTTGCCATGCGCTTACTTTTACTAAAGTCGTACATTAAATGCATCCATGAAAGCATTTCTGCATGTGTCAGGTTTGCGTTTGTGTCACGGTGTCCGGCTGTTTTGAGGGATGTACTTGCGCTGTTTAGCGGAGTGGTTGGTTGCGCTGCAAATACTGAGATTTAAAGCATCTGCTCTCCATTCTTGCAAACTTTGCAGAAACGTGGGTGGAGGGGTTGGCTTCAAACTGAAAGGCAAATATGAAGGTGAAAACACGATTCGTTTTCCAGCAGGTTTGAAGGTCCAACCAGAATCAGCTATTGCAGCACTGAGATTTCTGGGGGAAAATTCTGGCGAAACAGACAATGCTTAACGTGAGCTTTTCAGTGTGAGAGCTGAACAACAGCTGCTTATTGTAGCAACAGCAGCACGTGCTAGTGAGGGCAGCAGGTTGCATGGCAATGGGGGCCATCGACTTACAATGTAAAGGTATCTTCGAGCAAGTACTACTGGGAACTCTGTGCTTAGTCCAAAAACTACTGTAGAAATGAAAATCACCTCAGATTAAAATGTTAGTGACTACATTTATATGTAATAAGGGTAATCTTCACTCTGGGCTGTCTTTGCAGATATCCGCACTTTTGCAGGTACACATGTAAGTCAGGCTGCCCCTAAGGACAGCCCTTCAAATTTACAGTTTTTACTGGATGTGAATTCAATACAGGTGTCAAGAATGGTGTCTAATCTGGCACTGGTCGCATTTCTGAGTCCTCTATGTCTTTATGCTACTTGCTAGTTGGGCAGTTTGATTTCTATTTATTTTCCAACTCGTTCCTAGATCATTTTCACAGGTTTGAAGAATAGCTGCGGGTGTCATCAGCCCCGCTCGCAAGTTTATGACACCTGACACGTCTTGTTTTCAGAAATCGCAGTTTACATTGTAAATATGCAACATCAAGACATCAGCGTGTGGTTCATTTGCTTCAAAGCAAACTTTTGACCATATGCCCGCCAGGGGATGAACGTTGAATAGCATTCACTGCAGTGACAAGCAGTGAGCACTAGGGGGCAAAATGGAATTATGGCTGCCTTGAGTCGGGGGTGGAAATGCGGCAGCTGTGCTTGTGCAGCGTGGAGTAAAGGCCGTGTCTTGTCACAGAAACAGTGATGCCCGTCTCATATGGCTGCCAGCTGGGTTTCACAACAGGCTCCATTGTGCAGCTGCTCGCAGGTGAAAGACAGTCCCGTTGATATTGCTAAAATATCTTACGAAAATGTTACAATGAAATCAGATAATATAGGCTCATATGTTTGGTGCACTTGATATTTAGGTTCATATGTTTGGTGCACTTTTTTTGTTTTACATTTTTAAAGCCATGAACTTACGCTCCGGTTAGTGTGTGTATGCTTTGTAGATGTAGGGCTATCAGAGGCTTGAAAACACTTCGCTCACTGTTGTTTAGAGCGAACTCATTAAAAGGTACCGCAAAGTAATCAAGTACTGGAGTCTCCGGACCCCGTGATATGCGACTTGTAGAACCATGTCAGTTATCGGGAACAGTGAGCATTTATGCCACAGTATCATAAATACAATTCTCCCCAGCCAGCCCAGCTTCACGTCAGCTGTGCACTGGCTATATAAGCTGGGGAAGTTATAGTTTGATTAAGTTTTTTTTCTTTTTTTGGAGGGCAGACGTGTGCTGAAACAGAGGCCCTTTGTTGCTGCGGTCTGAAATGGTGAACTCCCTCAGGGAAGGTGGAAGGCAGAGTTTTGGAAACGCTCCAGATTACAGATCTGTCCCACAAGTGATCATGTGACCAGTTCGCAGATTGGAAAGTGGGCAACGACTGTATGAACAAGTTCGGGCTTGACAGTGGGTTAGGTGCCATATGCAAACAGATCACGCTGACAAATTACCGTGCGAATGAGTGGGACATTGCCTTTAGTTAAGGTACACTTTGGACTTCAAGCTATAATTTAAACAAAAATCTTACAGGCTGAAACAACACCTCTCGATATAAACACTGTTTTGAGTAGTAGACGCTAGCTGGAAAACCGACGAATCACGATCAACGACTTGTTGCTTTTATGCAGCCAATCAGTTATCATCTACAGGTAACGCCACCCGCCAATGGTTAGCCAGTGTTTTAATTTGTAAACCAATCAGCATAAGAAATATCGTGGGACGTGTCCAATCAGGATTCTCCATTCCCTCGGTACGATTTTGGGATGGCCGTCTGCGGGCTTCAGTACGGAGTGTCGGAATAAAACGAAAAGTATCAGGTATGAACTTCTCTTAATTGGTTATTATAACGTTACTACGCTGATTTTAAGTCGTTTTTCCTCAGAAAATGTCTTTGTTTCTCTCAATACGCACTTTAGATTAACTGAGGTTTGCCGACGTGGGAAAAGGAGAAAAATCCCGTTTAAATAGGATTAGTTCAGTTAACTTTGTTCGGTGTTATTTTCATTCCTACTGGAATAACAAAGTAGCCCGTAGCGTTATCGTTTGTTTTTAATGCCGAGTATTTAGATGAGAACTAAATGATACGCTTATGCTTAACTAAGCGCTGTCTGTTTGTGCATATAGCCGCCGAAGTTTAACTTAAAGCTGAAGGTAAAAATGGCCAAATGGAGACAAGCGGCTGAATTAATTGCTGGCAGGTTGACTAAGGAGAATTTTCCTGTGTAGTTTTAAAAGTCTAAAATGTAAATGAGGGGGAAATTTTGTTTTGGCCAGTTATTAGTACATTTATATGTTTTGATACTGACGTTACTGCCGAGCATTTGAATTAACACGAAAAGTGAGCCGGAAATAAAATTTATATTCAGTTTCAATTATAAAATTATAATGCAGAATTTTGGAAGTGCAACTTGAACTATTTTGGGTGGAGGGTGGGGGTATCCGATGCATTTTTTTTTTTAATGAACTTTTAGTGAAATTTTTTTTTCCGTCGGTGCCAGAAACTTGCAAGGGGGCCGGGGAGGGGGGTAAATAAGGCAAGTCTGTAGGACTGTGTTCTGAGTCGGGAAAGCTAAATAAGTAAATAAGCATATGGTTTCGGAGTTCGGTGCCGAGTGCCGGGCGAGATTTGTGGGTCTCCATCTTGCGTGGCCGTGCGAACAAGCTGCGGGTCTGTGTGCAGTCGGGGGCCCGACATGCTTGGGGGGGCTCATAAATCTGCCTCTTCTGTGCATCCTAGTGGGAGAAGGGTCTGCTTTGATTCAGTACGTGCATTGTTAGTCGCCTTTGCATCCTTTTTGTGTTTGTGCTTTTCCTTTTTGAATGTAATTAACCATAAACGTGTCGCTGCGCTGTTCTGCTCCGACATGCTTAGAATTCCAAACGTCGAAGCAAAATTATCTTCTAATGGATCGGATGAGTCGTATTTCGTATCATCTGGCCCAGATGAATCGCCAGTGCTTTTTTTTTTTTTTTTTAAGAGTGGCACATATTAGCTAATATCATTTCCATGCTTTGGTTGTCCCAAACCTGGGTTTGAATGTTTACAACATATCTCTAGCCTGTCACTCATGAAAGAGCCCAGGCAAATCTGACTCTAGGAGCCAGGGGGCTGCAAGTTAAATGTATCAAATGGCTTCCCAGATACCTAACTGTGCTTATACCTAGGCTCTGATGTCAGAGTACCCATGCTGTTAGCGATTAAGTTGCTTGGTATTTTAAGCATGCCAGAATTTGGAGAGCATTCTGTCTGGTTTGTGTTTGTGTCCATTGGAATAACATGCAAATACATAGTTCTTCTATGAACAAACTTTTAAAAAATATATTCTACTGACATTCTAGACTGAATAATATCTCTTTACCCAAACTACCAGTTTTTATGATCATTTTTGAGGAAAGAGCCTGCTGTGATGTTTTGTAAGGTACACAAACCTCTGGCGAAATTCCTCCAATTGAAGTCCCTCTCCTGGACAAAGGAGGAATCTGTTAACCTGTGAAAGGCTTATTGTTATCAGTGCCTTGTTTCTATGTCGTCCTGATAACAACATATTACAGTTCACGTGGTAGGCGGACCCTGGCGTGTCCGGAACAAAGTACACCGCATGCAGTGTATCGATTGTTTGCTATATGAAAGCCGGCATTATCTGCCTTTTTCCCCACTTGAAGCTGCGGGTTTCATGTTTTCTTGTAGAACTGACGGAAAGCAGGAATACGGTAATAGGTTACTGTGAAATGACGTTGCTCAGAGACTCAGTTTCGTACCTTAAGACGGAAACTGTACAGCACTGGCTGTACAGGGAATGAGTTTTTTACAGGTGGTGTCGAGATATGAATCATTCCAGCTGACCTGTTAGAAGTTGGCCTTGAATTATGCACTGGTAGTGAATTGGTGACTAAATGCAAAAGCTTTGCTATTCTGATTCCAAAGAAATTGTCCATTTCAGTTCAATTTTTCAACGAGCATATGTGTATAGAATACCAACATCTGTTTATTCGTAACCCTAAACGAAAGTGATTTTACTGACTACTGGACACTTGCGGTGGGGGAAAGCAGGTATCTTCTAGCTATATGCGTACCAGCATCTGTCAGTACTAAAATTGTTTGCTGTAAAGCGTTCTGTTTTTCTATACTGATTTTTGATGGAGAATTTGATAGTTGATTAAAGTCTTGTATGCTTTTGTTTTTTGGTTTTGTTGCTAAGTTGTCATCTGCCAATGGTGTGACTTGTTTTTTCCTGTGTATATGTGTTCCCTGTGCCTTTTTAGGGTGCAGGAGGGCCGTAGGTGAGCAATGGGTGAGATCGAGGGCTCGTACCGTGCGCTGCCGACCCCTGGGACCCGTCTGGGCACCCAGACTAATGCTGGCATTAGTACCCTGGAGCAAAGCCAGAGCCTTGGTTCAAAGAGCCAAGGAAAGGGGCTGCCACTGCGGGTTCAAGGGCTGGATGACACGCAGGAGTTTTACGACATGGAGGTGAGTACTGTGGCAGGGGTGTTTTGCACCGGGCCGGCCCCGGTGATTTTTCACGGTGTCAACTGTGGGTTTTCTTTGCCACAAATCCACAGTGCTGAACAGCTCCTGTTCTGTAGTTGTCTCTCTTAATTTTTCTCCTTAGAGGGATCATTGCTTTTTTATTCTGGCACAACCCTCGCCAGGCATGTAGCCTGCTGTTCTGAAGTAGCATAGAATGTTGATCTGGCTTCAGGATACAGATCTTATTTGAAGAAGGCATCCTGAAATAGGAAGGCTGACTGGTAGGACATGGAACTTGGTCCCACCCCTCTCCAGGCTCATCGGTCAACTCTATCTTGAAATCAGCCCTGCGGCTTGCTGCAGGCAGTGGTTGTGTACAAGACTAGTTTCTAAACAGGATGGCTCTTGCAGATTCTCTCCTTTCCTGACTGTTCTCCAGTGCCAAGAGGGATTATCTGTCCACATATTTGTGTGTTTATTACAATACGATCGCTTTATATTTAGTAGCACTGTGCTGGGATTAATGCTTCAGGTTTGACTGCTGTGGTCATGATTATACGGTCTGTGCAGATGAGTAATCAAAAACCCTTGTAGACTGATAGCTGTGCTTGCAGCAGTCTGACAGAAGGAGGTGCTATTCTGGCCTCCTTCTTGGACATTTGTAGTGGAACCATCAGCAACTTTTGGCACTGAAAAGGGACTTTGACAGAGCCACTGGCCCTCATCTCCACCACGTGTTACGGTTGTCAAGCAAAAGGCTCATGTCCCTGTACACTATTTGTTTGAATTTGACTTTTACTGACTGGTGAATGATGAAGGCAATTTTTGCAAATCTTTAGGTCAGAACAGTGTCTAACACTTACAGGACTGCAGCTCACACACCCCAGTCTTCTGTTACCGCTGCTGGGCGCCGTGGCACCACTGTACCAAAACTGTCGTAAATGGTTTTCTGGGAATAGCGCCAGGCTTTGCGGTTGGCTGGGTACTAGTTACCGCATTCCTTTTTTAGGGCACTGTGTTACCGTGGAGGTAATGGCCTTTCTCATGGCACGTATCATTAGGTGTGGGATTGGATTCATCCTGCACCCAATAAATTGGAGAAACCAATATCCATATATAATGTAGTCCTTGGAAGTTTAGAGGTTTTTCCATTAAATCGGTTACAAAAGTGTGGGCAGTGCTGCTCCTGTCGATGGTTTGATAGGTTTGTTAAAGTAGAGTTCTACACATCTTTTCGCTGATGACTTATTTTCTTGAGTTGTGTTTTTGTAAAGATTAGTCTCAAAGGATTGCTGTCTGTGGGGTTACAGTGGTATTTAAATGTTCTAATTCTCGCATACTGATTTAACAACTGGGGTGGCATTGTGGTGCAGTGGTCGTCTCACACGTCTGGGACCCGGGTCTCTGCCATGGCTCTGTGTTTGGAGTTTGCATGTTCACCCCATGCCGTCATTGGGTTTCCACTGGGTACTCCAGTTCTCCCCCCCCCCCCCCCCCCCCCCCCCTCGCACCAAACCCACACCGTAGTCCCCCAGCGCGAAACCACACCGCGAGGTCGCTCGCGGTGACCGGGTTGAGGCAGTTGTAGCAGGTCGGGACGCAGGCCG
>JAAGVU020000043.1:3062096-3077665 GCA_011763525.2 Mormyrus iriodes | reverse complement strand
GCGGGGTCTGTGTGTTGGGGTTTTGTGTTCCCCCCACCCCCGTCTTTGGTGTTCCCGCGGGTGACCCCGGCTCCCCCCCCCCCCCCCCCCCCACAGTCCAAAAACATGCTGAGGTTAATTGGAGTTACCAAATTACCCATAGGTGTGCATGTATAAGTGAATGGGGTGTGAGTGTGCCCTGAGATGGGTTGGCACCCCATCCTGTGTTGTTCACTTCCTTGTGACTGTAGCCTCTGGGATAGGCTCCGGACCCCCCCCCCCTTACCACTCTGAATAGGACAAGCAGTTGTAGGTGGTGGATGGATGATTTAACAGCTGCTTTTATGAACTGTTTTTAACACTCCACGCTATGCCGTTTTCAGCGAGACACGAACTTGGGAATCTGGCGTGGCTGTTTTTGTTTTTGTCACGGTGATGAGTTCAACGTGTAAACAGCCTTTCTTCCAGTTATAAGTCTCTCCCCTGCTTGACATGCCCTGTCGCTGCTCTTTTGGTGTTCAGTTGCTGATCACCACAAGGCGATGTGCTTTATATAGCTGTGGGTCCTATTTACATTCAGTCGGGGCTTTAGCCGTTGTTTAACGTGCCAGCCTGGTCTGGTGTTAGTGGTGTAGTTCCTTATGAGCCCCCCCCGCCCATTCTGATCTTATGACATCAGAGACCTGGGTTGTTTAGCATTCATCTTGAACTTGAGCTTATAACATACCTCCTGGAACGAGGCAGAAATGCCCGGTATTGTCGTCTTACCTCGTGTTAAAATTGTCTGTCAATGGTGGCACGGTTTGGAATTCAGTAGTGGCTAATGCTAATTTTAGACGGTCTTTATATTTGACCATAAACTTTCTTCCCTGCTGGAATTTTCCCCCTAATGAGGTGAATCCTGTGGTTTTTTTGCACAAGTCGCTGCTGTGTCTGTATATGAAATCTCGTAGGGATAAGCGAGTTGTTCTTCCTTTCTTGTGGCCGGTTCGTTTTATAGTGTGCAGGTACTCCTCGCACTCACTGTTATTCGTAGTGGTAGACCTCCTCTTGTGGTTTCCTGCTGATCCCGTCCGTTTTCGAGTCCCTTCTGCACGGATCGGGGAGGCTGTACGCTAAGGCCATTAGATTGTGGTCTGTACAGCTGGCCACCAGTTTCGGAACATTGCTAAATTTAATGCCTGTTCTGCTTGCTGCCATTTATTTCACTTTGGTGGTATTTAACTACAGTATTTTGTTAAAATATATGCTTTGTCTTTTTAAACCCATCTAGCCACCCTGTGGTTTTTTTTTCCTTTCAGTTCCTCTAGTTTTCACCTAAAAATACCAAACGGGCCGGGTGTCCATGTCTCTCGTCGGGGACTTTGAAGCAGCTGGTATCCAAAGAAACGTTGCCTGCTGTTTCTTCACGAGTGCTGGTCTTGCTGTGAAAAGCTGCCTCAGAGCCAGACTTGTGGGTTAACTGTTGATTGCTGTCAGACAGCTTGAGTTAATGCTAGAGGTATGCGTGACTCCTGGTGTGTGGTGTTTTGATGTGTAATTCATCCCTCTGTGTGAAAATTCAGGCCTTTTGGCTGTGATCCGGGAAAGTTTGCCTGCCGTTCCTCGGTGTACTAATTCCCGGCTTTGTTTCTGGAGAACGGTCTTCTTGAACCAGATGCCAGTACCCAGCTGAGGGCTGGACGTTCGGTCATGACTGGTTGATTTGCAACCATTGTGATGACATGTAAACAAATCAAGGGAAGTAAGTCAGCTAGAATGTATTATTACCGGGCTTGTTGTATATGTCCCAAACTCTATAATAAGTCAGGGACCTCTAGCCTTTGTGCTTAAATAGCCTTGTAGAAAGTCGCCTTTTGTGCTTTTTAATTACAACCACGTGGGACACACTGACGTCTGAATTCCACCATGGCAATCCAGCGCATGCTAGGCATATGAGTCTGTGTGTGCCTGTGTGTGTGCGCGCACGTGTGCATGGGACCATTGTGCAGTGGTTTCTGTGTGCGTGTGTGTGTGTGTGTGTCCCCCTCTAAATTGGCCGAGCTGTATCAGGAAGTGAGCGAGGACTCGTGGCCTCCTTTGCATCGTTAAGGAGTTTAAACATTAATGGAAATGACTGGCTTGGAGCCCCCCCCCCCCAGACTTGTGTAAAACAGCCAGGACTGCTCCTTTTCTCTGGTTTTCAGTGTTCTCATTGGGTGTCGCCTGGCTTAGTGAATGACTTTAATCAACCTGGCGAAGGTTTCCCTCCCCAGTCTTTTCTGGGAATTCTCCGACTAGGGATCAGCCTGCTTGGACCAGTGTTCGGTAAATGTTTCATTGAGCAGGTAATTTTTGGGTGCTTGTGGTTTGGGTGAAATGTGGTGTAGTCAGACCCTTCCATATTAAAGCTCAATGTATTCGCTCCATACGCTGGTTGTGCAGAGTTCTTTGGGCATTAGATATAAACCCGTGGGAACTTCTGGCATCAAACGTGTTAAGTGTCACTGTGGCGTGATATTTTGACTGTGGAAATGCCCTGTGAGAAGGTGCAGAAACAAGGATGGGGGAATTATTTCTTGGATGAGAAGGTAATTCGTCCCACTGCTTCAGGTTCCGAGTATTCCTGGCACTTTCTGCTCGGGCATTTTTTGGGTGGACGTAACGCAGAGCGAAAGGAGCAATTAGGACCTGCCCCCTTTGCAATGCTTTGGAATGTTGACTGAAGTCAGCATGAAATATGCTCCTGAACCCTATTCTGTCCTCCAGGTTTAAATGCTTGTTTCCAGGCAGCAGGACCCTACAGAATCCTGAAACTGTTTCTCACAAAGTTAGTTCCCTAACCCGTTTAAGTCCATTTCATACCTGGTTAGTTTCCCTTGAAGATATGCCAGCATAAGAATGTGATGCTGTCACATGTCAGCACCATGTAAAGTATTTCAATTTGGTTAAAAAAAAAAAAAAAGAAGGCCCCCAGTAAAAGTGTTTGGGGCTCGCCAGAACAGACGGCCTCGTGGGAAGATGGGGGCATCACAGGGCCAGCGAGCACCATGCCTCAGCAGCTGTGTTCAAGTCAGCCAGCCAAACGGCGAGCACTCCCACAGAGAAGTGGCCAAAATGTCGGAAGCAATTTGTCATGAGATGGCTTGACAGAGGGAGTCTGCTTGCAGCTCTGCTGACAGGGGCTCTGGGCAGCCGGGCCTCTGCACAAACCACACAGCTCGCCTCATCCTGCAGCCCAGCAAACCTCCCATTTAACAGTCGGCTCTTTAGATGCCACTGACTATTTTATAAGCATGATGCTTGAGCATTTATTTGGATAAATGCGATCGTTTTACTTGCAAAAACTGGATTTCTTTTCAAGTCCAGAACATAACGTAATGGGTAACGTCACCGAGTAGTGATCGCTGGCTCCTCATGGAAAATGCGCAGCCTGGTAGCATCTCAATTTAATATGAAAAATGTAGGAAAAGTATCAAATGGTCTTGCGGTGCTTCCTGGTTTCTGCTGTTCACACATCTGGGCTGGTTTTGCTCGTTGATCTAATTTAAAATTAGATCCCAGTGTAATTTGGCTGTTTCAGACCGTAACTGGTGTTAGAAAATACACGTCACGCTATTATATGTTCCTGTCATCAGCACGCTCAGTCCCCACAACTTTGTTCTTTGTCTTGGCTTCCAGAGACCAGTTCTGTTGGAACTGAAGCTGTTTTAACTGAAAGGGGCAATAAGTCTCCTCATTTTGGTGCTCCAGGTGTGTCTGGGTACCCTCAAGGTCAAGGGCTGCCTCGGACTCTGCCTCAGTGCAGGATGTTTTTCATCCCGCCCCCGGAGGAGAAAGGCTAGCCTTATGGTGTGTGGCTGGGGGGAAGAGTCATGGAGACACAGGGTCCTTTTATCCGGAGCGAGCAGCAGGCCCTGATGGGCCCTCAAGCTCGCAGCCTCGTGTGGAGGAATGGGGGGGGGTGCTTGTTGAACTGGCTTGCATAACAGCCAGCAGGCGGAGTTAGTGGGGGCAGGCAGTCAACCCCCAGCGAACGAGCAGTGAAACTGTGGGGTAGGCAGGGGCGGGTAGGGGACCCTCGTGGTTTTAAAGGATCTCTTGTGTCCGGGACGCCACTCTGGAAGGAGCGAGCGAGTGAGTGAGTGAGTGAGTGAGGGGGAGGGGGAGAGAGGGAGGTGATCCACCAGAGCCCGGAGGAAGTTTCGCCAAGGAATTTTAACAACTGGCCTCTTAAACTTTTAACCCCCTAAGGCAAGGAACTCAGAAAAACAGTCAAGCGGCAATGTAAAGCTGAAAATACGGCCCCCCCCACCAACACCCTCACTCCCGCCAGGTCCTGGTTTGGATCCAGCTGTAATATGAATTTAAATGACGTTTGTTTTATGAGCAAAGGTTTGAAGGGCTGGTTTGTTGCAGTTTCTGAAATGCGTGTCCTGTGACTCCCCTGGCTATTTCTGAGCTTTTTACTGTAACGACTTAACTTTTCGCCTCGCTCCGGTGAAGCTGGGGCTGTTTCCCCCCCTCTGCCGGCTTTGAGTTTTGTTAAGTAAGCAGACGCATGTTTTTTTGGTGTGCGTTTGGAATATGTGCTGTGTAATTTGATGTTCTCGTGTGGTCAGAAGTTTTATGACTTTGTCATTACAGCGGCATCTCTCAGTATAATTACAGCTGCATCGTACTGAAATTTTTAAAAAGTCTGTTTGGGGAGAAAAAGAATCAGAGTTCCGAACAACTATGGCAGCGACCGTGCGTTTTGTCTCTGATGGATCGATCCGTGGTGGAGGTGCGATGAGGGTGTCCTAGGCGGGCTTGACGATCGTCTGTAATTCTCCTGTCGTGTTCCACACATTAGATTCGCATGAAGTCTGCAGACCATCAGCTTGACAAGGGTCCCCGTGTTTGTTTGGGCAGGGGGTCTGACACAGAATAGACATGCCCCCCCCCCCCCCCCAGCTGCAGTGTCCAGTTTCCATGCTCTCAAGATGGCTACATGAATCGGGAATTCTTGCCCCTCCCGAATGACCTTTAATCTCATCTTTGGACTGAAACTCTTGCTCAAGTCCCCCCCCCCCCCTCCTTAGGGTGTGGGCTCCTTCCTGCCTGACAGTTGGCGTACGGCACAGTCGTGCTCAGGAGGTAGCCCCACGCGTGTGCCGCGAGAGGCAGGATGGGGTGTTCTGTCATGCCTGAGCCTGCCGGCACAACCTAAACCCCAGATCCTGAGTGGGATTAAGCTCAGTTATCTCCTGCAAAGCCTTGTGCAGCCAGCTGGCTGAGGCTCTCAGCGTTATCTGAGGCGTGGCACTGGTGGTTCCCTTCATTTTTCCTGATAAGTCATCCTTCTCTGTAAGATCCAGCTACGTCATTTAAGATTCAACATGTCACAAGCTGATTTGAAGCCAGTAACTTTGGAATAGAAGTTCGCAAGAAAAACGCATCTTCACCAACAGCACCAAGCCTGTGGTCATGGTACACCGTGAGCGGGGTGCTAGTCCGATGCAGGGCATGTAGACTGAAACGTGCTGTCCAGCACTTATGGATCGTGATTCGGGAGTAAAGGTGTGTCAGTGTAAGAGGTAATTACCATACTGCTCATTTCCTGTGTTAGGTTGTGTTGCCTGGCTCAACCTTTCCTGTCAGGCGATTGCCTGGTGAGTAACCGGAATGCCCGAAAGGTCTGTCCTCCGCGGCCACGTGAGGAAGGCGTGCTCGGGCGTGGTGGCTCGCTGACGCAGTGCGTGTGAGGCTCACCCGGTGCCTCGGAGAATGAAATGTAAACGGCGGCAGCCTGGTGTGCGGGCTGTTGTGTGTTAAAGGTGGTTTATGGGCAGCGGATGGTGACGTATTGCTGTGATTTGGCTTAAGCCTCAGTGCATTGCTTTCACTAGGACATATGCCCCCGTAGAATCCTGCCTGCGGATTGGGAGACCAGTCCCCCCCGCACCTCCTGAGGTGCGATGGCCCACCCGGTTTGGGTTAGACCTGTTTTAACGTGTTACAGGCCCGGTGCTTGTGATTCAAGCATGTTTCAGTGAAAGAGGATTTGCACGTGCCTCCCCAAACACCAGGAGACTGGATCTTTTTTGGGGTTAATCCCCCTGATGATCCTGTATCCTGGTAAATGTTCATATTAAAAAGATGCTGTTCAGCTGACATGTGAATGGAATCAAGTTACTGTCACATCTCAGTAATGTTAGTGTAACGTTATCGTGTGTGAATCGGTAAAGTCAGAGGGTTTCATTAATATTGTTTTCTTGTTTATTCGTACTCTACCCCCCACCACCTGCCTGCTCTGGAATGTTCCTTGCGAGCTTCCCTCCCTGTAATTGCTTGCAAATGTGAATGCCTGTGAAGTGTGCTCCAAGAAATGCAGTTTGATGTAGTGGGATCTTTTCCCACGATGCCACCTGTAAAATTTTAAATGGCTTCAGTTGAGCGCCGGAGTTGGCAGACCAACCTTGTACTGGGAGTGGGGGGGGGGGTGCATTGCTTTTGAGGAGCGGTTCCGCGGAGAGGAGGCCTCTCCAGGGCCGTGGAGCAGCGCCCTGTTATTCCCGTCCATTATCGTCAGTGTTCCCTAACACGGAACGTGTCACGCAGTGCCCGTGATGATGCAGTCCGTGTGATTGGGAGCAGGGGATACCCACATGCCCATATTAAAGCTGACTGTCCATTTCTCCATACGGTTAATTATACAGCTGGCTGCCTGTCAGCTTGGACAGCCGGAGACGGCTGTCCAAGTCAGCTTTCGTTTCAGCTGCTCTTTCCTTTCTGCCCCATTGCGGAGGTTTGCCAACACCAACCAGGCTGACTCCTTTCCTCCGCCTGTATTGCATCCAGATGTTTTCCCTGTAATTTTCTTATAAAAAGAAGGTGGTCTCAGGTTCCAAGCCTCCACAGTGCCACGTTCTTTCTGTAAATAGTCATTAGTGACCCGGCGAACTGCGTGGTTTCGACATGCGGAAGTGTGGCCGGCCGCCTCATCTCAGTAAGCCCGCTCCGAGAACCGGAATCTGCTCTCAGACTTGCAGGCCCTCGTTAGTCTCCCGAATGCTGGAAATGCTCCTCTTCAGCTTTCAGTTCCCTAGCAAGAAGCAACATTGGTGGTGTTTTGCAAACCAGGTATATTAAAAAGAGAACGATATTCCCAGTTCTCTTCCTCACTCACTTGTCTCCTGTCTCTCGCCCCCCCCCCACACACAGACAAAGGCGGATGGCCAGGCTCTTCTGAATGAGGTGTACCGGAGGCTCAATCTCATCGAATCGGACTACTTTGGCCTGGAATTCCAAAACGTTCACATGAACTGGGTGTGTTTTGAAAGAAGCAGGGTCAGCTGTGTGCCAAGCTTGTCTGTGTGACAATTCCCACAAGTGTCTCTCTGTTCCACACACACAGACGAACTTTTAATTGAACTACAAGCATGAATTCCTTCACGTTAACAGACCTCAGAAGCATGTCTGTACAGTTATTCTTATCTGCCGCTTTCTGAGGAAGAATTCTTTAGTGGGTGGGGATGAGGTTTTTTTTGGGTTTTAATGTGGATTTAATGCACTCAGCCACCCTCGTTTTTGCCTTTTTGACACAGATGTGGCTGGAACCATTGAAGCTCATAGTGAAACAAGTAAAGAGTAAGTTGTTTTCTGCAACAGGCCATGCTGTTAAACTTTTATTTAGGTCTGGTTATTTACGATTTGACTTATGGCTTGGTGGACAGGTGACCATGACCTGGCTTAACTCCCCATACCATGCTAGTTTTACATAATTAAATAGTACATGCTGCACGGCATCTATGTAATGTCTTCTGCTAGACCAGTAATGCCAAGTCTGTTACAGGGCCCAAGAACACACTCTTCAGGCTGTCTGTGAAGTTCTTTCCCCCAGACCCTGGTCAGCTGCAGGAGGAGTTTACCAGGTGCATCCTGGGAGCCTTACCGCCAGAATCGGGCCACTATCAGATAACCTGCCGTGGCAGCACTGGCTGGTTGTGCCACTCACACCCCTTCTTTATTGGACCTCTAGGTACCTGTTTGCCCTGCAGATGAAGAGGGACATGATTGAGGGCAGGCTTCACTGCTCTGAGAATACTGCCGCCCTGCTGGCTTCTCATTTAGTGCAGTGTGGGTATTCGTGCAGTGCAAGGCGTGTGTGTGTGTGTGTGTGTGTGGTATGAATAATCATATTTTCACCTGTTTTTCCTGCACATCCTTAACAGCTGGAAATAGCGTTAAAATAGGTCAAATTATTGAGACTTGCACCTCTAGCTGGAGGTAAGGCGTTACATTTGGAGCTCATTATCATGCATGATGCCCTGTCTTAAGGTGTTATCAGTTAGTGTTTTGCTGGGTGAGTTTTGGGCTCGTACCTCACTCAGTGGCCACAGCCTGGTACTTGTACCAACAGCCCGAAGCATACTGGGAAAATCCTTTTGCAGGTTTAATTAACAGCAGGGCGTGTGAGGAGAGAGAGGGGGGTTAGGGAAGTGGGGTGGCTGGTGAGGGGGGGGGTGGGGGTGGATGTCGCTTGGTTCTCTGCTCACCTGGTAAGCACATGTCAATAAATCCACAGCGGAGATGGGCGACTACGATGACCTGGCCGACAGGGACTTCCTGAAGCTGAACAAGCTCCTTCCCAGTCAGGACAGACTTCAGGAGAAGATCATGGAGTTCCACCGTCGGCACCTGTGAGTCCCTGCCCCGACCCTGGGGGTCCAGTGGGAGGCTTTGGTGGAGGGGATGTTCCTGGCTGCCCCACTGAGTGCCCTTTAGCTTGGCTTAGTTAGACAGTTATGAGGATCCCCCTTCTAGGGACGTGCAGTTGCTCAGAGACGCCAATGCTGGCTGTAGTATTCTTCATTAGGATAACCGGTTCATGTGCTTGGCTGACTGTTATTGACTGAGCTATTAAAAGATTGACATTAGTCACCATATTCAGGTGTAAAACAGCTGGGTTTTTCTGGAGGATTTGATCACAGAGCCTGTAGATGTGGTCCATCTCTCCCGACGGGGAGGACGTGAACTCTATAAGCACTACACTCTATAAGCTTGTGGGGCTTTTGCTGATCTCCGTGCCTTTCTAATCCCCCTCCCCATCTCCGACCAGACTTATTGGCCATACAAGGGCCAGCTGGGGCCTTAAGGGGTTTTGGTGCTTAAAGGATGAACAAAATTAGTGTGGCCGTTAGGGCTGTCGTGGTACATCGTTTTCTGTTTGGTACGTACAATGAAACTAATGAATTTGCTTACTGACTAATGGAATCTAAATTCACAAGTAGTTGGTCGACGCGGAAAACGGTTGGTTACAGCTCATGCTGGCTACAGGCGGCCATAATTGGCGGTTTGGGAACATTTAGATTTCCCAATTTAAAATACACCAACACTGGACAGCAGCTGATAAGACCAAGACCTTCTGTTGGTTGTGGTGCTGGAAATGCACCCAGCGTGCGAACTCATTTGAGATGATCATCCAAACGTGTCCCATTGGACCAAAAGGCAGAAACTGCCAGTGAAAGTTAGTCTCCTCTTCACATGGGGTTTAGTTCCTTATGTTGTCTGATTTTTATTTTAGAAACTTAAAAAAAAAAAAATAGGCAGATAAGTTTTTGTTACACATTAGCAGATGCATTGCCTCTGATTTATGACTGTTCTTAATTGTCTTTGTTTGCACATTTAATAATACATTTCAAAACTAATTCTGTTTGTCCCCGCTATACTGAAACATGAATCCAGAATGGCAGTCTGCACCGAACTGAGTTTTATGTTCCGTTACACCTGTAGTGTTGATGCTGAAACGGGGCTGCTGAGCTTCTGCCTCTGTTGCGCATCTTCAGAGTCAAATGACACTGTCATTGTGCCCCTCACAGAATCACGTGGTGGGAGAATTTCATTCCCTGCCAGCAAACGGGGACCTCGGTGCACTAGGCTTTTCTGTTGGGGTTTGGCTGACTCATTTCCCCACGAGGAAAGGGGATGTCAGTGGGGCTGATTTTAAATGAAACACAACTTTCGTCTCTCTTTACTGCCTCTATGTCCCACGTGCAGCAAAGCTGTTCGCTGTGGCTCCAGAAATTCACCACATCTCGTGTAGATGATGTCCACAGCGTGACTTTGCTTTTCCCAACCTCAGAGGCCAGACTCCAGCCGAGTCCGATTTCCAAGTCCTGGAGATCGCCCGCAAGCTGGAGATGTACGGCGTGCGGTTCCACCCCGCGGCGGACCGCGAGGGGACCAAGATCAACCTGGCGGTGGCTCACATGGGTCTACAGGTCTTCCAGGTTGGCAAACTTCATGGAGACACACACCTAACATAGGTGGAGAGTATAGCAGGTCTCTGGGTGTCCTGACTATGTGCATGTGGTGTTTTTCCAGGGTAATACAAAAATCAACACCTTCAACTGGTCCAAGATCCGCAAGCTGAGCTTCAAGAGGAAGAGATTCCTAGTCAAGCTCCACCCAGAGGTCCATGTGGGTATCACAAGGTGGCTGTGTAATTTTTAATTCTGCCATTCTCATGACCGTCCTGCTCTTCTTTGCTCAGGGTCCCCATGAGGACACGCTGGAGTTTTTGATGGCCAGTCGAGACCAGTGCAAGGTGTTCTGGAAGAACTGTGTCGAGCACCACGCTTTCTTCCGCTTGTTTGACCAGCCAAAGCCCAAGTCCAAAGCCATTCTCTTCAGCAGAGGTTCCTCCTTTAGATACAGGTAGGAGTTCTCCATCCACTTGGGCTGCAGCACAGGAAGGTCTTTTGATGTTTAGGAGTCGTAAATCTATACATGAATGTTTGGTAATGTTTTTGAATTCCGTTTATTCTTTGTTTTATGATCTTGGATGTGAGTAATCCCCTGTCCATGTCTCGGAAGACCATAAACATCAAAGGGCTGTTCTGTTGTGCGTTTTCAGTGGGAGGACACAGAAGCAGTTGGTGGAGTACATCCGCGACAGCGGTGCAAAGAGGACGCCCTACCAAAGGTGAGCAATCTGCTGCCGCTCCTACTTTTCTTGACACCCCTACTTCTGGTGTCTAGTGTCATGTGACGCACCCTCCCCCGCCCACATTTGTCATCCTTCTCGCAGGAGGAACAGCAAGAGCCGCATTTCGAGTCGCTCCGTGGCTTCTGATTTGCCCAAACAGGTCAGGTGACAGGAGCGTCGCTCTGGCCGTCTTGTTTTGTCCAGACATGATCAGCTGCTGAACTCACACCTGTCTGGGATGCTGTTCTCTTGTAGAGCCTGTCGTTCAACGAGAGTCTGAGGGTGCCGGCAACACCCTCCTCAGCCACTGTGTCCTTCCACTCGCTCCGTGCCGGAAGCCCCGCCCCCCACACGCCTCCATTGGCCAGTACGCCCAGCTCCATGAAGGAGGAAACCACCCGGGCTGCCGCCAGCTCCCCGCCGCGCCCCGCTTGTCCAGGTGCCCATAGTAACTGGGAGGCGGGAGGCTGTAGTCCCCCCTCCGTATGCATAGAAAGTAGCCCCTCCCATCCATGGCCCCCGCAGAATGGCAGCAACGACAGTGATCCGAGGGGGCGGGTCATGAAGGGAGGGCACATCTGGGGAGGTGCGCGGGGGCTGAAGGGGTTTCCCACGGCGCCGGATTGCGGGTGTGACCCCCCGCCGCTCCGGCCGGCTCTGGCCTCCCCCCTCGGCAGCCCCCAGCTGCAGCTCATTGAGGAGTACATAGATGACGACCCCAGCGACATCTCATTTTTCGCCGGGGCAGTTGACGCGTACGGCCTGCGGTTTGAGGGCGCGGATGGTGGTTTGGAGGCCGCGTGCGAAGAGGGGGAGGACGCCGATGACTGCGGGGCCTATGGTTCTGAGCTGATGGAGCTCTCCGGGCCTGGCTTTTTTGCTGATGACGGGACGCCCCGCATGGAGACCAGCTCCCTCCTGATCGACCGGTCGGTGTGCAGCTCGATGCCTGACTCGCTGTCGCTGGGCCTGGGCGGCTCTGAGGGCCCGTCAGAGGCCAGCTCTATGGTCAACTTCCCGGCGTACTCAGTGCGCTCGGAGGCCAGTTCGGCGGCCCAGTTTGGGGACCTGGCGGAGCAGTTGGAGCAGCTCGGCTGCCCGGCCATGGGCGCCGAGGGCTCCAGCGCTGCCAGCTCCGACTGCGACTCGGACTGGGGCTACGACGGCGGGCAGAGCCTCTTCTTTAGCAGCCCGCTGGCGGGCGTGCCCGGTGTGGACAGCTTCCTGCTGGAATGCCACAACCTGCAGGCGCTGGGCCTCGGGGACACTCCTGCAGGCACCCACATCAAAATGTAGAGCCCCGCCCTCCATGCGATGGAGATCGATCTTTTTATATAATAATTTTTTATTTGACTTTTTATATTTCACCCTGTGAGCCTTGCATTCCTGTTTGACAACCAGAGTATATAATCACCTGGGACCACCTGCTGTCCATGATCTTTTAGCAGATTCTTTTTCACTTGGGCTTCGCTTGGTGCCCCCCCCCCCCCGCTTTGGCCTTTGTGGGTCCACGTGAGCGTTACTCTGAAGATGCTGTTTCAGCTGGCATGCTTTTTGGCACACTGTTGATAGGCCATTGGGGGGCGCAGTGGGGCAGCTTTGCCGTGGTAGGGCAGGGCATTGACGGAGCGCATGCACACCCTGGCTGCGGTTCTTCTGATACCCGTAAGTCACGCTGGACACCCTTGTGTCTTGTCCTGACTGTCGCTGATGGCGGAGCCTGTCTGTGCCAGCCCTGGGTCCGCCACCTATCGACATCACGGTCACAGGCTGCTCAGGCAGGAAATCGCACAGAAGCCAGCTGCATGTGGAAGGTCGTCAGCTTGTTGCGAAATTGAATTTTAGTTGGTTGCTTAGTGCTGGTTTCTGTGACTCAGTCATGGCCATTGTTGGTCTACAGTTCTGTCTCATAATTTCACAATTGCTATTAATCTCATTGAAACTTAACACACCTTTTTACTGTTATTGTTTGACATTCAGTGTCACACTAGTCATTTTCGTGCAGTTTCTTCATCTCCGTTTTGGCCTTTGTTATTCCCATGGAAAGCAACTTAATGGTTTTTTGCATGGATTTAAACTTCCTGGGAGCACATTGCAAACTCTGCAGGACCTTTTTAGCGCCCAGGAAGTCTGAAAGTTGCACATCCAGCTCATTGCTTGCTACCTTGACCTGGACCCACCTGAAATATGAATTTCATGCTTTAAGGCTTCATTTATAGCACATGCTTTTGGACCGTGCTAAACATTATTTATCAAGCATATGTGCACAAATGTGTACTTAATAAAAATCATACAAATTATAATAGTTGGCTTGAGCCAGTTTTTTTTTCTCCATGGCTGGCGGAAAGGTAACAGTCTTTTAAAATTACTGCCAAAGAATGGGATAATGGGCTTCGCCTATTTGTTGATAGTTTAAATGGTGGTTTCTTGTCATTATTTTTTAAACGGAGACCTTCCTGCAAGCGCACTAGGCTCCCATTGCTTAGCTATCTTTATAATTTTAACTTAAGAAAATCCAGCGCACCATAAGATTACAGTATTGTCTTTCTCAGCCGGATCTATGCTTTTAAAATGTCTGTACCAGTATGTTGAAGCTTTTGAAACACAGCGCCCCCTGCTGGAGATGCTGGTCTCATAATTGGTGCTCTGTGTTATGCTGGGTGATAAAACTACACCATGGATGTATAAAGGACTAGTAGGTATTGGGGCAGATTGCTTAAAGAAAGTACTGATTTAAAGTGACCTCAGGCGTTTATTACAGTATGAAGTATTTACAAAATGTTTTTTTTTTTTCTCATTTTTGTGCCAAAAGTTTTCCAGCTTAATTTAGAAATAGATGTAATTGAAACAAATTTTATACTCAGTTTAACAAGGTAAATATTGAAGTATATACAATACAGCTATGGCGACTCTGTGGAGAGTACATAGAAATGATTGCAGTTTCTCCAGATGTCAGCTTTGGGTTTGGACTTTTCCTGCCTGCTCTGCATTCAGGCTGTCTCTGCAGACGTGGCCTTTCTGTGTATGAGAGTCTGATCTGCGGAGGCTCTTCAGCACATCCCTCTCTGTGGCACTCCAAGCTTTACACGTCGCACTTTGGGGCTCTTTCCGATTTGCTCGGGTTCCACGCTGATATACTTGCTGCTCAATCTTCAATGGCTCTGTGCTGGAGCCGTTTAGACTAGTTTGTCGTCCCTGGGGTGGCTGAGGAACAGAGGAACACTGACGGCCGAAGCATGTTACCACCTCCGTGCCAAACCCACCCCACCCAACTGTTACGGCTGTGACGTTGGCGCCCCTTCTGACTGCATGCACAAGGTTGTCTTGCTTTCGTTCGGTGTTCCTCCCCTCTCCATCTTTCCCAGCCCCCCTGGGCTCTGCTGGGTCTTTTTTTCCCTTGGGGAGGGGGGGGGGTCTTTCTTTTTTGGCCTGGTACGCTGTGTCTGAGTAGCCCTCCTTGTTTCTCTTCCCCCTAAACCAAGCTCCCTGCATATATTATTTATGTATCCCCGCCGTCATCGATATGAATGTTGAGTGCATATAGTAGAAAGGCACGCTTCGGCGTTGCGGTAGGTGGCACAGGCACAGAGGCGCCCTGCCCCCCGCTTCTGGCAATTTTCCTGGCACATCTCTCTGCCCCAGCCGCATGGGAGACTAACCCCTCATCCTCCACCCGGGACCGACTTCACGTCCCATCGCCTGTGATCCCCGACGCAAAGCTGTGACACCATGAGCCGGAAAGCACCTCTCTCCTCATCTTCCTCTTCATCATCCCCTTCTAACCTGGGCCCCTTGTCCTGGGGATGCGTCTAAGCTCAGACACTGGAGCCCAATCTAACGACATGCAAAGGGGGGAGTTTTAGGTGCCTTTTAATTCTTTTTTGTGTTTGAAGTCAGAAACTTTACTGAAGGATGATGTGAATGTCCTGTAGGAAGAACCAGCAATGGACGGTCTGATGCTAAAAAGATTTAAATTGCTTACATGTTGCTGGTTTTCCCTGACACTGGAGCAGCCTCGGTCTTCCCAACAGAAAACGTTTGTTTTGTAAATATGTGCCTTGGCCTTCGAGGGTCCCTCAGCACAGGAAGGTTGCGGTGGTCTCCAGTGCTGCCACATGCCCCAAGCCCTGAGCCGTTGTGTTTGTTTTAAATTGCCTGTCGAATGATGCACACTCAGACTGTGAGAAGGTGATTTATCGGGCGCTGATCGCTCTGCGTGCCTGACTTCCCTATTCCGCAGGTCACAACTTCAGCTTTTTTTTATTTCCCTCTTCTGAAGTGCCGTGCAGAGAGCAAAGCGAGGTGTTCTGAAAGCATTTCTAAAGGGGAAAGGGGATTTTATTTTATTTTTCTGCTCTCAACCGCCTGTGACGTTACACCACAATATTGAGGGTGGGGGCACTTTTTCAAATGCCACATGCCAGGTGGTCTGGTGGCTGAAGGACCTTTTTAAAAGGTGACTATTTACATTACACCCCCCCCAGTGTGAAGTGGTCCAAGCATGTAGTTTGCCATCAGGCAGATGTGCCCCCCCCCCCCCCCCCCCCCCCGCCCGCCCCGCCCACCCCGGCCAGGCGAGCGGGGGGGCGGGGGGGTCGGGGGTGGGATGCGGGTGGTTTTGTTGTATTGGGTGTATACG
>JAAGVU020000043.1:3029554-3059331 GCA_011763525.2 Mormyrus iriodes | reverse complement strand
GGGGAGGCCGTGACCAAGGTGGGGAGAAAAACAGCTTGGGGGGTAATGTCCACTTTGCCTTCTCATGCTTATCTCCGCCCCCCCCCCCCCCCACTTCTCTTCCCCACAGAAGTTCCCCCTGACAGCCCGCAGGCCTCACCACCATCCCTGGTTCCGGAGAGCCCCCTCTGCCTCTCCCCCTCCTTCCAGATGTCCACCCTCAGCCTCCCGGGGCAGGCTCCCTCCCCCCTGCAGAGCCCCATCCTGAGTGAGGTGGGCAGTGTCCGGCTGGAGGAGGAGGAGGATGATGAAGGGGGTAGGAGGAAGGTACACTCCCCATATCCCATCCCGGCCTCCCTGTCCGATAGCTTGTTGGCACCACTAACTGACACCTCTGTAACACAAAATCTGCTTCTCGCTGCAATCCCACTGTTGTCCTCATGGCGGTGTGTTGTGCCGTTGCGGTCCCAGCTATGCTATCAATGATTATGGCCTTCCGTTAATAAGGTAAGTCCAGTCACTCAGGAGCTGGCCTTTAACTGGTCGTGATTGCGCATGCCGGTCCTGCTCGCGCCTCCTGTTGTGTGGCTTGGGTTAGTCTGCATCGTAAGTGAGCCTTTAAATGTAGGTCGTTATTTTCCCAAACCCTGCAGCCTTCTTGCTTGGCCGACCAGCCTGTCTGCATGCCTGCCTGCCCGCCTGCCATTTTCTGTTCCTAAATTACTCTTCATCCTTATTTGAATCAGTGCTGGGGGGTGAGTGTTTTAAAAACCTCCTCGGGCAGTAGTCCCACCCTCCAGCCCCCCCTTTCAGTGAGGCTGTTTCACTCCGAAGGAGACGGTGTGACTTTAAAAGTGCTGAAAACTTGCAGATGAGTGAAACTCTGAAATGTTCTGCAGACTGTCTGCAAATGTCTGCTTACTGCTGCCAAAAAAGTCCCAGGGACGGGTTGCCCTTTTAATTCACTTTTGCTTACAGTTTTTATTTATTTATTTTTTTTGTAAAGATTTTGCTCCCACTTATGCATGCTCCAGAAAGTGGGCAAATAAAGCATGATGACCTCGATTAAGTGGCTGACACTGTCTTGATTTTTGTTTGACTGGTTCAGAGATATCCCACTGACAAGGCATACTTCATTGCCAAAGAGATTCTGACCACAGAGAGGACCTATCTCAAGGACCTGGAGGTCATCACGGTGGTAAGCTGTACTCATACCTACCCATAATGCACCACTGCTTGGCTAGGGTCCACGTGTGGCAGGCTTATCCACAGTTGCGGCCTCTGTGCCTTGCAGTGGTTCCGCAGTGCTGTCATCAAGGAGGGTGCCATGCCTGAAGGTCTCATGACCCTGCTCTTCTCCAACATCGACCCTATCTATGAGTTCCACCGAGGGTTCCTCAAGGAGGTCGACCAGCGGCTGGCTGTCTGGTCTGTGTTCCGGGTTCCATGTGTGTATGGTCAGGGGGATGGGAGTGGTTTTAAATAAACGGTTGTCACTGTGTCATCCCCAGGGAGGGTCGATCCAACGCCCACATCAAGGGTGACTACCAGCGTATCGGCGACGTGATGCTGAAGAGCATGTGTGCCCTGAAGGTGAGGCTGCTGATGGATCACGGGACAGCACTGGCTTCATTCCACATGGTCCTTCAAAACATCTGGATGCTGAGCTCTGCCAGCTGCTCCCTCTGCAGATCTGTCAGGTTCAGTTAGACTGCGATCGTCGAAAACCCTGAACACTGGTTGCTGTTCCTTCTGCAGGAGTTCACCAGCTACCTGCAGAAGCACGACGAGGTGTTGACGGAGCTGGAGAAGGCCACCAAGCGCCTGAAGAAGCTGGAGACGGTCTACAAGGAGTTTGAGCTGCAGAAAGTGTGCTACCTGCCGCTCAATACCTTTCTGCTCAAGCCCATCCAGCGGCTGATGCACTACAAACTGATCCTGGAGCGTCTGTGCAAACACTACACCCCTGAACACCGAGACTACGAGGACTGCAAGGGTGAGGCCTCCATGGGCCAGAAGGTCCACCAGAGTGTAGGGAAAGAGGACTCTGATCTGAGATGTTTCTGGACATTAATTTGGTTCCTCTGGCAGCACTTGCCATTCAGACTCTACCTAAGTGTGCATGCAGCATTGCCTATAAAAACCAAAAGGACATCCTCTCAGCTTGAACGTGGCTTTTCAGGGTTTAAACTAAGCAGGAACCTTGCCACCTTGGGGGCAGCTTGTGGCTCAGTGGGCTAAGCCTCTGTGCCTGTGATCGGAAAGTTGCCAGTTTGGGCCTCGGCACATCTGCGGATCCTTGAGCAAAGCCCTTAACGCCCACCTCCCTGGGCGCTGCCATGGGTGGCTGCCCTTTGCGGCCAGCTTGCTCTCAGTTGGGGGAGGCGTAAAGATACTTCATTTCCCCACGGGGATCAATAATCTAATTATTAATTCATCTTATCGGCTGTAACACTGAGTCAGTCATGCTCATGGTGCATGTGATGCTGTTTGAGGGACTGACCCCACCTCTTTGTCCCCCCCCTCCCCCAAACCCCACGACCATGGACCGGCCTGTAGCGGCCTTGAAGGAGGTAACTGGGATGGCTGCCCAGCTGCAGAGTAGCCTCATCCGGCTGGAGAACTTCCAGAAGCTCACAGAGCTGCAGAGGGACCTCATTGGCATGGAGAATCTCATCACTCCTGGCAGGGTGAGCGGGGGAGTGTGCCCGGATCTGCAAATGGCTGTGCGTGTCACAGAGAGACTTCACACAGCTCTGAGCAGCGAGGCACATGTCCCCCTAATGGTATCTCATGGCGCTCTTTGCTGCGGTGTCCGTTTCGCTCATAGGAGTTCATTCGAGAGGGCTGTCTGTTCAAGCTCACCAAGAAGGGCCTGCAGCAGAGGATGTTCTTCTTGGTAGGTAGTCCAGGAGAAGTGTGCTCTATAGCCAGTCCTGAGTTACAATTAGCAAATGGCGTGTGATTCGCTCTTTTTCTGGAGTCAGCTGCTCGTGTGCGTAATCCTGCTGTCCCATCTGAAGTTCTCAGACATGCTCCTGTATACCAGCAAAGGGGTGACGGCCACGAACCAGTTCAAAGTGCACGGCCAGCTGCCTCTCTACGGCATGATCGTGAGTGTGAAGGGCCGTCGATCCGTCCTCCTTAACCCCCCCCCACCCCCATTTGTCACATCAGTTACATCGTGTCCTTTTTCTTTTTACTGGTCTAATAAACGTCATGGTTACAGGCCAGTACAGTTCGTTTATAAGCGTCTCGGTGCGGCTGCTCTCCGCCTGCATCTAACGGCCGGTTGCCGGGGCTTCGGTCCCCCGCGGTGATGAGGCCGGTATCACGTCCCTCAGCATGGCTCCGGTGTTGCGACAGACACTTTTTTGTCCGCAGTGACGTACAAGTCAGGAAAATGGTACATTGCAAATATACGTGCAGTTGAGGAGTCAGCTAGGCATAAGTGCAGCTAGGTTCAGCTTCCAGTGAAGGCCCAGGTATGAATGTAAGCAGGACTGGGCCAGGAGCTACACGATAACTTCTCACAAAGCAAGAACCTAATGGGACTATTCAAGGAGCAGATCTTAAATAACTGCAATGATCAGGTGCCACCAATCTTCTGGCAGCAGGTCGTGAGGATTACCCTGCAAAGCACTTCATCTGCGTTGGTAACTGACGCACTAGGGCAGGGGTGGGCAATCTTATCCGCAAAGGGCTGCTGTGTGTGCAGGTTTTCACTGTAACTGCCTAATTATATTACTAATTAGAGGACTGATTGGCTGAAGAGTCCTCACACCTGGGTTTGAACAGCTGATTTAAAGGTTATCCCAAAAACCTGCATACACACTGGCCCTTTGCGGATTAGATTGCCCACCCCTGCCCTAGGGAGTCCAGGGTGGCTGTCGGTCTAGGCTGGGTTACAGCCTGTGATAACCTGCCTGTGTCTGCTTTGCCCCCCCCCCCCCCGCCACCTGCAGATCATACTGCTGGATGTACCGGTGAGTAATGGTGGCCTCCTGACTCAGAGCCAGTCAGCCACTTGTTAACGGACAGCAGGAGTGTGCTGACAAACAGGGGTGGGGCTACAGGGGCACTGGCTCCAGCTGAAAGCTGATTGGCCCCTGGAATGCTCACCTCTATCACTCAGCAATTCCAAAACATATCATTGGCTAATGATAAGGTTGGCCCCTCTTATGCCCCCAATTAAAAAAAAAAAAAAACCTAGAATTAGTGGTTCATAGCAGCAGCTGTAGAAAGACTGTGGTGGTCTTCAGAAGACCTTCCTGTTGTCATTGTTCCCTTTTCTTGCAATGTGTAGTATGCTACATGTATAGTGTATGCAGGAAAGGATCCTGTCTGCCCAGCCCTCCACTGCCCTACATTTTGTCAAATTCTCAACACTGTGTCCGTCTGCTTCTGTCCAGGTCGAGGAGAGCGAGAACGAGTGGAACGTCCCCCACTGTTTCACCATCTACTCTGTTCAGAGGACCATTGTGGTGGCTGCTAGGTCAGTCAGCTGGCAGTTCATCTTCTGTTCCTGTGCACCAAGGCCCAATATCTCAGGCACATTTTGGAAATGGCTCGCTGTTAAATTGGCATTTCGGTGTCTTGTTTCCATTCTTCTCAGCTCTAAAGTGGAGATGGGCAAGTGGATAGAGGACCTGAACCAGGCAATCGACCTAGCCAAGAAGTCCCAGGAAAATTGGGGGCTTTTCCTGGACTCGGGGCAGTGCGATCGCTCAAACAGTAAGGCCCCCCCTCTGTGGTAGCTTGTTCCTGCTGTGTACAGGTGCCAAAAGTGCTACCGGAATGGGCCCGGGGCCACTTCGGAAGGCATTCAGTCGAAGTCACCTTTTCTTGGTCGATAAAGTGGATTTTAAAACACCCATGGATTACAACTTTACAAAATGATGATTGTCTCTAAGCTTGACTGGGATCCACATGTTTTGGACTGTGCAAAGACCGGGCGTGGCTCTGCTTTGCTTGAAATTAATTATCTGATGTAAGTCAACAAAGTACCAGAGCAGCGGATGGATGACATGGCTGGGAGGGGTGTGTCACTGTGTTCTTTGGCACCTTCCTGAGGTACTCGTTCCCCTGTAGCTGGTAATTGCTTTTTGCTGGCTGCTGACTGGAAGGTCACAACTAGGTTTGATAGCAAAAACATTGAGAGTTGCATGTGAATTTTGCCTCCTGGCATGGTCTTCCTGTTTGAAACACTAAGGTGGGGGTGGGGTTTGTGTTTTAGTGCAGTGTTTCTCAACCCAGTCCTAGGGACCCCCAAACGGGCCACATTTTTGCTCCCCCCCTCAACTCACAGCTAAATGGGAACACTGAATTCCCCGTTACAGGTGTTTTGGGAGCTGGGTGGGAGCATTAGTCTGGACTGTTTGTTGGTCCCTGAGGACTGAGTTGAGAAACACTGGTTTAGTAGTTACTTTCAGTCTAATCTGCAGAAAAATCTATTTTGCAGGAGTGAGTGTAGTGAAATGGCCTTTCAGCTGCAAGTCGACTTAAGGTCTGATGTTTCGTAGGGTGCCCTGCCACTTCCCAAAGTGCTGGTGGGGGGGAAAGTAGATATTTTCTGTGTGTAATTAACACTGAATCCTGCGCCTCCCTTCGTCACTGGCAGGGTCCTCCGACGAGGTGTCCCTGGAGCAAGAGTCCGAGGATGAAACGCACTCCTCCCGTAGCTCGCTGGACAGGCAGACGCACCACCGTGCCAACACCACCATGCATGTGTGCTGGCACCGCAATACCAGCGTCTCCATGTCTGACCACAGCCTCTCCGTAGAGGTACCCCTGTCCAGATGCGTCTGCCCCAGCGCACACAGCCTCCGTTGTAGTCTTTGCCAGGCTCGCGTGCGTTTTCAGGCCGAGCCGACCAAGTCCTTGTAAGGACTGGATTTTCCAGACACGAGATATATGGAAGGCTTGTGGGATTTGTTACAATCAGTACTTCTCTGCAGTGCCACCTACTGGAGCTGCAGGTTTCTGCAGGGCATCTTACTGCCAAGTTTGCCTGTTAGCACTGTGCTTAAGCAGTCAGACGACTTCTGCCAGGTATAGGATGTCATCTGACAGATGTGCTGTGTGCGCGCACGTGTGTGTGGGAATGGGCTGTTCTGGGGTCGGGAATCTGCTTCCTTGAATGGGCCACAGGGGCTACCGGTTTAACTTGCATTTCTGTTGATCCGTCTATAGTGAAGCAGGCAGCGCAGAAGCCAGCAGATTGTGTAGGCCTCATCGGACAAGGGTTCCTCACCATTTCTTCACGCTGTAGCCTCAGTGTCGCTGCTAACTGCTCCATGGCCGCCATCATCACGCTTTCTCTGCTCACCCACGTCCTTCACGCTTTGCGCTTTTGGTTTCAGCTTCACCCGTCTCTCAATGCTCTCCTGATCTGTCTAGCAGAGAAGTACCTCTTTTCCTCTTTTGAATCGGCACCCATGGTTTTGTTGGGGATTCCCTGTGCTGGTGGGTTGAGTGTGAAGCTGCTGGGAAGGCTTTCACACAAAGGGAGACTCCCCGAATCTCACGTGAGACGGACAGGGTCGACTTGCTGACCGGCCTTCTCTGAGACTAACCGCTTTCCTTTCTGACCTAACAGCTGACCCCACTGGCCCTGGGAGATGTTCACCCTAAGCCACATCCCTGAGTGAGCGCTAACAATCTCTCCACTCTCCTCTCTCCCTGCTTCTCCTGCTGGCCCTCAGTCTCCTCTCCGGCCATATCTCCGGAGCTTCCCCCTCGGTACCTCCTGGGTCAGGGCCAGAGGCCCAATACCATCACACATGTGTGCTGGTACCGTAACCAGAACCTCTCTCTGTCCGATTACCTGCGCATGAATCAGGTACTGCAGGACCTGTAGACTCTCTAGACTTTCATGGGTGCTTGCGATCTAGCCACTGTGATGCCGTTTGGCGTCATCATGGAGAGGCCCACACATTTCCAATTGGAGTAAATGTCAAATAACCGGGAGCTCGTCATGAGAGTCCCGGAATCGGCTCATTAAAATTGTCAGTGAGTAACACTGTAATGAAACTATGCTGCACGCGTTTAAAGCCTGTTGAAGAATTGTTGTTCATCCAGCTCAGGGTTTGCGGTTTACCACTTATTTCTACTAACCTCATCTGATACCCTATCAATCTGTTTCATCACACACATAAACGCACTCGTGGTTAAGGCTGACTTTTTTTATTATTAGTATTATTAGTACAATCAGAGTTGCTCTTCTCCTGTCCACCTTAAATCTAACGTGACCAGGATGCAGTTATTTGACAGGCTAACCTCTTTAAAGGCTGACACTTTCCTTTTAGCCAGATCAGAAGGGTTTAATCTGCTGCCCTGTGCCACCTTCTGTCTTGTTGCTGGCTTCTCGCCCCAAGACTCTGCAGGCAGTTGGCATCACTCAGATAAAGGGAGAAAGACTGCGCAAATGCTTGAGTGGGCAAAACTGAGCCAGACATATGTGAGGATGCATACTGCAGTATGCAGTCTGACCCTTTCCCCAACCTCTTTCCCTAGAATCAGCTCTCTGGATACCTTCTCAGAAAGTTCAAGAACAGCAATGGCTGGCAGAAGCTGTGGGTGGTCTTTACGAACTTCTGCCTGTTCTTCTACAAGACGCACCAGGTAGCTGGACCAAGGTGGCCTTTGGAATCACCCCAGCAGGTCAACCAGGCACCTGCTCGTGACACATCATCTTCTCTCATGGTCATAGTGGGCCTCGAGGTTTAGGGAGGCTGCCAGATGTCCGATACTGGCAGAGTCTCTGATTTGAGCACTCCGGCAAGGGGCCATGGGGTTGAGAGTGTGCCTCTTTCGGTACTTTAATGGCAAGCATTACTGTTCCCTTTGACCCAAAAGCAGGATAATTACTTAATGCTCAGCTCCCAGATTTGCAAATTCCGTTGAGCTGTGGAGGACAAATGGGATCTGTTTGTTTTCCTCTAATTGTACTCCACTTATGGCTGAGTATGTGTTGAGTGTATTCTACATGTGTGCAGGATGATTTCCCCTTGGCCAGTCTTCCCCTGCTGGGCTACACAGTCAGCACACCAGGAGAATTTGACAGCATCCACAAGGAGTATGTCTTCAAGCTACAGTTTAAATCCCACGTGTACTATTTCCGGGCAGAGAGCGAGTACACGTTTTCCAGGTGAGATGGCAGTCACATTCACACGTGTGAACCAGAAGCTGAAGTGAAGGTTGGTTTGAGAGCAGTTGTGACCCCACTCATCTGCCCCTGTACCCCCAACAGGTGGATGGAAGTGATCAAGAGTGCAGCCAGTGCTCCGGGCAGGATGAGCCTTCTCGTCCCCAAGGATGCGCCTGAGATCAACGGTAGCTGAAGACCTAGATGGTTGGACTTCTTGGAGCTGCAGGGGTGGGTGGGGAAACCTGTCCGTGTGTGAATTATTATTATTATTATTATTATTATTATTATTATTATTTTATTTTATTTTTTTAATTTTTTTTTTGAATCCCCCACCTCACCTAAGAAACTCTGCTCTTGTTGCCACGGGGATTCTCTCATCGACTGTAAAGAACGGGATATGACTCACAGGCACTACCATGAAAGGGCTCCTTCTGTTTTCGCCTTGTGAGCCCGCTCAAACTGCCACCGCCCCCCCCCCCACACCCTGCCCTTCTGGGAGATGAAGTGTCGCTGAAGATCCATTGCACCGAAGCCCATCCATGTGTCGGAACATATACGAGCGCTGAACACAAGACAGCGGACATTTACGTGCGATTTATAAACGGGTCTTCCTCAAGCATCATAGTGCATGTCGCTAAAACTACCCCATCAATCAAAAAGGGCTCTTCTGCTGCCAGCTTGCAATGGATTCACACGATAAGCCAACTCGGTTACTGTGCGGTATCCACCACACCCCATCGTTGTGATGTATGACTTCACATTTAGCTCCCAATGGATGGAAAGCGGTGCATGGATGATGGGGAAATGAAAACAAGTTTCCTTTCCTGTTGAAAGAATGCATTGCATTACAGGCCAAAATCCCACGTAGATGGGCAGACGTAATCTAATTTGTCGTAAGTTGATGGATGGTTACATATTAAACAGAGTTGAGCGAAAGGTTCATATTGCACTTTGGAGGGAGGAGTGCATCGTAGGCTTAAAGGCCAGGCTTGTACGTAGTCAGATGTGGAGAGTCTCCGAAACCTAGGTCGATACTGATTCGAACATTCCTGGCAGAAGATGGCTGTAACAAAGAAAGTGTAGAGGGAGCCACGTTGAGGAGGATACCCGGAAGTGCGAAAGGGTTGAAGATCACTGTGAAATCATCAAGCGATAGGTTGGCATTGTGTCGCAGGTATGAGGGTAGGGCCTCGTCTTGGTCTTAGAGGTGCCATACTGCTTTGAGGCATGTGAGTGACTGGTGTAATATTTTCTTGAACAGGAATGTGATGGGTTTGCCAATCAAGAACAGTCAAACTGTACATACGGCTCATCTTAACCCTGACTGACTGAGATGACTGCTTTTGGAAGAAACTCAGTGTTCCTGAAAGAGCCCTGTAACTATTTTATATTTCTATGAGTTTTGAATCTAGCTGTTGGTGGTTGTAGGAAATATGGCTATCCCATAATATACCAGTAAGGTGTAAGTCAAAATATTTTTATATATATTTGTGTGTGTATTATTCTGTTTGAACTTGCATGTTAATTATTTCCAGTGGATTAACTGGGTAGAGGAATAATGCAAGGGCCCACTATCGGTAAGCTAGGCTATACTAGCACTCTTGCTCTGCCTAAACGTTAAACCTACATCCCCAATGCTACTCTGGGACTCTGGTAAAAGCAGCTTTCATAATGAGTTTGCTTTCTTCCCCGGGCAGCAGTTCTGGTCCTCGTGGTTCGCCCCGAGGTCACAGCTTGTGGTTTGTGTTGTTCATGCTTCTCTAGGACAGTCTCAAAATCACATGCAGCTTTTACACACTTGCTGCCTTCAACCACAGGACACTCCTGAGATGTTAAAAAATGATTATGTAGGGAAATAACTTGCCAGTAAATTCCAAGCCAGTCTTGAGCTTGAGTTGAACGTTGGCTTGGGTTTGTCAGACTAAGGTCAGTGCTAACAGGGCTACACTGAGTTAGGCCTGCTGTGGTGTTAACCTGTGGGACAAATATGCAGTGTGAAATATTGTCCAAATCCAGGATAGGGCTGTAGATTAAGTTACAAAAATTTTGACCAAAGGACCTGTGACCTGGAGAATGTCGGTGTCTGATGTTTCAGGCTCTCGGCAGTAGTAAACCACACTTCAGTATGTCAAATTCCTTTTCCTGTAATTGTTGATTAGTATTTACTATTTTATTTCGTTCATTTTATTACCTCAACTTTTAAGGCTGGTCATTCTGTATCATCAAAGGACTGTATCAAGTTCACGTGGAATTTCGCTGTTACTGGGGGAGAGCTTCAGAGCACGACTAGATGGAACTTGGGCTAAAGTTCTGATTTCAGGAAAGCCTTGGGCATTAATACAAGAAATTTAAGTACGGGCCTGTCGGATTCCTGTTTTGGCTTGTCCCTCTTTTCCAGTGCTGGCTTTCAGAAGCTGTCTTTCCCCACTGCCCAAAAGGGAACACAGGATATGACATCGCTCTTGTAGTTTTCCATGTTCCTGTCTGGACTTAAGATATTTATTTCCTGATATCTCCTGCCAAAGGCCAGTGTTTTTTCTTCCCTCCTCCTGCTCCCCTTCTCTTCTTTGAGGAAGGTGGTTATCCAAACAAGACAGAATACAGTGAACTGAAGTTATTTAATGGTCCAGAATTAGTGATTAGTGCCACACTTGCAAAAGTACTTTTAAATTAACTGGATGTTTCATGGGGCTTTTTGTGCCGTTTTTCGTCCTTTGTGTAAAACGGACTCTTAGAGCAAACCGGTGGTACGACACGCTCAGTGTTTCGCACTGTATTTATATGCATAAGTGTAAGAACATCCACCCTTTAAACGAGCTGGTCTTGACAACCTTTCTGGCTTTCTGTGTAGAGGCCCTCTTGCTGCCACACCCGTCAGTTTCTTCCCAACCAACCCTCACCCATTTTCTATTATGTCTATTTATTGTTTAGCATGTTGGAGTTCTGATAACCCTGCATGTAGTTTTTATGCTCATTATTTACAGTGAAATAAAATCCCACTTGCTAAAGGAGGGGCCTGGTCCCTGTCAGCCGTGTCACTCCCTTCACAACCTATTCACCACCACCACCCCCCAGAAACCACCCAACCATTCTGAACGCTTTTGAAAAACTTTATTATATATGACATGACCTAATACAGTTGAGTTATACACAGCGCTTCTGACTTTACCTTTTTCTTTTTCTAAACTTTCTATAAAGAAAACTGTAAAAATATTGAATGAACCTCTAAAAGATCTCTGGGGGGTGGGCAGGGCATGAGCTGGTTTGGCCTGGAAGGCTCGCGGGGAACGGGGGAGGGGGGGGTGGAGCAGCGTCTAGGGCATCTTACCGTGAGGATGGGGTGGTGTTCCCATTGAGGGAAAACCTACGGGAGGGAACCAAGTTGGGTTAGGTCCAACTTCTACACTTCACAGTCCATCTTGAAGAGCAGTCGCTCACTCACCTCCGCACCCTTTCCATCATGTTGCTGACCAGGCGGTCGGATATGCCCGGGCAGGATTCCTCAGCCAGACTAAAGGCGTTCTCCAGCTCCTCGATGGCACCCACCCCTCCTCCAGCTGCTCGTTTCTTCTCCTTGAGCTGAAAGACGGGGGAAGCGAATTGGCCCCAGGTTACACCAAGGGTGCTGAATAATACGTTTCGATTGAAATTCTCCAAAACACGAACTGCCATGACAGGTGTGGGTCTCGGGCACTTACTGGCATGTTAGAACTAGTTGCAACATATTAGACGTTTTTAGACCCACCAGATACAATACCTCAAGTATGACCTGTTACAATAAACGGCAGACCCACACTACCATAACAGACTAAGCGAGTGTTGGCCATCGGAGATTTTTAAATGCTAGAAACATTATGCTCCACTAATGTTGTTATAAAGCCATGTGTGGTCAGTACCCTCCACCAACAGCAATCGGTGTGAGGAACTAAAACTGAGAGAACTGAAACTGGCCAGTCAGGGTTGTTCTTAGGGTCAAGCTGCCATTTGGAGAACCTGAGAAATTTGACAGTTCAAAGCTCACCAAAGCCAACATAGGACCGGTGAGTCGTGAAGCACATTTGGGTCTCTAAAGGATAGGGCTGCCGCCCCACCTGAGATCGCTTACCTCTCTGAAGATCGGTGTCACGAGTGCAGAAAGACACTGCGACTTGGGCTGCCTCTTTACTGCCTCTGTCTAAGGAAACAAAACATGGTAAATGTCTGAGGGTTATGTTAAAACCTGGGAATAGCAAGTGCCTTGCAGAGTACCCCAAAAGCCACTTGGAAAAAGCACCAGTCCCCCTCAAGAGCAAGCTGGGACATTCTACACTCACCTCTGTGTCTCCTCCAGTGAAGTTTTTCTGGAGCTTGCCAAGGGAGCTCGGCCGCACAGTGGGGAAAGTCCACATGGGGCACTGGTCTCTGTCATCACCGTCACCATCCCTGAACAAATACTTCAGTGAGTCATCAACCATTAACTAACACCTGACGGGAGGTCGCAGGTGCACTGTGATGCCCATGAGGGTTGAGGCAGCTGGTGGCACATACATGTCTGAGTCATCAGAGCTGGACTCATCGCCATGGCCCTCAGACTTCCAGCGGCGGTATCGGTCGATGAGCTCTGTCAGATAGGGGGTTTTCTTGGTGTAACGTGTGATGAACTTGTGCTTCAGCAGCTCCTTGGCAGTAGGCCGCTGTAGAACGACAGCTGGTGGGTGAGCTTCTGGTTCCTACTGGCTTCAGAACACTAACAGGTGTTAACAAAGAAATCACTTACAAAACGGGGGTCCTTATTGAGGCAGGCCTCTACGAACTCTTTAAAGGGCTTGCTGTAGGGGCCTTCCAAAGTTGGTGGGTTGTTCTTGGGGATGAGGAAAAGGACCCTCATGGGATGCAAGTCTGAGTTCGGCGGCTCTCCCTTGGCCAGCTCTATGGCTGTAATCCCCAGGGACCAGATGTCCGCCTATTCAAATATATGCAGAAATGGCAAAGAGATCTAACACTGAAATGCCACTTTACACCCTCTAATGTCACCTTCTGTTCATTAAGAGCCTATATCAGAGGAGATGTTCTGGAATTCATACTTGCAGTACTTTCCAGAATAAGTGAACAAATGATGGGACTCTATGGAGGTCACACCAGCTGAATAGCGCTCACCTTGAAGTCGTATGCCGACTGTTTGATGACCTCTGGTGCCATCCAGAAGGGAGTACCCACAAAGGTGTTCCTTTTGATCTGGGTGTCAGTCAGTTGGCCAGCCACGCCAAAGTCAGCCAACTTGACGTCACCTTGCTCTGACAACAGCACATTGGCAGCTACAAATGATACAAATGGTAGAATCAGCTTGGACACTTCCACAAATTCAGCAAGGGGGTAGCTGTGTTTGAATGACTTCAATGAGCAGAACATAAAACGATCTTGTTTAAAGTAAAAGTGAGAACCCCACCTTTGATATCTCGATGGATTTTCCTTTCTGAATGCAGGTAGTCCAGACCTTTCAGGATTTCCCTCAAGATTGTAGCAATGTAGGTCTCTTCCAGGGGGCCTGGCTTCAGCTGAAAGAGGAAGATGTGCAGACGCTCGTATCCAGACGAGAGAAATGTTTTCACTAAAGCAACACACGATATCTTCTGAGTAGAATGTACGAGCCATTTCAAGAAGGAATGAAAAGAAAAATGGTCTCAAAGACAATCTGGTTGTACTTAATTGTGAGAGAATAGGCCCAACTGCCAAAGCTCAAGCCAAACAAGAAGCATAAACAGTTACCAGATCCAGAGCAGAGCCTCCTCCCAGATACTCCATGATGATCCAAAGCTTGGTCCCCTGTGAAGAAACAATGGTTTCATAGATCTGAGGTTTTCAGCTCTTGTTCTTTATAAAGTGAGTTAAGTAGATGCAAGTGGCCTCAGTCACACAATCATTTCGAAGATTCATACAGTTAAGGAAGTTATCATTTCACTCTCACTTATTCCTGGGAATGAACAACCTGTCCTCTAAACTAATGTCATCAGCACCTTGAGGTAGGAGCCAAAGTACTTCGTGACAAAAGGGCTGTCACACTGGCTGAGCACAGTGATTTCCTGCTGGATGTCCTCTATCTCATCTTCTGCCTCCTCCAGGTCGATGATCTTGATGGCCACCACCTCCTTGGTTCGATTATTAATGCCCTTGTAAACCTCGCCGAAGGAGCCTTTGCCAATGCGATCCAGCTTGGTGAAGTACTCCTCAGGGTCCAGGCGGGAGTTCTGTGCAAAGACAGGAGGACACAAACACACAGACTCTGTTCAAAGAACTGCTTTGGCATTTTAATGGCTGTTATTGGCATATTTTAAGTGGCTTCCTTGACATTTTTGTCTGAAGCTTTGTTTGGGTGTCAATAGCGACGTTTGTTTATAAATGTCAGGTCATATTGACATATATTTTTTTTTGGAAAGGAAGTAGGCTGCGCCAACGTGAATGTTGTTTTAAACATAACACTTCTGACATTTCTAAATGAGGGTAGTGTAGGCTGAGATAAGGCTGGTTATGAGAACTGTAAAGAGTATGTGTAACAAAACAATACATTTTAAGGAAGAAGGTGAGCGCCCAGTCTGACTGCTTCATGCATACCACAGCATCTCACTGCCATCTCTGTCATTTCAGCCTTGTGTTTACTGAAGGAGGGTTGAAAACCCAGTGACCCTGTCATGAAGGCAAGGTCCAGTGGGCCCCTCCCTAACAAAGGGGGTTTTCCCAAGGATGTCCAGCACACTGCCCTTCCTGTTTCGCTGGAGAGGCACCATGCCAGCACCAGTGCCAAATGTGACGTCCCATGGCTGGACACGCGTTTTTTCCACAGCGGCTTTCCGTTGCCTGGCAACTAGCATATAATGTGCCGCCTCTGTGAATTTGGCATCTCGTTTGCAAGCTCAAGGGTTAAACCGCTTCCATGTGTAAGCGCCACAAAAGAGGTGGCGTCAGGCGGAGACGTTTCCTTACTTCTCTGCTTAAAATCCTTGTCATCTTTTCCCCGCCATCTCATCACAGCTGGCATGACTCAAGTAGAATTGCCATTAAACAAGGAACCACTTCATTGGCACAGTCCCGGCCGTTACCGTGACGAGCTAAAGCTTTATGATGCATGTGCTGGGCGCCGGCTACACTCCTTTCCTCTTTCTGCTGTGCTGATCCCAGGTCAGTGCTAAGAAAGCCAGAAACCAGCACGGCTAACCACTTGCTGATGCGAGACCAGCGTCACTTTGGGGCTGCAGGGCACAGGCGAGCGGTCTGGAGCATCACTGTGGCTCCGTGACGGACGAGAGGGGCTAGACGCCTTCACTGCCATCTGGACAAGCTGGGGCCGCTGCCCCACAACACTCACACATTGTTACAGTAGATCATTTTATGCTACCCCTGACACTTTTATCTATGGGGTGGAAAGAAAGACATCTGGCTAAATATAGGTCTGCTGCCGTCGATGAGATTTTAATCTCTTATGCAACGATGCTGCTGACACGCACCGGCTGACGCAAAGGTCGCGGGCTGACCAGCGATCTACATGGGCCAAGAGGGGGCGAGTTAACGAGGAACGGCGGCGGGAGGGGCCACGCCGGATGCATGCTATGAAATCGACACAGATGAAAGACAGATCGAGAATGCTCCACCTTCCACTCAAGCCGGATCAAAACACGACCTGGCTGCACTGGTGACACCCCTGCCCCTTCTCGTTAACCCCTGAACATTCCGTAACCCCCAGCGCAGAAGCTCTCTGCCTCAAAATCCCTTTTTTCCATGCCTTTGCACATTCCGTGAATGCAGCGGTGAGGGTCAAGGGGTCATCAGCAAAGGTCGATGTGGTTCATGGCCCCATATTGTTGCTTGATATACAACTTTAAGCTCCAGTAGGCCTCAATAACACAGACTGTGGATGGAGGACATATAAAAACCTAATAAACTGTGGCTAGGAAAATGTAAATTACAAGGGACACATTCCAGAATTATGCCCAAATATAGATAAATCTAAGACTAGCATAAACATCAGCAGAGACCATCTTAAAAAAATTAATTTCTAATGGTTTTGGTCAGTTAAATAGGTGTAACTGTACAGGGCAAAAGCAGGCCATAAACTCATCTTTCTCAAAGGCATGACTCAGCACAGCTTACCACCCAGGAAAGCACAAAATCAAAATACATTTGGGCTTAAAATGTCATAATTCCATAACCTGCAGTGTTCAGTCTCCCTGATTAGTGTCTGTTATTCTCTTCCACTGCAGTAACGCTTCAATACTATGTCTGAACCTTTACAAGTCCACAACTTTCAGAATGAGCACGGAGGTCCTGTGAACTGAATAGCAGGAAATCTGAGGTAACATTTCCTTGTTCATTGTCAGCCCTTGAGTGTCCGTTGGTCTTATGAAGAGTCGCAACAAAACTTTCACTTCACTAGACTACAGGCAAAATGTATCACAGCTGGAATTTAGGGAAAAACCTCTATAGAAGTTCTACCGGGAGAGTATATCTCTGTATCTATCTGCCCTGTGCAACAACTTGCCAGGCAATGGAAAAGATCTCTGAAACTGTAAGGAAACAGTGATGGGACCAGTAAAGGCATGATTATGCACTGTGTCCACAATCGTAGAAGTATGAATGGTACCGGCAGCCTTCGAGGCATGTGGGTTTCGAGCAAACACCATGCTATCTTCTTGTAGCAAAGAGGCATGCAAGCTAGCTGGCATTAGTAGCACGTTCTGGCTCTTGGCTGCCTCCATAGCCTCAGGTAGCTGAGGATATTCTGAGTGGAAGCCATTGTGCCGAGATCTGGATAACCCTCCATGTATACACGATCTCAGAAAACAGACATCGACTGAGCCGTCAGACCAAGGTCAAGATTCACCTCAAACTTACAGTCAAGATATATTTAGGAAGAATACTCAAGCGCTGCTGTAGAGAGTGTAGTTGAAATAAAGAAATTAAGAACGCCACTGGTAAAGTTCACTGCAACAGGGCGATACTTGCCCCAATGACCAAATGATCCATTGATAGCAATTTGCTTTTACAGCAGGCTGAACTCTCCTTCAACACAAACTATTAGCATTTAGCAGCTGGTGGCGTGCCAAGTATGCGGACAAAGTGCATCCCCAGGATGCAGTCCCAGACGTAACACTGTCATTTGGGTAATGCTCCACCTGTGTGGCATTTATCACGTTCAGCAGAAGGAACGTTTTTTAAAATACAACTTCCTTTCATGTAATAAACACTGACCTGTGCTTGAAAGGCTCTCGTACATCATGGGAGGTGACAGGCAACCTTCACCTCACAAGTCAACAATAATACCGAAACCCTGCAGTCCGATTAACCCCATTTGAGCAAAATTAAATAAAATCAAGAACCTACCAATATGTACCAATATTAGAGATGATTTAAAGTAGATCTGAAATTTTTGCCTGCTGGTATCAGTAATAGCCATTAAATACCACACAGACCCAAGTATCACCAAATGTTTGTTTTTATAAAGAGATTGCGTTGGCTACCACGTTAATTAATGCTGCCTTAACCTCTTCCAAATGTAATAAATGACTAAACTAAATAAACATTTTACAATAATCTTCAGTTGTTAGAAAAAAACTACCACATATAGGTTGAAAATCTAATTATGAACTCAACAATAACCTCACAATCGGGTTTTCTGGGACCGAATGGCTAGGCATTTTCCCTTCCTATATTTGACTTAAATAAAGGGAAGGCAGGGCCAGGCTTGGGCGATGGCAGGGCGCTTTCCCAGCCGGGGAAGGACGGCAATCAGGCGGCCTCCCGGCCGATCGCCGGCCAGCTGTCACGGCTCCCCAGCCACCGGTCCGCCTCGCACCTCTCCCCGCCGCCCCGGCGACCTGCCCATGGGGCTGTACGCCTCACCACCCGCGACGCTAACCGGCTGAAAAAAGGGCTTGGGAAGGGGGAACGGCGAGCGGAGGAGCTCCTGGTGCCTAATGATAATGCTGATTATTACTAATATTTATCTCCCTTCCATTGCGGGGATCCGGCGGCGCGCTGCACGGAGCCCGGCGCTGGCGTGTATTTAACCTCCAAACGGGCAGCGTCTGCTACACCTTTACCTGGTTCCGCAGGTCTCGGAGGTGAGCCATCCCGTCGGCAGTCTGCTCGGAGGTGCGGGCAGCCGCAGCCCTTTCCGCCCGCAAACGGCGATTGTCTCTTATTTCTTCAGTGTTTTTTTTTCTTCCTCCTCTTCTGAGACCCTCTCTAAACAGCCTCCGATCTGTCACTCCGCGGCGTTTTCGGGCTCTGATCAGCCACTCGCGGAGCCCGCGGCCAGGCCAGAGATGTTAGGTGTTGTTTAACTCCATCTGTCTGCGAGGCAGATGAAGATGGAATTTCGACTTTGCGTATTAATTTTTAATTCCGATCAAAAGAGAGTCCGCCTGGTCTTCATTTACTGCTTGAAGAGGGACAAAATAATTGCGTAATAACGCATGCGCGGGTCGGCGCCGTATGAGAGCGCTGCATTATGGGGGTTGTATTTCTACCGGACTATGACTTTAGTTTTCTTAGTATCGGGGTTTCTGGGGAGCGGTAGGCTCTTGTACTGTTAACTTTAATTTTGGTCAATTACAGAATTTTAAATTACAGAATAAGAAAGGCACTAAAGACTCTGTCACAAAATTTGAACGGTAATAGCACGGACGCTTTATCGCATGCACTAATTTAACACTAGGGTTCTGTTGTTGGCAAACACTCGGTTCTATGTGTCATTGGGAGTATTAAAGATACACAAAAGAAATGGCCTGACTGCGAATGACAATACGACAGTACACGAAGTACATGTTCCCACTTATTTTTTCACAGCCTAATTAAAAAGCTTTTTAAAATCCACTTTATAATCGTCATCTAAACTTTTTATGGCTTTCGAACATGTTTATGGATTCTTTCTCACGTGGCCAATACATGTATTTATGAACTGCTGTTTTTTTAACTTGAAAAATAATCTGAACGAATCCAATGTTTTTGTTGTCCTTTGATCTATGAACGTTGCTTTAACTAAAATTACTGATGCTACCACTAGGTTGCAGCAAAGCTCAATTAACAGAAAGGAATTCGGCAAAAAAATACACTGAGAAGTACTAATCAGCCTGTTAGTATAACGAAACGGCATAGGCAAACTTTTATAGTAATTATTTAGTGAACATAAAACTTTCTACTGAAAGCTTCGTACCAATAAACCCAGCAAATGTATCATAGGGAAAATGTTCAAATGTTTTCCTCGGAACTGGCAGGACAGGACTGATAAGGGAGAACAAGGGGCAGGGAAGAGAGCAGTGAGAGAGGACACCCCCGGCCAGAGCAGAGGGTGGGGGAGGAATTCTTTCGACAAGTTCAGGCAGCTCCTAATTCTCCTGAAATGTCAGCTTGTGCCCGAGGCGTTGTTACCCCACAGAAGCCCTGGAAATATTACATTAGGCTTTACGTTAGCATTTATTTATTTAGCAGGTGCTTTTGTCCGTAACGTATCAGCGAAGTAGATAGACAAGCAATGAGCCAGCTTACACTGGCACATGTAAGTTAGTATCATGGCATGAGCTATATGCATCAGAAATACACGTCGAAAAATGTGCTATTCAACTCAATTACGAGTGTGAAAATACACGAGTATCTGGGACACACAAAAGTCCAATTCAGGCAAAGCAGATGGTGACAGAAGATCAGTGGTTAGACGATCTGGTTGAGGTTTCCTTCATCTGTTTTGTTACCATCACTATCCACACAACGTTTGTTAAATAACACACGTTTCACCCTTACATCAAATATTAAATTGTGTCCCCCCCCTCCCCAAATATCAAACTCTCTCCTGTGCCGTTGGCTACAGAATGCTAATAGACATCTTTTTTAATCTCTTGATCAAAGTAAAGTCAGTGACAAAAAAGTGAATAATATGCTGCCTATTTAGGGTGTATGGTCAGTGAGAGGCGTATTCCACTACAACAACAGCAATAACATGGTGTCTGCAGGCTCCCCAGCGCCTGAAAGCGTGTCTCCAGTATGGCAAACAACACGCATTGCTGGTTTGGGTGGTTCTCCTGGTGGACATTAAGTGTAACCAAGTATGAAAGAGTTTATGTTCCTCCCTTCTCTATTGGTTATGAAACAGCCAGGCCTCTAGGCCAGGAATTCATTAAAAAAAGCTATGACCTGTAACACAAGGAGTTCTCTGTTGATTATAAATAAACAAGACATAATTGCATATTATGCCGTCAAAGCACGTAGAATAAAATCACTGAAAAATGTTGGCCTCTTATCCTATCTACGGGTTACATGGAACTCGGGTAACACTTCGCTTGACGGAACACGAATACTTAGTAATAACTCAGTTACCACTGAAGTACAAATTATGGACAAATACAGTCGCTGCCTGACAAGATGCGTCACGATTCATTAATGATGAGCAAATATGAGATCAGTATGTAACTTGTGTTATTCATGACCTGTTCCTTCAGGAGTTCCTTCAGTAGTTCACAGAGGTTTAACAGATACAGTAACAAATATAGTAACTGTTTGAGATAAAACATGCATCACGATTTAATAATGAATTAACATGAGATCAGTATGTAACTAAGACTTAGTTTGTGGTTAATTAATACATAAGCAATAGTATAATACTATATTATTTGTGCCCCCTCAAGTAAAGTGTTACCGAATTAAGTTTTATGTTAGCTATTTAATCTAATTCTGACGAGAATCCAACATTTTGCTGCACCGCTACCAACGATTGGTGATACCGTCACATACGATTTCAGAGTTTCACCAAACAACACTTCCACAGTGTCGTTTAAATGAACTTTTCTAATGTGTAGATACTGGGCTATGTTTTACCTATCAAGGACAGAGGATTTTGAGAATTATATGTAATTATGGCCACTTACAGAGCCACATGCGATTGTAACGATCATAAGGTTTCCTTAACATCACTGTTCGGCTTACCGAAGCACAATATTACGTTCCGGGTCAATTTTTCTCCGTGGTTAATTTCTAAAAACAAACTTGTGGATGGCTGCAATGCTTCACGTTATCGAAAACAAATGTTCCAAAAGGTATGGAAAAGATAGCAGTTATTTTTGGTGCCTGTAAGCTTGGGATAAGTAAATTTGAGCTTCTGTTGATGGTTTTGAGTTGTGTTTTAGGAAACTCGGCTTCCTTTTCGATAACACAAAACGCACAATAACTGTAAAACGTCAACGCTTGTCACACAGCTAAAAAAAACGTGTAATGACTAAACTAAAAGGGACTGGGCAAGGACCAGGCTGTGACGGAATATTCTGGCAGCTGTTCTCATTTATAAATGAGGCATCGAAAAAGTCTCCAGCACGAAGAAGCTGGCCATAATTAACCAAAGTACATAAACAAAACATCAATAGTTACAATGTTATAATCTGGCTCCCAAATGATTTCCATGGGCATATCATGGAGTCCCTGTCATTACCTGAGATCTCTTATAAATAACTGTCCTAATATGGGCAAATAAATGGCTTAGATCTAAAAATCTGCTGCTTCCCACTTTGCTTTGCTGAGCAGAAATTTCTCCGATGAGGACATCAGCTCAGTAATCTGAGATGTCCTTTTCACCGCTAACTTGGACGAGTGTTTAACGCTGGGAGCAGACAATTTGTATTATAAGCATACAGCGCATGACACTAAATGATTAACTCTCGACAGCGTCATGCGCTTTAAGAGATTTTGAGCCCCCCCGCCCCAGTCCCCCCGTACGCGCACTGGACGTCACCAGTTTTGTTCGTCCAAGCTGCATTCAGACATTGCTTTACCTAATTTGGCATCTGTGAAGATAAAGTTTGTATCCTAAACAGGAGGCGAACTAGCCTGTTTCTTCTCTTGCCACTGCACGGCATTATTCACAAACCCTCTAAACGTTGCCAGAAGATGGGAGATCCTGACGGTGAGATAACGCTTCAATTAGCAGTGTACTAAAGGGATTGCACAATGCCCGAACTTTAATAAAAATGTTTGCGAAACACTGGTGCAACTTTAATCGGCCCACAGTAAACATAAGTTTTAAGTGATTGATACATTATTACTAGACTAACTATGCAGCGGGCTTGTTTGTGGTGGTGCTGAGCTACATTTTTACCCTAAAAATGACAGTTTCAACTTGACAGATAAATGTGTATTATGTTCGTTATGTTCCAAAATATTTCACACACGCACGTATATGTATGTGTGTAGGCCTATGTATAAAATATAGGCCTATATATAATTCCTCTTACCATTAAAATCTTGTGAAACCACAGCCATGCCATCTCTGGTTTTTAAGCAAACATGGTACTGTGGTTCCCCCTGCCCCCCCCCGCAACCCCGAGGAAACTCCTATGAAGCAATGAGATAGGGATTAGGGAGGTGGAGCCTCGGAATGTAATCTTCCTTCACTCCGCCTATATGAGAAAAAACAGAATCACATATAAGGAAACGTGACTGCCGTTGCAAAGACGACGCATGTCAAAGGAATCACTTTTTCTGACAAGCAACAGTTATCCGCTCTGTATAGGTGGACCAGCTGGCCAAGCGGCACATCGCGCGGCTTTCCAATTAAAGATTTGGTGAAGATGCAATTTTCCAAACAATTTATTACCAGTTAAGAGTCTTTTCGCAAATGATAAAAATAGATGTGTAAGGCACTCTTCTGCACATTTCAGGCCCTGAGGCTGGTTTTATAAAATGTCACATAGTTCTCACCATCAAAGTGCAAAATTAAGTATTAGATGAATGAAGAGCATATTTCGACTCGATGCGACACCTTGTCAATTAACAACGAGTTCCAAAAGACCAAAGGTAGGTTTTATTTTCCTGCTTCTATAGCCTACACTCCCAACTACGGATGTGATTCCATCTAAACTACCCAGCATTTTAAGTTTGTTTAATCCCTTGACGTCATTTTATTCTTCCAAGCAACGTAGATCAGTCTGTTGATTACTTTTTAAAAACACACTTAGAAAACTTAAAGCGCAACAAACTCATCATGAGAGCCTGCTTGATTTTATTATCCACATTTAACAAGCTTAATTAAATAAATAAAATAATAAAGGCAAATAAAAACGGATACTTGGGACTCCAGATACAACGCATCGCCACCGAAACGCTCAGACCACATGGGCAGCATTAGAGAGGAGTCGCCGCTGTCCAGCCCATAGCTACTGAGGAGCTCTGGTTTTGTTAAATACTTATTATACATACGTTTTTAACACGGCAATGATATCGTCTTTTGCTATATCAGAAGCTTTGATCAGTGCGCCTCCCACACACCGACAGGCTGCTTTGTGCGGAGAGAATGCCACTCCTCTCTGTCTCCTGTTTTCATTATTTTCTGCTAGAGATGTTACAGCCTTTTCTAACTTTCTAGAAGGGCAGACCGCCGATTAATCCCAAGACGTGCCCTGTCTGTGGGGAGGTGGTGGTATTGAAAAAGGACGAAGTTACAGAGAAGAGGACCCCCGGCGCCAGAGCAGGATTTGCGCTTCTTTCGGACCCGAGCGCCCGACGGGGGCATGGAAATGTTGCGGCGCTCCTCGGTATTTGCGGCTGAGGTGATGGAGGTCTTCGATCGCTCTCCCACCGACAAGGAGCTGGTCTCCCAGGCAAAGGCACTGTGCAGGGACTACATCCATTCCAGGCTGAACCGGGCGGGGATTGGTTGGTCCAAACCCGAGCAGAGCCTTTCGGCGTCCGGAGGCGTGCTGGCGGAGGTCTCCTCGGTCCTCCTTTGGTTAGGTAAGAGCGGCTCCCGCGCTGCCCTTTGGGACCTGTCCGACTTTGCATTTTGATCCATAGTCCTGATAACCGGCGCGTTCGCCCTTCTGAACTTACGCTGCCAGTTTACGCAGTTATGGTCGTAACGTAAATGAGCTGTTTTTAACTGATACATTTGACAATGAATCAGTATCAGTTTCGGCGAAAGTCTGGATTTTAATGCAAACACCTGGTATGTTAAACACCGGAGTAAACCGTTTAATGTAGTTTTATAAACTACGAATGTAAGGCGCTTGGTCTGTCAGTACTCATCTGTCAGCTGCGAAGCTCCCCCTTATTAAGCTGTATTACCGGGGCTGCTGCCTCCGAGGATGAGCCGAAGCGGCGCTCAGAAGCGTCCTAAAGGCGGACCGTACGCAGGCAGATCGCGCCGGTCCCGCCAGCCATTTTGCAATGGACCCAGTTAAAAAGCTGCTAAACTGGCTTCATCCCCACCCCTCGGCCCCACAGCGGTCTCACTCTGCCACCCACAGCGCTGGCGTCTTCTGCACTTTCTCGGGGTTGATTGATTTCTCCTGGGCGAAGTTATGCCCCAAATGTCTATCCGTGGCGTGGGAAACCATGTGCTGCACCTGTGCCTAATAATCCAGCCGCTCACAGTGATCCAGTCATTGTGCAAACAGCAAATATTGTACAAGAGACAGGCGACAGACAGATGTTGTTATCTGTAAGGTATTTGTGCTTAAACCTGCTGTTATTGAGTTAAGGCACCTTTGGAAAGTGCAGAAACGCCCGTTTAGGGCTATGACCTCTTGAGCATGATACCTTTTAAGTCAGCATTCATTAATGAATGGTCAACATAATTTAACGTATATATGTAGGCCTAACCTGTTCTCAAAGACATTCTTGTTTACTGATGGCAATGGCACGCACACACACACACAAACAAACACACACACACACGCACTCGTATTCATATCTTTGTGGGGACTCCATTCATTTCTATGGGAAAAACCCTAATCCCAACTATGACGACCTTAACCCCAACCCAGCCCTAACCTTAACCATAAGTAACCAAACAAAGTACAAGACTTTTGGTATTTTTAATTTTTTGATTATAGTCACAGGTTTTTATAAAATTGAGTTTCCCCTTGTGGGGACATTTGGTCCCCACAATGTAATATATACATAACACACACTCTCCCACACACACATAGTGCCACACAAAGTGATTTGCTGAACTTCCCTCATGCAGGTGATGAATTGGAGTACCTGCGGCCTAGTGTTTACCATAACGTGGCACGTCAGCTGAACATCACTGTGGCCTCCGAGAGCGTGGTGTCGGACGCCTACCTGGCTGTGGCCGCGGAGATCTTCGCTTCAGGTCAGTCACTGCTGGGGGAGTGGGGGGTGTTGCTGGGAACAGGGCTGGGGAATCCACAGCCATCATTCCACAACGTCATAAGGACGTTGTGGTTTTTTTTTGTGCTCTGTTTTTTCACAACTGCCTCGAGCATTTAGGGAGTCACTAGGGTTTGCAAATTGTGCGTAATCATGCTATAGTCTCGCCCCTTTCTACAGGCGAGACATTTCTATGCAAATGCTTGCCTGTTGCCACAGGGAAACGCGCTGAGAACAGGCCCATTTGTCACACTTACTGTAAACCCTTGTGCGGGGCCTTGGCTCTCTTACCAGAGACTTTTTAGAAATAGCTTAAGCCGTGTCGATTTTAAAGTTCACCTTTTGGCTGAACCTCTTATTCTGGCTAACGTCAGGAAGGATTCTGGGGAAAACATGGGGTTTCTGCCATGTAAACTAAATCTCAGCACACCTTGGGAAGAGAATCCCCTTTGGTATCCTGCGAAGGATTTTGATCCTTCAGAGCAGAAACTCTGTGTGCTCCTCTGCTTGTAAGTTTAGGAGGAATGACTGTCAGAAGGCGCCTGTTTCCGCCATGGGAGGACATTCGCTGTTTTGAGTATGAAAAGATAGCTAACAGTCCTGGCATGTGGAGGGAGCACATAGGCAGCTTCTATCTACGCACGAAAGGGCTGAGTAAGCACTGCAGACTGCGGCCGGCCCTGCAGGTAGGTATGCGTGGCGGGGGAGGGCAGAGAAACATTGCATGCTTTCCCTTGGGCTTTTGCTCAACCGTTAGCAATCGACGGGTGTGCCAGGAGCCTCAGTTACCTGAAAACCTACCAAACAAACATTTAACGTGTGCAGACATGTAGCAGTCTCTCTGTAAGCTTACATTTCACCAAAGCAACTTTGACTTTTCCAGTCTGTTGGAGACGCTAATGGAACAATATGCATGAAGTCTTAGGAAGTGCCTAGCAGTTGGATAACAGGATTTTAGCTGCTGTCACGCCACCTGTGATAACTGACCGCGCGGGTGCGCAAACACTCAAGGGTGCCACTGCCCACGGTGCCATCTGAGTTTCTGCCACCTCACCGCTTTATTCCTGGCCTCTCTAACCACATTGCTGCGGTTGTGAATCGACAGCCGTGCAGCCTGCCACCCTCCTCCTGGCAGGCACAGTCGCATTTTAAAGGGTGCGAGGAACAGTGGAGGCACCAGCGCCGGGTAACGCCAAATTCAGATGAGCACGGACCTGATGTGTTTTGAATGGAATCGACAGACAGATGTTCATTCTTTAAAATCTTGAACTCCAACTCATTGACAGGGTTCTGGGCTTAGGCCCAGACCCCCCCTTACCTTAGAACCACCCCTGGCGAGAAAACACCCGGAGAAACTGCACAACTCCAGCGACTTCCCTGAATCTCCCAAAGACAGTCTCTTTAGACAGTGGTGCAGCTGTAATACGTTGCTAGTATGCAATACTAGGATCTTATCCTGTGCAATAAACAAACACACAATCTAAACACGTAGAAACAGTTTTCCAGTCTTCCTACTTCAGTTCTTCCTACAGTTTTGTGCCTGGCGCCTTAAGGCTTCAGATAAAAGCCTGGATCCTAACTGGATGTGCAGCCTGGCCTTTCATAGAGGCAGGTCAAAGGTCAGAGGCATCACTTCCTGCAAGACTGGGCAGCTGTGGGAGGACCTCCCTGCTCCTCCCCACGGCTGACCTCTCACACGGCCGTGGGAGATCTCCTCAGGGAGACGGTGGCAGTGCCTGCTGTTTTATGGAGGTCCTGCCTCTGGAAGGAGCCAGGACGTTTCTGCCTCTGCGGTTGTTGTGTGTGGACCTGGTCTGTCATGGAACCAAATAAACATTTTATTTGTAAATAGGTATAGTCAGATTTCTAGCAAATAATTGATACTTTATTGGTCCCCCTGGGGAAATTCTCTTTATGCCTTCCCCAACTTGTTCTCTGTAGGTGCTGAGGCCAGGGCTCAAACCAGAACCTTCTGATCAGAAGCACAGGGGCTTAGCCGCATCAGCAAAATGTTTCACATATAATCTAGCTGGTGTACAGTTAAACCACAGTGAATATTTAGTCAATGAAAAACACTATAGAGTAGGAATGATGAGGCTAGTGATGGTTTGCTTAGAATCATCCTGGTTCTAGCCAGTAAGTCTGAGTCTTGTTAGTTCGTTAGTTTGATTATCATCTCTCTGAACTGGCCCGAGTATTTCGCAGTATGGCTTTTGGCCTTTTACTCTCGAGGAGACAGACGGTTATAGCAGTTTCCATTCAGAGTGAGAAACCCTGCAATTCAGCTAATGACAGCTTCAAATAAGAGGCTCATGGATTCCAGTGAATGTTTATCAAAAAAGGTCATTTCTGAAAGGTCATTCCCCGTATCTAGGCAGCCTGCTGTACATTTTAGAAAAAAAAAAAGTCAAACAAGCAGTAAAAGTTGATGTAAGGTAGGGTAGAATTTTTTTTCCCAAATATGGATAGATTTTACGCTGCCGAGTCTTGCCTGCCTGACGTATTACGTGTCCCCTCCCCAAACCACACCCCCTCCAAACTATCAAGTGAGGATGCAGAGAAATGCCTGCATTTCATTGGCCGGCTCTTGGGAAACTTGAGACCTTCCCTCTAACCTTGTAGATGCCCAGATACGGCTTTGCTCTTAATTGCTTTACTGGAGGATTTGGGTGTCCTCTGAGGGGTGGGGATCAGTCTGTTATGGACTGGTAAGGTACTCTAAATCCAGCAGCCCCTGACCAGTTAAGCTGGGTGACCTGACTCACAGTTTTCTGGCTTCTTCAGGAAAACCTTGGCTAAGATTCCGGTTTGTACTAGATGTGGTAAAGAAGCGTGATTTGTAGACCTGTGCAGGGACAGTCGGACTGTTAGGCGACACAGGCGGCCACCTAGGGCCCCAACTTCTGAGGGGGTGGCAACTTCACCGTGTAGCCAAGTTCACTTGGTATTGGACAGAGGGCTCCAGGGGTGAAGCTTGCCTAGGGTGCCGTATGGTACTGGACTGGTCAGATTGAACTGCAGTCATTTAATGGTAGGAGAACGAATTCCTTTATCAAGGGTTGGTCCCTTCTGCTGTATGTAAACTGGAGAAGCACATCCTGTTCACGTGAGATTATGTGTAAACTCTCACTTCTCTGCTGCTGTTCTCACACGGCTCTGTCATTCTGTCAAATTAGATCAAACATGACCTGGATGGAAAAGCAGAACATGGACGGATCTCTCCTTTCAATCTTACATGCAGGAAATGGCAAACAGCAGGAGGCCCGCGATGCCAGCAGCTCATCTGAATGAGCGTGCAGTCGCAATGTGCTAAGAGACTGCTTCATTGGCACGGACGCCTCCACATCTTCTGCTGTCTGCGCGAGTGGCAGATGGGGGCGTGACGCAAACAGCACAGTCACGTGATCGCATCCCGACTCTTGCAGGCATCACGTGGGGCAAGGTGGTGTCGCTGTACGCTGTGGCCGGAGCCCTGGCTGTGGACTGTGTGCGACACGGGCAGCCCGCCATGGTCCACACTATCGTCGACTGCCTGGGGGAGTTTGTCCGCAAGAGCCTGACGCTGTGGCTGAAGAGGAGGGGAGGCTGGGTAAGTCACCGTCAATCCCACCATTATCCTGCGGTACCTGGGCTCCGGGGGACAGAGCTAGAGCTGGTGGATGTGGGACAGTAGCTAAGCAGGTACTACAGGAAGTGCGTACAAATCCCGAGCAGGTCTACAGGAAGTGCGTACAAATCCCGAGCAGGTCTACAGGAAGTGTATACAAATCCCGAGCAGGTCTACAGGAAGTGCATACAAATCCTGAGCAGGTCTACAGGAAGTGCATACAAATCCCGATTAGGCTTACACAGGAAGTACATACGAATCCTGAGCAAGCCTACTAAATAATTTTTTACGAATCCTGAGTGAGCATTCTTGGGAAATACATACAAATCCCTGTTCAGGAAGGGCTTACTGAAATACTGGATTTGGGTTGCCATGACGCTTTGTAGTGATTTACAGTTCTGCAGAACTGGGCGGCTCATTCATATACAAGTCAGAGGCCCTGTACCAGCAGGCCAACTAAACTTGTCTTTCCTTGTAACTGTGGCTCGGGGCTTGTTATGTCTAATTGAATGACTTATGCTGTAGGTATGGTTAGCTGTTGGATTTCCCTGCCACTGCACTCTCTCGTGCCCTAGTCATAAACACCCTCTGGCTTCCACATCTCCCTGCCCCATCTATGGCATGTTTGGTGGAGATGTTTATGGGGTAACGTCGTTCCTATGAGGCTGGCCTCTGTTTTGAAGGATTCACTTGTAGCCTGAGGGTCAGAGGAAACTAGCAGAACACTGTATTTGAGAGACTAAGGTCACTGGCTAACAAAGAGCTTTTAGCGGTGGGGGTAGTACAGCCTGTTTGTCTTGCAAATGAGCCGCATAATTAAGATGGATGAGTGACCCCTCCTAGCAGGGCCGGCCCGTGGCATAGGCAATATAGGCAAATGCTAAGGGCGCCATCCATCCAGGGGGCGCCACAAACGGA
>JAAGVU020000043.1:3000151-3029454 GCA_011763525.2 Mormyrus iriodes | reverse complement strand
CAATATAGGCAAATGCTAAGGGCGCCATCCATCCAGGGGGCGCCACAAACGGAGGAAGAAAAAAAGTGTAACATTCCGCTGTTCTTAAAACTACAGTGATCCCTCGCTATATCGCGCTTTGACATTCGCCGCCCCCCTCCTCTGTCTAATTAGCCTTTACCTGCTACTTGGGGGGGATGGTCATTTTTTGATGTGTCAACAACAGGGCCGGCCAATCCTACAGGTCACATAGGCGGCCGCCTAGGGTGCCAACTTCTGAGGGGGGGTCGACTTGCCGGCTAATTTCACTTTGCCTCGGATGGGGGGCGCCGGCGCTGATGCTCGCCTAGGGCGCCACATCGGCTAGGACCGGTACTGCCTCCTAGGCTCCTCTGTGATACCCTTGTGTTCATTCTTAAATGAGTGTTGAAATGTATAGGATATTTTCACGGCAGAGGCTATCTATTCCGGTAAAGTTCCTGTTGCATAACCATGTGTGAGCTGCCAGCAGACTTAAGAACGGTCGCGACATGCATGTCGGCCTGTTTTAAGTTTCAGCTCTTTCATCCATTTTTTTCTGGAGCAAGTTTGTACCCATCCTCAAGGCGAGTGTTTACAGTAATGAGGAAGCGTCTTTATACCGTTGGAACTGATGGCAAAAACAGGGTGACTTCCCTGCATGTCTGGCGAGGCTCGGCAGGGCAGGCCACGTGGGCGCCGCCTTTAGCAGAGGTTGGCTGAAGGTGTCGATATGTACCCTAAAGATAACGGAACTGTTAGCTGTGCTAGCAAAGCCACCCTCAACAAGTCCACTTCCCCTTCTCATGAAAATCCAAGGGTGCCAGTAAGAACGGGGGCCGAAGAGAGGGGTGGCGGGGGGGGGGGGGGGGTTTAGGGAACTGGGAATGCAGACAGCACAGCGCCTCACGTTTCGGGTAGTCTGCAGAAATCCCGGAATGACATCCAATGACAATCTGCTCTCTCGTCTTTCCCTCAGACGGACATCACCAAATGCGTGGTGAACTCTGACCCCAGCTTCCGCTCCCATTGGCTGGTATCCGCCGCCTGCACATGCTGCCACTTCCTGAAAGCTGTCGTCTTCTACCTGCTCCGGGAGCGGTGAGGGCAGGACCCTGGGGGTGGGGGGCTTACAGCAACAGGAGGCTGATCCCCCCCACTCCTATGCCCGTTACCGGGGTCACAGTAGCTCCTCTTTCAAGCACATCATCATCTCTATTCAACACCCCCCCCCCCCATGGGTTTATTCATCCTAGTACCAGCAGAACATCCACCATTCCAGGCATAACGAACAGCCCCCCCCCAGTATTACAGACAGACCTCCTGTCTCTGTCTGGTTTCCTGTGAGTCACTAGATTCCTTGGAGGTAGGGGGGCGGGGGTGTGGGTGATCGATACGTCTGGTCTTGAACATCTTGATGCTCTTCCAACTCAAAAAGCAGCACGTGTGGACTGATTTAAATAATTAAATTGGCTTGAAAGTAAAAACTACATACAAAACAAGGTCGAGGTCTTGAACACCCCCCCCCCAAAAAAAAACCACTTAAATGTTACATGAGATCTGTGACAAAAGGGAGGGGTTTGGCCACAAAACACTATTAATGCCTGTTTTGGAGGCCACTAGGCTAAGCGTTAGATATTTGCACCCCCCCCACCAGTGGAACCCCAATTATGCTCAATCACACGCTGATTCACTCGCACCCAGTGGCACATGGATTGAATGGTGCCCCCGTTTTTTATTCTGTGAATAACTCTTATCACACATTTCCTGTATCGCCACTGAACGCCTCCAATAAAATTGCATTTTTAAAAACACACCAAAGTGTTGATCTGTGACAGACTATGGTACGCGTCACATTTTGAACATCTGTTTAATGAGCCTTGCTGTTAACACGTACTTTCATAATAACTTCACAAAACACTAGTGTCCAGAGACTTTTGATACAAAGCACCTAATACCGATACAATCAAGTGAATACACAACCCCCCAGCATTATTTTAATAAGAAAAAAATGTAACATGATAAATGTTATGCGATCTGAACTGTGCGTTAGAGGCCAGCAAAGAGTTTTTGCTGAATTATTGGCTGATATTTAAAAGGTGTATTTTTTTTAATAAAACCGAGTGTAGCAATCAGTTAATTTGGCACTGCCATAAAATAGCATATAAAACATTGGTATTTGACAATGTACATGGTGGCACTTCACTATGATATGGATTTTGAGGGCTGCCACTATCGTCAGTTTGTCCTGAGTAAAGGAAATATATTACAGCTACACCCTGTGCCAGGAGGTGGCGCCGTTGGCCCGGCTCATCAGGAAGACCGCCGGTAAGTAATGTGCAAGTGCTGCGTCAGTGGCTGGTCCCCTGTCGCCATGGAGACCGTCTGCTCCAGCTTGCCGTCTGCCCTCAGCTGGAAGAGCCTGGAGATCTGGAGTGCGAGTAGATAGGAGTGAGAATACATTTGTGGGAACGGGGCTGGGCCGATCAGGACCAGGGTCCCTGGGCGTTACCTGTCGAACATGGGGCTCCTTGGCAAAGGAGGTCCTAGCCAGGGCCTGGCTCTGCAGGGAGAGTAGCTGGCCAGCAAGTTCCCCTTCCTCAATCTCCACCAGGCCTGGGAAGACCGCACTCACAGCGTTTAACTGAATTACACTTCTGGACACGGATGAAAACTACCATCATTTACTCCATTACAACCTGCTTTGAAGATTATAAATATTTAGTATATTTTGTATTCGTAAAGAAACTGATGGAAGAATTTAGACAGAGCTTTTCTTGAGTACCTGAGTTCTGGGCGATGATGAAAGCCACTCTGTTGGTGCCAGGCTGAATCCTAATGAAGCCGCACTCTCTATGCAGTGGTCTCTTACTTTCTGCGTGGTAGGCATTGAATCTGCAGGGAGAGCGGAGGCGCATGCGCGTCACAGGCTGCGGCGGTACCGGTAGGTGGCGCTCGATACAATGCGTGTGTGCGGGGCGGCGCTCTCACATGAAGTTGATCACCGGCTGGCCGACGTGGCTGAAGTGCAGCGTCTCGGTGTAGCGAAAAGGCGCGATGGTGGGGAAGGAGCCCTCCCCCGGTTCGTCCGACTCCCAGGATCCCAGCAGCCAGTCGAGGGGCGCGATTGCCGGGTTTAGATGCGCCTCTGCACGGACACGGATAGAAGCGCGCATTATAATGCAGGTCTCTGCCAGCTAAAGCCGTGCTTCGCGCTAAATCAACGCATGGCACTTATTTCATTACGCAGTAAAACACTTTTTATACTGGTATCACATTTAAAGTACAAAAGTGCACGCATTATTAAATATATATATATATTTATAAAGTTGACAATATCCTGGTTACGCTTACACATATAACTACTTAATGCAATCACACAGATTTACACGATACTGCCCGCGGTCAACACTAACTACCCAGCTAATCAGCTGGAAATCACTAAAATTGGATATTAAAACAGTATATTTATACTTGAATATAAAGCACACATCTATCTCGTTAAAAGTGCAAGTCAGCTTACGGCTGAATTTTGCCACTTAGACATTACCTGGTTGCTGAAATGGACAGGTTATTATTGAAACGCAATTCAAAATAAAAAAACATCAGTATATTTATACGTGAATATAAAGCACACATCTATCTCGCTAAAAGTGAAAGTCAGCTTATGGCTTAATTTTGCTACTTAGACATTACCTGGTTGCTGAAATGGACAGGTCATTATTGAAACGCAATTCAAAATAAGATGTGTATATCAATATATACTAGGTTGCTTCTGAAAGTACTAGTCGACAAGGAAGCGATGCGTCAAAACGTACTTTAGAGGACAAATTTGCTGTTACATCATCACATCGCACCCATCTGCCCCTAAGCATGATGGAACATGTAGTCTTTGGCTCAGCAGGTCGCAGAAATGATGCAAGCATAATGTTTTCCGCTGACTATCGTGGCAGTGTAAGGTACAAATAGTTCAGCACGTTTCCTGAAATGCAGTTATCATTTTAGTGGGTCTCAGTGTAATAAAGAATCTTCATAAATTTAATTGTGGACTTTTTTTGTTAACATAGCAGACTGACATGATACTTAAATGAGAGGCCTTTTGTGGCCTAGGTACCCAAATCTTTTTGGCTCATCTGAGCTCTGAAGCTCTACTACCCACGCAACAGCCATGTCACCTGTGGTGAGTCCCAAGTGCCTCCTGAACCTCCGTATCTGTAATATTGCCCTGTGACGCTTTGCCCCATTTTGCAGCTGCCGTTCTGTCAGGCCCCTGTAATATGGCTCCGCAGGTTTAGCCGTGAGGGGAGCCCTTTCCCTCCGTTTGCCATGCACCTCCCCGCCAGGTCCGCGGCGCCGGTGGCTCCAGTGGCCTCGTTCCTGGCGGGAGGTGCTACTGTAAGAGTGCAAGGCATCGATGAGGTCGCAGGATGAGGGCTTGAAGACCTCCTGCTCTCCATCCAGGGACCACTCTCCCACAGTCTGCAGACTCAGGGGCTGTGGAGGCAGGCCACTGGGGCCTGCCGGGTTAGTATCAGGACCAGAACTGAGAGTGCCGGTGTGACCATTGTAACCTGGTAATGAGGTAATCCTTATTCCCTTTGACTGCCCTCTGTAACTCTGCGTAGGCCTTTTACAGGCCGCTGCTGCCTCTTCCTCGTCATCCTCGGGCTCCTGTACACTCAGCATTTTCTTGCGGACGCTGCCCCTTGTGCCTTTGTCCACGGGGCTGAAGTCAAAGATGCTTGGCACAGCTCCGGCCTTCAGCTGCCTGTGCTGGTCCTCACAGCCCGGCAGGAAACTGTCTGGGGTAAAGTGTTGGCTGCACAGGAAGGAGAACTTGTTGGGCATCCAGTTCTCCCGCCTCACTGCCCGTTTCCATTTGGCCAAACGGCTTGCATTTTTTATGGGGAACCTGGAAAGGTAGGCACACAGATTTGTTGTGGTTTTTTAAATCCTCTAGTCGCAAAGATATTAAAGATACTATCTTTAACGCCAAAAAAATAATTCTTGATAACGGATGGACTGGTGGTGGAGAAATTCTAGTGTCAAAAGAAGTAAAAGATGTTTATATAGTTCATATGTAGTGTCAAAAATAAAAAAAAACACAAAACAGTTATATAATATTAAGTCAAGTGGACTTTATTGTCATGCCAGCCATACACAAGTATACAGTGGTATGAGACACGTTTCCACAGGACGACGGTACAACATAAGACACATGGGGGGCTGTTTGTACACAGTTATAGGGGTAAGGAGCAGATTAAGTACATGAGTGCAAACATGGGGGCTGGACACAGACCACACATAGTGCACAGGACATGACAGGAGGGCAGACACACAGTGTATACAAGAATAAGGTGAATGGAATGATGTATGTGGACTATCTGTATATAACAATATTGAATATAAACTTTCTGTACATAATATACAGTATGTAAAATAATTTAGCAGCAGATAACAGAAATTGCAAACATGCCAGGAAAAGAAAGTTAGATTAAAGTGGGTGGTGAAGTGTTTTATTAGCCAGCTGTAAATCACATGCATTTATATTAAAGTGTAATGTATATTATAAATTGCTACGTTGTCCATTTGGTAGCCAAATCACGCTTTTAGCCACCTCTCAACATATTCTATGCCAGCAGGACACGATGTGCTTCCAGACCGTCGGCAAGCAATTAGAAATGTAATACTGCCCCCTGCTGTACAGAATGCACGTGGCGCCACCTCGTAAAACGTGTCGCCAAAAAGCTAGTAGAAGTTGCTTAGTCCGTAAAACTGGCACGCGTACGACCGAGCTACAATTTTAGTGCTGTTTTAATAATAGGTGCTGATAATAGCTAGTTCTGTTCCTATCCTATGTTAAATGACACCCGAGTAAGACATTATCGTTAAAAGCCAAATGTCCGCGTCCTTCGCTTTGGGTAATGCTGACCTTACCTATGAAATGACACCTCGGTTTTATCCACTTTGCCTTGACGATTAGTGCAGTTTACAGCAGCGCATGAGATCACCATCTCTCCTTGCTAAAATGAAATGGGTACTTGCGATAACTAATTTCCACACTACAATTGAAATTAACCGAGAAGTCCCCCGGCCGTACGGAAAAATGGCGGAGCGCTACACGTTTTACGGAAGCTAAGTTTCTCCGTGACGTACAGCACAATGGCGTTTCTTTTGTTTGCACATTTATTTGCTTATTCCTGATGTTGCTCCATTGTGCTTAATGCCTGATCGCACTGGAACTTACCCTTTGTTATGATTTTTATTACTGTTCTGTATATATTAAATTAATAATTAGTGTATTTTAATGAGAACTTGTTCATGAGTTAATATACTGGATGTGACCTTAGACTTTATTTCTGCTGTATATTATTGACTGGATGTTATTGAGCATTAAAGAGTTTTGTGCGTGGTGTAAATTACAGTTACCCAATAAAGTAAAGGACAAAAATTACAATCCAGAGTAAAACGTAAAAAATGCGAAGACAGAAAAACGCAGAGAGTATAAACGTGTATGTGCCACGACACGCTCAGAATTGTACATACATGATGTTCCTAACTTTCTGTGTGGCAGAAATTTCTTTAATTACTTTAAGATGAAACCCTCCCTTGAATTTCTTGCTTGAATATTTGTACTTAGCTAGCTACATAGGAGTACGTCCAAATTTTCACAGTGCAGGTGCCTAAAAAGTTTTGCAATACATATTGAATTATAATAGACACCCAAATCATAGGACACGTCGGTGCACTCGGAAGCTTCCTGTTTACGAACGTCTCATTTGTTTTCAGCCTCGACGTCATACATCCTGACGTGTTTATTGGACTAAATGTAGAAGTTCCGGGACATCCGCAATATGATTGGATATAATCAATATAAGACCCGCCCCTTTTACGTACCTTTAACCAATCGGTGCAAACTATTACTGCCCATGGACCACATGACGCCTGGTCGCCCAACAAGGTAGGGTGAGTCATTGACGGGATGGATGCAGGTAAGGCGGCGTTACAAGAAAACAATAATGCAGATTTTGTGTCGCTAACATGTTGTTCATCGTAGAACAACAGTAAAAACATCACTCCCCGTAGCCACGAATGGCAGTTAAAAGGACGGATGGTGGTTTTGCTTTTTTGTCTTGATCTTCTTAAGTTCGACACGTTTCTTGTGCATGTAGCTACAAAAAGATGGCTTATTTGGTTTTCATGACCCAGTATCTTGCCAGCTGAATTTTGCCCAAACCTTGAAAATCACATTTCTGCTATGCGCTTTGTGGGCACGTTGAGGCTTGTTGTGTGACATCTGTCCTTGACGCGGAAAGGTGTGTCCTCCCTGTCCCTGTCCCCATTGATCGTCTCCACGGTCACTTGCTCTTGTGATAGCGGATGATGGGCTGTCATCCTTAAGCCAAAGCGATAAGGGCTTCTGCTGGACCTCACGTTAATAATCCGCAGTGATTTAAGACTCGTTATTTAAATAAATTCGTTGTACGGTCCATTGCTGTAAAATGTGAAATCAGGACAAGACTCTGGGAAGTACCTAGACCTGTAAATGCTTAACGGTGAGCCAGTCGGTACCACCGATTCTGCAGTCATCTCTTGTCACTTTTATGTTCTTAAAATACTGATAACATGATTTTTTTTGTACTGTACATATTATGGCGCTACATCCGTATCTGCAGAATATGTTATTTCACTCTCTTGAGTTTGACATAGCAGAAAACAGGACTTACGAAATAATTGTTAATATTCTGTGGACAATTTTTAAATTTAAACCATTATTGTGGAGAAAGAAAATCAAATAACACACATGCAATTAAATCGAATTGTATTTCAAGTGATTCATATGCGATTTATAATGATTGCAATTGTGATGTAAAGTCCTGCCTTTAATGTCTTGAACACGTGCATCGGAATGGCATCGGTGCCATAGCTACCCTTACGTACGACACACTGCGCTTCGGAGAGTTTGAAGAGTTCCCGGAGACCGCGGATCCCGTGTGGATTTTGGGGAAACACTTCAGCGCATTAACGGGTACTAAGGGCCATGCATGCAGTAAATACCATTATTATACACAACATTAAAATTACCTTGGAAAGCTGCATGTATCATTAAGTGAAATCTACGCTTTGACCTTTAACGTTGCAGAAAAGGACGAGATACTGTCTGATGTTTCTTCGCGTCTGTGGTTCACGTACAGAAAAAACTTCCAGCCAATTGGTGAGTGTCCTTTAAGGGGTCATCTATAAAATCTGAAACGATTTGAAAAAATAGTGCTATAGTCATCTGTTTATACAAAACTGCACAATATTCATTTATTACTTTGATGTGTTGCATGGAAAACATTTGAGCTGAAATAATGTCAGGATATTAAGTCAACTCAACCTAACATTCTAAAACGGACTATGATAACAAGAAATGTGACACAAACTACTGACTTATCTGTTTGGTGCAGGAGGAACAGGCCCCACCTCTGATACTGGCTGGGGCTGCATGCTTCGATGCGGGCAGATGATCTTAGCTGAGGCCCTGGTCTGCAGGCATCTAGGCCGAGGTACTTCTGCTGTCATCCATCAAAATAAAGAATTTTTAATATATATATATTTTCCTCGTTCAACAGGAAATAGTCATTTTTAAGACCGTAACCAAGGTTAAATATTAAGTTTTACTCATCCATTAAAAGATACAAAAGTGCCCCCTTTACCCTTTTAAAACGATCCTTCTATCATGAGACAGATTGTTCTAGAATGTTCTAAATATTTAGTGCCTGTGGTTGTAGTGAGTGAAGGAAGGGTGGCACAGAATTCATTCCATTAATAACCGAAGGCATTTGGGTCAAGCAGCTTGGCTTGTTGCGTTGGTGGTAGACAGGGGACTGACTAGCTGTGAGCGACATACTGGGAAGGTGGTAAATTTGTCCTTCGCAGACTGGAGGTGGCATCGGGGCCAGCGTCAGAGAGAGGAGTATGTCAGCATCCTCAGTGCTTTCATCGACAAGAAAGATAGCTATTACTCGATACATCAGATCGGTAAGCCCAGATTCCTCCTGTTCCATTTCACTCTGTCACGTGTGTCAAAAGCAGCGGAATGCACAGTCCTTTTCTCTGAGTCATTTCCTCTCCTTTGCTCACTTCCTGTAGCCCAGATGGGCGTCGGAGAGGGGAAATCTATTGGCCAGTGGTATGGGCCGAACACAGTGGCACAAGTTCTCAAGTAAGCATCGAGCTTACCTATAGTAACGATGTGGTGACTTTTCTGTATTGCTGAAGCACATTAAAATGATGAGATTTGAATCTTTATACCAAGGCCCCCTTACATGTGGCACTCTGACGTCTGCTTGTCGTGAGTTTCCTAAGTCACAGAGATCCGAAATCAAGGTCACGTGTGTCTCCCTCTCTCAGGAAGCTCTCTGTGTTCGATTCTTGGAGCCGATTGGCCTTGCATGTAGCCATGGATAACACTGTGGTCATCGAGGAGATAAGTAAGAGCCTGGAGAGGTGCCCACGTATGGGCTGCTCATCATTCTTTCATCTAGCATTAGAGCAAGTTATAAATGCGCATGGCATTAAAAGAAATAGTGCAGGAAAGACGGCTTTGATATGTGGGTAATGGAGTCCAGACTGTGTCCTGCGTCATTCCGTCTCAGAGAGGCTGTGTTTGCCTTGGCTGGACTATGCGGGCGCTGCCTGCTCCGAGCCAGAGTCTGACCTGCAGCGGGGGCTCAACGGCTGCCTGGAGGGGGCCTGTGCCATGGGCATGGAGGAGACATTGCTGTGGAGACCCCTGGTACTACTGATCCCACTGCGTCTGGGCCTCAGCGACATCAACGAGGCCTACATGGAGACCCTGAAGGTAGGCTCGTGCTCCTCTCGCACTGTGACTAGTGTCTTCACTATCTGTGTCGAAGCTCGCGACGAGGACCTTAACGCTCAGCGCGGTATTAACGTCCGTCTTCCTGCGAGTAGCAATGCTTCATGCTGCCTCAGTCTCTGGGCGTCATTGGAGGGAAACCCAACAGCGCTCACTACTTCATCGGCTTTGTGGGTAAGCTCCGCCGGCTAGGCGAACCCCTCGGGGAGTCAGCCTGAGCTGGACCTGACCCCCAAACCCCTTTCTGCATTCTGCCAGGTGAGGAGCTCATCTACCTGGACCCGCACACCACCCAGATGGCTGTGGAACCATCTCACGATGGTCAGGTCCCGGACGACACCTACCACTGTCAGCACCCGCCGTGCCGAATGAACATCCGGGAGCTGGACCCCTCCATCGCAGTGGTACGCCCCCGCGCCTGAAACATTATCAGTAAAACCTCCTATACTGAACTGGTGACACTAGAATTTTCTAATCTCCATAATAGTCTTTATATGTAAATATGGTCACAGCGAGAATGTGTACAAACACCCAGCATGTACCAAGTCAGGCTTCTTCCTGTGGGAGTAACTGACTGTTCACTTACTGTAGAAGTCAAGCTACTTTTCACACCATGACAGCATTTAATCACCCTTTCAAAGTTAATCAGTAGGATTTAGCATTTTATGAATGTTTGGACGTAGCAGATGTAATTCAAGATGGTTAATTGTGGCTGATGTAGACTTTGGCTGAATCATGCTTTGCCTGATTGTTTAGTAGGACATCCCAGAATTCCAAAGCTTGTTTTGCTTCTTGGACCCAACAGGGGTTCATCTGCCAGACGGAGGAGGATTTTGATGACTGGTGCATGCGTATCCGAAAGGTAGGCTGGGGCGTGAATTCTAGTAATACTTACACTTGACACCGATGTCATACACGGTCACATACAACAGCATTAAGACCTGTCTGGGAGGAGGTAGCCCCACCCTCCCCCTTCTGGTGTACTGACTGTTTGTAGCCAACAGGGGGTCCCTAAATCTCAGGGGCCCCACATAAACACTGGCAGTGGCCATGTACAGGCACTGAAGGTTCCACCTCCCGATTCTTCCAGCTATCCTGCAGCAGAGAGGCGCTGCCCATGTTCGAGCTGGTCGACAGTCAGCCGTCACATTACGCCAGTGCGGACGTGCTCAACCTGACCCCAGGTCAGTGCCCCCCTGCCCCACCCCCCTTTCATAGGAACACCCAAGGTGTCAGTCCAGCGGGATCACCAAAGTCACATTTCTATACTTCATATTTTCAAACAGCAGACATCTAAGCGGAAACCACAACGCACAGGCATGCGAGCCACGCCTCGTCTCCGGTCACATTGCAGCTCGCACGCACATGTTTTCAGTGTGTATTTAAAAACGAGCCACCCTCTTTGTAAGTGAAGGACCCCCATGACACAGATTTAACCCCATCCTCCTCCCCCACAGATTTTTCTGACTCAGACCGGCTGGAGCGGTTCTTTGACTCCGAGGATGAGGAATTTGAGATCCTGTCTCTGTGAAGTGGACTGTTTGCCCTGTTCTCGAGTACAGAGAGACCTTCTGGGTGGTGCAGTGGGGGAGGGATGGGAGGGTACCAAGCTCAGCTTTGTAACCAGCTACAGACTTACGCTCAGCTCCCAAGACGTCACTTACAGAGGCACTAAAGTCATGTTTTTTTTTTTTCCTTTTTTTGTTTACAGTTTGCCACTAAATCTTAGTAATTTATTTTGTATATAAAACGAGAAAAACAAAAAAAGTCCAGCTTGGGGTCCTTTCCGTGTACACGCAGCAGCCTAACTGTCCCCAATAAAGCATCCTGTTGCAACTCTGTGCCATGGAGACGGTGCCTTGGCAGTGAGGATGGAAACTCAGGGGTCCTGGCATTGCCAGGCACTGGAGGATGCCAAACAGGCCCGCCGCTTTGGATGCAGTGACTCATGGACGATGTACCGCTTCTCTGCTTTGACTCCAGAGTCACAACAGGATAATGTAAGGTCTACTTCACAAACTCTTTAGAAATAACTAAACGATGTTCAGAAGCCTTATTGCAATCACTAAACGTGCATAGTTACCTTCAGCAGTTGTATTTATTATGGGATACCACTTAAAATGCAACCCTGCGAGGCTAAAGATACTCCAGGAATGTCATAAATGAAATAAAGTTAAAACTCATTAAAAACCAAGTTTTGAGGTTCACACTCTGTGGCTGAATGACAAACTCAAAAATGGCAAATGTACTCTGTATAACAGGTAATAAAAAAAAAAAAATCAGATTTCAGAGGAGAGCTACTAAATGTGATTTTTCTGAGGTTTGGTGCTATGGGCAAACAGGTGATAGTGTTATTTAAATAAGAAAGTGTGAAGTATTTCAAGTTCTCATCTTCATCCCAGCATGCAGAGCACAGCGGTGTCCCACCAGACGGATGCTAGTGACCTGTTTCACAGGGGGGCAGCTTTGGGTCATTGGGCACTATAAAATGTCCAGCTGTGTACAGTAGCAGCCTCCCGATTGGTGGGCCGGTCAGCAAGGCCCGGGACATCCGTCCTTCCACAGCTCTTTAATTGGTTGGCTTTCAGCTACTGCAATCACAGCTTCGCTTTGCCTCAGGATCTCCTGGTGCAAATCCTCTATGTCCTTCGCAGCATCCATCACCTGAAAAGGAACCCAGCAAAGGGCTGACACCACCCACAAGCCCCTCCAGGCTGCCTTTCATGCAGCCATAGATTAGACTAGAGTTTGGATTCCGGTAACAGTTATATCACCATTTCTGAGTGCTGAATCAGCGTCGTCAGATTACCTTTGCGATATTAAGTTTTAGTTTCTCACCCTTACAGGAGGTCATATTACATTAAAATGGAACTCAAAATGCTGGGTAATTCAGGGTAGGGCTGTGGCACCCAGGCCTCTTTTTGCAGGCAGGCTGGCTTTACATTCAGAGCGAGACCCCCCTACCTGCCAGTTGAGGGATGGATCCTCCATCAGCTGCTCGAACCTGCGCAGCACGGCTTGCTGGAAGTCGCCCGTTTCATAGCGCTCGGCCCCGAACTGGCCCCTCCGCGCTGCTTTGGCCGGGCTCAGCTGCAGGAACAGCACCAGGTCCGGTTTGGGCAGACCCACATCCGGGTTCCTGCACCACTCCAAGCAGAACCCCTGCCAAAAAACAAGTTTAATAACTTCAGTCTGACTGACTTCAGGATCCCAACTCGATCACCCCTGAAGGGATCAGTGAAAAGCTGCACAAACAGGCAGACAATGTCACATGACTGGAGGCTGGGTGACGGTGACTTCCAGCGTACATTCCCAAAATTCAAGATTTTTGTCACATGCATAACTACACAGCGCAATGGCAGTGAAAAGTTACTGTGGCAGAAACAAACTAGAAGGGAGAAAGCAAGAAAACATCTTTGAGTGTAATATGAAATGTGCAAACTTAGGTGCAACATCCTTGGACATTATTGATGTAAAGTGCAAAGGCAGTAAAAACAGCACATTTATCTGAATTTAAGGCCATGTGTCCTGGGTAATGTAAATGAAAGATGACAACGATTAAGCAGAGTTTTAAGTTCGTATGCCTCTCAGTTCCGGCCTTTCGGCTACGGAGGCGTCTGCCTGAATGCAGCCACTGGAAAAGTACGGGACGTACCGGCTTGGCGCTGGTGAAGGCCACCCCCGAAAAGGCGTATCTGTCCACCACCAGGCTCACACCCTGCTGCAGCTTCTCCTTGATCAGAGGTCTTCAAAGTGTGACATGAAGCGCGTTGTTGTACGGACTCAAGCCGAATTCACACTGACAAGGATGCGCTACGGAAACTTGTCTGAAAGTGGCTAAATTACCTCCTTAATGATCATGTACAGACTCCACCAGGGGGACAGCTATGGAGATTCCCGAGTAAATGCAATCTGTATTCTGTATTTCTACAACAGCCAAGCATTTACCACAGTGCCAATTCCCCAATCAGCCAATCTGGATGGACATGCCTGTGATCCCCTTTACCGGAGTAATGAATTAATGACACAGCGGGCAGGGGGCGAGGAGAGGCGGCTACCAGCCCCGGCACTTACGCCAGTTCCCAGCGGTTGGCGGAGAAAAGCAGGTGCACCGTGTGATCCTCCAGGTTGGTCTTCTTCTCAAGGTAGGAGCTAATCATCTGGCCGATCTTAGTTGTTCGGTCTGAACAAAGCAAACGGTACAAAGAATAAACCTGTACTGAGAAACGGCAAACCAACATGCATATAACCACCACATAAAATCCCATGCATTTGCAACTAGACATTTACATGTAGCTATAATCACCATTTCCAGGGGACGGGGGTCACCCCCACCATACCCATTTTTGCGCAGCATTAGCTAACTGGTTAAGACTAGAGTCGATAATCCAACTTTTCAAACTCCTTCTCGCCCTTTTGCCTTCGGCCAGCTGTCTCCGCTCAAACAGCGACATCGGTGACGCAAAAGGCGAATAATTACCTGGGAATCGTATCATTTCAGCCGGCCGACCATTCTTCTGCAGCGCCTGAACCAGCTTCTTGCACTGCGTAGTCTTGCCGGCCCTGTCAACCCCCTCCAGTATGATTAGAGCCCCTCTTCTGCTCGTCATTATTCTTATTACTGTAACAATCACCTTTCTTTACCTTCTTTGCCCGGGCGGCTCAGCACCATTAGTATTTACGCGCCTTTTCTAAAACGAAGGTAGGAAGGCTATAGGATGAACCTCGGCTGCATCGCTACGTGCAGGAGGGGCGCTGGCTTACGCGAGACGTATGCGAATCGTAAATGCAGCTATATACGCGCAAAGATATTTCTGCTTATGTGCTGTGAAAGTAAAAGTGTTAAAACGGTACTATAGCTTACAGGCATCACTACGAGCGGGTTTCGTATGAGTAAGTCATTTTTTAAACTAGTGCTTGCATTTAGTGATTTCTGGATTGCTAATTTCAGTTGTTGACAAAATCAGTTCCACGTATACATATTTTGTTGCTCGGCAGCGCCATCTGCCGTTCAAAGGTTCCGCCTTCCTTCACTGTAGTGTGCCATCTGTTGTTATCAAAATTGTAATTGAGTCCTTAATTAATTCATATATTTACAAACCTAGCTGAAATGTCCAGGTACATTTTTTTTTTCTGTGAAAATAAATAGCAACACTGGGTAGTCATTCATTTATTTTTTTACACATTAACCGTATTCTTCACATGGCGACTGCAATTACTTTCATTATTTAATCTTGTAATTTGAATTCCTCAGTGCCGGCGATCAGGCGTCACGCTCATTTATATTGATCTTTCTCTCCAGTTTGGACTGCGCAGTGTCAGCCAGGACTGCAGTTTTTCGACTGGGTGTGGGGTTGGCTCGCAGCATTCCTACGCCTTGCTCTTTGAGCAGTGCTTGAGCGCGTCGGCCAGGGCTGCAAACACCTTGTCAGCATTGACTTTGCTGCAGTTGTATCCCATCAGACCCACGCGCAGCACCTAGGAAAGGGGATAAAAACGCTGCTACGATATCTCGCCATATTTACCTCCAGAGCAAATGCATTGTATAAGAATACCAATATCTGGATAATTAGCGTTAATGCCAGGCATGATCCACCCCATTGGGCTGCCTACATGAAGCTGTCTTCTGATTGGCTAACAAAGTCCCTCATGGAGGTCCAGCACAAGTGTATCTTGCATGTGGGTGACAGCATGGAAACTCACCATGCCCACGGACGGCCCCAGGCCCCCGGTGATCTCCATCTGGTGGTGTTTCATGACGTAGTTTGTGATGTCCCTCCAGTTATACCCCGAAGGAACAGCAATGGTTGTTACCGGAGGCAGTCTCAGATTCTGGGTGACAGATTACACACACGTGTGATGCCTGTCATGGGGGCCGTCAGGCAGGGGAACCCGCGATTGGGGAATGGAGGAGGGTGAGGGGACACTGGGAAATGCCAGTGAAGGGGAGGGGTGGGCTGTACACAAGGTGTGCCAGATCTGGCCTTTTACTCGCCATGGGATTTGATGGGAGATGCTATGACCCGGCACTCTCTGGCTGAATTTCTATTGCATGTTGGTGATGCTGATCCACGAGAAAGCTTAGCGATGGTCTCCTTCATGTCACTGCCTCAGGTGCCTGCTTTCCCTGCTCTGTTCCCCTGCCGTTTCTTTCACTTTGATCCTCACCTTGTCTTTCACAAAGAGCTTGAGGCCCAGGGCTTCCAGACCCTCGTACAGATACTCAGACACCTCCTTGTGGAGCCTCCATGAGTTCTCCAGGCCCTGAGGAACAGATGCAGCAGGCTCACACTGCATTCTGGCGACAAGCACTGCAACTGTACAAGGAAGCCGTGCTGAGCTAAATCCAGTGCTTATTTTTCTGTTTTCTGAAAATGTATCTCCTAATATGCATGGACCCTTCAATTAAATCTTTTTACCATATAGCACATTTCACAGAGCAGTTTTATCCACCCATAATTTCATCCATCCATCCACTTTCTGTACCCGCTTGTCCTATGCAGAGTTGCAGAATTCACAGCCTATCCTGGAAGCTATGGGTGCAAGGCAGGAAATAACCCAGGACGGGGCGCCGAACCATCATTTATGCATACATTTATATGTATTAATCTAATGCCCAGTCTTATCCTTGGTGGTCCAGGATGAAACCCCAAAACACAGTGGTCTTCTCACCATCTCTGCTAGGATGGCCAGACTCTCTCGCAGTGACAAGAACCCAGATACAGGGCCAGTGTGGTGGTATCTGGAATCAGACAGAACTGATTTTATTGCTTACACTGGGCCGCTGTTGCTGCAGTTAAGAAATTACATTTCTGAGCCTTACATTCTGGCTGGCTTTCCATCACAACCCCAGTAGTTGGACAGATGTGTCATGTCCAGGAGGTAGGACACGGGCTTGGTCTTCCTATTGAACATCTTTTTGCTGCATGGGAGTACCAATAAAGACAAGACAAACAGTCTCATGCTGCAGCCTGCTGTCTGAACAGGCTTCAAGCCAGCAAATGTTCCTGTTAGATACTAACTACCCAATTCCCCATAGAGATGTTTCATATCAGGGAAAAAAATCAAGTGTATTTCTGCAAAACTATTGATAGCTTCTGCAAATAATTTGAAGTATTTGCAAAATAATTTTTCAAAACTCATCAGTTATGTGTTTGTACAAAGTCTTATCGAGAACTGCCTTGTGTAGCTTTACTGTGACAAGGTCCAAGTGGCCCTGATGTAGGTCTGTTTCACAGACCAGTCTGCTGCTGTTTATGGCCCAATCAGAGCCACAGCCCAACACTCACCATGCTCGGTCATTGAAGGAGAGAGGTGCTGTCCCAGGTGGGGCATTCAAAGCCTTCTGTGAGCCGCTGTACAGGATATCTATGTCTATGATGCACAACAACACAGGCTCAAGCTCCAAATAACTGGGAGAACATACATACCAGGTCTACTGTTGAGAGCGTCCCCCCTATTACAGGAACTCTGCATCACAGACTTACTCTGCTTGTCCATGAAGAGAGGGGCTCCGCCCAAGGATGCCACTGAGTCAACCAAGAAGAGGCAGTCGTGCCTGAGAAACAGAACCGAACCCAAAGTTAGCAGAAAGATAAGGGTGCTGCAGAGATGAGTACCGTCGGGCGAGTCAGCATCTTTCTGATGGTGGGGCTGGTCGAGAAGAGAGGCTCACATCCGACACAGGTCTCCGATTCCATCGATGGGATGGGCAAGTCCGGCGGAAGACTCTCCGTGTGTGAGGAAAAAGAGAACCGGCTTGTGTTTGGCCAGAGCCTACGAGGAGATGGACCAACATCACGCTAAATTACAGCTGTGTTTCCTTCTATCAGCTATGCTTTTCAACCCACAATGCTTAGAGCTACTGAAAGTGTCTGTACACCCTTTCTAGAAGATACCAGCCAAATTAAACCAACCACTGAAAACAGAAGCACTTCAGTTATAAATGAATATATCAGTTTTACCAGGTACTGATGGGTAATCTCCAGGTGAGCTACCCTTTATTCGAATGATTTTTTCTCTTCTTTGATCTGAAAACTACTTCTGATATTCTCCAGAAAGCTTTTAATGAGTCCAGAGGGACTTTGAAACGAAAAGAACAGAATGCATGACAAAACCGGAGGATGAGTTTGGAACAGATCACACCAGTAACCAAGCACAGCATTACCGTGATCTGTAACTATGGGACATGCAGTGTGATGTCATAGTTTATCATTCGCAACGTCAATAACAAAAAAATACCTGCTTAATTTCTTCATTGGTGAAATAGCCCCCAGGAGCCTTCACCAAACTGTTAACTCGAGCACCTGTAGGGGCAAAGGTTGCGTTTTACACTGAGCAGTTATGTTTTAGTTACAGTGCCGTAGCCCCCGGGGGGGACACACACCTATCCTCTCGGCGATCTCCGCCACTCGCTCGCCCCAGATCCCGTTGATGGCGATCAGGACGCTCTCGCCCGGCTCCACGCTGTTGAAGATTGCGCACTCCATGGCGGTGTGGCCGGAGCCGCTCACGGCGATCGTCATATTGTTTTGTGTCTGGAAAGCATACTGGATCCCCTTCTTGATGTCGTTCATAATCTGAAGGAGGAACAAATAAGCATTGCACCTATGATGAAAATACGTTTAAAAATGCCAACTGCAATTAGATTATATCTGTCAGGATAAACCAGATTTACTGCCTATAAAATGTCATTTCCAATGCTTATACTATAATGTTGTGTAGGTGTTGTCTTTAAAAACGATCGCTTTCCAGATCGGGACGTCATCTTCCTTGCCAGCAATCGCAGTGATTGATTCCCACCTTTGCGCTACCAAACTTTATAAAAGTTTAATTATGAAAACTGAAGTTTTAAACTTGCATAATTAAGGTGTCATCGTATGTGAAATACCTGTAAATAAGGGTACAGCCACAGTAACATCTTACCATTAAATCATTTAATTTAAATGGAGCAGTTAAAATTATGCATTTATAAATTTTTTTTTACCTCGAACATTTCATTGTGCATGTGTCCGATGATGGGTCTCCCCCCTGCTGCCAGCACCCGCGGCGGCACGTTGGACGGTCCCGGTCCGAAGAGGTACCGATAGGGCGCCTCTAAGGGCTTGAGCAGGCACGTCGGCGGCGGGACGGACAGGGAGGACTGGGAGCGGCAGAGGCTGCCGGGCGGCAGGGCGCCCTCCGCCGCCAGCTGCTGGGCGAGCAGCGCGCCCCTGCGCAGTAACGCCCTCTGCATCATGCTGGGGCCCCCGGACTCACTGCCTTCAGGTTTGGCTTTTTGTGAACCTTTAAATCCAGCAGGTCTTTGACCTCCAGACTCTAGTGTACGTCACTTGCGCATAGAAACAGTCTTTTAAGGGGCATATTCAAACGTTAAGACGCTTAAGTTAAATTCTTCAAGAATTAAAAAAAAATGTCATTCAACATCATCTTTCTAGTATATAATAAAACGAAAACATATGTAAAGACAAAAATCTTATTTAAAACCATTCACCTTTCCCAGCCTTTTTTAATAATTAATGCAACTGGACAGATGCTTATCATTACAGTTTTCCCACAATTTCCTGTTTTTTCTGGCATCTGCCTCATGATGGGAAATGTGATAAACGTTGCGTTTAGGTACAGTGTTTATATGGGCAATTAAACGTAAATTTAAGTAAAAGAATTTCTTGACTGGAAGAGTAGTCTTAACGTGCCCATACCCAGGGTTAGGGTTAGGGTTAGGGGTTACTGATAACTAAAGTCCTTCAAAAACGGGCAACATGCCTTGTATTTTAGCTTGAATGTGGGACCTCAGTGTTATCGACACGCTGCTGTATCCTCAGAACATGGAAGGCTGAAATGTCTCAGTGTGCCTCTTAGTTATCACCTTGTCACACACATTGATACCTGTACCAGATCCCAGGCTTCGGCTTTTACGTTATTCAGTCTCACTCTTTGGCTGTTTATACTGTGTGTATGTTGTCCTCGCCTGGACGGCACGCAGTGTGACTGAGACATAGTTTATAACCGTACAAGGGGTCAGGCACGCTATCGATTTCCTAACTGGGCTGTTTATTTTTGCTGCAGTTTTAGGGCAGGCCAGAGGGGGGCCTATGCCTCTGTGAGAGACGTGATTGGCTGGGCACAGGCGTGTGTACACATGTGCTCAGGGCCGAGTTAACTTCTCTGGGGGCTCTGGCTGACATGCCTGGGGGGCCTCCCAAGGTATTTTTTGAGCTGAAAGAGAAACGAGAGAGAATCAAAAATTATGCAATGTTAATAATCCACAGATTAATGTGTGGGGTGCCATTGGTCAAACACATTACTGAGTGTGGAGGTGGGGTGCTGGCATCAAAACTTGCCAGAATGGGGGGTGTTGGCTGTAAAATTTGCTGAGTGAGTTGGAGGGGGGGGTTGTAGGTGCATAGATTTGAGGACAGCACATACTGCAGTTCTGATAGTGATACACTGGATTTTTTTTCTCTTCCAGATACTCTCAGGTGACGCCTTTGTCTTACCAGTTGTAAGATGTGCAACACTGACATTTGCCAAATATTTTGAATTTTATTTTAGTCCTTCTTCCTGGCACATCTGCCACCCAAGCTATGAAATCAAAGTTCAAACGTGCGTCTGGAGTTGGGGGAGCTCACTGCTACAGGGTAATGTGTAACCTGCTGTTTGCTCTGCCCAGTGCCATGAGCAGGCCAGGCAGAACAGACTGTTTTGGAGATAAGTACACTGTCACATCAGAGCTCTGAACGGGCATCTTTTCTGACGTTCATCCGGCATGTTTATGATTTCATTCCGGCACTTTACCTAACAAAACGATCCTCTGTGCCCATTCAGGCTAAATCATGCCATATTACTGCTGTCCAGGCTCTCGGCCGTGTCTTGGAAACAGAAGGACGTCACAAAGACGTCATTCGCTGTGCGGCCTCTGCCTGACCGACAGAGCGGCCGGCGCTGGTTACGGCCGATTGCGTCTATAGCCACGTGCTATTCAGCAGATATTGCATCACTGTGTGATGTTCTGCCTCGCAGTCTATTAACTTTAAATGCTGTTTGTGACATTAACACTGACTAACAGTTGGACTAGATATTTCAACAAAGAATCTCCCCAGGTTGCAATGGCCGTGTTACGATATTTCAGCTTTATGATGGATGTTCCAATTCCATTCTGTTTTTCACTTTCGGTACATTATTCAATAAATTACATGAGATATTCAGTACTTTTTTATAAAATAGGCTTTGTGTTAATGATTTTGCACCAACTGTAGGCTAATGTAAGTGTTCTAAGCATGTTTAAGGTAGGCTATAGGCTAGGCTATGATGTTTGTTCGGTTAGGTGTACTGTATTAAAATGCAGTTTCGCAATATGACATTTTCGCCTCATGATAGGTTTATCGGAATGCAACCCCATCATAACCCGGGTAGGTTCTGTATTGCATCTTTTAAAATTGAATGCAAACTATTTTCAAGTGAAATGTACTTGAAATGAAAATAGATTATAATGTATCATGTATTACAGTTTACGGCTCAGTGGGAATAATGCAAATATTTCCAGATGAGGGAGCTAAAGGCCAACCGAATTCCTTCAGCTCAGCACTGATACACACCTGAATTTAAGATATTTATAGCGGTTTGTCTTTAAATGCAAATGAAATGCAGGACATGCTAATTTATTGCTGGGTAACAGAACTAGCATATGGTTCAGAAAAAAGGCTGTTCTTTCCAGTATAAGACACACGTCAGGGCAAGGACTTTGACTGGATTCCTTAACCTCTGGTGCTGGACAGTCAATAATTAGACTGTCTTGTAAATATGTGCAACCCTGTTATTCACCTTAGCCTGGCCTTTGTACTGTGGCGGAGTCGGACACCTACCACTGAGAGAAGTTAACGCAACGGTAAGCCCAAATTTGGCATCTCCAGGGGTAAGGATAACGAGCTCTGAGGTAACACTTAGCAAAGAGTAAAAGGGGTATGTTTGAATGGTCTGGCATCACAGCATGACACTGTCCTGATAGTGAACGGCTGTGAGGACATGTGCTTAGTGTGCGGGTATGTTAGTCTGCTGTTACGGTGGTCTAACCCCAAAGGTTAATCAGCATTCTCTCCTAATTTATTTTCCTGTGTGTCGGAAACTTACTCTACCAGTGTATAATTCAAAATGAATTCCCCCTACTTTATGTCTAAGTCAAAAAGATGTTTGTATATGTACTACAAACTCAATCTGTTTGGGAAAGAATTAAAAAAATTATTCTCCATTTACTTATAGTAATAAGGACAGGACAGATTCGTGGAGATGTGGACAATGCTGGAAATGCAGAAACAAGTGGCAGCTAATGTTTAAAAACAGCAGGGTATTCTGAATTTGGGGCATGAAACCAGTTTGCTTGCTGTCCTGTTTATTGTTTTATCTGTGTCGTCTTCAAGTCAAATAGAGGCTCATTGCTCCTTAAAAGCTTTAATGTAGCTGGAAGCCACATGGTTCCAAACTCATCAGTATGTTACTGGCCCTCGGAGCAGGCAGCAGGAAATGAGAAGTGCAGTGTAAAATCACTGTGAGACTCGCCATAGCAACTTTCTGTTTGGCCTCGTCCCAAACTATTGAGTTCTGGCAGGGGCCCTAAATTACGAAAAAGAACCTTAGGCCTTTGTGAGCACTGTGTGATTTCTTTCGGGACCTATGAGGCCCCCGTTGCCACTGCCTACCCCCCTTAAAAAAAACAACAAATGTATCATCCATCTTATAACCGCTTCTGCTGGTCGGGGTTGTAGAGCATCCCATCCAGGGACCCCAGGCTTGCGTCCTGTGACAAGCTGCTGACCCCCTCCTGCAACAGTGACCAGGAGATGTTGTTAGAAGCTGGATGGATCGATTCTCCTCTATATATGTGTGTTTAATGCTGTTATGACCCAATCAATCCTATTTATTATTTTCTGAAATGAACCTAGTATCTCTCGTGACTTTGACTTGTGGTAGTGTTCGATTTGTAAATCGCTGCTGTATGAAGATGCCACGGGCTAATCAGCAATGATTTATCCTTCTTTTTATAATTCACACTTGGACCCCTTTTCAGTGAAATTTATTACTACTTCTGTCCAGCAGAGGGAGCGGTGAGTTCATTTTACAATCGCAGAAGCTAACATCACCTGACTCACTTCCTGGATCTGGAAAGGACCCAGAAGAGTGTCATCGTCACGCAGAACTCTTTGATTGCTGCTGTCTGGCTTCGGTCACTTCATCTCTTTTACCACGGAGCCAAAATATAAAATGTGCTGTGCTTACACCTTAAGCGCTGCTTTTAAAGCACTTGGGTAGATGCTGTCTGTGTACAGTGGCTCGGATGGGAAAGAGCAGCTGAAATAACGAGCTGGAATTAAAGGGAGCCTAACAAGCCACAGATCCGAGCTGTGAATGTGCTTCAGGCAGCTGCCAGTGAGCTTTCAGGAGCCGAGATTTGGGGCCTGGATGCCAAACCCAGGAGAGACACCATGGCTGCTGGGGGCCCGTTTAGCGAATCTGAGCTAAATGGAAAGATTGAAACCCCAAGAACAAGATAATTTTGACAAAAAGGGAAACTTTTGGAGACCTCTCCTATTTCTGTTCAAACTCAAAATATTTCGTTGTGCAAATTTTATAATTTTAATTGAATTCCTTTTTCAATTACATAATTTCATGATACATAATTATTCCTGGAGATGTTATGATTGTTCAAGCGATTGTCCTGTAGAAACAGGAAGTGACACGGGGGCTGAGTCATCGTCCTGTGAACTAGCTGAGCTCGAGGGTCACGGCATTCCAGCATCAGGGGTCTCCACGTCTGTCTCGATCTCTCCCAATCAGAGTGTCTGGCGCTGATCGCTTCAGCTGACCTTATGCGTCCTCTGCAAGAGGGCCATGCGGCATCCCACCGAACGCGACGGCCTTGGCGCTGTGCCCTTTGCTGCTAATGAATTATTCACGACCGGATCCACACAGCGGGGACAAGATGGTCGCTGGGCCACTCAAGGAGACGTCATCACGCTGTGGCATCTGTCTCCTCCAATCCCATGGCTGGGTTTTTGTAGAAGGTCCACCCCCTCCTATTCCCGCCCCCGGAGGCGTTGACGGCAATGCTGAGCTCAGGTTCACTCAGGGAGGTGCAAACATTTCTGACCAAACCACAGTGTCATTTTCCCTTTGCCATGCCGGATGGGAATTGACAGCATTCCGCCCTTGGAAATCTGCCCCCCCTTCGGTGAAAGAAGTGGCTCTGTCTGTGAGACTGCCATGCATCTTTAAATAGGTAATTTCCAGCAGAGCTGGACAGGGACTGTGGCTATGGGAAGGCCAGGGGTCATGGTTTTGTCACGCTCTCCCGGGATAGAAACCAAGCCGTCCCCACCCTGCTGTCACGGTGGTACTTTCCAGAGGTGCATAGGCAAGGCCCATCCAGCGCTCTCTATTGTGAGGGAGCCACATTAACAATGGATTCCAGCTGCCCCACCCTTCTCACTACACAAACAGCGTGTCATCATTTAGCCATTCTCTGGGGGCTGCGAGCCACCCCCTTTTTAAAGGGGCAGGTGTCGGGTACAGATGTGGCTCCACTCAGGACATTTTAGGCTAAACATTTGCATTCAGATTGCAAAGAGATCCTTGATAGAGGTTCCCTTGGTGGAAGGGCGCTAGGAGAGAGGGTTCCTCCGAAAATGCTGTCATGGGGGTGGCTGAAAGAGAAAATTCTTTTCCTTTTTAATTTTTATTAGTTTGTCAGCAGATATGCAGCTGCCAGATGGAAGCAAGGAAAGCCAGATAAATTAGAAAAGGTCATTTGCGTTGTATAAATGCACGTCTTTATGTGTGATATGCTTTTTGTTCTTGATATTGTTGCGGTATGTATACAGTACACACAGTTTCTTTTATATTGGGCCAGTCGATTTATATGGCATTATCAAATTTAAATTTTGTCTGTATTTTGTATTATTTTGCATTATATATAAAACCGTACAGTAACGGGGTGTTTTTCCCTGACTTTTGCCTCACTGTAGTTCTCTTCATGTATCTTTCATACTGAGCTGGCCATCACACCCTCTCCTCGGTGTCACGTTGCATTTCAGGCAGAGTGCGCATCTGCCTTGCGCACTCCCGCAGCACGCACTCCTCCGGTACACTTCCCTGTTAGGCGAGTGCTACATGTCACATGATGGGAGTCACATGACCATGTCTAATGAGTGTCACCAGCCAAGGAAGCTGCAGGCCTGCCAGTGTGCATAGCATTCCCTAAGAGATGCTTGTTTGCTGGTAGGACCGAGAAGCTCTGGTTATTCTTGGCCATCTTCCCTCCAGACTTCAAGATGTAGATCTGAAAGTTTGGAGCAGAAGTAGCCCATATCTATGCACATCTGCCAGTCCCAGGGAAAGCTGGTCGAGTAAATGTCACCTCTGTTTGGACTGATATCTTCAAAATCTTATACTAAATCAGATTGTGGCAGTAGGTACAGGCACCACAGGAAGGTGGTACGTTCACAGAGAATCAGGATCACTGGGTTCCATTGACTCTAAAAACACATTTTATATTGTAACTAACACTTTTTCTTGCTGCTGGAGTCTGGTAGACATCAGGGCATGTGCATCAGAGTGGTGAACATTAAAGTTGCATTATGGGTAGTTGTCCCAATTTGTCCATCACATATGCCACCATGATATGATTTGATGTACTGGGCCCATACAACAATAATATTCAGTTGCGGCATCATTGAAATACTATGGACTTCCACAAATCCATCCTGCTTTGCTGCAAATTAAAAATGGTGGCATACTGAACTTATGCCAGAGAAAAGTATAAGAGTCCAGTTTATATAGCCCTGTGGATCACCGGGTTTGCGAACAATTTGGACTTAATAAGCAGTTGTAGTTTTAGCTAATTCTAGGCGCTCACTCTCTGGGATGGAGTGTGTAGTTTTATTACACATGATAATCCCAGACAATAAATCAGCTCTCTCAGCTGAACTGAACAATTAAGTGGGTTGTTTTCCACAGTTTAACAGATAGCGACTTCAGCATGACCTACAAATGCTCCATTCACCAATTAAGCATGTCTAAGAATAATGGTGTATAAGCTAATTTTGCATATAAATAAAAGTCTCGCAGGTAGCGTGACACTAAGGCAAAGTACTTCCTGGAGCTTAACACCGAGTGGCTGTTTTTTTTTCTGGGGGGGAGCTCTCCCTGGGATGCTAGCCCCTTCCTCATCTCCACCTCCCCCCACAAATACACAGCCCTCTCCTTTCTCTCTCTCTCTCTCTTCTCTTCTCTCTCTCTCTCTCTCTCTCTCTCGCTTACTTGCTCTCCCTCTCCCTCTTGCTCTCCCTCTCCCTGTGCTGCATTGATGCTGCCTGCTCGCCTCGCTGGTGATGTCATAGCTCGTTGCTGCTTAGCATCTCAGCCCTGGCTGGTCAACAGAGCCATTTTGCCTTCTGGATCGCGGAGCACGCAACGGCCAGTCCCCGTCGCCCCCGCTCCCCGACCCCCTCCCCCTTTGGACACGGCAGTCGGTACCAGGCCCCGCAACACATCCGGCCGCACCCGCTCCCGGCGTGAGGAATAGGGGAGGCTGATCGGAGGCTGAGGCAGCGGCAGAGCTGGGAGCCTCTGGGAGGAGGCAGGGACAGCGACCGTCAACAGAAACGTGACACCACCAAGGTAAAATGCTCCCAAACCACCGTGTCATGCAGAAAATTCTTCATAATGACTCGGCTTTGTGAAAATTTGCTGCTGGAGATGAAAGATGGTGCTTTTATGATGGGTGGGGGGTAGGGGTGTGGGTGAGGCTGTTGACGTCTTAGAGCTTGTCTGGTGGGTGGCGAGCAAGAATTTCAAGGCTTTTGCTTATTTGTAATTATTATTTTTTTTGTCCCTGTTAGACTGGAATAGTGTTTTGTCATCTGAGAAGGTTCTGGAGAAATGCATTGTCATTCAGGGCCAATGTCAAACGGAAATCAAAAATACTTATCTGAAGGCTTTGATTGGACAACAGAACATCTGCATTGTAGCTAAAAGACTCTTAAAAATGCATAACATAGATAACACCCTTCAGATTGTGTTAATGATGAAAACCGATTTGTACATAAATTTTAGGAATATTCTAAGCTGGATTCCCCTGGGTACCATAGATGGATGATAAATTGGCGATGCTGAAATCGCACTAATTTTATTTAAAATGATGATAAACACAAACTGATTCTTTTTTTTAAGAAAAAAATCTTTCATTCTGGAATTTGAACCTATTCATAGAAGAGATAGATGTGCAGGATTTATTGTCATTTGAAAGCGCTGACCACGGCGGCAAACATGGATCCAGGCGTCACGTAACACGCAGGTGAACGACGGCGCAGCTACGGGGATGTTAATGGCGTATAAAGGGACCTTCTGGGGGTTTCCGCTCCGATCTGTGGGCGTCTTTGCAGGCTTCCTTTACATCGTCGCGTACTAAAACGTGCGTTTAATGGTGTTTGGCATTACGGCAGAAAATGCTGAGCTGTCCTCCCAAGGTTTCAGCCCTGAGAGGCGACCTCCACGCAGAGCCGTCGTGCTGCGCGGCGCATGACCGCCGCCGGTGCATTATTTATTACAGGGCGCGCGTTCCTGGGCGCGTCCGCGTCGCTGCCGCTGATATAACGCAGTGACTTGCGAAATATCGGCGTCAGAATCTGGCCGCCCGCGTCCCCCCCGGCTGCCCATGCGAACGCGCTTGTCTGCTGGCATTAAAAACAAAAAAAGGCGACGGTTTGGTTTTGCTGGGAAGACACGCCATTTTTCCGGCCACTTTTAAGGCATGAGCAGAGCGAAACAGCGCTAAGGGAATCCATTTTCAATAATAATAATAATAATAATAATAATAATAATAATGTGCCAAATGTCTGAGAGGAACAAAAGAAAACAAAAATGATACTGGTCGTCACTGCATTAATTAATTTTAAAAGCAATGTATCATTTTGACATTAATTTCTAAAACAGAAACGCACGTCATCGGTGGTCGTAGCTGAGGTAACTGATGATTCACGCCTGTATGGGGCGGATGCGCCTCGGCCTGGGATGGGAAATGAAAGCAGGGAGTGTCAGCGGACGCTCCAGCTCAAGCGGGGCCTTGCCGTTACTGGTTTTGATGGTTTTAGTGGCTCCGGGTGGAATGGCATGTAAGCCCTCCGTGTCCTTAAGGGATAGGGTGCCCCTCTGCTGATCTGTGACAGATGCTGAATCACAGCAGCGTTATAAACGTCATGTGAGCCGAGATGATGTTTAATGTATGCAGCCCCTGAAAGAACATGGCAGACATCTTCTGCTCCCCCTACAGCTTCCCTCAGTAGCTGTTTAGCTCACAGCCGTCATGCGGCCGGCTTGTTTATAACGCATTAGGTGACAGCAGTTGGAGCAGGTTTGTTGCGGTAACCGGTTAAGCGAGGGGGGGGGTGTCTGTACGGTGCTGTTTCTGCGGTCCTGTTGGGAGGGGCTAATATCCTGGAGAATGGCGTTCCATTTAAAGCATGGGCACACTTCCTTTGTTGCTGGTGCCCGCCGACGGTGGCTGCTCATCCTGCTTCTCTCGATGTTGTCGTGTGATGTGTGGCATCTGGGGATGACAAGTGGATCCCGCCGTGGATTTCGTGCCGGGTCAGACGGCACCGGCAGCCATCGGCACGTGGCTCTGAACAATGGGGTTTGGGATGAGGGGGGGCTTCTACAGCAGGCCTCGTAGAGACCCAGAGCATGCCCCAAAAATTGAGCAGCCTGCAAAAAACACGTGGCAAGCAGGAATCCCTGCTATTGGAGCATCGTCCCCCCCAGATATGCCTAATACATCAATTCTTATATTTTTATTCCCTATAAAGTTAACAGGGCATTGTTTACAAAATAAAATAATAGAAAAATACTAAAATGAAATAAAATGTAAAACTGTGCCCCTGGAAATGCATAAATATCCCCTTGATAGAAAACTGTTTCGAAGAAAGGATTTCGTGGGGTTGCATTTTTTGAATATGGACATTTCCAGACATATGACACCATTGTTAACTTTTACCCTGGTAGGTGCCAGTGTTGGGCATTCGCTTGATTGTGTTTCTAGGGATCTCCGGTATAAAGGGGAGCCATTCATGCCTCAGGTCTTTGTGGGGCTGTTCTGCAGTTTGTCCAGCCCTGACCCGGGTACGCCATGCGCCATTTCCTCTTCCAGGTTGCGACCGCATCAGCCGTCGTCCAATCGGCAGCCCCACTGGACTGCGAAGCGGGGGCACCATGGCAGGCGCCTCGGTCAAGGTGGCGGTGCGCGTGCGCCCCTTCAACTCGCGGGAGATCGGGCGCGAGAGCAAATGCATCATCCAGATGACGGGGAACACCACCAGTGAGTACCAGTCTTGGCCACCGGGAGGCGCCAGAGAGTCTCACGCACACACACACACACACACACACACACACA
>JAAGVU020000043.1:2987463-3000051 GCA_011763525.2 Mormyrus iriodes | reverse complement strand
CAGTGAGTACCAGTCTTGGCCACCGGGAGGCGCCAGAGAGTCTCACGCACACACACACACACACACACACACACACACACACACACACACACACATCATGCACAGGGAGGGTTGACATTTCTGCTGATGAAGCTCATTAAAAGCCAACAGGACTGTGGAGATGAATGGAGTTTTGGTGAAATGTCAGGCATTGCTCGAGTTTTTTGGGTTAAAGAAAACAAGCAGTCTGTGTTGGATCAACCACATGAGCATTAAAAGTAAATGTAATTACTATTTTTATGATCCCTGAAAATAAAGACAGTTCATGAGGTAGTTAATTTGTAAGGGGAGCATCTTGGGTTTTTATCAGCAGAGATGCTAATTGGTAAGGATCAGAGCGGGCCGGACTTTTCCAGCAAACCCTCTGCCGGCCATGTGGCTCTGTGACCTTCACCAAATCCTGGGTGCGGGGGGTGTCTGTGGAAGGGAGGGGTCACTCTTCAGGGTGTACAGTGGGGGGCTGTACGCATTTCCACCTGCTGCGCTGAAGTGAGTCATGAGCCTTGTGCATCTGGATGTTTTTTTTTTCAATATCGCTGTGGAAACACAGGTGCATGTTGAACTATAAATCTCTCTCGCTGTGATCGGACATCACCGCTGTGCATCCCCGCAAGGACAGCGTGAACCTCTTTCTGTACCAGCCACCGCTTATCAGCTGCCTCACTACGTCATTGATTTTGTCTACATGATTTTGGTGACACAGTGAAGTAAGTATGCTTTGAGATGGGTAAGCAGAAGCCAATAGGCGTCTGGTCCTCAGAGTGACAGCCGGGGCCGTTAATCATGCCAGCTGTGACGATGCCCCTAGGCTTTTGTCCTCGTGTTAGCCACACCCCAACATCTCATGAACGCCAGTCCCCGGAAATCCAGTGGCTGCTGGGGGCTCCCAAAGCTTCCCTAGGAAATGTGTCGGCTCTGTGCTGAGCTGGCGTCTCTCTGATTGGCCGACGCGTGACCATTTTATTGAATTACAAAGCACGTACTGCCTGGATACAGTGTCTCCTTGTGAAGAGATTTCAGTTTACTTTGGTGGTGTAACTTAACGAATTCAGAAAAGCCTTTTGTGTAGATTTGTCGATTGTTTTTGCTTTTTAAATGCTAAGAAATAATCACGTTCGGTCCTTTAGACATTGCAATTAATAGGCATCAGAAACATACAGATAAGTTTGTCCAACCATTATGCTAATATCAGCACAAAATAATGTATCATCAGCCAGAGAAATGGGTCTGACGTGCCTTTTATCAGCTGAAGGATGAAGAAAGTATGACAGGCCCCTTGGCTGCTTCAGGCAGCGTGAAGGATGGCTTAGGTATGGCTGGAGGTCCTCATGGGAGAGACCGGGGGGCACTTGGTTTCCGGTCTGCCACACACGTGTGAAGCCATATCGTCAATAATGGATGAGGCCTTTGAAATATTTACCGTTCAGCCCAGTTTAGGCACCTCCTCCCCCCGAGGGTTTCCAACAACTTCTCGGGCCTTTATCCAGGAGTTGTTTTGCATAGTTAAGCTCATGTTACGAATTGAGCGTGTTTCTTTCCGTCAGTGCATTCTGTATTGTCTTTTGAGTTCTATCTCCTCGGTGTCTTCTTCGATACAGGTCTTTGTAGTTTTTTTGGAGCCAGTCGGCCTGTTTCGGGTCTATGAATTGAGCCTGAGAAGTTGAGAGTTCTGAGGCTACGCTAACGGGGGCCTATTTGATCTGGGGGCTTCGCTAGCGTTGAATGCTAACTGAGGTGGGCACCTGTGAAAACTCAAAAAAAACAAATACATATCAAAAACAATTTCATAAGAAAAGTCTTCTTTCACTCGCTCTGTGCCGGCGGCCAATTTTACCCATTCTGCCATGGTTTTGCATAGCTTTCCCACTCCGTGGAGATTACCAAATAAAAGGCCTACTGAGTCTGTGTGACCCTCAGACCTTATTCACAGAATGTACAGCACCCCCCCCCCCTTCCCTCCTTGGTGCTGGTCTCCATGGCTTCCAGCTTGGCTGCCAGGTCTTCTGAAGTCACAAAGAGCTGCCCTGGGTGTCAGCTCCCCTCACCATGGAGGAGTTCTGAGTCCATGGCGATGGAGCAAAACGGCCGAGGCCTCGAACACCAGTAACTTCTGCAGATGTTTGTCACGCTGAAAAGGAGATAGACGGATGGATGAAGATAGATGTCTGATTCATTCGCGCCATTTTCCTTTCTCCGCCTGCAGTGGGGATGAGTGGTGACGCGGATTCCCAGTTCTATTCTCGCTTGGCTCCGTGATCAGGCTGCGTTTTTTTTCCCCACTGTGAGATTCCACACGCATTGCTGACATGCTAGTGTCTGTCACACCTGTGTAAGAAAATACCCGTGCCTGCCACAAATGCTCGAGTTTGAAAGGGGAATACCCTTCCATCTTCGGAGCGCTTACTGTGGACGGGGTCATAGGGGGGTGGAGCCTGTCCCGGGCTGCACAGGACACATGGTAGAGGTGCACCCTGGACGGGGTTCTAGTCCACTGCAACGGGAATATATAGATGCCTGTTAGCTGTCATTGGACAACAGGAGGAAACTGGATTCTTCGCCCAACATGGGAGGAGCATGCAAATTCCATACTCACAGTGGAGACAAGATTTAAACCCCCAAACGTGGGTGTGTTTGCTAATAATGTGACACACCATGCTGCTCAAAATGCAGAAGCTGTCCGCATTTTATAGCTAGAAAACAAACAAGCGAGCAGTATAGTCTTAGGGCTATTTCCTGAAAAAATATATTATCCTCTTTTTTGATCAATATGAGGATCAGTTTTTTACCTGGATAGTTTAATTTTTATTGTTACTATTAAGTAAAATGATATTACATCATACATGCCTAAGGCGATGTTTTTGCAGGACTGTGATGTGTCGGTACTTTCCCTTTAAGAATGAAAGGTCCTGGGATCTCATAGCCGCCTTGGCTCCATGGATGGGCGATTGTTCGCCTGCTTACAGAACCAGCAGGCCAGTGGGAGGCAGGCCTTTCAGGAATGGATGATGTCATGGTGTTTGTGGCCTCGGCCATGGAGGCAGAGCAGAGGGCATTAAAAAAAGGCTGTCATTGTCCTTGCAGTGCGGCCCGGTGGGAAGAACTCAGTATGTGGCTTTGTGCTGGGTTCAGGCACCGAAAGAGTTACGGATTGCGGGGTGAGATCGGGCCGCGAACCTGAATGACTGACGGGCCGCTGGCTCTTGCCGTTTGCAGGAAGGAGGCGAAGGAGCCCTGAAAGGGGTTTATTTTTGCTGTGCCAGATGCAATACCTCCATGGGAATGCAAGTGCCTGACAAGGAGATATCACACCAGGCTCAGTGGCGTCACCCAGTGCATGTTTGGGGTTGGTTCTCTCCCCTGAGCTTTGTTGATATTTTTGCACTTGGGAAATATTAAGAGAATATTATTTTAGAAATTGATCATATAGGTCTGCATGTGTGCGTGAATGGTGTGTGAGTGTGCCCAGCGATGGGCTGGCGCCCCATCCTGGGTTGTTCCCTGCCTTGTGCCCGCAGTTTCCGGGATAGGCTCCGGACCCCCCGCGACCCATATGGAATAAGCGGTTATAGAAAATGGATGGATGGATGGAAATTGATCATATATTGTGAATTTTGATGTGTGTGAACAATTGTATCACCATGGTAACAGTGCCTACTCGTCAAAGCAGATAAAAACAGATGTCAGGAATAATGTGTGGATGATGCTGTCCAGTCCTCCCCCGTCTGGGCCCCGTCATGGTTCTGTCCTACTGAGTCGATCTCCGCTCCAGTTTTCTTTTGTGTCGGCGGTTGGGGTGGGGGGTGGGGGTGAGGTTTCATCTCTGCTGATGGGGCTACTGTTGGACCAGAAAATTCCTATTGACTGGAGCAAGTCACCCATGAGATGCTGACATCACCCAAGCCTTGTGGCTGTCAGACCGATGCCCTCCCTGGGGCTGGGGCACAGCAATGTGCGTAGAACGGGTAAAGCAGGGTAGGAAGGGTTAGGGGTAAAGCAGGGTAGGAAGGGTTAGGGGTAAAGCAGGGTAGGAAGGGTTAGGGGTAAAGCAGGGTAGGGAGGGCAAGGGGTAAAGCAGGGTAGGGAGGGTAAGGGGTAAAGCAGGGTAGGAAGAGTAAGGGGTAAAGCAGGGTAGGGAGGGTAAGGGGTAAAGCAGGGTAGGGAGGGTAAGGGGTAAAGCAGGGTCAGGGCTGGAGACATCAAAGCCTCAGTGTTAGCTGTTGACCGTACCTCTCTGTAGGCCAGTAAAAAGGTTATTAATTTAGTCCTTACACTGATTATGTGTTTGTCTGTTCTGCGTGTGATGTGCTATGGCTTTACTCATGGCAGTTTCTCTTTGCTTTGCCTGAAACCCGATTCAGCCAGAGACCCTCCTGCTAGCTCTGTCGGCTGCTTTTGCCCCCTGTGTTGCTAATGGCCGATTCGGAGATTTGGTGGCCGTGGAGCCGACTTTCAATCAGCGGTGGGGTCGCCCCCGCCCCCGCCTGTCAGGGTGACCCAGGCCTGGTCTGTAACCCCATCCTGGCCTTTGATGTATTGTAATCTACTCTTTATTGGGGGAGTGGATGGGCTTGCCATAATTAAATCTGAGAAATCTGCAGCAAGGGGGTGCTATAAGGACGCGGGCAGGGTAACAGCATTCGGCAGCCTTGCAGAGAGGTGTGCGGGGGTGTTATGATGCAGCCTGCCATGGCGTCTGCTTTGGGGACCATGTTGCAGGTCCGGCTGAGCCTTCTTCCGAAAACGTGGCCTCGTCCAATCAAAAAACACTCCCAAATTCCCCTGGAAACAGGGCTTGCGAATCTCTAAATGGCTGCCAGGTGTACCCCCCCCCCCCACACACACATCATAGTTCCTACAACCAATAGGAATACCTGGTCTCCTAGCAACAGTGCTCCTGTATGACAAGGCAGTTTATGTCACAATATCAAATTACAATTGTATGGAAGCTTATGACCAATGCAGTTATATACATTACTGCAGAATATTATTATATTTATCTGTACCCTTGTGTACATTTCGGCCATATTGTGTTATGCTTATCGTATGACAGGGTGGACTGCTTGTTTTTCTTTTAAACAGACATCTGTATATTATGTCATTTATTTCCCGGGAAATATCGTAGGAGATCAGGGTTTGTCAGCTCTGTCTCCCTTAGTCCAGATAATGTTTGTTTGTTCTTGACATCTATGCTTTGGTGATGAGATTATTCTCCTGGCTGCGTTCACTGAATTTAGACCAACCCATAGCAGAACCGGGGCAAATAGCTGTTTTCATGGAATCGCAGAGAATGTTCTAGGGAAAACTGATATTCAAATCATCGGCTGTTTTTGTTTACATCCGGCTCCGCTTTACTGAGCCTGAGACATGATAGCGTTTCCCTTGTAGCTGTGTTTCTGCACGGAACCTTTAATGTGATGAATAAAAACGACAATACTGACTGTAAGAGGATTCAGTGGAAATACAGTGCGACTGCATTCAGTTAGCTTCACACTGATGTATTTTCCCAGTTTAAAAGGATAGTAATAAAAAGTACATTTTGCGAGAGAGCTTTGATTTAACAGTTACATTGCTATGTTACTTTAAGACAGTTTTGTTGCAGTACTGTCTAAATCAATGAAATCATTCTTCATGTCACAGTTTCCATCGATGGATCAGTGTCGATGGTCCAACACAAGAAGCCATAAAGATCATTGAAGGAAACTGTCTCACTTCACTAAATCATAAGCACACAAGAGCTGTTTATGCTCTTGATCGATCCAGGAAAATGTAGAGAACGCGTTAAGTGGAGTCATACACCTTACACAAGACCTACGTCATGTGTCCTGAATCATTGCGGTGAGTTGAACTCTCAGACACTTCTCCTGTGTGATGTGCCGTTTGAGAGTTCGAGGCCACCTTAAGGTTGTAGCAAATAGGGCACTGGGGACCAGGCCTCCGAGACTCCTCCACCACATTCTGCAGGACGTGCTCACAGTGCGCCTGTCCTGACAATATTATCCTTGGTGGAATGATTAATCTCCAACGGGAGAGCGGTTAGAGATTTTGCGCCTCATGAAAGCATATCATACTGGGCCCTCAAACTTATTAGGTCCCCTGTCACTTAGGGACCCTTGGAATTATCCTAAGTCCTCCCCCCCCCCCGCCACGGCGTCACTGGTCTACCACCCTGTACGAAATTGGCCTTCTCAGAACATGGGGTGAGATCCTTCACGATGACATCCCTGCAACATCGACGCTGTCCTTGAAGGTCGTTCCCGGGGGGTAGATTCCATAACAGACACTGCAAAGTGGCCTAACTGCTTTATTCACTATTAGAATCCTGCGACTGTGGCTGTAATCCAGTAGCTGTGCTGTTAGTTATGCATTAGAGAGCCGGGCATCCACATTAAGCTATAAGGAGTAAATGGCCATCATGTGGATTTCTTGTATTCCAACCGTCTTCATGCGGATCCTGTACGGACAGCAGTCCAGTTTCCTTCGGGATTAATGTACTGACTGTCTGTCTGTCTGTCTGTCTAAGCAGCATGTAAAAGGATAGCATCTGGCCAGCCAATGTGGACCGGAGGTGCTCTGTTACCTTGGGTATCTCTGCTCGTATTGTGAGCTTCATCTCGTTTTTTAGGTGACTGTAGGTTTCGTTACACTGTGGACCCCGGTGTCCCGGCCCGGCTCAACGGCGCACACAGGCCTCTGCCCTGGCCTCTCACATTTACTGCTTTAAAAGCCGCTCATTTCTGTTCTTTTCTGTTTGACGCGGACAGCAGTAGAAGCTCCCTGCAGGAAGCGTTCATCATTTATTCATCTGCCCCAGGGAAGTGAGTGTCTCCTCTCCTTGTGACGGGGGGGGGATCAGGCTTCCTGGGGTTAGCCTGTCTGCCAAGCCTTCTCTGCCTGTCCCACCATGTGGTCGCGCCTTCCTGTGCGCGCGCGTGTGTGTGTGTGCGTATGTGTGTGAGGATGTCTAGGAGCAAGCTGTACAATGACAGATTAGGGGTGTGTAACCCCCCCTACCCCCACACTGATGACACACCCTCCCACCCCACAATTACGATAAATTCAGCTGCTGTTTGTCTCTTTTATTTAGCAAAACGGTCAAAGGCGAGCTAATCGCTCATGTATGGTAAAGGTAAAGTGAGCCCTTTAATAGCACCATTAAACTCTTTTGTTTTGTCGTTAGAGACACCCTGGTCTGGGGCCCCATAAACTAAAGTGCAGGCCTCAAGGATATTTGGGCTATTGCCTTGATAGGCAACTTAATAAAACCTTAACTTAATACCTACTGTTTTGAAGAAGAAAACACAGCAGATCGATATTTCGATTACGATGTTTATTGCTAGCCAGACTGAAGCTACCGCTGCTGTCTTCAGTTTAATTTCCTCCCCAATGATTTATTTGTAGTTCGCTTATAATCTTTTCTTCTTTCTGGAAACGCAGGGACTTCCACTGCTCCCTGTGAAGCTTTTACCCCAATGCCTTCCAGTTTTCCCAAACTAAGATGCCTCAGTTTCATTCGCACAGGTTATTGAAAATGAATTTTCCTCATGGACATTTTCTGAGGTGGACCAGCAGATACCTGACGTGAGGTGTTTACAGATTTTGCCATTATTACAGAATAGTCCAAAGATCATTTCACTGAGCAGTGACCTTTCAGCCTTAAAGGACACGAAGAGGTCTGCTTCTACCTTCTCAGGGTCCCTGTAGGCGCAGAAACTATTGCAGTCTTTGGAAATGAGCAATAGTGTTAATTTTTACTTCTTTAAAGTATCTTAGTTGAGGCCTTCATATTATTTCCAGGATGGCAGTAACTCACGTCTACTAAATCTGTAGTCAACATTGCAATGAGCTCCTCTTGGACGCTGGTGTCTTCAATTCCATGGACATGAAAGGATAAACTCACAAATCACGCTGGCATCTCTTTAAAGTGGTGAAGGCGTTACGGGCTCCGGGAAGAGGATATTCATAAAGACGAGATGTCCCCAGTCCCCTACGCTTCTCTAAGTGTAATTGCCCCTGCCATTCACACCGGCATTGATTTTTGCTGCCAGGAATCGTGTTCCGGAAGCTTCCCGGCCAGTGTCCTGACTCATGGTGTCACTCTCCTTGGGAAGAACCAGGAAAAATGCACAGAAAACAACGGGGAAAGATCTGTTACATTTTATACCTCAGTGCTCCGTACATGTCTGGTCAGACACCGTGTCTCATCAAGGTTTTTAAACATTGTGCAATCAACGATTGATTGATTTGATTTTTATATATTAGTTTTAATCTGTCATTCTGGTGTCATTTAAATGCCTAAAGTGGCCAGCTGTGAATATATGGCAACACTTATGTAGGCTTTGCTTGTGAAGATGGCTGATGATGGATTGCATGTCCTACAGAAGGATCCTCCTTGCTGATCTCATATTACAGACTTCTGATTGGCTGCTCCTTTGGCTGTGGTCCATATCCTTTAATATTTCATGTTCCAAACTCCCCCCCTGTCTTACAGCTATCATCAACCCCAAGCAGGCTAAGGAGACCAAGAGCTTCAACTTTGACTTTTCCTACTGGTCTCACACCTCGGTGAGTGGCTCAAGCTGGTCCTTTCCATCTCTGAAGTCCAGTTACGTATTTGATGTCTGTTGTAAGCCAGTTGGGGTCCCTGTAAAGTACAAATGCACAAGAAGACAACCAATTAAACATAAAATTATGCTTACAGAAACATGGCACACACATATAAAACATACAGAGATACATAATGAAAAACCTAAAGAAATGTATAAGGGGGGCATAATTCATGCAGAGGGGCCAGTCTTACCACTAGCCAATGATATGTTTTGAGTCAGTGAGTGACAGGGAAGGGGGCAGTCAGGGGGGCAATCAGCTTTCAGCTGAGACCAGTGCCCCTGAGGCCCCTCCCTCAGAACACGCCCCTTCATTCTGTCCTCGCCATCCTCCAACTGCCTTGTTCTGTGTTTACGAGATGGTTACAGTCCTGATGACTGTTTGACACTGCCTGTCCGATGCCACTTTTGTCGTCCCGCAGCCAGAAGACCTCAACTATGCGTCCCAGCAGCAGGTGTACCGGGACATTGGCGAGGAGATGCTGCTGCACGCCTTTGAGGGCTACAACGTCTGCATCTTCGCATATGGCCAGACGGGCGCTGGCAAGTCCTACACCATGATGGGCAAACAGGAGCCCGGCCAGCAGGGAATCATCCCACAGGTGTGGTGTGGCTGGGGGATGGTGGGAGAGGGACAGATGGACGGATGGAAGATAGATAAATAGATAGAAAGATAGAAAATATAGGTAGATGTCTGGGTGATAGAGGGATGTCTGGGTGATAGATAGATAGATAGATCGATGGATGGATGGTGGAACGCAGAAGATTCTCATCAATAATTAGGTACAGGCATCTAAAATGCACCCTGATGGTCCATGCAGGAAGTCAGCTTCAGCTTTATTATTGCAGCCTGAAAGTGTACGGTTACTCAGTACTCAGTGTACGGTTACTCAGTACTCAGTGTACGGTTACTCAGTACTCAATTTTACAAACCTGACACCAGCTCCTGCATGTGGTACGTACAGAAAGATTAAAGTACAGCATGATAGAGATGACCATGATGCTTATACACCCTGGAAGCCTGGAAGGTTCTTTGCAGTGTGCCTGAAATGTGGAATTTAAACATCTCCGTTGCTTTTTGCCCAGCTGTGTGAAGACCTCTTTACCAAGATCAATGACAGCAATAACGACAACAGTATGTCCTACTCTGTAGAGGTGAGCAAAAGACATTTGCCCCGCCTGAGGCCGTCACAGGAAGCGATGTTCTGACATGGCACTATCAGGCACGGAAACCCCTTGTGTTCCTTGCCAGGTCAGCTACATGGAGATCTACTGTGAACGCGTGCGGGACCTGCTCAACCCCAAGAACAAGGGGAACCTGCGTGTGCGGGAGCACCCTCTAATGGGGCCCTATGTGGAGGACCTGTCCAAGCTGGCTGTCACCTCCTACAATGACATCCAGGATCTAATGGACTCCGGAAACAAAGCCAGGTAGCAGGCTAATGCTCTGGTAACATCTGGCAACATGGATCTATCCATTGGCCTGTAGTAGCCCGTACAGACAACCCGGTCCATGAATAAGCTGGCTGTGGTGATGACGTCTATCGCTGGACATCCGTAATTAAACAGCTAGCATATGTGAATGAATGTGAAGTACATTTTCATGCAGGCTTGACTTGCAAGTGAGGCTAAGCCTTGAAGGAATATCACACCTTCTGAGTTATCTGATGTGGAGACAGTACCTCTCAAAGTCCATGTGGCGCCCTAGACAAGCATCACGCCTAGTGCCCCCTGTCTGAATCAGAGTGAAATTGCCTTGCTAAGTCAGCACCACCTGAAGATGGTGCCCTAGACGGCTGCCCGTGTCACCTAATGGGTTGACTGTATGGAGACGTTATTCATCCTAATAAGGACTCTGCTGTTAGAACAATAGAAGAATTGAGTTGAGTTAATTAGCGCCGATGCAGGAACCCCTGTGAGGCAAAGTCACTTCTATGTGTGCTTGTCTCCTTTGAAAGGAACATCTACTCAGTTGTGTGGGACATTACAGTATATCACATGTGATGGGACCCTACGGTGCAAATAGCTAACACTACAGTCATGCGTTGGCTTGGAGGTTGGTTCATGTTCAGGCTGATGTTTATCCAGAACCAGTCAGACGCATTCTGAAGGGGCCCGCATGAGGACATGCTGACCGACAGAGGTTCTTTCTCCCCCCAGGACGGTGGCTGCCACCAACATGAACGAGACCAGCAGTCGCTCTCATGCAGTCTTCAATATCATCTTCACCCAGAGAAGACACGACGTTGACACTGATAATACCAGTGAGAAGGTAGGGTCTTCACGAACATCGAGCTTCGGAACGATGTCCTCAGCGCGCCTGTATGTAGGGCCGGTCCAAGGCATGAGCTAACTAAGTGGCTGCTTAGGGCCCAGTGGCCCCCAGCCCCCCCCATCAGATCAGCCTGTCAGAATGGGAAAGGAGCACCAGCCCCCCCCCATCAGATCAGCCTGTCAGAATGGGAAAGGAGATGACGAATGACAACTAGGTTAACCAAGTCATGCCCCGAAAAGGGTTGGGCTGGCCCTGTCTGTATGTTGTCCTGTAGGGATACATTTTAAGCATTAGTCCTGGAAAACTGGCAGCACACAGATGTCTCTATAAAAGTAGAAGCTGTCTAATTTTACTGAGAATCTAAACGTGTGAAAATAATTTATTATGATTTTTTTATTTTTTGAAATTTTTAGGGGGGTTGGGGATGAGGGGTGATTAGTGACTTTTAAGTAACAGTCAGTGAGAAATGCAAGAATCCAAATGAAGATCTGTGTGTCTGTGTGTCTGTGTGTGTATCTGTGTCTGTGTCTGTGTGTGTCTGTGTGTGTTTGTGTGTGTGTGTGTGTGTGTGTGTGTGTGTGTGTGTGTGTGTGTGTGTGTGAGAGCCTGTATGTCCTGACACAGCTGTGAAGAACATCATCACTGTCTCTTACAGGTCAGCAAAATCAGCTTGGTGGACCTGGCTGGGAGTGAAAGAGCTGACTCCACAGGGGCCAAAGGGACCCGGCTGAAGGTCAGCTCATCTCCTGCAGCAGCCATCCTTTCAGCCACTGTAATATACAGTAAAGGGCACCTCAGTAGGAATGTTTAGGTACCACAGGTGACTGAACGCATGTATACTGATATGTGTCATCCAGTGACTCTATTTAACAAATTTTCTCTTCCTGTGCTCTTCTTCAGGAAGGGGCTAATATCAACAAATCGCTGACTACTCTGGGGAAAGTTATCTCTGCCCTGGCTGAAGTGGTGAGCTTCCAGATCCACTCTCTCAATTTGTGTGTGATGTGTTGGGGACAGATTCGTGTGCTGTGTTCTGTACAGATCCATCTGTCAGGTACAGGTCCGCCTATCAGGTACAGGTCCATCTGTAAGGTACAGGTCCGCCTATCAGGTACAGGTCCATCTGTAAGGTACAGGTCCGCCTATCAGGTACAGGTCCGTCTGGCAGGTTCAGGTCCGTCTGTCAGGTACAGGTCCATGCGTCAGGTACAGGTCCACCTGTAGGGTATCGGTCTGCCTTCAGGGTATAGGTCTGTCTGTCAGTCATCAGCAGGCAGTCAGAAACAGATTGTGAGATGCCACTGAAAGACCCTTGGTATCTGACTCAATGCAACAGATTCTATTTTGTGTAATCGCTGTATTTTTACCCAAGGATAAATATTTTCACAGAAACACAGGTCTTCTCAGTGTTTCCTGTTGGCTAAACAGCTTTTGTAAGATGCTCTTAGTGTGGTGATGTTTTCATGTATATTTAGCTATATGTAGATTATGTCTGTTATTTTTAACAGAATTAACAAAAAACAGATAATGAAAATCTCTTATCCTATTTCCTTTTAGGATTCAGGACCAAACAAGGTAGGACACTGCCATTTACACACTGCTTACCATGCACACTGTATATAATGCCATTTACACACTGCTTACCATGCACACTGTATATAATGCCATTTA
>JAAGVU020000043.1:2960491-2979122 GCA_011763525.2 Mormyrus iriodes | reverse complement strand
CTATTGTTTATATTTCTACAGACTACAAGAGCTTGAAGATCAATATCGTAGGGAGAGGGAAGAAGCCAATAATCTCTTAGAACAGCAAAGACTGGTAGGGTCTGCCACATAACACTGTAGCGCTTTTCCCCAACACTTCAATTTTACATTTCTAAAATGTTGACAGGGGAGCTGTGGGAATGAAATGACGATGTGTTTTGCTTTCTAAGGATTATGAAAGTAAGCTAGAAGCCCTACAGAAGCAAGTGGACTCGCGCTATTACCCAGAAACCACAGAGGAAGAGGAGGAGCCAGAAGAGGAAGGTGAAAAATGATAGAAGGTGGTTGGTCCACAGGGGGCAAAGAACTGCAGTTATGGACAGAAGCTTGGGGGTGTTTTTGGCTGACACGTTGATAAGCGTGATTGGGCTCACCTCACCTTCTCCCACAGTGCAATGGACTGAGAGGGAGACGGAGCTGGCGCTGTGGGCCTTCCGCAAATGGAAATGCTATCAGTTCACGTCCTTGAGGGATTTGCTGTGGGGGAACGCCATCTTCCTGAAGGAGGCCAACGCCATCAGTGTGGAGCTGAAGAAAAAGGTGACTCCATTTGGAGCCTCTTTAGTTCATATTGATATAGTATCTTTCCTGACAGGGTTTCTGCAAAGTGCTTAATAAAGAGTGACAGTATCATGCTTTCATGCTTTCTACGCTGTGTTTGTGGTCCTTACAGGTCCAGTTCCAGTTTGTCCTGCTCACAGACACCCTGTACTCGCCACTCCCTCCTGACCTCCTCCCCCCCGACGCGGCTAAGGACAGGGAAAAGCGTCCCTTTCCTCGCACCATTGTGGCGGTGGAGGTGCAGGACCAGAAGAATGGTGCCACTCATTACTGGACTTTGGAGAAGCTCAGGTACCAGAGGGAGAGAGCAATCTGGAATCTCACTGTGACATTATTTAAAACAGTGTTTCCCAATCCGGTCCTTAAGGACTTGCAGACAGTCCACGTTTTTGCTACCAGGAGCAGGGAGGGAGCAAGAACATGGACAGTCTGCGGGTCCCCGAGGACCGGGTTGGTAAACATTGATCTAAAGCAATGATGAGACTGATCATAAGTCATTCTGTCTAGCTATAGCTAACATATTGTTAACATATTTGAAAGCATAATTTGATTTTAGATGATTTCAGACAGTTATATCCTTTAAATTAAATTATTGAAATTCTAACAACTGGTTTACACCGCGCCCTGCAGGCAGAGGTTGGAGCTGATGCGGGAGATGTACGACAGGGCTGCCGAAGTTCCCAGCAGTGCAATCGAGGACTGCGACAACGTGCTGACAGGCGGAGACCCTTTCTATGACCGGTTCCCGTGGTTCCGCCTGGTAGGCAGGTGAGTGGTCAGTAGCACATGCCAGAGAAGCAGAGATGATCACCAGATTTACTGTTATCCTGTCTACAGTGTCAGGAATAAAGGAACAATTGGCACCTTTAAGGGTACAGTTACTTGTCACTGGGGATGTACCCTCAATGGTCTGCCAATAGTACCCTGGCTATAGGTAAGCATACCTTTTAAGGTACAGAAATGGACTCAGAGGAACATTTTTGTACCATTGGATGTACAATAATGCTGTTTGTACTTTTTATTCTGACAGTGTAGTTAGGCTAGGCTATATGACTACCGAGGTCATTAAAGCAAAAGCTATGAATTGAGGACAACCTCACAAATTCTGTAGTTATTCTATAACAAAAAATCTTCACAGTCACAGAGTCACAGAGCCCTGTTTTCAGTAAAATTCGAAAGCCTTGCGATGCCCTAGGCGTGTTTCACTACAGCCGCCCCCTGTCCAACATTAAGTGACATTGGCTTGCTAAATCGACGCCCCCTGAGAAGATGACACCCTAGGCGGCCACCTAAGTCGCCTAATGGGTCGACCTGCACTGCCTATTATAAACAGCGGTGCTGTTAAGATTTAATCCATGGTTTTCAACAGCAGCATTTTTGTCGCCCGAGTCCCAGGGACGGTCTGTTGTGTGTCTGGGTTTAGACCTATTTCATCTCTCTTGCCTCTTCATGGATCCGTTTTGAACCTTTAGAACCAACAGAATGGTACTTTTGTGAAACAGAATAACTAAATTACTGCACATCCAGCAAACGAGATTATATAAAAAATAGATTACCCCTGTTAATAATACACAACTTCCGATGTATACATGGGTGCCTTTTTGCATTCGATACTATAAGCAAAGCAAATTCAGCTATTAAAATTTTTAGAGATTATAACTGTTCCTCATCTTAATTCGTTTCCGAATCTGAATCTATGCCTTATTCTGAAAAGCTTCTGCGGGCAGAGAGGAGTAAACAGAGAGCCGCCGGTGGAGGCTGAATCCCTGTTTCCTGCTCTGTGATTTCTGCATTCTCTGTACCTTTAATCTCTTGCTACCTCGCTGACAGCCGTCCACAGCATTAACCTGTTAGAAAACTGGGATAGTGAGACCCCAACAGCAGGCAAACTGCTGCTCCTGGTTCACTAAAAACACAGTGGCTTTCGTAACAGGTTTTATGCTCTGCCCATAATTACCCATTTCAGGAGCACCAGAGGCATTGTCTGCTGAACACTATCTTCTCCACAGCCTTAAGTGATGAACGGCTGAAAGCATTTGGATGCTAAAATAGCTTCGGTTCATTTGCAGGCTAAGCAGAACATGTCCGATCCCAAATTATGTTCTAATGACAGCACAACAAACTGCTCTGTATTTTTCACCCGCTTTCCAGAAATGGGTAATTACATTTAGGATGTAAAATGTATGAGGCTGGGGCTCGAGCCAGGGTTCGAGGCCACTGAAGCAGCACGGAGCGATTTGTGATACCTGGGTTTGTGCTGTGGCACGGCATTGCTGGCCCGTAGGAATAACCTGTTTGTTTATCTCGTTGTACTAACCCAGTTCCCATCTTTCTGGCTGCACTAGCACCCCCATTTTCAACACGTGCATGAGCGAGCGCATGACCGATCTCACCCCCTCCCCCACCTTCTCCGACCCCGACTCTGACATTACCGAGCTCGCCGACGAGCGGCATGATGGAAAGGCGGATGAGGAGGAGGAGGAGGAGGAGGAGGAGGGGGAGGAGGAGCAGTTGGAGGACCTGGACGATGAGATCTTTTTGGACGACCCGTGCTCGGAGCTGGGGGCAGATGAGAGCGAGCACTGCCGGGGTTCCAGCGAAGGCCAGGACCCCTTTTACGACCGCTCGCCTCTGTTCAGTGTAGTGGGAAGGTTGGTGAGGTCTCAGGAGCATGCTGGCAGAGGAAACTAGCTCTTTCACGCTGAGACACGGCCCCTCCGTGGCTGCCTGGTACACACCGTCATCCGGTCATAGCCACGAATCAGACACTGTACCCAGAATGTCAACCGTGCCTCGGGGCGGGCGGCCATGTTGGGAACCCATCTTGGCGTTGACCCAAGAGGATGGTGTATGAGATCTCATACTGTAAGAGGACGACTATCATGTAGCTCTACTCTCATCAAGAGATGATGTTCAAAGTTATTAGCAGCTATGAAGTGAAGAATACAGTAGACGTTCACGTATAAATGACCTCAGTTTCACTGCTTTTTATCTAAAGCCCTCTTAAGATGCTTGCACATCTCGTTCATGCCTCTCCCTGGTTCCCTTGTACTGTCCAAGTGCTCTGAGTTGCTAACTTTTCCAGCCACCAGTTTCCTGTGCCACTGTTATGAACCAGAGAGTCTGTGGGAGTGCCAATCACGGCAACATGAATGAACATGCGTCTCGCAGCAGTATTTCAATCGGAATTACACGTTTGATCCAAATTGAATCATAAGTCATAACAACAAACTAGCAGGCCTCTTTGTTCAGTTCCTCGACTAACCTTAAGCTGCTCACCTTTTCTGGCACACGGCTTAAGGTCGCTTCCTATTTGAGAATTAATGTTATCTCACTCAGCCAGCTCTCTGGGTTCTGAAAAAAAAAAAAACGTCTGACAGCAATAAACTCCACAAGTAAAAAGCAAGTCACGATAAGTTTGGCATCACTCATACCATGAAAAATATTGACCCATGGAGACAAGACTAGTTTTGTGCCATCTCATCATTTTACAATCCACCCCAGTTAAGCCACTAGTCTTTTTTTTTTTTTTACTTTAAAACACCATAATGAACAAGAACTGGACAGAAGAAACAGTCTGGTGCGTAAAAAATGACATCACTGCAAAAAAAAAAAAGTCTTAAGGTGATAACCAGGACTGTCCATGTTTTTTAACATTTTATTTCCTGGAACCCAGTCATTCATCGTGTAAATTTAATCTCTAGTGCAGCACAGTGGACATTCTTCTCAGTATCGCTTCATGTTTTTTTATTTCAGCCTATGTGACTGCATTTTAAACACCAGTAAGATGTTTACTATTCTTGTGGTAAAGAATGCCATTATAAACAGTGTTTGTTCATTGCATCATTGTTGAATAGCTGTCCTCTTAAAATGCTCACTTTGCATTACAGAAAAATTAAGGCCTTAGCATTTTCACCCCAATGACTCTCATTGAATTACCACGGTAAACCAGTCGCTCTATGGACTGGCAGTTTTTGGGGAGACTCGGGGTCTCAAGATGAAAGAGCTGGTTTCCGCCACAGCTGTCTCTCACAGGCATGCTGGAGCACAGACTCATTTTAATTTCGTTTTAATTTTTGCAAATTCCACATGGATATATTTGCTAGATCGACTTCCCACTCTCACCTACCTGCACATAAACACTCAGCAGCTGTGAGTCTAGACCTGTCAGGTGTGCTTATATTCATTTCTGTTGCCCCTTTTTGTTCACAGTTTTGTTTATTTTGAGGTGGCGCCGCTGTTGGCTTAGCCTGAGCTTCCGTACTGTATGTTTCTTTCGTTTTTTTATTTTTGTTTGCTTTCAGTTTAATTTCTGAACCGACGGGGTTCAAACGACAATTACACAGCGAGGTGTTTTTTTGCGTTCACAATTCCTTCTAAGCATGCCGTTTTTGCACCTCACCAATCTTGTCGTAAGCTCCTTCCCGCTACCTCCCTCTTCTGCCACTCCTTTACCCTCCCCCTTCTACCCCAGTGGCTCCTGGGAAATGTAGTCCTGGGCTGCCAAAGCCGTGACCTTGGGAAGCAAAGAAAAGAACCAATTAGCTAAAAAATTCAAAGAAGTATATGAGGAATAGTCGAAATGCAGTGAGGTGTTTAATCTGGTTCACGTTCGACTCGCCTGTGAGCCGGTCTTTTCATCTCTGACCTGTTTAATGGCCCATCACTTGCTTCTCATGGTCACGTTGACTTTCGCAGTTTTGCCTGCTTCTCCATGCATCCAGCAGTGAGCTGAGGAGTGGGTTTATAACCTTTGGAGCTCTGGGCTTTGCTTGAGGACCAGTTAGTTATCAGCTGCGGCTGTTTCTGGGAGTTACAGCTGATTCCCGTCCTGACATCAGAGGTCAGGAATCATCACGTCCGATTTATTTGTCGGCGGTGATTTGATCTCAGTCCATAATATCTAGATATCTTCCATTTTTAGGCCACTTTATCCAAATTTCTGATTGACTTCTGTTGCCAAGGTTTGAAGGCACCTGTGTACAATATTTTATTCTTGTGTTTGTAGTGTGTGGGTCTGTGCCATTTTGTTTATGCGTGTAAGTGTGTGTGAATTTACATCTCGGTTCTTAAACAGTTCTCATCTTGATCCCAAACTGTAAATTGACATCAAACAAGAGTCATTTGGCCTTTAAAACATTTCTGAAGACTAGTATTAAAATTTAGTAGTCAACTAACCAAAAAATATTAAGCATGTATTACATTAACTGAAATTACCCTGGTATCGTAGATGTCAAATGTGGTACCCAAATTTTCCCTTAATGACCAGGTACACCTCGAGATCTATCCTCCGTTGTAGTAACTTCCACTACAAATTCTGGCTTTGGGGGAAGGGAATTGACTGTTAGTCTCAGCACCAAAGCCTGATAAAAACAACCTAACAGGGTTACCTCATGAAAACAGGATAATGGGGTGATGACCACCATAATACAAAATTATTAGGTCGTTTTCTACCATTTTCTAAATATCATAGAAGACATCATGAATTATGGAGTCCTGAAACAGGCAGGAAACATTTAAATCCTGAAATGGTTCCCTGAAATTTTGCCACATATTGTTCCACTGAATGGACCTTGTTAAAATTGCATTCTGAGGCACGATGATGTCACACTCGATGAGCTCATTTCAGCAGCTGGAAGGTGCATTTCAGACTCTTTGGCTAATGAGTGGATTTTCAAATCCAGGCTTTGGATGAGCCGTGGTTCTTCGTGGGGGGGGGGGTTAGGTTTATTCTGTGCCCATGCTCCTTGGCCTCACCAAGCTTCCCCACACCACCCCCACCCCTTGTCTGCCCCCTTTGAAAATTGAATTTTATTTCGTTTTTGTTTTCGTTTTTAAAAAGAGCACAAATGTATATTACTAAAGGCTACCGCTGGAGCAAATGGCGCTTCTGTTTCGTTTGCTTTGGCAGTTCGGTGTTGTGTCGTCCAGTGCCATGCGACTGAACGTCTTCCAGCTTGTGACCTCCCTGTGTTCTCTCACCCCCCGCCTCTTCCCATGCCTCTCTCCACAGGGCCTTTGTGTATCTCAGCAACCTGCTGTACCCTGTGCCCTTGGTACATCGGGTAGCCATTGTGAGTGAGAAGGGAGACATCAAAGGCTTCCTGAGAGTTGCAGTGCAGGCCATTTCAGGTGAGAGAACCTTGAGATGACCTTTATACCCATGTTATCGTTTAATAGAATGTTTATAGCGATGACATTATCTGGAATGGTAACCATAGACATACACAGTTAGACTGACACCTTACAAAATATTGGTGCCCATCTGCGGCATTTTAATTCGTCTAGAAATTAAAAGAAAGTAGAAGGTTCTTATTGGTCTTCCGTGTCCCCTGTCCAGCTGATGAAGAGGCCCCCGACTATGGTTCAGGGGTGAGGCAGTCAGGGACTGCCAAGATCTCCTTTGAAGACCAGCAATTTGAGAAGGTAGGATGTGGATTGCTAGAAAAGGTCACAGGCCAGTTCTGTATTCAGGTCCATGATCACCGTGTTGCAGCTGACAAGGTATCTTTATTGGACAGTTCCAGATAGAATCTTGTCCCTTGGGCTTGTCTCGCTCGGGGACATCCCAGGAAGAGCTGCGCATTGTAGAAGGACAGGGGCAAACATTAGAAATTGGCCCTTCTGCAGACGAGGTCAACAACAACACCTGTGCCGGTAAAGTCAAAAGCTACAAAAGGATCTTTGAAAAACATCAAGGGTTTGCTGGTGCCTTGAAGTGACCAGTGCTAATCTGCCCTTCCCCATAGCTGACCAAGATGAGCTGGAGAGTCCGATAAAGGCCAACCAGGACGGGCAAGCAGATGGTTTCCTGGAGCACCTGAGAATTGGCAGCGTCTTCACATTCAGAGTGACAGTCCTGCAAGCGTCCAGCATCTCTGCTGAATATGCCGACATCTTCTGCCAGTTCAAGTGAGTGTGCGAAGCTGCCCTTTTACCTGAGCTGGCAGAATGAATGACAAGCTGTTTTGATGTATTCATGCTTGGATTCTTTTTAAAGGTTGGCTTGATGTGACATGCTGTAACAGCAAAATAACTATGAGCAAATGTAGTCCAGAAAGGTGGTGCAGTAGGATTATTCTGACTTAACATCTCTCTGCTGCTTTTAGCTTCATCCACCGACATGATGAAGCCTTCTCCACAGAACCTCTGAAGAACACTGGCCGTGGGCCACCACTGGGGTTCTACCATGTCCAGAATGTAAGAACTGCAGCCTGAAGTATCACTAATGAATTTTATGATGTTGTTCTTCCTCGCTTCTAATCAGCTTTTCTCTGTCATGCAGATCGCAGTGGAAGTGACTAAATCCTTTGTGGAGTACATCAAGACCCAACCCATTGTTTTTGAAGTATTTGGTCATTACCAGAAGCAGCCTTTCCCGCCTCTCTGTAAAGATCCCTCAAGGTTCACGCAAACCTCAGTTCCTCCCTATTTCAATGTTCTTTCTTCTCCTAGTAAGAAAGTGGTTTCAGAACTCTCCTCTGTCTCGTGTGCCTTACAGTCCACTACGACCAGCAAGAAGACAGTTTCCTAGAGTGATGCCATTGTCCAAACCAGGTACGTTATTCCAAGATCATGAAGGCCTTCACCTGACTTATATTGCTACACCTTGATGGTGGAAACGTAACATCTCTCTGTCATGAAAGATGTGTTTGAAAATGTAAATAAAATATGTGAACCCAAGTCCAACTGTATTAGGGAAATTGCTGTAAGTGAAAGAGGAAATATTTCCTTCTGTGACATTTTTGGGGGCTGTTGGGTACTCTGCGAATGTGTTCTCATGCTGCCATCGTTCTGGGGGGTGTCCTAGGGTCTCAAATCTCCAGTCAGGGACTGCCAACCATAGTGCATATTTTTTGTGTTCAACCACTGGGTTTGAGAGTCACTGTTGTAGGTCACGGTGTTAAGAATGGCCACTGGGTGGCAATAGTGCAAAACGCAAGGGAATATCTATGCAACACAGATGCCCATTTCTGGTGTCTTATCTTTGCTGTCAGTATCTTCCTAAGAAGGGCATGTTATCTATCCAGGGCTGCCAGCTCTCAGGCATCTGCTGAGACGCGCTCACGCTTTCAGGCTGTCACGCTCACACAAGAAATCTTACTGCAAATCTGTATTATTCCATTATAAACGTAAAATTAGCTACATCAAAAGCGTTGGGTTACTTTGCAAACCCTACAGGCTATTTACAAGGTAAATAAACTCTTAGATACATGTAAAGGAGTGTGCATGTGTGTGCAGACTTGTTTCGAATTGAAAATCTCAGTCCAGCCAGCTGACCTGAGTCGGCGACCCTGTTTATCGGTGTGTGGAAGCTGTCGGTTCGTGGCCTATTAGCTACGTGGACTGTCCTGGCGCCTGCCGTCTCGCGACATGTGTGCTCAGTCTTTGTCGGTTGATGTGATCCAGCTGACTCAGATGCCCTCTCCGATCGTGAGAAGACCATGGAGCTCATCCGCTTCCTGGTGCCGGACGTGCTCAGCGGGCGTCTGATGGACTCGCTCTCGGGCCGTGCCATGTCCGCCGCCGGCATGGCGGTCTCCTTCCTCCTGGATGGGGAGGAGCCTAACACTCTGCCCCCCGCCTCCACCACTATGTGTGCGGTTATTAAGGCGCAGAAGCCGGGTTCGTAAAGCCTGTGTGTGACACCCGAAGGAGTTCCCTCTAGACTGGGTTTTCTTTTCAGATGATTCTGATCACCTTGCAGATGATAAACTCAGAGTATGAAAAAGTACCGTGCTATTAACTTGTTGATCCATCCTTAAATCATGGTGCAATTAGTATGGATTGCATCATGCCATTTTACTACACGGCCGGGTATAAGCCAGGGCGGTACTGAAATGCTATGGGTGTTAACTCTGTAACACCCAAGAAAATTCAGCTTCTTAACCTACAAAGTCACTGTCATTTGTGGTTATTTTAATAATCTACTAGTCATGCGCTGTGGTTTATCTGACTTCAGCCCATGGTACTTTTTCATTTTGGTTGCTCAATTACGGACTGAGTTTTCTGACTAAAGAAATTCGACTGATTTCCATTAACTTTACACTCTGACTGTGAACCTTCCCAGAATTCCGCCTAGAAGCATGAAATGAATCATTGTGAATCGCTCTGTATCTGCTGCCGTGCTTTTTGGGATTTCTTTACTGGTTTCGGATGCTCTCGCTGTGTCTCTCGCGCCATGGTTTCCTTATCTGGAGTCTCTCAGCATTAAGACGAATGCACAGGCTCCACAGAAAGGCAGACTGTAATCACGCTGCAGATGGGTTCAGGTCGATTCTCTCTAATTATCCCCATACCACCGAACCACCCAAATTAAATGCATGTATTTAGTTAGTTTATTACTTAATTTTCGTACACCCCTCTTTTGTGGGGGGGTTAATCAGTGTTTAATCAGCCCCTTTTCACTAAGCGTATGCCAGGCCCATCCCCTGCCCCCCCCAGTAATGCTGCATGTGATTAGACTAATTACTGTGTGAGTCATTCAGCTGCTGTGCACTTGTCTTAATTACTGCACCCCCCCCACCATGACCTTGTGGCAAGTGGGAGTCCCTCCCCTGTAATGGAGAGCCTATAATTGATGTGTACGATGCTGTTGCTGTATCGCAATGCAGGCTAATGAAGACAATTCAACCCCCCCCACCCCATTTTGCGCCACACCCCTGTGTTTTGCTGTAATCGAAATGGCAAAGCCAGGTCCTTGCCATGTTTTTTTTCTAGTCAATCTGCTGCCTCCTCTGTCTTCTAGCCTGTCGGGGATCCTACTAACCCCAAGAAGAGTATCCTTGGCAGGGTCTTTCCTGTATCTCAGCACTAATATTCCCCCCCTTGTCCACAGTGCCAGCCACGAAGCTGAGCAACTTGACGCGCCCCACGGCTGGGCCATGCCACTGCAAGTATGACCTCATGGTCTTCTTCGAGATCTGCGAGCTGGAGGCCAATGGAGAGTGAGTGATCTTGCTGGAATGTGGTAATCAGTATGTGGGAACCATGTGATCTGCCCAGCCTGCGGTGACCAGTATTTGGGAATCATGTGATATTCCTGACCTATAGTATTCAGTGTTTGGGGAACATGTGTTCTGTCTGGCCTGACATGATCAGAATGTGCAAACCATGTGACCTGCTGAAGCTGTGGTATCCAATATTATCGCGTGAGGCGACCCCGCTGTTTTGTGTGAACCCCGGGGGGGTCAAGCCATCTGGGCTGTGAGTGATTGTGTGTTTGTGTGTTACATCCCCAGCTACATCCCTGCCATGGTGGACCACAGGGCAGGCATGCCCTGCCACGGGAATTTCCTTCTGCACCAGGTATGGCCAGTCTGGGGAACCCTTTGCGAGCCTTAACTAACAGAAAATGTCTGGGTTCTATAAAGGCTTAGTTTCCACTGGGCCAGCTCTATTTGGTCCCACTACTGATAGAGGAGTCTCAGAGGGCTTCGGCGCTGCCCCCTATCTGTGAAACTGACACAGTCAATGCAAAAGATCAACTGGAAAGGGGATCAGCAGGCATGACGTGCTGTTCACTGGCCGCCCCGCAGGGCATACAAAGACGGATCACAGTGACTATCGTCCATGAGTCCGGGAGAGACATTGAATGGAAGGAGGTCAGAGAACTGGTTGTAGGTGAGTGGGATCTTGGAGAATCAGCACCATGTTTCACCTTCAACCTCTGGAAAACATGCCTTAACATCTGCCCCCCTCCACACCTGCAGGACGCATTCGCAACACTCCGGAGGCTGATGAGACCATCATCGACCCCAATATTCTGTCCCTCAACATTCTCTCTGCAGGCTACATCCGCCCCAAGCAGGATGACAGGTGTGTTCCTCACCTACGTCTTCTCTTGCCTGTCTTGTCAAAATGCGTTTAGAAAACTGCCATCTAGTGGCCATTCCTCAAAGAGCTGACCCAGTCAATGAACCCCTATAAATGATACGTTTTTATGGCAATAAGAAGCCATGTGATGTACTCTAGCTGTGGCACTGTTTAACAATCTAAAGGATCATATTTATTATAAGCTAACTAGGGCTGCACAATATCACATTACTATTAAAAGTCAGTAATCCGTATAAATGTGGCGTATCCTTAATAAACGTGTCGGACTATTAAACTGCAAAAATTACCGCCACCCCTCCGACATCTTTTTTACGTTGTTTTTCCTTTTCTTTCGAAAGATGCTATGGCTGCTGAGCTGTCCCTTTCTTCACCACGACTTCAGTGCTTATCGCTTCCATGATTTACCGAAACAGTAGCATGTGCCGCACCACTAACCAAACTAAATAAGCATAAGACCGAATTTATACCGATTGCTGACTTTTTGGGTCACAATACGCACACTATTTTAGGCATACTACTAATCTGCTTACCAAGTTGTGGCCGTAAGTAAATGTCTGTATAGTACTGTAAAGCCCTGGTGATTATTACATATGCGCCATATAATTGCGATTATATCGTGATGTGGTGTTGTGCAGCCCTAAAGCTAACTATACATATCAATTTGTGCTAAGAGGTTGAAAAACTTCTACGTTTAGGTTTATATTATGGATGCTGTTAACCAGTTAGCCCCCTTCCCCACACACATGTGTTAGTTAAGCAGGTGTCCCCCTCCTTAGGTCCTTCCATTCTGTCTATCCCTCTTCCTCAAGTTCAAGGCCTCCATTGCCCTCCCGCTTCATCACCTCCCTCACTGATGCCACACGCAGACACTGATGGGACACTAACAGGAACACAGCTTCACAACATCTAATCAGAAGGATATGAGAGTTTGTTCCTTGCTCGGACCCGTGCCGTCACAGGCGGCCAGTATAGTGCTATGTTCTCCCTCTTATTCCACTAACAGACTGTCGTTTTGTGTCTTTCCAGACAGGTTCTTGATTTGGATTTGCCTAGGTATTATTTTCATCTCCCTTTCCTGCCATCCTCTTTGGTTCCAATGTCATTTCCTCTTGCCTGTCTTGGGGTTCTCTTGGTGCCATCACTCCTCTATACACTTTCTGTTCTTGCCTTTGCCCCACCCCTGTATCTCACTTTTATGCCCCCCATTAGCTTATCATGTTGAATGTATGTTGTATCATGGGACTGATTTCACCACGGTAACTCGGGATACCTGTGTATGTTTGCGCTGTACGACGTGTTTCACTGCTGGGGAGGAACCTTTGGTCACCTGACTTGCATGATGTGCTTGGCTTCCTCACACTGAAGGTCTGGCCTGCAGGCCACCTGTGTTTCCTAACTGGCTGTAGTTAATTTAGACTTGAAGGGCAGATCTAACTCTGAACACCCAAGAAGAGAGTATTTATCTTAAAATGTGCAAAGCTTGTGGACATAAATCATTTCTTATAAAACTGCAAGACTTTAAATCTCACTGACATATTGGATTTTGTAAAATATGGCTAAGTAAACTGGGCATTTAAGTGACATATATTAGTTTGAATGTATACAAAACTTCACTTTCTTGATTAGGCTGTTTCATGTAGGCGTCTGGCCTCGTTAAGCTGCTCCGGTCGACCTTCTCATTCAATCACAGAGCAGCTACGGCTGGAGCTGGGAATGAATTTGTACTAAATATGTAGATGTGTTCCAGATGGCATCTGTCATATTCAGATCCATGTCAGGTACAGCACATTAGCAGGGGCTAGCATGTGGACAGAGAAACAGTAGGGATTCACCCTGAGAGAAGGCAGAGATGAATCATGAAAAAGACCACATCTTTCCTATAACCTTACGGCCGTCATTCACCAGAAATTAACTACATTATATATTTACAATCTTATTTTCTGGAGCAAAGAAGAAAAAAAGTTGTGTATTTTTCCTCACTCATCACTTGGTCTGAATCTCAGACATGTAAAGCCTCACAAAATTACTGCCAATATTTTCTTACAGAATACTGTCCATCACTTCCTTGACACTGGAACACATTGTTAACTACTTAAGAAATGCAAAGAGCATTTCACTTTATTTAATCTGTTTAATCTGATGTAATAACTTAGTGTCTTGATTCACGTAAGTGCACATTCACCAAGCGGACGTTCACCATTACTCTGCTAGTGGTGCTTCTATGCTGTAGCTCAGAGCAGCATCAAGATCAGAAAGAGCTATAGATCTGAAGAGCGTATGGTGAATGCTGAACGCATGGGAATTTCAGTGATTTGGGGGGCTTTCACAGAACTCTGAGGGTGTCTCATGTTTTACCGAGAGAAGCTGGTGTTGAACCTGCGCCACCTTGACTTAATAGAATACCTCTAGCCAGAATTTCCAGGGTGATGCTTGGTCTCCTGGCCACCTTGTCATCCACCGTGGTGATTATTACCAAAGTCTAACTTGTTACCTTTGCAGATCAGGACGATCCTGGCTGCCTGGTGATTTTAGATAATGTTTCAAAATGTAGCCATTTCCTAAAGCGTGTCAGGTGTGAGATATTTTTTGCGAGGTGTAAGACCTCCAATGTCTCAGAGGGACATAGCAGAGTGATAGGGATATCACTTTAAGTAGAGCAGTGGTTGTCAATCCTGTTCCTGGAGGTGATGAAGTTCATAAATGCATGCCAGAATTCCAACCCACACTGCGTTCAGACTGGCACAGTCATTACTAGCCTATTAAGGACCATCTGAGCCTGATTAAGGTAGGGATGGAAATCTGAAAAAAACATTCTGGCAATAGTTCCTGCAGGAACAGGACTGAGGAGCACAGATGTGGAGCTACACAGGGTGTTTTGACGCCTTGAACAGGAAGTATACATGCTGTAGGACTAAATCCATGGCCAAAGGTGCTTCCTCAGTCTCAGCTTTGATTCTTATGCTGATTGCCTTTCTCCCACAGCATCTCGTTGGGAATTGACCATAGGTATATGTCACTATTGTCTTTTCTTCCCATCCACATCTCTCTTCATTGGCTTCCTTCTGTTTATGTGGTAGCGTTCTCCGTCCTGTTTTTTTTTTTGCCAGTAGAGTCATCCAGTAGTAAACCATTGGCAGTAATTGCATGTGGTTGCTGGCTCTCACCCCCTCGGCTCCAGTTTTCATGTCTTCTGATGTCACAACTTGATGATGTTCATGGAAATTGAGCCACGTTTAAGCTTTAAAGATCCTGAAATTGTTTGACAGGTTGTTGATTAGGATTCTGGAGAATTCCGGGCAATTTCAACCAGTAATTACATTTTAGTAATTACAGTAAATTAAGGTGTGTTTAGCCAGAAGAAATGTCCAAATTCCTTGAGAAATCATTGCCTCTGAGTCCGTGACATGTGCAGCAGCTCTGTTGCTGACGGTGATAATTGGAGCGAGTAGCCATTTCACCCTCATAACAAAGTGTGGTGTTTGCATCATGTAATAAAATGTGGCAAATAGAAATACTCTTAAACCATTTTATCCTCATCTGTTTCATTTTTTATCCCATAATTTCAGTGACATTCTTTACTCTAACATTGGCGTCTCTATGACGCCGGGCCCAAAGCATGCACCATGGATCTTATTGGAGGTGGACTGGCGAGGCAACGTTGCCACGGTGATACATCCATAATGAGCCTCTCCTTGCAATGTTCTGCAGGACCTTCTACCGCTTTGAGGCAGCCTGGGACAGCTCCATGCACAACTCCTTGCTGCTGAACCGCGTCACTCCTTACGGGGAGAAAATATTCATGACCCTGTCTGCTTACCTTGAGGTGACTCACGCGCCGGACGTCATGGGAAGGCTGTCCGGACGGCTATCAGCTAACATTGCGAATGTCATTCCCAAATCCAGATGGAGAACTGCACCCAGCCAACAGTGATAACCAAAGATTTCTGCATGGTGTTTTACTCCCGAGATGCTAAACTCCCTTCATCTCGGTCGATCCGCAACCTCTTTGGCAGCGGTGGCCTGAAGGCGTCTGAGAGGTGAGCTCCTTCATTATGTGTCCATGTCTCTTAACAGGTTGTGTGTAAATACATGATTTGTGGGTTTTAGGCGTGAAGCCAGTAGCTGAACACCTGTCTCCTGTCATTCATGCCTCTAGCAACCGTGTCACTGGGGTGTACGAGCTCAGCCTGTGTCACCTGGCAGATGCAGGAAGCCCAGGTGATCAACTCCACGCCATCTGTGGCGCACATCTGTTCCGGCAAGTGGTGGTGCGACTGCTCATGCCTTACCAGCTGTGTCTCTTCCTCAGGCATGCAGAGAAGGCGTAGGAGGGTCCTCGACACATCTGTGGCCTATGTCCGCGGGGAGGAGAACCTGGCCGGCTGGCGGCCTCGCAGCGACAGCCTCATCCTGGACCATCAGTGGGAGCTGGAGAAGCTCAGTCTGCTACAGGAGGTTCTTATTGTTACCGTTAGGCGTCACACTCGGTATACTGTAATGTAAATGTATGTAGCTCCAGGAGCGTATACAGGGGTGAGGCTGGAAGCTGATTGGCCCCCTGAGTGTCCCCTCCCCTGTCACTCACCAATTCAAAACATATTATTGGCTAAAAGTGAGGTTAACCCCTCTATATGAATCGTGGCCTCTCTTAGAATCACCAGTGGTCGTCATAGATATTATTACATGTCAACACAACTAAGGGATCATCCTTTGACTGCATAGTGGTTGGTCTTCTAGTGTTTGCGTTCCTGTCGGATCAGGATGCTGCTCACAGCGACGTGCGTCTGTCTTCCAGGTGGAAAAGACCCGGCACTACCTGCTGTTGAGGGAGAAACTGGAGAGCAGCCTGATGCTGGGCCAGGACTCCCTGTCATCCTGCGGCAGCGATGACCTGAGCGACTCCTCGCAGTCCTCGGCTGACAGCAGCTTGTCCGGGCCTAGCTTGGTGCCCAGCGCCCCCAGCGAGAGGCAGCTGGAGTTGGCCGCCAAGGTAGGTGTGGGTGGGTGCTCCCTGGTACGGCGATGCCGCCGGCGTGGGCCTAGCCCTGACCTCTCTGTGCCACTCTATCCCCACAGTGTCTGAAGCTGCTCACTCACACCTTCAACCGGGACTACAGTCACGTGTGCGTCAGCGCCAGCGAAAGCAAGGTAATGCGGCGGGTGCCATTCGACCAGTGTGCAGGCATCGTCCTGGCAATGCTCAGTCAATGTTCAGTCATCATTCAGATAATGTTCATGGAACATTCGGCCAATGATCTGCCAAAATTTGGGCAACATTCAGACAATTTTCAGTAATCAGCCAATGTACAACCAATGATTCAGCATTGAACATTCATGGTTGCTGAGTCATGCTTTAATTTTCTTCTACGTTGCTGAGTCATGCTTCAATTTTCTTCTACGTATATTAAAATTTATGCATGATGATTTAATGGGGCATATTTACAATCCTGCCAATGAATGTTTGTATCCCAGTCACTAGCCACGTTAGGCAATGGAAAGTTGGAATGGCTAAAATTTCTTTGAAATACTTGAACTAGACTGAAACTTGTTACTTACTCTGAGCTGTTTGTGTCTGGTGACGTGTCTGAAGCCTGACAGGATGATTTTTGTGTCTTCAGCTGTCTGAGATGTCGGTGACACTCCTGAGGGATTCCTCTGCCTCCGGTCTGAGCACCATGACGCCTTCCTCTACCTGCCCATCATTGGTTGATGGTCACTATGGCAACGCTGAGCCCAGGTCAGTCACTGGCTAAAGGATGGAATGCAATCACGGATTCGCTTGGTGGAAGTGCACCAGTGTGGAGGTCATTATGGTTGCTGTACTGATGCTGTCTGATTCTGTGTGCTCCAGAACCCCAGAACTGCACTCCCGTTCTCTCAGCCCAGAATTCGACCCACTCCTGGAGGGAGATCTGAAGAAATCCCCCAGTGGTGGCCTGGAGGCCAAATCAAGAGTTCGCACATTTGTCCCTGACATCCAGGAGATCCGTGTTAGGTGACTTTTATTGTAATTATTTAGAGTAACATGTCAAAATGACAAAAATGGATTGATGAGTATTTTAATTACACTGTCTGGTTTTCACAGTGGACATTTCAGGTCCAGAAAGTACAGCTCCAGATCAAGATTTTGTTTCAGCCAATGAGCTGAGTACTCTGTGACTGTGACTCCTTATATTCAACTGGTTGGTTGAAACAAAATCTTGGTCTGGATTTGTACTTTCTGGACCTGAACTTTCTACCGTAAAAACCAGACAGCAAGGAGTGAATTGGTTTGAGACATGAATTATTGCCAAATGAAACAAAAAACTAAATGATCCTTTATATACCATTTTCACAAGAACCCAAAAGTAGACCAAAATAGTCTTTTTTTGTTGTACTCTTAAGCCAGGGATATACTATAGTAAATATAATATAATGGTAATAGTTACAAAGGAACTTCACCTGAATTTGTCTAGTAAAAATACCCCAAGTTTTTGTTTTCTGAACAAGATTCGTAGAAGTTGTTATGGATTATTGGCTCATACCAAGGACTTGTATGTTTCTCAGTAAGCGCACTTGACCATACTAATATTCTCATGCACCCGTTTTACGTCATCTTCCATCGCCGAAGACCAGTTTAGGACTGAGAACAGAAGTATAGAGGACAGTAAAAATTCCTGGATATTATTCTTGCTCCAAATAGTAAGGATACATCGGTTGCATCCTCGTCAAGCGAGACCAATTACGTGATTCATTGTTCCCCAAGTTCATTCTTGGGAGGCAAGTTAGCAAGACCGATTTTACCAAAACCACAAGTATGATCTTTGTGTTCATTGGTACTGAGAAACACCCCTTGTGTGATCCACAGCCCCATTGTATCCAAGAAAGGTTACCTGCACTTCCTGGAGCCCCACACAAATGGCTGGGTAAAGCGCTACGTCGTGGTGCGTCGGCCTTACGTCTACATCTACAACACGGAGAAGGACACTGTGGAGAGGGCCATCCTTAATCTGTCCTCTGCACAAGTGGAGTACAGCGAGGACCAGCAGGCCATGCTGAAGGTAAGCTTGCAATTTTACACCTATTATGTCTGGAAACATCTCAGCTACCCTCATCGTACTACTGCCATGTACCAGAATCTATTAGAAACCCAGCAATTCACAACCCTTCGCGGTAGCAGTTCACATAAATGAGAGAAACACACGAGGTAGGCATA
>JAAGVU020000043.1:2948329-2960391 GCA_011763525.2 Mormyrus iriodes | reverse complement strand
CTATTAGAAACCCAGCAATTCACAACCCTTCGCGGTAGCAGTTCACATAAATGAGAGAAACACACGAGGTAGGCATATAGGTAGGCAAAACACAGAATTACAAATGTATACACCGTTTGTACAGGTATACAAAAACTACCACACTAGATTGAAAACACTTTAGAACTGAGATATACCTTTAGTATGCACAGTAAACATAGATGGGCCTCAGAGGTGGAGACTTCCTTTCAGGGTGGAGTCGTTATAGACGCTTACTGCCATGGGCAGGAATGACCTCCCATAATGACCCTTACTGCAACAGAACTGAAGGAGTCTCTCCCTGGAAACACTCTGCAGCAGCTTGTGTAGTGTATAGTATTGTCTATGATGCTGAGCTGCTTGTGCAGCATCCTTCACTCCGCATGCCCAGCACAGAGCCAGGCTTCGTAATCAGTCTGTTCGGCTTCTTAGAGTCGCCGGTTCTGGTGCCGCTGCCTCAACAAATGGCCGCAAAGAAAATCGCACAAATCTCGTTGCCTCAGCTCTTCCGCACTTTGTCACTCATTGGAAGTTTGGCCTAATTGGCTCCTTGACAGTGGAATGCTTGTTAGCAAGTCTCTCTTTCACATGAATGGCACTTCGGACAAAAGCATCTGGCAAATAAAGGTAGAGGACTTGAAAGGAAATGAGCAGCTAGGCCAAATCTTTGGAGAGATTTAGCCATATTACCAGTTGGGTCAGTGGGTCCCTTTGTCAACAACTTGCATTAGTCAATGGCTGCGCTCCAACCTTCCTGTCTATAAGTGTAAAGGAGCTCATTGAACTTGTCTGCTGAGATGGTTGTTTTGCTCTGTGCAGTCCAGACAAGAGATGCATTAGTTCCTCCGGTACTGGTGTTAGGTCTTCTGATTGTTGAGCTTCAACATAGACCATCGTGCCCGTCTTATTGACTCGTACCGCATGCCTTTTCTCGCAGACGCCCAATACGTTTGCGGTGTGCACTGACCATCGTGGGATACTGCTTCAGGCCAGCAACGATAAAGAAATGCATGACTGGCTGTACGCATTTAACCCTCTCCTCGCCGGTTCCATCAGGTAATTAACCCGGCACTGCATGAGAGGTTTGAATGGCGAAAGGTGATGGTGTTGCATTAATTATAGACTTTTACAGGCAGTCACATCTTATGTTACAGTAGATGTCTTCTCTCCTGAGGGCGTATCAACCCACAACCTTTAACTTACATACATAGTTGCTATATCCTACTAGAGCTCGCGTGAGAAACACTTTTGGAACTGTTGGCTGAAATTCGAGAGTTGTCTGTGCGTCACTCTCCGCTGCAGCACATTGGAATGTTTTTCTTTATTTTGCTTCCAGATCAAAACTTTCCAGAAGAAGATCTGGACAGATGAGGATGTGAAGTTACTGCTTGATCGGCCCATAGCGAGTTTTCTCGAACAGATTGATAAAGACTAACCATGTATATAAATCACCTGACATAACACCCATCCCCATGCTATTTCAGCACCCCACCCATCCCATGTTCCCAACTCCCACCTCCCCACCTATAAGCTGCCTGCTCCCACACATGTTAGTTGACGATGGTCAAAACAAGACTGAATGCAAGGCCTCCATCTTTGCTGTGTATCTTGCTTCTGGCGCGGTCATTAATAGGCCAGTTATTTAAACATAGTTTATGGGGACTTCAAGGCCCTACGTTAAGGAAACGTCTGAGTCAGCGGAGCAAAGGATGTTGGGATGGAATGTGTCTTTTCCACATGGAACTTGTGCAACAGTTGATACACACTTTCTCATACTATGTATTGACAGAGAATGAGCCCCAATGTCCGTTTACCTTACAATACTGTGTATGTTAATTTGATGGATTTAGGATAAAGTGATTGTCCTTCCCCACCACCGGAACCTCAGCTACCTTAAAAGAGTGAATAAATAAGCGCTCTCTTCATCAGAATGTATAACTTCATAGGTGCTTTTGTCAAGTCGAAGTCGATAGACATCAAGTATTTGCGTGTGAGTATCCCAAGATCCCCTCCTTATTGCAACGATGTGGGGTCAGACTTCGTACTTGACATCCAACAGAAACACTTGTGTTGCCTGGGAAACACTCGTGTTGTTTTGCCCAGCTGAACTCACTCAGGCAGAAGGATCAGTATCTTTTGACAAAACGTTTTTGGGCCCTATAGTATACTCTAGTATACTCATTACTCTGTTACCGATGATTGATGACACCAGTTAACACCTCCACTGATCCCTGTTATGTTTGCCGGTAGCTTTTTCTAGATCCTTCAAAATCAACACCCCCCTGTCTTTATGTTGTGAGTCTGGTCTCCTGTTTGTGTTGTCAGATTTTTATTTAACTGCATTAATTTATATAAGCATTTATTTATTTAGAAAGTTGTTTATATTTTTATTGATCTATGAAGCAGTTTCTGCATATAGCACTTTCTGTCACGACTTTCCGTAAGTTAACTTAACCAAAAAAAAAGGTAGAATAAGTGAAGAAAGTTAGTTCCTGATCAGTTTAGCTGCTATGCTGAGTATACAAACTAAAGTGTTCCAGTCTTTTATGTTTAACAAATTTATGAGCCCATCGTCCCAGAAATAGTTTTGAAGCTCTTGGCTTTTCTTTGACCTCAGATAAAAGAGACATAAACGTTGATTATTCGGACGAAAGCCCCCAACCGCACCCCCCCCCAGGTAACTGTTTTCTGACGTATCATTGGCATTGACGTGTCGTGTCCCTTTTCCTGCACAAAAAAGATACAATGGAGGTGTTTATGTTGATAAAAACCTGTGAGTAAAAGTGTACCTGCAGATGAAATCCGTTGGGTAGCACCAACCCCTTCGGTCACCGCCATGAGCATTGCTTTTAGGACAGCATACAATACTTTCTGCGGGTGTGCTGTCCACTGCTTGCCTGTCTTCTCTTTGATAGAGAAATATACACATTTTTTCTGTAAAATATAGTGTAGGTGTAATGCACTGCCTGTGCCTCTTTGGAGTCTTTGAGTTGCAAATGCAATTTTAGCCTTTATCTTAAAGTGACTTGTATAAATTACAAATCTAGACTGCTACTTACTGGTGTTACGCCAGGGACACATCAGCTGATGTACTGTACTCAGCCTCATTTTTACTTCAGAACATGGAGGGAGCCAGCCTTCACAGCTCCATGTTTCCCGCCTCACCTTAAACTCTTTGGCCTGTCCGTCTTGGTTTTCCATTCAGTCGCATTAGCCTTTTTGTCATGCTAAGCTCTGTTTCGGTTTTTAATGCGTTGACAAGTTTTTGTGTTGTCTTCCTCCAATAAAATCAAGTTGAATGTTCTTAGGAACATTTTTTATTTTTCGCTAGTCTGTCACATGACTACCCTGTCCAAACTACAACAGGAACCTTGTCCTGTTGCACGCTTGTGGCCAGGAGAACTGGAAACTGCTTATCGCGAAGGTCTAGAAAAGCACACTGGCTATAAGAGAGAGACTAATGTCTGGTTAAGAGCACTGTCGTTCCCATCTTGTTGACTTTTGAGATCTCAGCAGGAACCTCAGACAGCAGTGTTGTGCATTTGGATATCCCAAGGGCCATACGGACATACAGGCTGCATTCTACTGTGCAAAAATGCCCTTGGCCAAGCAACTATTGGCATGTCATGAGGATTGCTACCTGTATGTTCTCATAGTGACGCTGATGTCATCTGGTGTGGGTGATGTGATCTTCCATCAGCACTGGGTATTTGGACATGCCTTAGGCCAGCCAACCTTCAGAGCATGTTTAGAGAGATAATAGAAGGCACTGCACCTTGAGATATCCAAATCAGCATAATTGACATTAAGTCAGATGCATGAAGGATGTTTATCTAGATCTGTCCTGTGCAAAACTAGACATTCATTGATAAGATATACTTAATAGACTTGGTGGGATATTTCTCTGAAAAGGATGAGGATTCCTCTGTTTTTATTTATGCTTTTGTATTGTTTACAGTTGCAGGGAGAAGATGTGTTGCTAGGGTAGGCCATTGAATTTAGGGCTTGATCTCAGTTGTTGGGCCTTCACGTTGAGAAAGTTCACCTCTTAAGCTTAAATCTGCCTGATCATTTGTTTTTGCTTAGAAATATATGTGCAGTAGTGTGCTATGGGTATTAAAATGGTCACAAAAGCTCATTTAACAAACCGGTAGCATTCAGGTTGACTCCCCGTACTTATGTGAATAATGACATGAGGCCTGCTGTCCTTAATACTTAATAAGCCGTTTTAGTTTGCTGGCCGGGACCCGCCCTGGTGTAGGTTTACTGCCACGTGCGCGACGGCTTATGTCACGATTGTAATACTTAACGAGTTACACCTGTTGCACCTGTCACTGGGAACACTCTGCACAGCGTCCTTCTACCCTCGCATAGGGGACAGTGGCATACTTCCATTCTTTCCAGCCATATGATTTTCTGGAGCTAGTGCTCGTGGCCTGCTTTGGTTTGGGTGGGGGGGGGCTCTTTTCAGGCTGGTAGCTCGAGGCGTGTCACGTGAAAGTGTGCAGCCGCGCCCTCCGGACAGTAGACCACCCCATATCTTTGCTTGTGGCCCATTTTATTTCAGGGGCTGCAACGGGGCCCATTTGTGATCTGTGCTTTTTCCAACCAGCCGGGCAAGAGAGCAATCTGAGGAATTTTGGAGGGAAAATGTTTCAGTCTTTGGCTGGGCATCCCCTCCAGCCGTGTGAGAGCGCCTTGGAGGTGGTGCCAAGCTTGTTGGGCCAATGTAGATGTCACTCTCCATCCCCCCCCCCCCATTTTTCCAGAAACCTCTGCCTCAGTCCTGGTGCACCCCAGTAGATGTATTGACGCTGCACTTTTTAAAATCCCTTCTTCATTCCATATATACTTCTGCCCCTCCTTGTACGAGCGTCCGAGGGTTCTTCCTCTCTTAACTCTGTAAACTAAACACATCGTCATCACACTCCTATCATTTTTCTCATATATTTTTTTTTAATTTTGCTCTGTATATAAACATGATTGCTGTGGACTGTGTATTATACGCTCTAACTGGTTTCTACCATCCTGAATGGGCAGTAGTTTATTCTGTGTCTCAGACTATTTGAGTGTTGGAGTGTTGGAGTCTTCAGATGTTGTGTACACTTAACACATTGTCGGATATTAAATAAATGTGAAACTTATGCAACACCGTTCCGGTCTCCTGTCTCACCGCTGTGTGTCTGTTTTTTTTTTAAGCTAAGAAATGCTGTTTTGTTGCCTACCAGTCTTCTGAAGTCCATTAAAGACATTTGCGAGTACAGATGTTTCTGACGCACAACAAATTTTGCATTAATATTAAATTAACAAACCGAGGGTCTTGAAAAGCGAACGGGCCTGTGATAATCAATAATAGACCAGTGTAAAAAATGATGTCATATTTTAAGGCACGACATTTCATCGTAGCTTCCTAAGACACCAATACATGAAATACACTCCTGCTGATTGCGTTTGTCTGGAAATGATCTCCAGCACACTGCTCAGTGTTTTCCATCTTGCCCCAGGTCAGTCAATTTTATTTTATTGTGCTATTGCATTTAACACCCATGATATTTTGGCAGGGTTATGACTGATGCAGGACACATAGATTTCATGTCTAATATCATTTCCACTTACCCAAACCATATTTTTATATGTAGTCTGAGTCGTCCTCTGTGTAATAAGATGAGAAATTTAACAAAATTAAAAGAAAATGACAGAAATGTAAGGTTACGGTCATGTACGGTCGTCTGGAACAAAGGAACTGAATAAACCCAGAATGCTTTGTAGTCAGTGGACCCAAGGAGCACTGGCCTGCTGTTTTGGATAATGACAGCATGCATTCTGTGAATAATGCGTTCCTTTCCCCGCAGACCTACTGGCTCTTTCATGTAGATCACTAAAGGGACGCGTCTCATCCTTTGTGCATTGCTGAGGGAAGATATTCATTTTTTTACCATGATGTACATAATGACAGTCTTTTTCAATGTTTTCTTTGAAGCAAAGTTACCCTTACATGTAATATTATATGATCTCTAAAGTAACGCATACAAGTTAAAAACGTTTATCTCACGAATTCCCAGTTGCCTCTTTAAACTATCCACAAAGAAGATGAAAACATATTAACTCTTTTAAAACAGGAACGTAAAGCTGACATCTGTGCTACGGATGTGTGTGGAGGTTTGGAAAGTGTTGCTTTGATTACAGGGTCTCTTTAGGAAGGGTGTATACCCAAAACAAGGTTAGAACACAATCTAGTGTACTTTCTGTGAAGCCTTTGTTTTATGTACACAAAAGATCCTTTTATACCTACTTCTAAAGAGCCTCTTGTATTCCCTGTCTGTCTATACATCTCGTCTTTAAGATCTAAAGTGTCTTCATGAGATATTTTAAGATAAGTATCTCCTCCCATTACTTGGCCCTCCACAGGTCCCCTGGTCTCCTGGCAGGTGCTCAGGCAGGCCCCTGTTTCCCAGAATATCAGAAAGGGTGGGGGGGGGGCTTTTGAATAGAGGTCTGATGCCTCTATTGTGTGTGTGGTCTGATCTGCCCCCCACCCCCCCGCATGCCCCTCCCCTGTGTCTCTGAGTGAGCCATGCCTGCCGGCTGCTGTGAGGGTGTCGCCTTTCAGCTCAGGCGGGCGAAGGGCACTCGGGGCCTCGTTCCTGCTTCCCACGCCAGGCCGATGCACTGCGGGATGATGGTGCTGCACAGTGCCATCCAAGCAGCTCGTGATGGCAACCTGACAGTCCTGAGGGGGCTTCTGGCTGCAGGCTGTTTGACCCAGGAGATCACGGACCCCCAGGGAGCTTCGCCTGTGCATCACGCTGCCCGGTGCGGCAGGCTGGACTGCCTCCACTTCCTGGTGGGCGAGGCCGGCCTCGCCGGCGATACGCGGGCGGCGAATGGAGCCACGCCAGTCCACGACGCCGCTGCCACTGGGCATGTGGCGGAGCTGCAGTGGTTGGTGCACCACAAGGTCTGCGATACTAAGGTGAGTGGGCTGCGGGTTCCAGAGGAGCAGGACGGTGCGGTGGGTGGAGGGAGCAGATGATGGAGGACAGGTGTACACCTTGCAGGAGCAGGACAACTCTGGGGCCACCGCCCTCCACCTGGCGGCTCGCTTCGGCCACGTGGCGGTGGTGCAGTGGCTGCTATCGACTGGGGATGGAGCAGAGCAGGAGACAGCCTGTGGGGCTCTGCCTGCCCACTATGCTGCGGCTAAGGGGGACCTCACCTGCCTGAAGCTGCTGCTCCAGCAGGCCCCGCAGTAAGCCTGACCCTCCATCTTATCGGTTCTCACTGAAAAAGTTCTTCCTGAACTCCTTCTCAAAAATCTGAGTTCTCCTGGACAGACTAAGTAATGGAAATTGATCTGTCCTGAAAGTAAAAATCAAAAAGCTATTTATTTCTTATTAAATCTAGAAAATAAAATTCATTCTCCTTGTATGATTTTCACTGAGCAAATTTCATGATTTTCCACAAGCTTTTGCTCATTCCTTTGCAGTTTGTTAAGCCACTTAGATGCACCTATCGAAAGGAGGTTCCTTCTGTCTGATTTACCAGTAACATTTGCTCACTGATGATGATAAAAAGTCTAATTACAGCGCATTGTTTACTAATGGCAGCTCTGGAAGGAAGGTCTGCAAGAAGGACACCTTCTCTGGGCACAGCACGCAGCAGGGATGCTAGTGAGGCATGTCTAAGCACGCCTGACGACGTGACTGTGTGAGCTGATTCGGAAACTGGTGTCAGTTTTATAAACCAACAACCTCGACTTTTCCAGATGTTTTGGGGGGCTTTTTGGTAAAATATGAACCTCCAGTATTCTCTTCGAATATGGCCAAGAATGCAAATTATCTCTCAGTATAGAAACACAGAAAATGTAAATGATATAACCCCCCCCCCCCCCCCATGGGACCCATAGATAGCAGTAGGGTGGTCATTAAGATGTTTCATGAATGGACAAAATGTTTGTATTATCATCTGGTTTACGCACCCCCCAGAAATATTAAATATTCTCTTAGAGTCTAAATTAATTAAAAGGGACCCCCTCAGACAATGAAATGCTAAAGTTACCCCCCACCCAGACCCTAATTCCTAGCTACTTAAGTGATCACACAATAGTGGTAGGGGGTTTCTCGCTATGTTCATTTTTTTCATTTGGGGGTCGCTGGTTTAAGAACCCTAATATAATTTATATACATGCATTATCTGCAGGGATTCCTGGAGGATTGGTAAGCATAGTGAAAGCTAAAAGATGCGTTTGTTTGTGTCCAGCAGATCATGTTGTCCTTTCCACTCATGTTGTTTTATTCTCAAGAAGTGCGCTGCATGTTTTGCAAAACATTCCGAAGTAAGGAAGCAGTATGATGCTGTGGGTTGGAGCAGCGCCCCAGAGCAGGACCGGAGTGCAGGGCAGTGAGATTTAAGGACTTTATTACTCAACATGACAGCACAGAAGAAAGACGAGCCCAAACATTCCCAAAAATAGTTCAAAACAAAGCCTCTCGCTCGTGAGACGGTGTCCAGCTGGCAATCATTAGTTGACGAGCTTGAGGACCCGGCGCTGGTGATCGATCGTCACAGATACGCAGGCGATGGGTTTAATAGCGCCCCCTGACTGTCATTCTGCCCCCCACCAGCTCCCAATTCACATTGCCATTTGTTAATTTGTTAACATTACCAAAACCATTTACCAGTGACATTTCTCATGCTTATACCTTATGTTCAGATGATATAATATAAGAGTTTTGTGGCCATTGGAATGAGAGAGGACAGCTTGAGGTAAACAAAGTCACAGTGAGCATACAATAAGCACTAGGATGTGTCCAGCCCTGTATGTTTAAAGCTTCCAGGTCTCTCAGTGGAACCTCATACAGGACATTGAAACTGAGATGGGGACACTTGGATAGCTCCGGATAAAGGCCGGACAGGGTACTGCTGTCTCTACCATCATCCCTTGGCAGATTTTCATTTTCCTTGTGGCTGAAAAGGCCTGGCTGTTGTCAGATCAGCTTGCTGGTGGGGCTTTGGGGTGTCATGAATAATAGATAAGGATGCTGCCTGCCACATGTGAGGGTATGAGGTCCAGGCCCCCTGAGCTGTCACCGGGAGCCCGCAACGCCACCTGTCATAAATTTGGTGCAAACGCAGCTCGTGTCCCACGCTTGACTCAAAATGTCACTACCTTCTACCGCTACACCACAACCTCACCGTTTACTTCACAGTCACGGGAATATGAGCGCTCCCCCGGTACGAATGATATCCGTTCCCTAAGTCTGTCTTTAAGTCGAATTTGAAGCCAAGGTGGAACAATAATAATGCAACGCATAATTCTAACAATAATACTATACTATCATTATCAGGACAAACAGGTGCTTCTGTACTGTACCTGGAGCTGACGAGCCGCTGGAGCCGCGCCATGTTTTCACGCGCGTTCATTCGTTATTACCAACCACAGTAATTATAATGGACTTTATGGTGGTCCGGTCATCAGTACAGCAAAATATAATTACGTGAAGATCTGTGATTTCTTTTTCAAACTTCTTTAATTTCAATGGTTTTTCTAACGCTGCATGCCTGCTGTACTGGCTTTACTGGTCCCTGGACCCCTCCTTTGCCCCCTCCATCTCCTCCCGCCTCCCAGTGCCTGTTTCCTGTCGCCACATGGATGGCCGGAGGTGCTGAGGGGGGGCCGCCCTCCGCCACCTCCTGTCACATGGCGATTCCATCTGTGAGAGAATAAAAGACTCACGGATTCCCTGGGTGGTCATTTATTAAAAAAAATAACAAGAGGCAGTCCATCACCAATATCAGTTGCATGTACAGTGGTCAGCATGAAGGATGAGTCATTATGCAAATAATTCCTGTCAGCTAGTCCCAAGTAATCATATCCGTGAGAGTGGCTTCAGTGCCATGTCTGCTGCCCCCTGCTGGACAGGTGTGTGAACCGGCAGACGTGCCTGGGGGCCACTCCCCTCTACTTGGCCTGCCAGGCGGGCCACCTGCATGTGGTGGAGTATCTGGTGAAGGACTGCGTGGCCGACGTCCACCTGAGGGCCCACGACGGCATGACGGTCCTGCAAGCCGCCGCCCACATGGGTCACTACGCACTGGTCGTCTGGCTGGTGGGTAGCAGTTAAAGCAACACCGAACTCAATTATACAATATACCCACAGTGCAGGGCTGGCCTTTACCCTTTCCTAACCCTAACCCTAAGTGAAATGTGATTAACCAAGGAGTCGTGCCGTTCTGGCAGCCTGATCAGATAGGGCGCCCCCTGGTGGCCACAGTGCCCTAAGCAGCTGCTTAGTTTGTTCATGCTTTGGACTGGCTCTGCCACTGTGGTAACCATGGTCTCCTGGTGAAGACATTCCAGGCCTGGGGCACGCCTGCTCAGTTCAGACGAAAATAATAAGTAATAATGCTGATGTCCACCTGAGGGGGGCGGTGTGTAACTCGGCGGGTGAGGATGCGGTGCCTGTGATCAGGTCACTGGTTCGGATGCCAGGAGCGGCTGAGTAATTTCACTGTTGGACCCCTGAGCAAGATCCTTCACCCTCGACTGCTCCAGGGACCCTCTGAATTGTACATTTCTTGGATAAAATGATACATAAATCGTAAATAAATAATGAAAGGCATGAATCCATTAAGTGAGCAGGGGGGCTGGGAATCAGCAGGGGTTTGTCAGTGCTGCACGTTAACGTCACATATCTTCTTCAGACCTCCTTTACAGACGTTAACCTCTCCTGCCAAGACAAGGAAGGGGCCACTGCGCTGCATTTTGCTGCCAGTGGGGGGCACCAGCGCATCCTTGAGCGACTATTGCGGATGGGGGCGATAATCTTGAAGGACGGCTTGGGGGGGACCCCTCTGCACAACGCGGCTGAAAATGGGGAGGTGGAGGTGCGTGCTGTGTCACCTGCCGGAGCTCGCCTGTGCTGCGGTTCGGGGTATGGCGATTTACCTTTGACCCCTGCTGTCGCCGCCAGTGCTGTCGGCTTCTGCTGGTGCATGGAGTGAGCCTTGCCGAGCGGGATAAAGATGGATTCACGGCGGTGGATTTGGCAGAATACAATGGGCACCACGACTGCGCCAAATACCTTCGGTCCACTGCGGAGTGTGTAAGACAGGCCAAACGTTCTATTTGATGTCGAAGGGTTATGGGTAGGAGGGGCCAACCTTATCATTAGCCAATCATATGTTTTGAATTGGTGAATGACAGGGCACGGGACACTCATGGGGCCAATCAGCTTTGAGTTGAGGTGAGTGCCCCTGTGGCCCCTGCTCTATATACACCCCTGCATTTCCATTTCGGTGCCAATGAATATGGACTGTATTAAAAGTTCTCCAGTCTCTATATTCATTCGTAAATTGGTTGCTAGGTAATAAGCTCTCCTCAAAAGTGGCACCCTTTCTCCTTGGGTGATCTTCTACCATGATTTACAATCTGGAGAGTAATGAAAGGGCTGCATTTTATGGTGGCCATAACAACAAGCTCCATGTCTGTGCATCCATATTTTGCACTGTGATTAGATGTGCTGGGTAGAGTACGCTAGCTCTCACAAATTCACAGCAGAGATGTTAAATCCATGTTCCACTGAAGAAGGAGTTTCTCTGGAAAACATGTTCCTGACATGAAAGGGTATCACTGAAAGTGGAGGCATGTTCCTGACTAACCAGGTGTGACTGGAAGTTGCTGCGAAATCACACGTGAGATCAGTGGGTGGCGAGCCAGCTGCGTTTGTTTGGGGCCAGGTGTTCACTGGAGAGATCCTCCCTTGTGTCTTGTCACATGGCAGAGATGTTCCAGGGCCTCAGATAAATATTTCAGGACCATTGCCTGTTCAGTAGCCCCTCTTAAGAAACTAGATCAGGTGGGTGAGAGGAGAGAGGATTAAATCCTAGTGAACTCTTCAAACAGGACAGCAGAATCAGGCACATAGAATTGAAACTGTTATATATATATATATATATATATATATATATATATATGTGTGTGTGTATAGGTATGTATGTATGTATATGTATATATATGTGTGTGTGTGTATGTATTTATATAT
>JAAGVU020000043.1:2888259-2909266 GCA_011763525.2 Mormyrus iriodes | reverse complement strand
GGGACCCCCCCCCAACGATTAAAGGCGCTTCCATAGCCCCAGGATTAGCCTCCTACACTCCTACTGTCCATCTTTTTGGAAGCATCTCGATGTTTCCATAACGTTCCGTTCCAATTTAGGGAGGTCAGCAGGTGCCAGCAGTCTGTCCTGCCCCATTTGGGGAGGATGCAGATTGACCCCCCTCTCTTTCACCTCTCCCCTATCAGGGACCTTTGGTCGCATTTTCCATGGTGTTCTGCTGGATGAGAAGGACCCAAGCAAAGAGAAGCGGGTCTTTGTGAAAACTGTGAAAGGTGAGCCTGTTTCTTTGTCTGTCGGTTAATATTTAATGTCCCTTTCCTTCTTCCTGCCTAAAACGATCCCTCGGTTGGCTCTCAGCGATAAAAACCAGCACATGTTTCATTGCAGTCGACGGGCAATAGGGGGGCACTCGGGTGCCCCAGGACGGTAGCACAGCACCAAACCTTGGCTTTCCGGTGTGAACCTGTAATTAAAGCTTAACAGGTTTATGTTGCTGATTAAATTGTTGGTTGGGGCTGCATCAAATGTCTGGGTCCGATCAGATATTGTCTTTTAAAATAGCAGCTGGTTTGAAGTCCTGGTCGAAGCTGAATTTTGTTCCTGTTTATAAGGGAACATCTGATGCACAGGGAACCTTCCGTGAAAACGGTTGGTCCCTTTCTGGCAGATGGGTCAGGACTGCTCATAGACTCCTGCCCCTCTCTGAGGGAACCCCCCCCATCCCATTTCTGCATGCATCTCTGCCGTGTCATTGCTGTGACGTGTGTCTGTGCGTACATGCCCTGTAAATGGACATGTGTGGACAGCCTGATAGCATGACGCCATTTGGGGCACGAGTGTCGAAACATCGCGTACCCCCCCACTCCTCCCAGGATGTAAGAAAACAGTTTGACTCCCTCCTCCACCTTGACTCCTTAGTCATATTTACAGTTATCCGGATGTGAGCTGTCGGTGCCCTCTGACTCTCTCTGACAGTAAGCAGACTGGCGGGCAGGGCTCTGCCTGTTTGGCCTGTCATAGGCGCCTTCAGATGCCAGTTAAATGTGCCATGAGTGTGGAAATGGCTACACCTGCCTTCCTTTTAGTAGTTTTCTGCTTTAAAAAGCTAAGATTTCGAAAGTATTGAGTGGTTTGTATGCATCGTGCACAATCCCCCCCGGTAATCTCCATGTCCTCTCTCTCCCCCATCTTCAGACCATGCGTCTGAGGTGCAGGTGACGATGATGCTGACTGAGAGCTGTAAGCTGCGTGGACTTCACCACAGGTATGGCCCGGGTTTTCCTCAAGGGATGTTCGAGACACGAGTCTTCCCGAAAGGCCCCCCCCCGAGACGCGGAAGTGTGAACAGTCGGGCTGCTCGTGGCCGTCGTTTACGCAACTGTGATTTTTTATTTTTTGAGCAGCGGGCTGTTGCCTCCTCCTCCTCTTTGGGTTTTTTTTACGTTGTTGCTGGAAAATGACGGTTATTTTGCTTTGACCGCGAGGCGCACAGTGAGGCGTGCGGGCACACGCACGCTTCCCGACGCTTGACGTCTGCGGTGCGCTTCAACGTTTTGGCTCCAGCGGATTGCAGGCTTTGGGACGCTGTGTCCAATCCCTCCGGTAGGGTCCCGCCCCTATGCCTCAGTGCGGGTGTTTCATTGCATCTCCTCATCGTACGCTGCCTCCGGTGGTTAGTGTGAGGGTTGTTGTGTCAGGATCCTGCTGGCCTTTCATCCCTTTAAGAAAATTAACAATGAAAAATGCTAAAAATGTTGCACGTGTGGAATCTGGGGAGTTTAGACTCGTTGTTTGTGGGAAATGTTCAGGTGTAGGACCACCACCTACTGCATGTTTGATCTGAGAAATTCACTGATCAGACTGATTCAAAATGGCCATCTCCCTCTTACCTGAGAGTAGTGACCAGGCTAAAAGCACTAAGCCATTTATAGCTGGATAGGAGTGAGCTGCAGCAGCTACGGGTTGTCGTGTCAGTCAAGTCTTCTAACAACTAGAGGAAATGAAAGACGTCTTTAGACTGATGTCGTAAACAAGCTTCAGGAGACGAGTGCAAACGGGTGCCGGATTTGATAACAAGCCTGGGGCCTCCCAAAGTAAGTGTGTGACTTTCATGCAGTGTGAGAAGCTGGCATGACTCCTGCGCTTGTTCCCGTAGGAACTTGCTGCCCATCAGCCACGTGTGCACGGAGGATGGGGAGAAGCCCATGGTGCTGCTGCCGTACATGAACTGGGGCAACCTGAAGCTCTTTCTGCGCCAGTGCAAGCTGGCTGAGGCCAACAACCCCCAGGTGAGGCCCAGGCTTCGGCCTGCACGTTGGCCGCCAACCCTCAGATGAGGCCCAGGCTTCGGCCTGCATGTCACCAACATCTAGATGCTACACCTGTGGTCCCAGCCCAAAATCACAGCTTTTTGTGTCTGCGGTGCTTATGTTTTAATCATGAATACAGGTATTTGTTTCTGTGCTATTTATTTTCAAAAAGGTGACAAATCCTTGCAAATGTTTTATAAAGGGGGTATTAAATGTGGATTGTTGATTCAAAGTACTATGAGCTAATCTTCTTGGATACAACGGACTTCAGAGCAAGCTGAAGATTTAATTTAGGTCGCTTGAGCATAAGTATGCCAAAAGCCCATCGGGATTTCTGTGAGCGTGGTTCTGAGCACAGCTGCACAAGGGGAAATCTGCCGAGGCGAGGAGAGAATGAAGGACCCTGCAAGACTGGGCGTGCTCTTCGCTGCAGCCATCCACACGCGCTCTCGCACCCATCACTCCTCCCATCGTTTGGCTCCTGGCCACAGTTCGGCTTGGAGGACATCTTGGTGGCTTTGCGGCCGACCCGGAGATATAAATCATACGATTGTGAATAAGGAGCTGGCAGATTCCCTGCCATTGCATGCTTGTGAATGACTCTAAAGTGCCGCTGTGGTTTAATTTACCTGCTTTAGCAAGTGGCTTTTTCCCCAAAGAACCTTCTGTGCTTTTCCTGCACACTTTACACCACTTAGTTGGTTGTATATTTGAAGTATCTTGAAATAAATCTCGGTCAGGACGGAGAGACCAGGGAGCATCCTTAGGCGTACAGCTTCACTACCCTGATCCCTTCCGGAATGTTCCGTCTTCCCCTTTGGATACAGCATTTTTGTGGGAGCAGAGAGTCTCTGGAAGTATGTCCAGGATCCTCCTCCATTCTCAAACAGGGGTGCAACATACACCCATGGGTAGTTGATTAGACTAAATGCAGCGCTTGACAGCCTAGTGTCCCCGGGATGTTGATAGTGGCACAGGTTTCTGGGGCTTCCCACAGGCATTGTCCGGAGCTTTGTTGTTCCAAAGCCTGCCAGCGCAGCTGAACAACACGCGTGTGGTAACTGCATGACAGCATGGCGGACATGTTCCCTGAGATTCAAGCCTGTTGGGACTTGTGGAAGGTGCACGTTGTATAATGAGCTGCAGAGTTGCAGCTGGTCGCCCCAGAATGTGCTGCTTAATCTGTCTGCCCCTTCCCCATTCCAGGCAATTTCCCAGCAGGACCTGGTACACATGGCCATCCAGATCGCCTGTGGTATGAGCTACCTGGCCCGGAGGGAGGTCATCCACAAAGACCTGGCAGCCAGGAACTGTGTGTAAGTACCTGCCCGAGAAGATTCTGATAGCCATGGTCTGCATTGCCCAACCTACTTCCCATGAGTGTTTTGGATTAAACCTATCGGTGATTAACCACGCGTGGTCCTTTTGTGGTCCAGGTGCTGCATAGTAAAGTTCTCTGCTGCTGGTCTGGTGTTTGTTTTGTTCTGTGGCTCTAAGTGCATATTTGTGGTACACGTTCACTGCATCTCGCTGCTGCCGGATCAGTGGCCTTCCGTCGGGGCTTTGTTACCCTAACCCTAATCCTGACCCATCCTACAGCATTGACGACAGCATGCAGGTGAAGATTACAGACAATGCCTTAGCCCGGGACCTCTTCCCTATGGACTACCACTGCCTAGGAGACAACGAGAACCGACCCGTCCGCTGGATGGCCCTCGAGAGTCTGCTCAATAACGACTTCGCTAGTGCCAGCGATGTGGTGAGATGCCCCTGTCCTCAATCCAGCCTTTCCCCCTGTTCTGCTTCTTGCCCCTCCCTCCTTCTCCTTCGTTGTCTAGCTATCTCTCTCATAATCGCAGCCGCAGGTAGAGTTTGTCCTGTTCTGGACACGGGGTAACTACTCTCATATGTATTGGCATGACTGAATAACTACCAAGACAAAGTCCGGCTCTCATTCGTAAGTGAAAACTCCTTGGCTCTGCAGGTAAGTTTTCAAATGTCAGTGCTGGAAAAGGTCTTTTTTGCAGCGTGATGTTGCTGTAAAGCTGACCCATCCCCCCCCTCCAGCTCATACAGCTGTCGAGCCTCAAGCATGTCTCACACACACACACACACACGCGCGCGCACACACACACACACACACACACACACCTCCCATCCTGGTCTGCTTTGAATCGCATCTTTTTCTGTGTTCTGGCCCCCTGCCGTCTCGCCCTCATCTTAATTTTAGTCTTATTGTTTGTTTTTCCAACATGTAAGTTCTCTTGCAAAAATTGAGGCAGGCTACAAATCCCAGAAGTTTGTTTCATGTGTCTTGACAAAGTTCAATCCTAAAAATCCTCACGCCGTCGCGGATTGTTGCTGACGATGAGATCGCATTGGTACCTTTGAGCGAGCAGAGATGCTGGCTGCCATCGGGAGCTGCAGTGCAGCCTGTCATGATGTCACTGCAGTGCCACGTTAAATGCGGGTTATATAAATTGTGTCTCTGCCAGCTGTGTATATTCTGCCCCTTCTTGGCATATCGAATCATTACGGTAAATGGCATTTAGGCGGGAAAACCACTCGTGGAGGCCCCCATCCTTTTTGCAAAAGATTGCCTCTGCATTATTATTGGTTTGGATCCCCCCCCCCCCCCCCCCCACAGGGGAGGCAGCTGCATTCGGCCTTAGATGGGCCCCTTCTGGGTTGGTCTGTGAGGAGGACAGAAAGGCAGAGGTCGGTGTCGTCTTGAAGGAATGCTCCGTGACTTTAGTGTCTTCTGGGAGTCTCCGGAGACTCCCTCGTCTTGGGGGCTGGGTGGGGGGGGAGGCGGGGGCTCAGGCTTGTCGCTCCTGCGGTCATCCAGAGCCTCTCCCACGTTCTCAGGCTGCGCACAGTTTTTCCTGCAGTTGAATGCCACATGTCCTGTGGCACATTCCTAGGATGGTTCAAAGCCTTGCTGGGAGCCAGCTAGTGTGACCTTGTCTGTAATTCATGTGCGCTCATAGCGCAGTGCATGCTGGGAAGCCATTTGCAGTTAACACCCTTCTAGTTTGGTAAGAGTATGCCCCGAGGTATGTGTCCTGACCCTGTCCATGTTATCCTGCAGTGGGCCTTTGGGGTCACCCTGTGGGAGCTCATGACTCTGGGACAGACGCCCTACGTCGACATCGACCCCTTCGAGATGGCCGCATACTTGAAGGACGGCTACAGGATAGCACAGCCGATCAACTGCCCAGATGAACTGTGAGTCCCCCTTGTTCCCCCATCAGGTGGGGCATGTTCTGCAAGCCAGCAGAATGTCAGCCCAGTACTGACGGGCAGTTGTCACCCGAGGGTCGCTAATCCAATCAGGCTGTTGCTGTTACCACTGTCAGAAAAACCTGCAACTTATGGGATTTTCTGTCCTTTACCATGACCGCCGAGTGTCATCTGTTAGAATGCTCTGGCCAGGTCAGTATTGACCTGTAAGGCAGGGTGAATTTGGCTATTTATTTGGATTTGATTACTTGTGCTGCCTCTTGCATTGTATGAGGAAGGCTGAATGGAGCCATGCTGTACCTTCGCCCTTATCGCCACAGATCACGTCAGCTAACAGGCTTCTGGCCAATAACTTGCGAGCCTTCTGCGTCAGTGAGCACTACCCCTGCCATTCACTGCCGCTCCCTCGCTTCAGAGCACCACAAGACATTCAGATGACATAAAGGGGTCGAGATCTGTCAGAGTAAAGACACAGACGGGCCTTAGACTTACTGACGGATGAAAGGAACTGCTTTATGCTCCTGGTAGTCTCATCCTGTCTGAACCTGAGATATTACGACGTAACTTAAATTGATTAGTTCCCTGTTTAATTACTCACGGTAGTATAGTAAACTGCAGTCGCTCTATAGAGCAGCGTTTCTCAACCCAGTCCTTGTGGAGCCCCAGACAGTCCCCACACCCCTGTACTAGAGCACATCATTGTTCTTTTTGGTTCCGGTGTCCTGAGAGGGAGCAAAAATGTGGACTGTCTGTGGGTCCCAAAGGACGGGGATGAGAAACACTAGTCTATAGAGTGTTGAATGTTTTTACGTCAAACGTGTTTTGGAGTAATTCTGGAGTAAGAGACCTTGCTGGGAAGGATTTGACTGTTTTTCTCCTGCCTGCAGATTTGCAGTGATGGCCTGCTGTTGGGCTCTGGACCCAGACGAGAGGCCCAAATTCCAGCAACTTGTCCAGTGCCTCACCGAGTTCCACGCAGCTCTCGGGGCTTATGTCTGAATCACCGCCCGCCCCCCTCGAACAACAGTGGCACTCCCCCCCGAGGAAGTACATCTGTAAGAACATGAATTCGTTAAAGAAGGATTACGGACTCGGACGTATAACCAGGAGAACATGGATGCGTTAAGTTGCTAATGCATAATAGTTTGTGCTTTGAACGAGGCCTCCAAGGAACTTTCTGGACCTGGACCTGGAACTGAGCTTCTCTCCTCAGTTATTTGTGCAAGACGTGCAAAGTTTTCGTCCCGGTGACAGGTCATAAAGACAGATCTGCCCACACTGTGGCGTACAGTTTTTTAAGTTTTTTTTAAATGTTCAGGTAAATTGCTTCTAGGTCTCAGCTTTTAGCCAGGTTAAAACTGATCTCAGTTTGTAGCTGACCCCCGCTCCCCCCCAAACATTTTTTTCTGTTTCATATGGGTAGAGCAGCTTGCTACTGTTCTACTTGATAAGTTTATTTCAAGGGAAACTTCTCCAGAAGAGTGAGGGCACCAAAGGACCAGGCTGTTGATGAGAAGATGCAAGAACCTGTCTCCAGGATGTTCCTAAAGCTATTCTTGACACATGGACTCAAAACTCTGTGGGCGGAGCCACGCATTGCCGGTGACTGATATGACCAATCCCAAGACTGTTATGCACAGCAAAACTGTTGGTTCATATCAGCAAACCTCTCCCCTATAAACGCTCCACCCAATAACAGGAATTGCATTCAAGCGTTCAGGTGCCATTAGCCAAGTGTTACTTTTTGCCAAATTTTGTTACATATTCTCTATGGTTCATGCATTTTAAAATGAGCATATTCAGTCCTGTTCTCAAGAGAAACAATGACCGTTTATAGTCCCTTCCACTTTAAATGATGGTAATGTTATAATGATCTGTAAATTCACAACCCTGCTGACATTGCTGCCAGAGCGATCGTGGTTTCGGTTGGATGTTTTCCTGAAGATTTCTGTGTGTGAATGAATCTCTCTCTCCAATAACAATCATTTTACAACTCAAGACTTACCATCCTGTGGGTATCAGTCATCTAGGTCTTTACCGAGGAACATTCTTGCAGTTTCCTTTGGAATGCGTCATCTTAAGCAAAGACTACAGCCCCCATTCTGGTACAGGAGATAGTCAATAGGTCCCGGGAGTGCCTGCAGTTGGCATTTGAGGCTGTCAGTATTCCTGCATGCATATCGATTTAACGATTGTCTCCATGACTATGTTCAGCTTAGACTTGTAATAGTTTAATTCTTTTATCAGTCCCCCAACTTGCTCTGTATAGGTGAGAGCAAACTGGACGCGAAGGGCAGCCACCCACAGCAGCGCCCAGGGAGCTGGGGGTTAAGGGCCTTGCTCAAGGACCCACAGATGTGCCGAGGTCAGGCTCGAACTGGAGACCTTCTGATCACTGGCACAGAGGCTTAGCCCCCTGGCTTTTAACTGGGTGCTATGCATCTACTCCCCCTGGATAAACTGTCATTCTATGACACTTCTGATGAGCCGGGCTTGTCATTGTGGTCGACATCGCCTCTCATGTCAGTCACAGCGAAGGAGATGTTGGACACGGTGGATAACAGCCCCAATTTGATGGGTAATCTGGTTACTGTGGAGCTGTTTGAAGTGGTACAGCTTCAGGCAGTGTGCCAAGGGCATCATGGCACGCGTAGGCATGTGGATCTGAGAGCAAAATGTGTGCGTTTGCCAGCCGTTTTCACATGGTCCGTAGCTGGGTTCCTAGAAAATGTGCTGGGAGAGGAAGGCCAGGTTAGTGCCAGTTGTCGTCTTGACGCAGACAGGCCCCGTCATAACTTCCTGTTTCTATTAATTAGACCTTCAGCCTTTGGTTAATAATGGAAAGCAAGCGGAAGTATACTCACCAACTCCAAGTACTTTCCCCAGAACAGTTGGCTAAAATATTTCTCTGTAGTTCCCTATAGTTTTGTCTTCTAAGCAAAGTTGTTTCTCCATATTCCACTAAGACTCTTTAAGCATTCCCATGATACCTTTAACAGCCAAAATTCTAGCCTGACAACCAAAGCTCTGGATAAAATCACCAGTGAAAAAGCTTACGAAATTCCAGGAGTGTCTTCAGTGATGCAAAACCATTGTTTTATGTTTAATTTTTGCAGAGTGTCATTGTGTAATAGTACTTCATACTATATATCTGTTCGATTTTAACAGACATGCCATTTCCCCTTTTGTTTATAAAGCTTGCATTGTAGATTCAATCCTGTTACAAGCTGCCCATTTAATTGAGGCATTCATATTCATTGCCTTACTGTCCCTTACGAGGTCCGATGGCAGAAGTAGGTCATGCTTCCCCGGTGTTCCTCAGGGGAATTGTGCACCTACACTCAATTTTTATTAATGGAGTCTCAATAATTCCATACTTCGCTGACTGATTTTTCTAAAAACCCCATCATTGTACTGCTTAAAAACGCAACTCTGTGAGGAGAGCTGCTTGGAAAGGGTCGTCATGGCGATAGGTTACAGCCCAGCTGACTTTCCCGAAGCTGCAGTAATCAAGGATGTTAGATGTTGCAAACCAGAAGCTTGAAGAGCTGAAGACCAGAGTCTTTGTGTGACGGCCGTGCATCAACAACCTCTGCGACTGCTGGCTTTGCCAAGCGGCCAAGCGTCGCTGTTCATTCTAGGGAAAGCTGTCTGGGTGCAGGTTTGTGTTCATATCCTACATGCCCTCAAACAAAGGTTCCTTCCACGTCTTGTAGATGCCATGCAACGGTGCAGAATTAGGAGAACATCATACTGTGGGTCATATGCAGGCCCCTGCAAACTAGGCCTGGCATCTGAAGCAAGTTCCAAGCAACGAAAGATTAATGGTCAGTTTTTTCTTTCCTTTGATTAATAAATGCTCTAAAATACCTGCAAGCACTGAAACATTACAAGTGTTTTGTAATTCTGTTCAATCAACATTGTTTTCTTAACCCAAGGAAAAATGACTTTGGACAACAGACCGACAAAATATTTCCAGAGACTAAATTACTTTTTAAATGCGTAGTTTGTATTGTTCGACCGTCGAATGCTATGCCGTGACAGCATGTGATATCTGAAACGCTAAAAGAGGTAACTGACCAACAGCTTTAAGTGGTTAAAATAATGCTGGTTCCAACTTTATAATTTAATATGAAGTCTCTGGTTTCCCACAGGAGGACAAGATCTGATCCTGCTGTGATGGAGTACACTGCAAAAATATGGTGCTCAGAGTGCTGAGAGATTCTCACTTTCTGCTGCACTAGGGTTAACTTTTTTTTGCCAAAACATAGGTCAATCTTTGTTATATGAACAAGTAGAGGTGTGTAGTGATCTTAGATGAGTATGGACACCCTGGCAGATTCAGGGGGCCCAGCCCTGTATAGAGGCCCCCACTTGCTGAAATGTAGCTGGGGGACCCCACCCCCCACACTTGGAAAAACATGCCAAACTAAGCAGAGGGACTAAGGTGACATTGTCAGGGGCCATAGAATTCCCAGATACGCCCCTGAAGGTATGAATTCAGTTCTGAACAAGGTGTCAAACTTAGGATTCTCCACAACAAAGGCTTTTTGCTAGAATTCACAGGATTCTATATTTTTTGAAGTCAGGGTACTTTACCACCCAAACACTACAAGTGTGCTATTTAACTGTGCCCTGGAGGCATTTGGCATGTGCACCATACAGAAGAACTGATACACGGTGACACCAGCTGGTGTATTTCATGCAAACACTTGCCTCAGTAAGAGCTATTGTATATTTTGGAGGAGAGTCCATCTACAAACGTTTAATGCTTTTCGGAGCATAACTGAGGAAAATTGCATCTTTAGGACGAGTGTCTATGATCCGCTTTAGAGAGCATCGGATCATGGTCACGTACGATGGGAGAACGGTCATATTTTTCAGTAGGTTCATGTGCGGCTTTGGCGGCGGATTTGTTCAAAACTGGACAGACTTGGCTGTATGATATTAATACTCGCACTGAAGTTCGCACAGGCATACATGACGCTTTTCTGGATCCATTTGTAATAACGAAGTTTTGAATGATTATTTTTAAAGCGTCTGCTTAAGATAAACTTTGTAATACTGAGGTAAAGTGATTTGTATAAGTATCAACTCGTCTCATTGTTTGCCAGTCAAAGACTTAAGCTGTAGAGTGTGTTTCGGTGTAAGCTGCATTAAAACTAAGTTTTAAAAACGTGCACACTTAAAGTTTAACTTTATTCCGGCAAAGTGGCATGCAGAATCGACTATATTTCGACAAAGTAACGCAACCTACTCGTCCAGTAGTATCAGTAATTCAGCGAAAAGGTTCTCTTAAAATGCCCCTAATGTTTCCCGACTGCGTCCTCCAGCAACTTGCCAGTCGTGGACCCGCAAACTCCTCTGTGGGCAGAGTCAGATTGCATCACAGAGAGGCATAAAAGCCCCCGCGAAACACGGGGCGCCGAGACGCGCAGGTTATCCAGCCCCCTCGCCGGCCAGTAAGCAGACTGCAGTTTGCCATCTGATGAAACGGCGCTCCTGCTACTGTACAGAATGGAAATGCAGACAAAAGCTAAATCAAGTACCACTTCTTTATTTTCTAACATTAAGGTATGTCCTGTTTATTACGTATTACTATCTATGAATTATATAATAGGGCAATTAAAACAATTAGAATCATGTTTCATTTCTGTTTAACCACTTGGGGATATTCGCTGTATTGTGGATTTTTGCGTTTTGTTGATGCAGTAAGTATCTTTTCACTGTCCTTGTGATTGTGTTCTACTGTCCACAATAACTATTCGTTTTGGCTTTGTGCTCAACGAGCGAAGCATTTAAGAGCAGAGTTAAGGAAGTGACTGGATTATACCTATGCCCAGTGAATTAAGATTATCAATTATATATATTCACACGAGGAGTAAAAAAAAAAATCATTCCGGTGGCACCTGTTTATTTTAATTATCGCGCTTTATGTCATGTCAGAAACTTGTTGAACGCTTGTAGGGACAGTCCGTTTGCGCATGAAATCAAAGTTCGGCGCGTCACACCGCACTGAAATCGAACCGAAATGCCCTTTTCGTGAGGTCGGCCAGAGCACTTCCAGCGCATATGCAGAAACCCGCAAAAATAAAGGTTATTCTGTAACTGACCCGCCGTGATATGCGATCCCGGGCGTGGAGAGTCCCCCGGCCGCCCGGAGTGTGGATGTGGCCGCTTGCCATTTGGAGTCCGAGGTATGAATGATGCATGCGTGGGATAAAAAAGGAGAGCAACGTCTGCAGCTTGAGGTGTATGCAACTAAAAGTAGAGTATAAGTCAGGTCTTGCAGGGGTAAAACAAATGCACACCAAACGGAGTCTTATAAGCACCAGGCTTTTGGTGCCTGTACTTTCAGGTGCTCTCCGCACTGGAGACCTGCACGAGTCACTTTCAGCTACCAGGGAGACTGGAGCCCCTGAACATCTAAGTCAGCGGACATTAACTTGCACATAAACATAAACGTCCTTAAGATACCGATTTCCTAAATCAGGTGCAAGATTAGACGATGTTAATGAGAGAATGTTTCTAATACGTACGGAGCTGTGAGAATAATGTTCTTTGGTGTTAAGATTACTCGTGGGACTTCTTGTTTTTATTATCATCATTTAATTTAGTATGACGTTTGCTCACTAGCCATTACAAATCCGACGCCATAAATGACGCTTGTATGCTCTCTAGGATGGAGGAGGCAGAAAACTACTCAGGATTTTTTCTTTCTTGAGATACATTTCTAGCAGCTGTAGTCTGAAATTAGAATGAGAGGCTGACCCATTTGAAACGCCTGCAAAAACAGTGACCAAACTCACCATGCTGGCTTGAGCTCTGGTCTCCCGTAACACAGAATGCGCTGCGTTATTAAGGATATAGTGGGGATGAAAGGCCGGGCTACGAGCTTAATTCATGCTCAGTAGGAAACAGCTGGATGATGTTCCTCTGCCAGGGCGGAAGTAATACTCAGCGAAACACTCGGCGCGTTTTTTCATTACAAAACTACATCCAGACGAAGTTGCACAAAGCCTCGCTATTGAATCCTGTTTTATTGGCTCTTTCGGAGGGAAAAACTGCTTTCTTTGAACTCACAATGGAAAATGTACATCTCTGCCAGTATTTTTTTTTTCACTGTTTCCATCATTATTTTTTACTTAAAAGCACATTATATCTCTGCAGAGGGTGCCATAAACTGTTATTTATTTATTATTATTATTATTATTTTTAGTTAAAATGGCAGCATGAAGAAAAATAAATGATTTAAATAATAAAATTAAATCCGTCTTCTGAGAAAGCGTCTGATTCTCATCACATCCACATTCTTAAAATCCATATCTTCAAATAAAACACTGTTTAAATGGCCCAAGGTGGCTTATCACTTTGTTCTACGTGAAGTGTTATTATTGATCTATAATTCTAGAAGCTTCCTCCATCTGTTTCCTGGGCTTTGGTTACAGGTAGCAGACTTAGAATGTTGTGGAACCAAACTGTACCGTCGTGAGTCTCTTTGGCCGAATCTGGAGCTCGGGCGACCTCATTGATCCGCAGCGGCGGAGGTTGCGCCTTCCAGGTAACCTGCAGTTATGCAGCTATCGCGGAGCTGTCCTCTCTCCCGGTTGGCTGGCTGTGTGGTACCACTCCTATCTTGTCAGCTGCCCTGCACGTCCGTAAAGCCTGCCCACGTGCTCCACCTCTGAACCGATGTACTTATGGTGTCCTAGGCACCCCCCACACCCAGCAATCATCATCCTCCAGTGCTCTGAACGCTCCTCGGGTCCGGGGGTAGGGGGCTGGTGGTTGCTAAGTCGGTGCTCCCTGAAAAGAGGGCACCCTCGGATGCCACCTCTGTTGACCGACATGTCTAACAATAGTCGAACGGTTATTTCAGTACTTAGTCAGAAAGCTACCGATGCTACAGGATCAGGCAGAGTCACTTATGTGGTAAAGCAACATTGAAGTAACTCCCAGTCACCTCCAGCTGATGAGATGGACCATGGTCCAACTACAGTTTGATGTTAGAGAGCAGCTCTACCTGCTGAGCCAGCTGGAGACTCCAGTCGATGATTATTATTCATTTGGAAAATATCTCATTGACATGTAGCTTAGGCAAACCTAAGTTCAGGCTGTCCCAGTTGTATGCAAACTCGACCACCATGGCCTGAGACCCACCATACTACCCTGTGCTGGACTTTAGGTGCCTCCTGACCATGATACGGAGTTATAAGACGGATTTGCACTCCTTGGTCTTCTGACAAGCATGTTTTCCGCTCTTTGTAGGTCTGGTTTTAAGCACTCTGATGTCCCGAAGTAGTTTCTTTGATCTGAGAAGTACAAATGGGCAGTAATGTCCAATTAACATTACATAAACATTCCATTGAGCCTTACATTTAGCAATACATTGCAGGGGAATAGTTAAGCACCGCAGCACACTCCAAGGCCAAAAGAGATCGCAAGAGGGGTCTGTTTGGATGTTACTTTCTTCATCTGGACATGTTTAATTCTAGGAAATATTTTTAACTCGATGTGTTTGTTTGAAAGCATAACAATCTTAGGACAGGATGGGCTTTTAAGAAGCTGACGGCAGGCCCCCCGCGACGTCGTCAAGACGACTGGTTGTTGTTCTGTCTCTGAAGTCGAATTTTGGGATTCCGATGATTTTCGTGCGTCGGCACACAAAGGGGAACCATGGAAACTTGCTTCCCGCTATTCTTCTGCCCCAGCAAGACATCCGGCAAAAAACAGCGGCTGCCTAAACCCCCCGTCCCCCGCATGGAGCCGGTGTCCACACCACAGATGTTATGACAGGGTCCCTCGCCGAGCGCCGGGCCTGGCCTGCCTCAGCTGATCTATTTGCTGTTGCGGACTGAAGCACAGAGGTGTCTGCTGTGGCCGACCCCAGCTCGATGAGGGCAGCAGTGTGCAGTTGCATCTCTTGGCTGCAGAGAGTAACTCGCAAAACAGCTGCACATGTGCATTGGTGCAATTACAGTCCTTTTTACGAAGGGAACCTTTTGAAGTAATTTTAGGGCGTTATGAATCTCTGCGTCGACCCACAAGCTGCTTTTTCTGTCTATTAAATCCTAAACATATCGTTTCAAATGATTTAGATTCATTCTGTTCAAGACTCCATAACTGCATAATGCCCTGCTTTCCTTTGACACGAGGGAAAATGCTGTTTTCTGCCACTCATGTCGGCCCCATCTATACGAACAAATGCCGTCACCTTTGTTTTTTATTTTTCCCACTGTAAAACACTGTTTATTTTAGTGAACAATTGGACAGCTCATATTGGCTTAGCTACCAGCCTCTGACATACCATAAACTGTGCACTCACAATAGCAAAGTATTTAAGAGGTTTTAATGATCTATCCTTTGGTGCCCAGAGGGCTACAATTTTAGCAAGAGTGTACATGTGGATTTTACTATGCGCTGAGAATGCCAGACGGCTGATTACAGAATTAAACAGAAGGCTTATTATCATCTACTTGTTTAGTGTGCACCGGGCATGAAGGGTGGTTTTGGTTAACTGTCCACATTGTAAATCCGGTCCAAATTCTTCCTCGGCCTAGCAGACGGCTCCCCGAGTCTGGGCCAATCGGCCAATGGTTTGCTTAAGGTGCTCTTATTAAGTCATCCCGCGGTAGGTTGGATGCAGACCTGGGGGCTGCGGGGGGATTTTGGTCCAGGCCTGACCAGGGTCCTGACTGGAGCAACTTTCTTAAGCGGTCTTCATTCAGGCCAGATACCCTGCATTACGGACAGGGCCAGGCCTCGCTTGACGCATTCCAGGGTAATTAAAGTACTGTAGGGAAAAGGATCAGGGTGTCTGTGCAGAGACATCGCTGTAGTAGCTGCTTTGTCCTATTTTCAAGTTTAATTCATCAGCAATATTCTCAGGGTTATGAAATCCTGAGAAACAAGTAGTACCACAATACAAAATTAGGTATACTGGAACACAATGTTTACATCCGGACGGTGCACAGTTTCCCATGAAGTGATTATGATGCCATAATCATTTGCTCTATCTGCACACATTATTTCCATATCTCTACACATGAATCTCTCCATTGCATCTTTGTCTCCTGGAGCTCAGTTTGCCTGTGGCCCCATTGGAATGTCATCGTGATCTTAGATCTGGCAGCCTGTGGTCTTTTGAGGAAGGAAACATAAATTGCTTCAGCTCCCCAGTGAGAACCACGCGGGCGGAATCCAAAGTTTTTTCCTGTCCTATGAGAAGGGCTCTCGACATTTTGAAATGAGTCTGCGGCTGTCCTGTGACGCAGTAACGATGACCTACCGTGATCAGAGGTGGACCAATTCTTGCTGCATTGGGAAAACCTTCTGCATCACGATTGTTTGCACATGGGCTAAAACAAAAACACAAACTTGCAGCCATAATGGATAAAGGCCATGTGACGTGAGAGCTGTACTACTTAGTAGTAGTAAATGGGTGAACTTTGTACTACAGTCGATGGAATGTACCCTGTTTGTTCTGCCATTTCAATGTTCCAACAGTTAAACCCATTGATAGAAGTTCCTGTGTTGTAACAAAAGTTATAATTTTGTTTCACTAGTGAAGTATTGCACAATAAATGTCCTTTTAAATGTTCTCATAAAACAAACATGAGGAACCGACAGACACAAGGCACCTGTAATTACATAGCAGTATCAATGAGTACCTTGAATAAAAGGCTTTTATCAAAGGGGTCAAGATAAACTCAACTGAGAGCTGCTGTGAGTAGTTTATACCTGATTTTGGTGCAGATAAGTGCAGCGTTGGGGATTCTTTTGTGGCATGGGCCCCCAGTGTTATGGCGGGACATTAAATGGTATGGGTCTCTTCTCCCCCTTCCCAAAGGTGCAAAGTTCAGGTCCAGAAAGTATAAATCCAGACCAAGATTTTGTTTTAACCATCCAGTTGAGCGTAAAGAGTCACAGTCACAGAGTACTCAGAATTATAGATCAATGGTTGATTGGAACAAGATCTTGGTCTGGATTTTTACTTTCTGAACCTGAACTTTTCACCTCTGCCTATACCCCAGCTCTTCGTCCTCTGCCATGGCCTCCTACAGCTAACCCAGCTGCTCCACACTGCCTACCTGAAGAGCAGTCTCACCACTGTTGAACGTCGCTATGGCTTGAGCAGCTTGTCATCCGGCATCATCTCCTCGCTCCATGAGGTATGGCGCCCTCTTGTGACCCTGCCTTCCATGTTACACTTCTTTGGCTCCGACTGATGAACTGGGCTTCTTCCTTCACTGGACGGCCTTGATTTTGTACCATATGCCACGTGCCTTTTAGGGCCGGTGCAGTGGATAGCACTGCTGCCTCCCACCTCTGAGACTAGGGTTGGAGTCTCTGCCAGGGTTTCCTGTGTCTGGTGTTTGCACGTTCTCCTTGTGGCTTTTTGTTCTGGGTACTCCGGTTTCCCCCCACTGTCCAAAAACATGCTGAGGTTAATTGGAGCTGCCAAATTGCCTGTGGGGGTGCATGTGTGCGTGTGCCCTGTGATGGGTTGGCGCCCCCTCCTGGGTTGTTCCCTGCTTCGTGCCTGTAGCCTCCAGGATAGGCTCTGGACCCCCCCCCCCCCCCCACCACAACCCTGAATAGAATAAGTGGTGATGGAAAATGGATGGCTAGAAATGCCTTTTGTGTTTGTAACAATATTCTTAGAAATTTCTAACGGTGACGGGTTAAATTAACATCGTGTGCTTAGAGGGCAGTTTTTCAAACTATTTTTTTGTTGGCAAGCAGTAGTCAGGGATGAAGATTTGGGTGTCATTTGTTTTATTTGCATGTCCTCCCTCTCTGACCCTTGACAGGTTGCACTTTCTCTTCCAGGTAGGGAACACGGTGCTGATCATTTTCGTGAGCTACCTGGGGAGTCGGGTTCACCGGCCCCGGCTCATCGGAGTGGGCGGCCTGCTCATGGCTCTCAGTGCCGTCCTGATGGCTCTGCCTCACTTCCTGTCCCAGCCCTATGCATACTCCGGCTTAGAATGTGAGTACTGTCGCTCCGTCTCTCTCGCTCTGTAGCTAAACACCACCGACGTGCCTTGACCTATTGGCTTTCTTTTGCTTTTAGAGCAGACACATAACTTCACTGCCAGTCTCCGTAGTCTGATATTACTTATTAACTTGTTTTAGATCAGCTGGAGAAAGTACCATTTGTTTACCCTTGGGCGGGAATAGAACACATGCATGATGAAGAAATACCAAGCTTGCTGTGGTAGCTGGGTGGTATTTTCTATGATGGAGCGGGGCCCATTTGGTTTGCCGTTTCAGTGTTAATTTGACAGTAAAGTTGCCTGGTTACCATTCCTGAATTTTACTTGACCAAGATGGCTGCCAAATAGAGTTGTTCAATGTCTCCTTATACATGTTTATTGAAATCATTTGACAGATTACTAGCTGTTGTTTTTTGCCCCCAACATAAATCAGATGGAGCCAATGAGCAGAGCCAAAGGAATTATAATAGATTCTCAGAAGTAGGTTTTGTTTTCAGTCCATGTCTCCTTTTATTACGAGCAGTCGGAATGCCTTGGACGTTTAGAGGGTGGGACCAAAATACTGGCTGCTCTATGATGGCCAAGACACGTGCGTACTTCATGGGGCCAAAATAAGCATCGCGTCTAAGCTGCTGTTTGTCTTCATCTAGCGAGTCGTCAAAGTGCCGTTTCTGATATCAGGCTACTATTTTGTAGGCCGGTCTCTCTCGTGCTCCAAGACCGTAAAAGCCAAATGTGCTATCGAGGTTCAACACTGCCGTGTCCCTCGTATGTGCAGTAGGTAAGCTGGAGATGTGTGAACCTGGGCGGAACGCCACCGACCTGGAGCGGTGCGAGAGGGAGGGGACTCAGCGCCTGTCTGACAGCGGGAGCTTGTGGCTCCTGATGGCCTGTGCCCAGCTGCTGTTCGGTGTCGGCTCTGTACCCATCCAGCCGTTCGGCATCTCGTATGTGGACGACTTTGCTGAGCCGGGGAACTCCTCCCTGTACATCGGTAGCGAGCCCGCCACCTCCATCCCCAAATCCTGCTCACTCGGGCTTCACACGTGGCCGACCCATTCTGATGTTCCCGCGACCTGTCTTCCCAGCGATCCTCTTTGCTGTGTCCGTGTTCGGGCCCGCCTTCGGATACCTCCTGGGCTCCGTGGTGCTGCGGATCTACGTGGACGTAAACAGAACGGGGCCAGGTGCAGTAATTCTGCTGGGAGGCCTCTTGGAGGATACATTTATCAAGCAGACATGTTTATGTTACCTTTCAAGGGCATGAATGGGGGGTTTGTTACCCGTGTTAACAAAGGGCAACAGTCTGTGTGTTAGGTCACCTGTCTTTGTTAAAATGCTAAGCAATGCACTTTGGATCTTTGCAAAGGGTGTGTAATTGGTTTTACAGAGAGACATGTACATTCAAGTGACTGAAGCTTAATTTGCCAAAGTGTATTGGTATGTGTTCGTATTCACATATCCCACCATGCTCTTGGTTAAGACATACACACACACACATACAGAGGTGAGATCAAAGCTTGCAGTCTGAGCATAGTGTCAGCCATTCAGCCAGCACCCCACTGCATTTTTCAGGGGGTTAAGGGCCTTATGCAAGGGCCCAACAGAAACGTGACTATTCTGCCAAGCAGAGGATTTGAACTGGTACCCTTTTGATGACAAGCATGGAGGCCTAACTTGCTGAGCCACATACCAATTCTTAGCTGTAGGCCTGTCTATAGCTACCTTATATCAACAGATCTGAACACTAATGAGCTGAATCAACAGGGCAAAGGAACATTCCTGCACCGTGTCGCCCCCCCCCCCCCTTCAGGTTCTTATATGAACTTTGTCCCCTGCAGCTAAGGATCTGAACCCTGCTGACCCCCGCTGGGTAGGTGCCTGGTGGATGGGCCTCCTCATTTCCTCGGGGTGCCTGTTCCTCACCTCCATCCCCTACTTCTTCTTCCCCAAGGACATGCAGAGGGAGACTAATGTAAGTTAATGACCTTTGACCTCTGACCCTTCACACGGCAGGGTGCCACGCAGACTTTCATAAAAATGCTCCTGGAAGATGCTAGAATGGAATTCTTTATCCATCCCCATGGGAGAATTATCTTTTCACCAACCTTCTCTCCATGAGACACCTACACAGATGAGAGCAAGCTTGGGGGGAAAGGGGGTCACAGTAAGGGGTCAGCACCCCTGGAGCTGAGGGTTAAGGGCCCAATAGTGTTGTCTATAATCGAATCCACTGACAAATAATGTAATAAAGAAAAACGGACCAGTTCAGATTCCAGTTGTGTGCCAACTAACCGCAGGAGATTTTTAGTGTTTACGCCCAGTTAACACATTACAATGGGCCTGACTGTAAAAATCATATCAAAGTGAATGAAGTTCCGGATGACGGCCAGGGAACTCTACACGGGCACCGCCTGGAAAGCAAATAAATATTTTTGGAAGGAAAAAAGTTTCCCCCACATTTTCTTGCAGGAACGTTCCTGGAAATCTCACTGTTTTTGTTCTGTGCTTCTTTGTCAGGCAGCTGGGCCCGAGAGCAGCAATTTGAAAGCGGCCCAAAAGACATCCAATGACTCGCTGATCAACTTTCTTAAGAGTAAGACAGACAGTCAAAGATCTGCCTGTGCTGCGCGTCGACGCGCTTAATGCCGGTTCTGCCTAGTTAACCGGACAAGGCCCAGAGCCCTGACCGGCACCTGACCCGGCCTTATCCTCACCTGCCCCCAGTGTTCCCCCGGTTCTTCGTGCGCTTGTTCCTGAGTCCGTTCTTCCTGCTCCTGGTCCTGGCCCAGTGCTGCTTCTCTTCAGTGATCGCCGGCCTCTCCACCTTCCTCAGCAAGTTCCTCGAGTTTCAGTACAGCACCACCGCCGCCTACGGCAACCTTCTCATCGGTGAGTAACGTGATGGCCAGGCGTGGAAGAAACCCAGTGTGTGATTTACAGATTCAGGGGTCGTCCTCCTCTGGGCTGTCTGTCCAGCATGTTGATGGTCAACTAGAGCTACACTCCAGAACATTCTGTAAAATGTGCCTTTTTCTGCACTGTGAGAGGCTTACTCCCCCGCTCTGAGGACCACCCCCACCTAAAGATTCCACCTCCCATACCTCCTAACGCAGGGGCCATCAACCTACCGGCTGCGGCCCTGGGGATGCTGCTAGGGGGCATCATCATGAAGCGTGTAGGCCTCTCCATGAAGGCCATACCGCGGTTCGCCAGTGCCGTCCTCCTTCTCTCCATCTTGCTGTGTGTGCCCCTCTTCTTCACGGGCTGCTCCACCCAGGATGTCGCCGGAGTCAATGTCGATTACGGACACCAGGCGGATCGGCACGGCGGTAGCGGGTCAGTCGGCCTGGTTAGGGTGTCCGTGCTTGCCGTGTGTGTGTGTGTGTGGGGGTGTGTGGGTGTGGGTTGGTGTGTGTGTGTGTGTGTGTGTGT
>JAAGVU020000043.1:2871498-2888159 GCA_011763525.2 Mormyrus iriodes | reverse complement strand
TGTGTGTGTGTGTGTGTGTGTGTGTGTGTGTGTGTGTGTGTGTGTGTGTGTGTGTGTGTGTGTGTGTGGGGGGGGGCACCACCTTGCAGCTCTAACAGTGAAGAATGGCAGACCTGAATAACAAGTTGCAAGTGGTAAAAATGGAGGACAGCACTCACAGGCTGCTTCAAGACTTGACTCAGCCCTTAAAGCCACCAAAATTTAGCAAAAAGTTTGTAAATCATAGGAAATCCATAGGAGACCAGCTGATTTCCACAGGCTGGGATGTGTGAGGTCTTGATATGTTACATAGGACAGTAACGTCAGCTCCTACAGGGGCCTACAGAGACAGAGGAGCAGGACATATTTTCAGCGTGCCGGCTGGTGGTGGTGGCTTTGCTTTCACATGCTGGATGGGGGCAGAGCTCAGCCTGCGGTGTAAGGAGTTTGACACTCCCATACTGCAGTGGCTGGGCTTCCGTCTGACATAAACATAACTGATGGCACAATGTTCAGTTCCGTTATGAAATAAGTTTGGTTTCCAGACACGCAGATGGATCCTGGCTGTGTCCAGCACTGCGTTCATCCCTGGCTTGTACCGACGTGCCGTGTACATGATGCGTTTCAGGGCTCGCGATATATCAGCTGTAGCCTGGGGGAGCATCAGGTCTTTTCAAGAAGATAAAAATGATTTGAAATTCGAAGATTCTATTGTAATTGTGTTACATTACTGACTTCCAAAGCTGAAGCAATACAAATATGAAATTAATTATATGTAAAAGGTGTAAACGATACAAAAAAGGAGTAAGTTATATATAAAAGTAAACATATCGAGGTAGTCATAGGTAATTACACAACGAATCACCAGCGTGGTGATAGTACACAGACCGCCTTCGCAGCCACCCTGATCCGTGCCTGAGTTCAGTACAGGTTGAAGCAATCCCTGGTTCAGCTGGTGCTTCTCTGTAGGTCCTTTAAGTCCCCCACCCCCAGTTAGCATGCTGTGTTAGTCCCAGAAGCATTGCCCCCCCCCACCCCCTCACTGATAAGACCCCCCTAGGGGTCTGCAAGCATGTTTCCAGAAAGCTTTTGGTCACACTGTCCAGAAATCTACCAGAAAAAAAAATGTTTAGAAGATCTTATGGATTTGTTCCGGTGATTTTTAGGGGCGTTATCCCCGTTTTGTCTGTGGCTGGTTCTTTTTTTAGCTGACAGTGGGAATGGAGACAATGCCCCAGGCTTTCTGGAACGAAAGCAAAGCTGAATTTTCCTTCTCCTCTAAATAGATCTCGTCCGTTTTGCATCTCGAACTGCTCCTGTTCGGACACCGCTTTCAACCCCGTGTGCGGCTCGGATAACAGGGAATACATCTCCCCCTGTCACGCGGGCTGCACTGCCTACTCCTTGGACCCAGAGAATCCCCGCAAGATCCAGGTGAAGGACCTTCACAGCATACTGTCGCTGACTGATCGAAGGCGGAGCAGATTTACCGGCCCGTAAATTGCAGGCTGCTTCATGAGACGCTCCGTTTGAGGTCACTTCACTGACCCGTTGTAACCCAGGGGAACTTTGATGTTCCCAATCAAAACAAGGTTGCTTCATCGACCAGGCAGAGCCAAAGGGTTTAACTGACTGATAAGACTAATTGGCTTACTCACCAGCCAAAGCTTGGCTGTTTCACTGGCAAATGAAAGCCTCATTAATTCTTCATGACCTCGGAAAATCATACCTCTCTTTATACCTGCGGAATTACTTAAGACTTAAAAAGCATACACTCCAGAATCCGTACTGTGCAGCGAGTTTTACATTAACATTTTGAAATTAATACGCTAACTAACAAAGGATTTTTAATACTGATCTGCCACTGGTAAGGTTCTCTATCGGAACAAAATGTACCAGGACTAATTGGGCTCTGTTGGATTCAATTAGCCATTCAAACCAAACACCAGGTGACTTATCTCGCCGTTTTATATGCGGATTTGATGGAGAGAGATGTAAGTGCAAAAGAAATAATAATAAAAAAAAGAGCTATGAACTATTAATACCCCGACCTGAATGCAATTTTTTCGAAAAGTCTTTTAAAGCTTAAATCTAAACTTCTCCTTTTCCATGCCTAGGCTTATAATGTCTGCCACTGTATCCAAGATGGAGATGATGTTGGCAGTGCCCGGCCGGGTTCCTGTACCAACAGCTGCCCACACTACCTCCTGCCAGTCATGTTCCTCATCTCCCTGGCTGGTTTCATCGCCAGTCTTTCCCACAACCCTGTCTACATGATGGTGTTGCGGTACGGTCACGCTCTCCAATTTCCACATTAGAGGTATAGGGTTATAGTGATGCTCCAGGCTGCTGCTAATCTGCTGATCCTCGTCTTACCTTACCGGCTCCTTCTTATTCACTAAATTCGTAGCTCTCTACCACCACCCAGCTCATTGCTACCTGAAGTTCCCTACTTAGTAACTTTGACCGTGATAAATCATGGATTACTGTGCCTATTTCAATGCCCTCATCCCCTGCACAGTGACAAGGAGTTGCATATTTTTCAATTTTAGGACCGTGCCGCAAGAAGAAAAGTCTTTCACAATAGGAGTCCAGTTTCTGATCATGAGGGTGCTCGGTGAGTCGCAGCTGATGTGAATTTTGAAACTGCATTTGTTTTTGAGTTGTTTTTTACTGTTAATAACCGGAACAGACTGACAGATGCCATAATCCCTGACTACCTTTGTTAGATTATGACTTCTCAGAACAGGCTGACGAGCTCACGAGAGCAAATGTAAAATGTACAGTTACATCTTCCCCTAGTGATGATAAGCTAATTTCAGCTCTGTTAAAGATGCAGAAATGAATGGGCATGCAGAATATGAGCGAATGGTAAATGCATACCCCAAAGAAATGGCACCTGGAGGTGTCTGTTTGCCAGGAACCGCATTCACTCTCGTGTCCTTATTAAGGCAGAGGTCTGGTTTATGGTCACAAAACTATTTCTGATTTGCAACCTAAATGTTGCAAGCTGAAAGTCCGATTGTGCAGCCTTTCCAAAAAGCATTGGGGATGATGCTTAATTTTTGAATGAATGTCCAGCTCTTTTTGAGTACTAAACTAACTGCCTGAGCCTCTGTAGGCAAAGACATTACCAAAGCAAACCAATGAGTAGAAAATCCCATCATGAAAAGTTCTTCTCCTGTATCCAGCCTGGTTGCCAGCTCCAGCCATATTTGGGATGGTTATTGATTCTTCCTGTATGTGGTGGAGGCAGACCTGTGGCACGAAGCTGGGTTCCTGCGGTTACTATGACAACAACCTCCTAAGAAACAGGTAGGACTATGCCGCTCTGCTCCTGTGACGATGTATGTCCTGAGAAAGAGGTCACCTCCAAATGAAATGCCACGGAATGAAGTATGGGATGGGGAGATGAATCTCATTCCCATTTGTACTCTTCCAGGTACCTGGGCCTCCAGGTGGCTTTGAAAGCCATGGGAATCTTCTTCCTGGGCATGGTAGGCTGGAAGATACAGCATACCAGGGACTACAGCTTGGAGAAGAATTCGGAAGGTCCTGTGTGATCCCGGCCCAGTTCTTCCATAAAGGGACCATAGCTTTATTCTGCAAGACCGTGGCTGGTGCAGGTCACGGCATACTATATCTTCACCTTCCAAAGCCTGTCCTTCTTCCAGGAGAAGAACAACACTTAGCTCAGTTGGATTTTATTGAAACATGGACGCACGCACCCTAGACACCAAACGCAAATGTGCCTTGTGGAGTGACACCTCACCACACTTAAGGGAAATCATGTATGATCGGCTGGGCAATTTATAAATTTTGACTCTCAGGGTGCTCCGGCATCGAGGCCATTGCCCTCGGTGTCCAGAAGGCAGCCTGTTTGGCCATTTTAACACGCTTCTCTTGCCTCATTGGATTCCTCGTGGTAAGAAAAGTGTTGCTGTTTAGTGAAACACTTTTACTGTTCACAAAGTACCTAGGTGCCTTTCACGTACAAACTATTTGTAGGCTCACTGTCACTTTAGAGGGCGATATCTGGATATCACGAGATACGTGAACTCCATCACATGCCAATATACCACGTCTGTAGCAGACTGCATTGCTGTATGTATATATATATATATATATATATAGTGTACATAATATTTCAGGAGGCTATGATATTCTGTATTTATGCATTCTGTGTTTCTGTAAACTATTTTTATCCATAGTGTTGTCTTTAAACCTGTACCTCAGCATATTACACATGTACTGGATAAAAGAAGGATCACAAAAAGCGCATTCAGTGCATTTATTGCAAAGACTGATCCTGTTGCATATGCCCACATTAGAAGAATTAGTAATGTTGGCAACACTTAAGGCCATGTTTTTAGTAATCCATAAAAACATTCATGATGCATTATAATGCATTCATAAAGCAGCATAAACATGGCTATACATATTTATAAAAAGGCATAACACATTATAACCATGGTTATTATGCATCATGACTGCCTTATGAAGCTCTCATCTGTAATGCACTATAGATACCTTTATAATGCAGTACAAAGCATCCTTAATGCTTATACCCACCATTATAATGTATTATAAAGGTATCAATCCAACAAGAAGCCCCAAACCTTGGGGGACCCACACAAATGCGTGGTTTGAGTGGAGAAAAAGGGTGCTGATGCTCCCGTTGACAGGAGGTGAACAGGGTGGCTTTGTGATACGCAGGGTGTCAGGAGCCCCCCCGCATGAGGCGGCTTTGTTGATCCGGTTCGACACCGTGTTGCTCTGCCATTCACAAAAATGCATCAAGGAGGTGAACCATCAGCCGTCCTCTGCTGTCTGGCAAAACGCCAAAAAATATCAACATGTGGAAAAATTGAGGGGCAGCAATGAAAGGCTTCAGAATATTTTTAAGCAGAGATGCTTTTCATATTCATAAATATTAAAATGTTTGTTCTATAACCTAGAAGCAACTTGTTTTTACTAGTGTGTCTTATCAGGAAGCAGATCAGTGTTATAATCAAGCTTAGTATTTAAATATATAGAAAGAAAACATTTGTAAAACCAAGAGAGAATTAAATACATATGAAGAGGTTCTTTTTGTATAGGGATAACTGTCACCAATGAAAACGCTGTATACAGTTTGTGCTTGTGCTGTATATTCCCATTTTTGTATTACCTTCAAAACGACTATTTTTGGACGGTATTCGGATTTTTTAGTGTCAAAAAAATTCATACGTGCGAACTGCCTTCAAAGGTTTGACACCTGAGCCCATATTTTTGTCTTGTTGAGCACGAGAAAGCGGAAATGAAGGGAAGACGAGCAGCACCATCTTTTTTCTCACTTTTAAAGTTCAAGGGAAAATAACATTAACCAGAGGGAATGCAAACAGAAACATACTCTTAAAAATTGCATCGCATGTAAAATTATTCACTGGCAGCAAAGTCGCAGACATTTTGGCTACCGATACATATTTTGCTATACATTACAGCTTAAGGTTAATTAGCGTGCGCTAAAGACAGGCAGCCGTATGGATGACGTCACCCATACGAACGGCGGACGGACAGACTGAGAGGTCGCGCATGCGCAGAGTGGCGACCCGGAGCTGGCAGGCGAAGCGGTGCAGCGCTCCCGTCGCTCGGCCGATAGAAGCGCATCTCCGCACATCCCAGCGAAACCCACACTGATCATCCCTGTCCCAGAAATTTAAATTCCAAAATGTCTGTGGGTAATGACTTCGGGAACCCATTAAGAAAATTCAAACTGGTTTTTCTGGGCGAGCAAAGCGGTAAGCCGTCTTTCATTATTATTAACCGTGCTTAATTTTCCGTAGATAAATATGAAAACTGGCATTCACCTGCTATGGGTAATTAAATGTGTTGACAGTTGTGTGGACATAGATAATTTAATGGAAAGGTATTTTTAAAACATTATTGTATCAAGAAATACAACTGTACAAGTTTATTTTTATCACTTTATTGCACGTTTTGGAATTTGATTAGTCATGAAGCAAAGCGTATAAATTCAATTTTTTTTGTAAAGCACAAGTTTACTGCGAGAGAGCATTTGTTAGAACGACTTATTCTGAAATGACTTTGAGGATATGGAAAATCGCAATATTTGCAATACGACTTTTAAAACGTGCTTTTGCCCCACTGATGACAACATAGGTTTGATTGTGTCTTTTTGCGCAGTCCTTACATAGACAGGCTTAATTTTTAATTCTGGATAAGACTGCCGCACTTCGATATTTCATTGATACGTGCAGTCGTGCTTTGAAACGTGTTTTGCGATGTTATTTTATTTCGCAAGAACGGGCTATAGGATATATGCCCGGCAAATAAATAATTAAATGGCGGTGAGTGGAGACACACCCAGTTGCCACTGTCTGGAATAACTTGTTATAGCTGCAGTCTTCCTCTCTCTGGTAATCGCAGGGCTCTAAGTTTGCGCGCTGACTGTGTTGCCTCAAGCCGATAGATACATACCGCTGCTTAAGCCACCGGCATTTTCTAAAAGCTCCTTTGTCGGCCTGTACATTATCTATATGCGTGTATTTAAACCCCTGCCTTCGCCTTCGTCCCCCGCCCCCCGCAAAGATCAGTTTTGTTTCCCTTGCTTACTAGGTAGACATTTTCACCAGTGTTTAAGCTCATTGTAATTCACTGCCGGCTGGAAATGAATGTCGATAAGCTTCCGAAGGAAGGGTTTCTCTCCCTGGAGAATCAAATCACTCTTTTGTTTTTTTTTTTCTTTTGGCACCCCCTTTCTGAATCGGTTTGTGTGAAGGAGGGAGGACACTGTCTGATCGCAGCTTTTGGGGAGCCTATGCATCTTTGAATAAATCAGGGCAGTTAATGCAGTTCCCGTCAATAGCTGCTGATCAGCTGGGAAATCTGTGCTACTTATCAACGCCTTTCCTCCCTGGTTTAAAGGTACCCAGCAGGGAGACACAGCATCATGCAGAAGCTTCTTTGTGACGTCTGTGCCTGTGAACTAAGGGAGAATCTGTATCCAGATGTAGATGCATTTTTGGGCGTCTTGGGTAGTGTGGTTTAAAAACAAGCAACTGTAACTTAGGGTTGCAAGTCTAGGTCCCAGTCGAGGCCTTGAACTGGCACTGTCAAGTAAGGTATTTCACCACAATAAGTCCAGGAAAAAAAAGCATGAGTCATGCCAGCCAAGGAACTAATTTAAAATGTAAAGTGCCACAGAGAATTGTGAACGTCTTGCCAAGGCGGATTTTGCTAAAGTGCCGTTATTGCGATGGCTTATTTTCCTTTTATCGGCTCGCCAAAACTGGATTTCATGCAGGGTTTAGCTACTTAAAGGCAACGCTTATTGTAAACAAGTAAAGAGGCCCATGAAATATTGACATTACATTTCACTGAAGCTCTCAATTCAGAGCCATTTATATCAAACACAGCTGGGTATTTTGCTGCCTTAACACTGATGACAGTTGGGGAGATGTATGAGACCGTGCCCTGAGAGGTCAGGGCTGAGCTGGAGATGACATTTGGAAGCAGTGGGAACGCTGTCCTTGGTGCTGAGCCTCTGGCCTGCAATATGGCTCTAGCGGTGCCCAGTACACACATTAGAAGGGAACTGGACCTGGCCAGGTCAGGTTGGCAGGCTTTGTGCATTATCACAGGATGGATGCCCGGAGTTTGATTGGCTGTGAGGAGATACGGGGGTGATGGAGGGGGGGGGTATCTCTCTGAGGATGTACCTCACCACTGCAATCAGTGTTTGGGCAGCCGTGGTTCCGGCATGACGACATCATTAATCAGAGTGAGTGACACTGCGCGGGCTTGTGGTGCTGAGCAACCCTGCAGCGGCAATGCAACCCCGCCAGCCGACGGTGCCGTGACCGCTAATCAGTAACATGGCGGGGACCGTCTGGGGGGTCCACCCTATCAACCTGAAACTCCTCCTGCTGCCTGAGATAAGGCGATGTACCAGTGAGCCCCCCCCCCAACATCTTTTACGCAGACATCTCTACTTCCCGGGAGGACTTCCCTCACAAAAAAATCTGCATTTTTCACACATTCCCAATCCTTGGTTTTACATCATGGTATTCGGTCCTTGCAGGTGAGTGGATATTTAAAAATGACAGTTAATAACAGAACAGCCAATCAGGTATATATATCAAGGCCTGCTTGTGACGAATTTACATATTGGAATTAATTGGATAATTGAGGATTGTGATTAGAAACCCCCTCGACACTAAATCAAACATGTGATAGCACCCAGTACTGGTGCTGTCTGCTAATTAACCATGGACATGTGATCATGTGATGTGAACAGAAAACATCTCAGTGGAACAGCAATAACCCGCCACCCTCCAGGGAGGTTAACAGAGAGCAGTGTGCCCGCCCCAAACCCAACAGTACAGACCCTGGGCCCGACAGACAAAGACGTCGCCTTGTCATTCTGTTGCCGACCGTGCTCAGCTGGTTCGCTGTGCAGCCCGTGGGAGGGTTTGTGTCAGGGGACAGTTGGGTTCCTTGCCTCTGCCGTGTCCTGAATATTTCGGGCATAGCTTTCGGTACCTTATCTCATCCAGTCCTTGGTTTTGGGAAGCATTCATACCCAACCCATGTCTCTTTGTCCTAGGCCACATGGGTAGTCCTTAACCATTACTATCTAGTTTTGTTACAGCCGAATGTTAATCTCAGCGCCACCATCCCCCCAGTAGCAACAGACAATGAAATCGAAAACAAGCATCCTTGTTGTTTCTTAACGATGACTTATCTCGCACCCAAAATGGCCTTAAATACTGAACTCTGCCACCTTCTATATCTAGTATTTTTTCTCCAGAGGAAACTGCTTAGTTGAATATCTGAACTTGGCTCTGCTAAGAACTTTGCTAGAGATTAAAAATGGCCGCCAGCCCACAGTCTTACGTCACAGTCACCTCTGTGTGATACAAGCTGAAATGGATTGAAAAGCAATCTATTGAGAAAGTCAAATGGGAGTTTTTTTTGGGACATGCTCACATGCAGACCTCCTCTCCTCTGCCGTTTTCATGTGCCTGGCCGTGTCTCACTGTAGCTTCTGGTAGGCAGCGGGTCTTAATTATACATCAGCGGTGGGGTGGCGTTACGGCTGCTGAATCCGCGCTGTCTCCCGGCGGGAAGCTCCCCGGGCTTCTCCTGTTTGTGTCTCTCTTCTTTCTGAAATTCTCAGAGATTCACTCCAGTTTCCTTCTCTCCCCTCGTATTCCTCCACCCCACAGCACAGCCCAGAGAATAAACCAGCTCTTCAAAACTGTTTTTTGTCACTGAGAAAATGTCTTCTTGCGTGTGAAGCATCGTTATCCAGTATATAATAGCCTGTAGTGGAAGAAGTATGTGACCTTATGCATTTCCTCAGTGCTGAATCCCTTGTCTGGCCTTACTGGTGTATGAGCAGGGTATTCGTCCTGTTAAATTAAACAGCATAATAGCAGGTCATCTATGGACCTCATCCAATTATTTAGCCAGGTGAACTCCCAGTCCATCGTGGTGCCACGACTCCTTCGTTTAAATAAGCAGGACTGAGGTTTATTCCTGATAATAGAGGTGATAGATCTTAACGGGGATGACAAATCTTTGGTAGAGGGTAATATGTTTCCCCTGCTTTTTGCCCTTTGATAAACCATTTCGGCACAGATTTAAAGGCGGGGAAAACGAGTCGATATCGGTGCAATTTGTTTTGCACGGCACCGGGTAATTTGAAGGGAGGCTCTATTTGCACAACGCAGACAAATATAGCATCTAAAGGTGGACTAGCTACCCTTTCATTGGTGTCTTTTTGCAGTATTCCTGCTTATTTACGTGAAGCATTAGGCACATTACATTATTCATCAACTCCTCGGACGCTTTTCTGAAAAGCAGCTTTCATGCTCCTGCGTTTTTCTACCTTATAAGGAGAGCCCCTCCCGGGATTGGAACCCGCTGCTTTCTTTATGGCGAGTCCCTTTCTTTAATCACGGTGAGACTTTCTCCTCCCGGGCACGACCATTGATTTCCATTTGATGTTGGAACGGATATTAAATTGTAACCGGCTCTAAAATGGTCTTTGCTTGTAATATATATTTTTCACTCCCGTTTACCTTAAGAATAAGAATCCAGATTCAAATTCTTCTGATTTTTTTTCAGGCATGCGGTAGGATGTGCTGTTCTGCTTTGGGGGTAGTAGCTCTATGACGGTTTCTTTGAGGCTGATTGCTTGCCTTGTGTGTTCAAAGGCCCTGGTCCCCCCCCGCCCCCATTTTACCCCATATCTCGGGCTAGAGGCACTGGGAAGTGCTCCCTCACTGATTCCCTACCCCAACAGCTCAGCAGCAGCGTTTGTTAGCCATCGATCAACTCTGTTGGAGAATGTCACATTTATCACGGAGCTCAGTCACGGTATAGTCACTATCCTCTGACATGTCTTATTATTTCATTATAAATGAAAACAAAATGGAAGACTAGAGCAATGCAACCTCTCCTGCATTTCAAATTGACTTGCTTTGCACTGCACAGTGTTTAATACATCAAATGTTTCATAGCCAGAGTGAGCAAACTTGGTGATGTTCTGTGATGAATGTATGGACTCCACTGGTGCAAATTCTTCATGATGATAACATCCTCCCTATTAAATCATGTTTATCAGCCAGTAGCTAAACTGTACGTCCCCTGTACTTGGCTTGTTGCTAGGGGATGGTATGGATTGAGTTATCGGACAGTCATTGGGTATCCTAACCTCACGAGGGCACCCACTGGGTGGTGAAGTCTTATGATCAATGATGCTAATGTCTTCTTTTCTGATGTATGTATTCTGATATATTGTATGTATGAAGTATTTCACATATGCATCTAAGCTGAGGCTGATGCAAGAAGGGCCATCTTGAAGTGCTATCCAAATGGGTGAAATTGACATGAAACATTTCACTTTTTGTTTACAGAAATGAACAATCAAACAATTTTCCTGTATTTCACCCCTCAGTTCTTAAAGGTCATCATCCAGGCATTCATTTTCAATCACCGCTTATCCAGTCATGGTCGTAGCCATCCAGAGTTTGACGGCCGGCTAACATTCAACGGAAGAACCATGGTGTTTCCCAGTGTCAGGTTCTGTATGGATTGTTTCATCACGGCTCATGGGGGCACTGTTCCTTCTTTCCTTCAGTCAAATACGGATTGTGATACCTATGTGCATTAATATTGAAAGAGTGAAAGGTTGTGCTGCATTGACTATTAAGATATTGAACATATTGATTATATAACTCCTTCTTAATAAGTCACAAAGAGAAAGTGCAAGGTTGACAAAAAGACCTCAGCACTAAATTCTGTGTTGACACAGGTTTCATTGGTCACTGAGGTACGATTGTCACAAAGGTCTGGCAGCACTAATATTTTCCCTGTGCTCAACCAATCAACTGATGTATTTATGGGGGTGCCACTAACCATTGCGATAATTACCGCGTAACAGCCGTTGTTCTCATGCATTCATGTGGCCCATTAACTGGTTAGCAGCTGCTCGGGGCAATATGCATAATTGTGTGGAGTTTTTTTGTGGTGAAACAGGCGTCAGAATAGTGATGCATGGAGTGTTACTCAGCAGTTTTCAGGGGATATCCCAAATAGGCCCACTACTTCCAGGTGTCTCGCCATTGACAGAACATTGAGTTTGGACCGGCTGAGAACCCAGTTCTTTTACTTAGCAGACGCTTTTGTCCAAAGCGATGTACAAGCAAATAGCACATTACAAACATACGGCTGATTAGCGTTTGGGGTAGGGGATTGGGGTGTAGGTTTACCAGGCAAGAGATGAGGAGGAGCCAGGATGCAGGGTTATATCCTACTCTGAATGGCTGGACTACATCTAGAGATAACTTTGAGCCTTCTTCATTTCACATCTCATTTCACTTCTCCAAGCGGAGCGCTCTGCCTCTGATGGAGGGCCTGGCAGCTGGGCTGCAGCCATCCCCCACCGGCCATGGCTATTGATCGAGCCCACCAGTTTGTAATGGCAAGTAATTGGTCATAAGCTCCCATGTGAAGGCCATCCCAGGCTTCATGACTAACACAGAACAAATACCTTCTTTCTTCACACACTGCTTGTACTCACTGCTGCCTGGATGTCACATGGGTGTGTCTAGATCAATCGGGGAATAAGAGGCATCTTCATAAATACTATTGTACAATGTTCTGACTCGAATGCACTAATATGCTCCCAAGTACAAGACTGCTCAATAAAATGTTTATGGGGCAGCTTGACTATGATCTGCCATTTCATATGTTCGTCCCATAAAACGAGCACTGTATCAGTGAGAAAATATGCAGCGGCTCAGCAAGGGAGCAGTATTGCACTGAATGTTCTAGAAATCAGCCATTCGTGGCTGACAAGTCAACGTCCTGGATCCAAAGCTGCTCACCTTCCACCTGGTTTATTTCCAGTGCTGTCTTTCATTTACCTTCATGGTGCCATTCTCATCCAGTAAGATTTCACTGGTGTGCACTGGTTCTGGGTCTCCAGTGAAACCAGGACCTCATTTATAACACACTAGAAGTTTGGTCCCAGCATATAATTTTTTCATGGTTACACTTCTCATATTTATACATCACAAGGACTTTTCTTCTTTATTCTCCTTAAAATGAGCCTGTAAATGCATCACTGCACAGAAGCCTCACTGCAGGGGGTGCCAGCATTCTCAAGTCATTATAGCACCTCTCCCACGTCTCCAGATATCAGGCACCTCCATACCTCCACCCAGCAGAGCCTCTGGCTAATGGGTCAGCCTGACTGACTGAGGGTCTTAGCTTGTCAGACCAAAGGATGTTTTTTTTTTTTCAAATCTCAGAAGTCAGAAGCACATTTTTGTAGACTTATGCAAAATAAACAGTCTCTTTCCAGCTCAGAGGAGATGTGAGTTCAGTGACGATTGCAATCATTTTTTTTTTGTAACTAACTTCTTGATGATCAGCCCTGATTTACCACATCAGCATTACTGATGGTAATAAGATTCAAACGTGTCTTCCATTGTGCGTAAAACCGAACCTTCTACCGGGCACCTGCACTGGCCAAGAGCAGCTCCTTTTTTCCTCATCAATCCGGCGGGTGCAGAGTAACAGTAAACCTGGCATGAAGCCTCTGTGTTTGTGGGGGGAGGGAGGTGCAGGGTTCATCCTCAGGGGGGCCGTGAAGCGGCTCACAGGGGGAGTTATGGCAGCAGTCGTCTCGTCCATCAGGGCTAACCGGAGAACCTGAGGCAGGCCCAGGAGGCTGCTCTTGTATCATGGTGACACTAAGCGGGTTTCTGTATCTGTGGTAATGGTAATCACTCCTTCAGCTCATGGTCGGTAAGGAGGTCCCCGGCACTGGTGAAAGACAATTGGGGAGACCATTTAAAACTCTTGGGCGAACAAGGGACATTTTGGCCTCAGATTTCTTCTGATTTTTTGGTGATTCTGAGAAAATGACAGTCTACCATTGTGTTGTTTGTCATGGGAAAAAATGTCTGATTCACTTGCTTGGTTTATGTCCACAAATCATCCTTCAGAAGAGAGGCCAGGCTCTCTCTCCTGCTCTCCAAGGGGCCCCTGCTGGACTTTGATCTGCCTTATACCTTGATAGGCATCATCCCTCACTACAAATAATAATCCAATTAAAATCTCCTTCTCATCACAGGGAGATGGGCTAATTACTGGAAGTTGGGCATAACACGGTGTCCAATTGGGTTTGTTCTGACACTTTTACGTCCCGTTGTTTGTAAGACTGTGGCCGCCACCAAGCAAAGCACTTGGCCTTTATATGGCTATTCTCCACATGGACAGTGCTGCATGCAAAGGCAGTAAATAACCAAAGTAGCTTACTGAGAAAAAAGTTTTGCCCTTAACTGCTGAAACTCCGGCATTTAGCCACCTCTCTAGCTCCACTGTGTGTGCTGGGTCTTTAGGCATGTGATGAAGGCCGCCCCCTAGTGGTACCCCAGGGAATCTCATCAAACCACTGTTTTGGTTTCCAAGGGCAGATCTTCAACTTGACAGTGATTTCTGTGGAAGGCATTCAAGGTCAAGTAAACATCAAGAATCCATTCTTATATTGTTTGTGCTTTTAATTGCATACCCATATTGATCTGCAACCATATTGTGAATGTTGTAAAGTGTACACATTTGTCAGAAAAAATCTGTTTGTTCTAACCACCGTCTTTCTGTCAGACTAATTTCATAAGAATGTCATTTTATGATAACATACATACAATGCTGAGGTATAATGTTGTCAGCAGGCCTACAGGGAAGATCTTAATTTGAATTTGTGTCACAACACTGTCATCTGCTCAATGCGTCTGTCATTTAGATCGCGCACATTATCTAAGGCCGAGATGAGTATCTCAATGTGTCGTTTAGCTTCGCCACTCAGTAGACTTTGGGAATTGTGGGCTTTATTTGGGATGGCCTCCTGTCTCAGACGGGGAATGTTTTGGATGAGATGGTTTCTGCCACAGATGGGGACAGAAGATATGAGAAACTTGAAGACTCGTCTTGGCCAGTCAAACAGGCCTGGATGAATCGATGGGCTTTTAGAAAGATCCCTGCTATGATATCATCTAACAACCTTTGAATTAAAAGTCTATGTTTTTACTAAAATGGCTTCCTGGAGTTTGACTTGACATAGAAGTTGGTCTGCAGGGATTGAGTTTATAATCTATAGATCATGGAATTTTATGGACAAAACATAAAACTCGTTTCAATTAAAAGCAACTCGTGTTCCTGTCCTGCACATACAGCTCTGCAAAAAAGAGACCATAGCAAAATTTTCAGTTTCACTCATTTCTTCATTTATGAGTATTGTGTCTGTATAAAATATAGATTTTTTTGTAAACTCCAGCCTAGCTCTTCCCTGCTCCTCACTGATGAAGGGCTTCTTCCTTGCTTTATGGGTCTTCAGTCCTGCTTCTAGTAGCCTGTTATGAATTGTCCTAGCAGTGAACTTCACACCACTTAATGTTTCCATTCTTTTCGAAAGTCACTTGAGGTCATCCTCCAATATATGAGGCACTGCCAGATAACTTGACAGTCATCTCTAGCATTACAAAGTTGCTTCTGCCCTATACCTGACTGGTTTTTGGTTATTGCCAATGTCTCCTGCTTCACCTTATTCTTGTGTACTGCTGTCTTAGAAACTTTGAACCTGGAAGGAGCCTGCCTCACAGTATAGCCTTCTGCTAGCAGAACCAGGATTAAACCAGGATTTAAAAATGCAGATTATTTAAAAATACAGAGTGGTCTCATAATTCTTTCCAGAGCTGTATATGAGTGTAGAAACCTAAAAAGGCCTTCCTCTTTAAATCTCTGAAAGTGCATAAAGGAGATTGAAAGTGGATTGGAGTGCTTGATTGAAAGTGAAACCTCAAGGCAGCACCCTTGCCATGCTATTCAGAGTGACCTGGCCTGGACATCCTTGAAGTTTCTCTGTCGGAGATCTTAGGCAGTCTAACATCCAGGACAGCTAAACACGTACATGTGTAAGTGCCTCAATTTGTCGTCTTCGATGTTAGGGGATGTACGCTTTGAAACGGTCTCTTTATTCCCTTTTTGTTCTGGCCTGGTTCCTCTTTCCCATCATTCCGCAGAATCGCAGCTATGAAGTTCTAAGCAGTTACTCAGCATTACTTTGAGCACAGCGGTTGCTTAGTTCTTTCTCCTGGGTTAGTCACGCAGTACCTTTGAAGTGCTGCTTCAGGCCCAGTCAGATACAGACTCTATAGCTGCCAGAGAAATTTTCCACATTTTCTGAGCTCAAGTCGCTCTGTCTCAAGTGACCTGGACTAAAATGCGATTTTGCCTGATCGTTGTTTGTTGCCTTTGAGTGCCGTCTGATTTGTTTGCATTTGAGGTGGCCAATTAGGATAAATGCACTTAGAAGACAAGAAGAAAGAGCTGAGGAATGAAATACACCACCGTGATACCAAATCCATAAAAATTATCTGTGGTTAAAAAGTTTCCTTATCAGCTGTGTTCCCTTCTAATGACCACTCCAATAAATATGTCAAATGGGCATTTTACTCATGCCTAAGTAATCAGTGCTCCTTCTACATTTAAACAGAAACAGCCTGACTGACTGAGGGTCTTAGCTTGTCAGACCAAACATTTAAACATTAACTAATCCTTTTTTATATCAAGCTCTTGTGAACAGACACCCACCTAATGTGCAGGCATCCTTTAAGTGAGGGAGTTATACACCTAGAGAATTACAAGTCAACTGTCTCACAATGGACACACACAAACACATACAGACTCTGTCTCTATGTGAACAAACACCTTATGTGCCAAATCTAATTTATCTAATCCAGTTCAAACACGGTAACGTCTGTTGCCCTCTATCAGGCTAGCTGGACGCAGCAACCGACATATGGCCCCTACCCTCACTCAAAAACTGCAGAGAGAGCTGTGTTTCGCAACGTTACCATACCACTCCTCCGAGCATGTCGCCCTGCGTGCGTGACCCAGCAAGGGTGGAGCTCTCCATCCAGCTGCGGAAGATGGTGCTGAGCCGCCAGATCCTCCTGGGTTGTTCATGACTGGGAATGCTAATAAACATACATTTAACACCTTAGGAGATGTAAAGTCTTCTGTTCTATTTCATTCTGATTACATGCATATTAATATTGACCTGCCAATGCACACATTATGTATAATTAATAGTAAATATATCATTA
>JAAGVU020000043.1:2854588-2870925 GCA_011763525.2 Mormyrus iriodes | reverse complement strand
AAGGTTGAAAACAAGTCGAGCAGCTGCATTCTGAATCAGTTGGAGGGGACGAATGGCGCTCAGTGGTAAACCCGCTAATCATTCTGATTACATGCATATTAATATTGACCTGCCAATGCACACATTATGTATAATTAATAGTAAATATATCATTAAAATATATATAAATTCCGTTTTTGTAAATATTTATGATATACCGTAAGAATCTTAAGAAGGGCTACTGAGGTACTAAGGTACTTAATCTGAATTTCTGAGGTAAAATATCCACATATAAACATTTTAAAGCACCTTGCATAAGGCGGGGGGTGCGAGGAGAACGTACTTCCATCATCGACTGTGCAGCGTCGTCGGTGGAGATTACGTCTTAAGATGTTTCGGGCAGGTGAGGGAGACACCCCGCACCTCAGCGCGCGCGCGTGGCGTGTCGGCGAGCCATCCGCGCGCGTCGGGGCAGAGTTCCGGGAAAGCGAACCCACGTGCGCGTCGCGAGCCCAGGAACTGAGAGGCGGGGCGCGTTTGGCGGGACGCGGGTGGCGCGAAGGACGGGCGGAGCAGCTCTGCCCCCGAAAAACTACCCCACTGGTGGAATGGAGCGATGAATAGACACCGGCTCAACAAAGCAAGTACTCAAAATACAGCGTTAAAAGAAAATATAGCATAACCGAGCGCGTGGGGTCTTATTTAACAGGGAACAATTATAAGATAAAGACATATAACTCAGTACCGCAGTTCACTGACTATACAGTGAAAGCCCGCGAATATATTCGCATACGGCAAGCCTCAAGGGGAAAAATACATTTTGTGCTGTATTACGCTACTCCAATGAATTAGCGAAACGTCTGATACAACAGCTAAATGTAAGCTCAAAAATGAATCCGGAGCACTTGAAGTGAGTTTCATGTTTTCTTTGATTGAATATAGGAAGTAAGGTCCCAGTAGCTTCCACCAGTAATTAATCTACGTTTCTTCAAAATGCAGAAACCCAATTTGGCCTCCATGGCATGCAAACATGTAAGCTCACCAGTGAAAGAGAGCCCACTATATTTCCGTTGACATTCCCCTGCTTCAGCGATGAGGCTTGTCCTTTAGGAGCATAAGCCTGTCTAACACTAATCTTTATTAATTGATTTGTTCCATGAAAAGCCACACACTCCACTTGCTAGCTGGTGTGCCTGAATTCCATTTTTTGGCAGAAGAGAATTTCATCTCTTCGCTGAGTCCTGTTTTTCCCCATCATGATAGTATTGTGATAATACAAAAGGAAAATAAATAGTTAACCTGGTATGAACGTAAAAAGAGGGGATTTGTCAGTATCAGGACCAAAAGAATATTATTTACGCTGATATCTCTGTGTTAGCTTTTGCTGGAGTGGAAGTGCCGCCTCTTTTGACTTCTGGAGTCTTGCTCCTCTGGACATGCATCCTATGCAGATTCATGCTGATGCTTTAAGACTGATTTCTCGTTCTCTAAATGCCTCGTTCGTCCAGCGAATTGTAACCTTATATTCATACCGGATACAGAGCTGACACCAGCCTGTCCTCTTTAATTTCACTTTGTGATCTGCAGGAAGGTTGCAGTGAAGACACAGTTATGCGTATTATCTCGTCTCTTATTTTCGTTATGAGGTTGCTGTTGGGAGTGCCCAGGTTGTCGTGCTGTGTGACTCTGAAATGCACACTCATTCAGCTAGGAAAATTGTGAAATCGTTCTTTTCACACTCATGGAAAAAACAGACCTACCATATGGAGGTGATTCGGAGTGTTGCATCATGGGAATGTTGCTGTTGCTGTTCTGTCAGACATTGGCTGTCAGAATCTGTTAGTAACCTGAATTCTGGGTCTCTTTTGGGCAGGTTAATACTAGAAGCCCTAGAGATTGCTGAAATCTGTACCAATCTGGCAGTGTATTAATAACAAACACGTATGTTTAATCTGTAATGAAGGAGGGATGAGTTGAAGGACAGATGAAGGTAACTTGAATTCCACCAGTACAATAATTTAAATTAAATTAAATGCGTTTTTATTTAATAATGTTTGACCTAATTAACATAAAGAGAGAGGCTCAGGGGAATGTAACTGCCCATATGATGACAATGATGATGGCAATAACAATAAAAAATAATAATATTATATATAGTCACCTGTCTCTACAGGATGTCCTTCAGTGGGAACATGAAAACCATACAAATGTAATCTGATGTTATTAGGGTATTTTTCTTTCGGTCTGTTCTGACAGTTGTCTTTTGTGTTTTGACAGTGACAAGCTCTCCTGAAATCATTTATGTTCTGTCAGGGCTGACGTCTGTCTTTGTCTAGCAGCTAAAATAGGAAAAGAAAAAAGTTTAATTGCAAATTCCATGACAGCAAACCAGGGAGACTGGAAAATGCAGAGTGTACCTTACTGTTAGACTGGCACAGTCTGGTGTAGGCGACGTGTACTGTCTGGTTCGGAAGCGTAACATGTCTCTGCGCCACACTGCTTTGTTGATTTGCTAATTCGGCGCCAAGTTCATTTCATTCAAAGGCATTTAGCAGTTTTTCTTCTGGTGGGGGTTACTTCCATTTAACACCTCTAATTTGTCTCTTATGTGCAGGAGCTGTAATTGATTCACAGCCCATCTGCCAGCGAATGTTTCCGCATGTTAACATAGTGGCAACTGGAGGAGAGGTTCGAGGGTCCCAGCCGAGTCCTGCGACTCCCCAACGGTCCCTTGAGTCTGACGTGCCCTTCGCCTCTTGGTGCTGGGAGGGGGGCGCTTGCCTCACATAGCTCTGTGCTGTATTAAGGCTCAGGGAGTGATCATGTATGGTCTGCCTGTCCCTAGGAGAGTGAGTGACAGTCATGTCTCCCTGCTAGGCTCAGACTGGCAGCTCCGCTCTCTAGTGGGTGGGGCTTGACCCCTAATTGGCCTGGTTTGGGGTATGTTCACTGACTAGTTTTGTCCTGTGACTTAGGCCAACTGCACAGGCATTATGTGTTACAGGAGCTGCTCTAAATTGGTTATATATGTATTATAAAAATTTACTAAATTAATGAGCAATTCTCTGATCAGCAGTGACGTTTCACCGCATCCTCTCAGTGCCTTCTCTGAACCGGAAATTTGCTTAATTACACTAATGATATCTATGTTTTTCTGTCTCATGTGATTATTGATCCTGTAGTAATGCTTCTAATGAACAATCCCTCAGTAATTGCACAGCATGCATGTATCATATGTCATTCGGTGGTTGCAATGAGCGCTCAGGCACACAGCAAAGAGTATCCTGCATCTTTAGACTCCTTAGATCTGCTGCTTTTATGGTCCACGGTTGGTGGACACGGCTCACACATTGGTGTACTGCCTATGTAAGATCCAAGCTTTCCCTCTCGGAATCCACCTCTGGTCCCCTGAAAGCGATGATTCCCCTCTGCTCTGTTTACACTGCAGGGGTCGTGAAACAGCAAACTCCTTGTCACCACTATCCATAAATCGGTCAGGCCCCTGCAGAGGGGCATGGATCTGGTCCAGAACGGGGTCACCAAGAGGCTACCTGGTGCTTCCATGATCTACGGGAACTGATTATATATTTTGTGAATTTTTTTTTCAGTGACAGGTTTGTTGGAGACATGAGGTTGTAAATAAAATGGATCCTGGTTAATTTAATGGTAGGGAGGCACAAGCCAGCAGAGAAGACGGGGTTTGAACTAGGGGAACAAATGACAGACAGCCGGTACTTACTCACAGAGGGTTTTCCTCTCCAGGCCAAACCACTGGGCTGTGGGGGTGATTGGTTTGATGGAATGGGCTCTTTGCATTCCGAAATGCCGGTCAGATGTTTGGTGACCTCCTCCACTTTTACCAGTTGTAAAGATGAATGCGCTCGTGTTTTTCTTACAGAGCAACATGCTTTCACTACACATTACACTTAAAGGGACTTCAAGACCGCATGTACAGTGGAGGTCATGTGACCTGGTGGTTTTGACTTACTGGGGCTAAACCGCTGGCGAATTAGCGATTCAGTCGGTGTGGGAGTAGTATGATTAATCTGCCACCCAGCATTACCATAGGCCAATACCCACTTGAAAGGTGAACAAAAAAAACTATTATGGCTTTGGGTTTGTTCACAGTAATTGAATTGGAAGCGTGTGCCATCCATTACGGTCCTTTCATATAGAGGGTGGGATTTGCATTTGACGTGTTGTCATGTAAAAATAAGAACATTATGCTTTCCTGACAGGAGGACAACGAAGTAGCAACTCATAACGGGTCAAATCTGCACACCAGTATCACCGTCTGTGTGCTTATATGAAAGTAAATTATTTGTCACTCCATATACATCATTATTGCAGCCTTCAAGCCGCACATTATCAAAACGCAAACAAATTGTTTCCGACAATATGAGGCGGTTGATTTCTGCTCCTGATGACACAGGGAGGGGGCTAATTAAGCTAGAGCGGGCAAAAGCCCAATTAGCATGGAAAGAAAATAAATTACTATGTAAATTCAGATAAATTTGAAAGTGGGAAGGCAGAGAAAGCCTGTGTTCACTGGCAGAGCCAATGTGTTCTCTCCTTGGTGAGCTGGTGGCACATAAACCAGGTCGAGCTCTTGTGGTTTCTGTGCTGAAACTCCAGGAAGTCAGTCCGTGGTTCTCGTTGCCACTGTAAAACTGCCCACCTGCCCTCCTGGGGAACACCTTCACCCCTTAATTAGGGTTTAATTCATCAAACAATGGGGGCTGAGCCCCAAAGGCGAGAAACAATAATATTCAAACGAAACGTATGGATGAGCTTATTCTCCGTGCAGCTCAAAGGACCTGTGTTTTCAGTACTGTGAAAACACAACCTTCAAATGCCTGTAGAAGCCTTCGGTATATGTGTGTGTCCGTGTGCCTGTTGTATATTAGCAGAACCCCAATTAGCAGGCCCCATCTCCACATAATTCCAGATTTACACGGTGTCATTAATGTTAATGATAGCTAATGTTCAGTCCGTGCACTAAACATCGTTGTGTAGGGATACTTTTATTTATTGGTCGATTTTCAGCTGCGGAGCAATTCCACGCACCCACTCAAGAAAGATTACTGTTTGGGAAAATTAAACCATTATTTGCATAGCTAGCCGCTTATTTCATTGCAACAATGGAGTCGTTTAATCACTATTTACATTCCTATGCAAATTGGCCATCTGCTTCGGCGAAGCTGTTCGCCAGGCCTGTCTGTCCTGAACGGAAGCACGAGCGTACGGGGCCCAACGGATGCCCAAGCTAATGTGGAGATTTGGAAGAAGCTTTCAGTCTGCCTCGTTTAATCAAGGTGTCCCCATGCTCTGGAAAATTTGTTCAACCTCGGGTGATACGATTTTATTGATGGAATCATTAAAGGTCCCAAATAGTGATTTTTAGCCTTGATTCGGCCCCAGTTTTCTCTCCATCTGATAGCTTTTGTTTGGACTGGCATATTTCTCAGAGGCTGCCGGTGATCACGATGAACTGACTTTAATTTGCACAGTTTGAGTTGTCTCTCAGGTGGAAGGCTGGATGATTGGCGGGTAGTCGGTTAGTGGCAGCGCCAAGACTGATTAAGGATCGTAATAGAAAAGAAAATAGAGCCACCAGAGAGATAGAGAATAATAAACAAGTGTTAGCGTCTTGTGCTTCTCTCGATCACCCGTCAGTAAGACAGTGCCACCTCCACCCGTTTGATTCGGGAATTTCCAAGTTAATTAGTGCTAGCCACGCTTTGCTTTTCAAATTAAATTAAAGTGTTAAAATAATTACAGGTACCTTTGGAGAGTATTGAACCCTTTCCAGAGCCTCCCCAGATATGCAACACACCACATCTTTGTGTAATCATTATTATTTTCTTCCCCAAATTGGTTTGCAGGCTTCGCTTTGTGTCAGGAGCGTGACCGACAGTTCATCACAGTTTCTCATATTGACTCATTTCAGGATTAAAGGTACTGAGGGGATTTGTATGCGGACCCATTCGGCCGGCTGGCAGGCTATCGTGTGCCGCTATGGCTCTGATGGGTGAAGCTGTTGCTTATCTTTCCCGGAGATTTTTCAGGACACAGACGCTGAGGAAATGAGTAGGGAACCTTCCTGTAGGGTTTTAGGCCGAACTGGAGATGCTAGCCGATATGAGCTGTGATATTATGGGATGGCATAGCTTTTGTAAGTGAAATACTGTCCTTTGCTGCACAGACCCTCCCCAGATGACGCATTTCCTGGTCGGACGGACAGCGGGCATGGCCCCGGAGCCGACCTTTTGTCACCCACCGAAGGATGGGCCCCAGCTGGACTCCTCCATCTTTATGAGCTCCGCAGCGTGCGGGACCAGATGTCCCCGTCACGCAGTCAGATACCGGAGCGCTGGCTCCGTTAGCCTCCGTGGCTCTCGTCACCGCCTGAGAGCTTGGCTCACCACCTGGTCCATGCTCAGTATGTCCATGTTAATAAAGATTATGGCTGCATTGTGCTGATATAGGGAAAGCAGGTACCCAGGAAGACATAAAACTCTTACTTCTTGGTGTCTCGATGTAAATAGCCTGATCGTTGGATAACCGCGTCAAGCGACAGTGTGTTCCCGCTCGATCGGAATGAACAAGAACTGAACACTGTAGTGCCAATAATCAGGGCAGTTTCTCCTGTTCTGTGAATCAATCCCAGGGACTGGACAGATAATACTTAATGTTCTTCTTCGAGTGTGGCGTTTATAAGAAAGTGTAACTAGCGGTGGTGTTTACCAGCACTCATTTACGTGGAGCCCTCTGTTGGCCACAAACAGTCATAACACTAAATGTTAAACACATTGCTTATCCTGAAGCAGCATGTCCCGCCAACCAGTTAGCTAGCTACAAACGTCTGACTCTACTTGCTAGCTATTTACTTAGTTTTTAAACAAATTTAACCCTGGCTGTACCTGCTATGATTTAAGCTGCTCACGAACATGTAATATCCAGGTATAATACAGTACTGGCGTGATCAGTTGCAGCATGACCGAGAGGGGTGGAGCTGTGTGGAGGCCTGCCTTGTCCTTCTTCACTGTCCACTAGATCGTGGCTCTTGCTCTTCGCTTTAACGTACCAAGGCAGAGGGGCTCTTGGCCTCACGGTCTGCTAATCGTCCTCACCCCATTTAATGTCCGCTGTCTTCTGAGTGATCCTTGGGTGATGTAAGTGGGCAAAACGGGCCATCAGAACCGCAAGTGCTTTCGCCTGCGAGGCCTCAGTGGGAGTTGCCATGGTTACATGCATCCCAGACTTTGCATTCGTCTTTTCCTCTAATTGCCTCTGTGTATTACTATTTTCATTTGGCCGTGCTGCAGGTTATCATGCATGATGTGTGATGAAACTGAACAGTTTCGTGCTTTTTTCCCCCCCCTTAACTCTCCTTGCAGCGATTTAATCAGGGGGCCTTTGTGCCAGGATGTTTCTCGTGTGATGTCATTGTGTCTATTATAAGTTGTTTACATATTGAAATTCAAATGGGAAACGGGTTCCTCGGAGATTGTCTCTGCTAAAGGCATCAAACATTTAAATTTAAAGATGATGATAGTCTGGCGATTGGTGCTTGAGGCTTTGGAGCCCTTGGTGGATGAGATTTGTCTGTGATCTACAAACACGGTGGGATACAGCAAAGTGAACAATGAGAGCTGAGCTTTCTCAGCCAATGATTGACAGTGCAAGGAATGTCCCGCCCACTGTGGGTTTTAAGGCCTCATTCTCTTATATCCTCAAAAAAGTAAATAACTGAGGGAAATTCTACAACTTTGTCTATGTAGCTTCCAAATCCAGAGAGATTATCAGACTCCTTTATAATGCCAATTAATTCTGTAATGTGGGAGGTATTTATTCATCATAAATAAAACATTAAGGCTTGTGTTCAGGTCATGAAATCATCCCCCAGATCCTTATAATAACCTCAGGTCTTACTGAACACTTGTTTCCCCAAAACGCAGCACCCATAATAGGAATTCCAGAACCTGGGAGGCGTTCAACGGAACCTCATCCACCCGCCTTGGTCAGGCACCATAATTGCAGCCGTAATTGCAGAGCACTATTCGTGTGGATTGATTGGGAGGTAGGATGGGACCAAATGTGCTTTGGCAGAAATTACTAAACCGATGCTAATCAGAATATTGAGTGATTAAGACCGTAAACAAAATGCTGCATTGCAGATTGACTTGATAATGAGGCTTAAAAAGCATGGTAATTACTTTGTTTATTAAGATCTCTACAAAGGCTCCGGTTGTCAGTAGAACCACCACCCTCTTGGCGCGTTGGTGGCTAACCGATGCATATGAATGTTAATGCATGATTACAGGTCGTGCTGGTCTTCCGTTAAACCTCTTGAGTGTTTTTCTCTAGGAATTTCTAGTGACACTCATATAAGCAGGACAGTGGTAGGGTGTGATTTCCCATTCAGTAGCTGTGGTTTTATATGATTTCAGCTTTTCGTTGGTATGACTTACACCGGCACTGTGTGTGCGTGTGCGTGAATTTGCACGCGTGTGCATGTGTGTGTGGGCTATGTATATATTACATTGTGGGGACCAAATGTTCCCGCAATATGATAAAATCCTGTTATTTTGACGTTGTGGGGATTGCTTTTTCGAAACCTCAAATTTATAAAAATCTGTGACTGCAATAAAAAAACTAAAAATGTCAAAAATTTTGTACCGACACTCCTCGCTTAACGACCAAGTTCCGTTTCCTACGACCAGGTCGTTAAGCGATTAGGTCTCTAAGTGAAGAAGTCAATCGCAGCTTCAGAGTAAACTGATATGGCATATCAAAATAAAGGTCAATTGCTGCAAATAATATGCATCCTTCCTCCGCTGATCCAAATAAATCAGAGAGCAGAGCTAACAGAAGAGAGGAAAAAGGCTGCACTTCCGTTTCCACGGCCGAAGTTCTGGTGCAGCGCACAATACTGACAGTCGCCAAACATTTAGGTCGCTAAGTGAGAAGTGCCTGTATTTTGTTTGGTTGCTTATGGGTAAGGTTAGGGCTGGGTAGGGATTAAGGTTGGCATTGTAGAGATTAGGGTTTTGCCAATACAAATGAGTGGAGAGTCCCCATAAAGATATGAAAACAAATGTGCGTGTGGTGGAGGGAGGGTGTAAGGGACCATTAGAGTAGGGAGTGTGGGTCCAGACTGTGCCATTGCAGTTTAAGGATGAGTCAGTGTGGGTAGATTACAGCCGTGCTGAGCAAGGCTGACTGCAGAGGTGTGTATCTCAGCAGTAACCCAAGTGCACTTCACTACATTTACTACATTTAAACAGGCAAGCATTTAGTTTTTATTTGTTGCTGTTGCTCCAGACATCAGCTAGATAGAGTTGAGTTTACATAAAAAGCATGTCAGGTCCTCTCTGTGAGACCTCGGATCTTTAGTAATTAATTGTCACAGTGTCTGTGAACCACAAGCTCCTTCATGTTTTTTTAATGATTAAAAGTCAGGGAAAACACAGGCATGCTGCCCCACCCAGTTTCGGGATATTTCTGCATGAGAGGCAAAAAAGGAACTATTACACACACGCAAACACACAGTCCACATATTCATATCTTTATGGGGACTCACCATTCATTTCTATGGGCAAAACCCTAAACCCAACAATGACACCCTTAACCCCACCCAGCCCTAACCTTAACCATAAGTAACCAATCAAAATGCAAGACATTTGACGAGACTCTTAACCTTCGCCCAAATATGAGCGTCTACATTGATTTAAAAAAACAGGTTTGAGTGTTTTTAAGAAAAGGCGGATTTCAAATTACATTCAACTTTATTGTCATTGCATTGAATGAGAACAAGTGCCGACACAGTAAAATGCAGTTTGGAATCTAACCGAAAGTACAAAATAATACAGCTGCTGGAAACAGCTGTGAAATTATATGAAAGTGTGATAAATGAATAGATAGAATATGTATGTCTAAAATGAAAAATGTGCCCTCTATTCAGCCAGAGAGGCTCCTTTCTGTGTTTATCGACATAGACTGGGAAACGACATTATGAATGAAAGGTTGACCACTGGGCGTGGTCATCAGGCGTTGTCTTCCTCGTGAGTAATACATGTGCTTCATGCATTCAACTGCAACACATTAAACATTTAGCAGATGTAAAATCAGGCAGCCGTCATGCTAAGGAGCCCTGTAGTGGATCATTCCATCGCTTGGGTCGTAGTGGCTTTTAAAAGATGGACTCCCCCACTCCGAGAAACATGAATACCAGCCTCCTCAGGTTCCCTTTAATGTCCAGCTAAAGCCTGAAATGTATTTTCAGTCCTCTGGAGAAAGGCAATAACTGTTATGTGAAATTGAAACCCGGGAAGCGTGTTTGGTTGGCCGTGTCCCACCAGCTGCCAGGTACAGATATTCCTCACAGGAAGCTTCCCTACCTGGTCCCTCACAGCTCACACTCTACCCATAAAAGCAGAGGAGGGAAAGCCAGGCAGACTCAGGGGGCGGCTGAAGGAAGCTGGGCTGATTACTGTGCCCTTGGGGTGACCTGAGGGCAAAAGAGGATGGGGTGGAACAGCGCCCCCTTTGTTAAGTGTATGTTTACCCACACTCTGTAAAAATACCCAACAGGCCCTACCAGTTAATTTCTTTTCAGTTTAAATAAGACAGACCCCCTTTATTCTAGGAAATTTCAATCAAAATTAGTCACTGACAGCCTTCAGAGCGGGTGCCCAGCTGCTGTAAAGCAACCAGTCAGGAGAGAGCCTCTTTCCCTCCCCTGATACTGCTCTGAAAACATTTCTTTGTCTGCATGTTTCCACAAACTGTATTTGTTTCAGGGCTTTGACATTAACACAAGTCTTTACTGTGCTGCAAACGTACAATTTGAGTGTACGGATCGGGGCCGTGGGGTTCATCGTTGCCTGGTACAGGCACGAGATAAATGCTGTTCGCAGACAACTTGGCTTGTTGTTCCGCAGGTCTACAGAAAGGCAGAATCCTGAAGCAGGATTACAATGTTGAAAGCTCCCGAAAAACACTGTGTGTATATAAAGAGTGGGGAAACAGCTTGTGGTCAGATACTAACAGAATGTCAGAAACACAGCAGCAGTCAGTGTCAAAGGGATTCTTGTAAGGATTCACATGGTTGGTAAAGAAAGAAAAGTCCACTCTTTCCCATCTTCCCCTGAAAAACAAATCATTCAATCCCTCTTGTAGGCATTTTGTGGCCATTAATGATACAAATACAAATTCTTATTGTAAGTGAATAATATAGGTGAATTAGCATGGTTGCCTCACACCTCTGGAGCCAGGGTTCCAGTCTCCCCCATGGCTCCATGTGTGTGGAGTTTGCATGTTCTCCCCGTGTCGTCGTGGGGTTTCCTCTGGGTACTCTGATTCTCCCCCCACAGTCCAAAAACATGCTGAACTTAATTGGAGTTTCCAAATAGTGAGTGTGTGCTGGGATGGGTTGGCACCCCATCCTGGGTTGTTCCCTGCCTTGTGCCCATGGGCTCTATACACCCTGTGACCTTGAATTGGTCAACTGGTTACAGAGTGGATGGAGTAAACAGTAACTGTTGGAGGTCTATGGCCTTATTTTGTTCTGCAGTGAGTTTTAATTTCCTTGTCTGTCCTCTTGCAGTTGGGAAGACATCTCTCATCACACGGTTCATGTATGACAGCTTCGACAACACGTATCAGGTAAGTGTTTTTGTATGTTGAGAGATGCTAACAGGCACAGGACTGTGAAGGCTCCCCCAGCTTCTAATCGCTCCGGCCGACGCCTGCACCCCGTCCCCCCCACAACCACAACCACCACCTTCAGCTGTTTTTGCGCCATTAAATTTGGAACCCCCCCCCACCTTCTGACTCAAGAGACTACATGAAGATCAAAGTTCTGTCGGAGTACAGGAGAAAGACGTGACTGGTGGCTCGAAAAAGCAGAGAAAAAAGGATTTTTCATGATTAATTTACCCACTCCTGCATACTTCATGAGCTGGGCCTTAGATCTTCCCGTTAAGGTAACACGTGAAGCTCGATCGCATGTAAATGCAAAGTTGGAGCTGGTAGGGGCATAGTGACACTTTATCCTCGATGACAGTCATTGAATTAAACTCTCGTTGGTTTCGGGCTGCATTTCATTCCACTTTTTGGTTGTATGTCATTCAGTTAATCGGTTTGAAAAGAACTCGTGTCATTAGTAAGGGAACCTCAGTAGGCATGAAACCTCATTATGTGACAAGAACTCACTTCCACTGAGGAAAATGTGATTCAGTAGCTCCTGTCTGCATGGTGTGTTACTTCTAACTTAAGTTTTATGCTCTGTACCATCTTCTTACATTTTCAGATAATTAAAGCAGCTCTTTCTGAAGGTGTAAATCCGACAGTAGAATGTCATTCTTTGAAATGGCAATGACTGTGGTCTCCAGCATCTGTTCCATCAGCTGGTACCTGGTGATGCAACACCTTCTAGAAGCATAATTGGTGGTGCAAGCATCGCTTGGGTCCAGAGGTTGTTTGTTTGTAGACCTTTGCAGATCTTTCTTGGTGTTTAAAGGTAATAAGTTGTCTCACCTGCTTAGGTACAGTATGTGATTAGTAAAGGTACATTGAAAAGTAGCCCGGTTGCCACCTCATTGTTTGCTATAATTTTTTCTAAATAATTTTTAGCAAATGCTGACATACTTTTTTGAGAAAGCAGGGCTGGGCAGTCCCTGGGGTTTGGGGTGTTGAGGGTCTTGCTCAGGGGCCTAGTGGTGACATCATTGTGCCGACCCTACGATTTGACCCTGTGACCTTCCGATCACAGACACAGCGTCCAAACCTGCAGACATACTGTCCCCTAATGTTTCATTGGTGTGGGCAGGGAAGGCTGTCACATGATCGTCATGCTGGGGGCTGGATCAGTACTTCTGTCATCACGTGAATGCCTCTCTGGCCTCGGAATATGATCGTGTGGTGTGGTGGGCGTGTCCGTGTCAGAGCCAGCACCCAGGTGAGGTTGGTGTCTCGGTCTGTCAGCCATCTTTACCTTTTCACCATGATGGAGAAGGAGTCCTTCCCCCCCAAGGGACCTCCTCCCTCTTTCTGTGACACCCCCACCCCCCAAGGTGAACTTGAGGACCTCCTCTCCATCTGTGGTTCAGGGCGAGGAAAACATGGATCACCTCTAATCCCCAGACCCCCTCGTGAAAGTGCAGGACCCCAGAGCAAAGGAATTTGCATGTTTACAAACGCTGGCTCAGAGTGACGTCACGGTCACGGTTAATGTCACGGTCAGAAAAATATGAAAGCAATATGTGCATTTCTCCTTAAGAAGCCATCCATCCTGCCCTTCGCAGTTACCCTGAGCATGAGGATGACGATGTTATGGTTTCTGTCCTCAGCTTTGACGGGTCTTTTATTCTATCATGAAAATAGATGCCTTTTTCAGTGTCGGGCTTTATAGTTCCAGGTAAAATGTTACGCCCGACAGCTTCTGGCATGCTCCCTGGGATCAGCGCCCCCGCCCCCACCACCCCTGAGGACACGAGTTTAATGTCAGTCCTTTCCATTGGCTGGCTTGCTGACAGGAACCAGCTGACTTGATCGCTGGGGCCACTCTCCACACAGACTCCCGGGACCTCTGGGTCCTAATTAAAGGCTCTGCCCAGCTACAAATCCATGCTGTTCGCTTTCACTTGGCTGGTGCTGCCATCTTGGACTGGTGCCCTGTTGATGTGGAAACGGCGGGGGTGGGGTTTCGTGGGGTAAAGGCATCGTTGAGGGAGGGGCTCGCTCCCTCTCCACCTCAAAGCAGTCCCAAGGCATAGAGAGCTGTCTTCTGTGTGAGACTGATCGCTGGCCTATTTCGGGGAACAGTGTGCAGCAGGAGCACCTGTGTTTTTAAGCAGAGCATTTCTGGGACGACTGTCAGGGAAAAGCAGAGAGTTTTGCCTTAATACAGCAGATGTCCGGGTAACAAGTGTGTCGCCCGTGCTGTTTTGTCCTCCCCGGTTGTGTCAGTAAAGGCCTCAAGTGTTTGCTTGTTTTAACTACTAAGTGTTAGGACTAGGGGTAGGTGGTGTGTGGCTTAGTGGGTTTGGACGCTGTTTCTGTGATCAGAAGGTTGCTAGTTCAAATTGCCTGCTCAGCAGAATGATTTCACCATTGGGCCCTTGAACAAGGCTCGTAACCGCCGATGGCTTCAGGGACCGGCTCATTTTGCTTTATAAAAAACAGATAGCTGCTGCCAAAATAAGTAAAAGGTTAGCATTAACCTAGAACTAATTCAGCAATGATCACCTAAAATGAGCAGGAAAAAGGCCTCTCCGTTCCTCTTGCCTTTTATCTAATAAGGTAGCAGTATTTGCCTTTGTGTGTGAATTTGTTCAATTTCCTGTCCGCTTTGATGGAAAAGGGCATGTTCCTGTAGTAGGCTCTGTGTGACTGAGAGCACTTTTACCGGGAAGATTAGCCAGGAGTCTGACGACTCGCTTTTCTCTACATGCCATGATAGTGTGTGTATTTGTAAGGCTATTGACTTGGCCTGGCCACTTCGGACTATCTACAGTGCTCCTAATGAACGTCAGCCCTGTGGAATGCTGGGTAGAAGCATGCGGAGAGGGAACGGCGGACGGCTCTGGACAGGAAATGGGAGTTTTAGCACTTTACAGATAGTGTTGACGCCAGCAAGAGAAAAATGTTAACAGAGGTGGGGAAGGATGAGGGATGGCTTGAGATTATGAATTAGTCTGCTGCAGCCAGTATGTGGCACCATAGTGCGATGCCCATATCTTCATAGCTTAGTGATGCTTTTGCCTTGTTGCCCGGTAACTGATGACTGTAGTTAATGCCCAACATTTAATGGAGGCCAGAAGCTTCCTCAGCTATTGAACCTAACCTCAAAATGGGTGAAAGGAGCTTCAAGTCCATTCTTCTTGATTAGTAGACAATCTTCCACATGGAGGCATGACCTTCAGGATAACGAGCTCACCTGTGACATATCTTGCAGGACTCTTTCTTAGCAGATCTGTTATAATGATTGACTGCCCATGGACCGCCAAGTTAATCCCATCTCTTACCTCCCTATAGCTCACAGCAAAACTCCATTCGTATTACTTACACTGATGCTGTTGGCAACTGGTCACTTGCTCTATGCGGTGGAGTCTGAAATTTTAATTAATGAACGACTTAGTTAGTCTGCGAGCCACTTCTTGTCTGGATATAATGGAGACCCAGTGATGGTGTATTAGCAAGATGGCGGCCACAGCGTTAGCCAGTAAGGCCACTGAGGTCTTTATTTGCGACTTCTGCCTTTTGGGGCATATCTGAAACAGACCTTCCTGTAATCTATGCGAATACCTTTCCAGTAGGGTATGCATCCATTTTCTAGAATATTTTGTGTATTATTGATTTATTATGCACTTATGTTTAGTGTGGGACAGAAATTACTTCTGAAGCTTGGTTTGTAACGTAGAACGGAAATAAAATACTAGCAGGCCTTGTTATTTCCATGATGGATTGCCTGGTGAGTGTTTATGCTGTATCAACACGGCTGTTTACCTCAGTGACCTTAGATCAGGTCACTCTGAAGGTGCTGGTGAGGGCAGCTCCGGGCTCTCCTCTGGGCTGGCCGGCGGCCCGGTTCCGTGTCTTGTGACGTGCGGTGGGCGGAGATGAGTGGGGATGTGAAGGACAGGAGATGCTTGAGTTGGCAGGGGCCATTTACCCCCGTGACTCGGTCACACTGGCCTCGATTGGAGGTACTGCAGTTCTAAGGCGAGAAGGAGATGTTAGTGGGTCAGTGGCGAAACCTGGAGATGTCCAGTTTGCGTCTTAAGGACATCGTGCCATAAAGCACAGACCTTGGACGAGGTGAGATTGTAGAACCGAGGGAGTACTTGCCCGGAAATGCTGCCTGAACCTGGTTTCCAGGCCGCGTCGCTGCCATAAATCTGCTGGCTGTCTTCCTGCAGTGTTTTCCCATGATTTATCAATCGCAGCCATTGTGGCACTCGCTCGAGTCAGCCATTTCTTAAATTAAAAGCACCACTAATGTCCACTTACTCTTTCAGTTTGCTGTCCTTCATCCTCCTGCTATCTTGATGGTTAATTACCCACTTTCCATGCTACATTTCATATATATATATAATTTTTTTTTCTCCCTTGTTGATGGAGTGGCTTGGATTTGCAAGAGCAGGTCTGGCTGGCAGCATGCTGGGTCTTTTCGGCTGAAGTACGGCTATTAAAATTTCAGAAAGTTCATGAATAATTTGTGGGCTTTTTCATATGTTCCCGACTCGTCTTCTGTCAGGTTTCTATATTTAACGAAGGCTAATTCCACTGCAGCATGTAAAAAATCCACCCTCTTTAGTACCTGCCGGTGGACGGCAGCATTAATGACGGTC
>JAAGVU020000043.1:2844588-2849588 GCA_011763525.2 Mormyrus iriodes | reverse complement strand
AACGCTGACCTAGTACGTACAGCAGCTATATGCTATCATCGCTCCCACCGGCAGAGTATGGTGCCCCACTCGTTTTCTGTCACCAGTCTGTGCTGTGTTCTGCTGACCTCGCCGCACAGGTGTCACAATCGCGGTGGCTTCGGGTGACAAGTAGCCCATAATTCCGTGCTGCCTTGGGTAAAAGTGGATTGGATATGCAGCAAGTCATATCACAGTTCGTTTTGGGGAGATAGTTAAGGGGACCAACAGCTAAATCACTGCCGTTTCTGTGAGCAGCTCCTTCGGCCTTAGAGTCTCATAAGAGCCGCATGGATGACAGCGCAGAAAGTCACAGCCATGGAGAACTTTCTCCATAGATATAGATCTGTGCTTCATCTTGGCCACCTGCTAAAACAGAGAATGTCTGAAGGTCCACAGGGATTCTAGTAATTTTTCGTAAGGTATGGGGCATAAGAGGTCCATAATCATCATATAGAAGGGCCTTAATTCATACAGCAGGGGCCGACCTTGTCATTAGTGAATGATATGTTTTGAATCTGTGAGTGACAGCGAAAAGGGCATTCTGGGGGCTTATCCACCTTCAGCCAGTGGCCCCGCCCTGTATACAACCCCCAAGGTCTAAGCCACAGGCATTTGGCACCTGTGACACCACCTTGGTTGAAGCCGCTGTCTTCTATGGGCGGGCCGTTTTTGGTAATGGAGGTAAAAAACTATCACTGTCATAGACAGTTGGATGGTGGATGGATAAATGGTAACAAAAGGGGTCACTGGCTTTATAATGTTTTTTTATGTTGAAAGTGACATTGATTCGGATATACCAGCCACTGGGCATTAAGTACCATGTGACTGAAATCGAAAGTGCTGTGAATACCGGCGTCGTCTTACATGACGCGTGTTACCCTGATGCGTTTGGCTAACCGTATGAGTTTGTGGTTCTATAATGCTTCTGGCAGACGCGGTACAGCGGCTTCAGCTTCTTGTGGATATCCTTCTCGTCAGGCCTGCTGACGGAGTCCAAAGTTCTACCAGAAGGTTAGCAGATCATTGGGGTATAACAATGGGATTGAAGCGTGACGTGAAATTTTGGCACCCATCTATGTTCTGACACCCCGAGTGGGACTCGTTTAGGGAGTGGTATCCTCTGGGCTGAGATTTCCGTGGCGACGGTAATGGAGGTGCCAGTTGATTCCGTTGGAGTGTGGAGATCCATGAGGAACTTTGCCGTCAGCAAACACCGAAAATTAAATCACAGAAGGTGGGAGACTCCCCGCTCGTTTGGAAGAAAAACCTCATTTCAAAGGAAAAGATTAAATTGAAACTGGCTAAACTATATATTTTATAAAATATTCTCTTTTAGAAGACTGATCAAGGTCCAAATTCCTGTATGATTCCATAATCCTGTGTCAGTTTCTTTCCTTTATGTTTCCTGTCCATTTTCTGCCAGTTGACTCAGCTGTTGTAGTTTATAGTTTAATTCTTTTGCCAGGAAAAGGCTCGAGTTCAGAAAGGTGGCCCTGGTCAGGAGCTGGGAGGGAGCAAAAATATGGACTGTCTGGCAGGGAGATGGGAGGCAGCAAAAATATGGACTGTCTGGCAGGGAGCTGGAAGGCAGCAAAAATATGGACCGACTGTGGGTTTCTGAGGAATAGATTGGGAAACATTGACAGAGAGTATAAATATTGAGACATATAAACATAGACATTTTAACAGATGGACATTAAGACAAAGACAAAGAAATTCAGTTAGTCATTGGATAGGTGGGGAAAGGTTGATGTGCAATGAATTAATGAATGAAGAGATAGACAGACAAAAAAACGAATAAGTAAATAGATCGATTGATATATCTTTGCTGGTCTTGGTAATTGGTCTCGCAGTGTAATCGCCCTCATTCTCTCAGCCTATCGTGGAGAATCTCACGGTTACCTGGGTAACCTGTTGCAGCATAAAGCACATTTAATTTGAATTTATTAGCAGGTTTCTGCTGTGGTTAATTCTGCTTTAATCTCGGACGCAACTAATCAGCCGATTCACACTGCAAGCCACCATTCCCTCTCCCCCTCTCCCTCCCCCTCCGGGAACCAGACAGGGGACAGACTACACCAGGGGTGTCAAACTTCAGTCCTGGAAGGCCAGAGCCCTGCACCATTTTGGTTTTCCCCTTATTAAACACACCTGATTCAACTCCTGGCAACTCCTTGTGCTAATTACTACTCAGCTCTTGAGCCGAATCATTTTTGGTGGAACAGGGAAAGAATTAAACTACGCAGGGCTCTGGCACTCCAGGACTGGAGTTTGACACCGCTGGACTACACCTTCGCCGAAAAGCCTGGAGAAGCCTCTCCACAGAACGTGGCTCCTTCACACCGAGGGCCGCAGCCAGCAAGGGCTTCGCCGCTGACCGGCTACATTTAAATTATGGCGGGGGGGTGGGCGCTTGCAGCTAGCTCACACAGCGATGGCTGACAGAATACATATCGCTGCATATCGGGGCTTGGGAGGGGGGGCTCATAAATGAATAATAATACGCATCACAAAGGCTTTTTGGAGGGTGAGCCGCATTAAACGCGATCCCCTGTGGCAGGACTGTGGGAGGATCATTGGCTCGTGTTTTTAGGCTAAGAAAACAGTTTCTGCAAAGCCTCTTTCTCTTTGTATATGTCCTCCAAAGTGAACTGTAAGCTTATTAAGCAGCGAACATTATTCACACAATCGCATAGTCCGTAAGTCTTACTCAGTCCTGCCTGTTTGAAATACACAAATATATTGCTGTATAATACAGGAGCATTACAGGCATGGTGAGCACGTTAACGTGACGAGACAGGCACGTACGAAGCTGCCGGTGACCGTAGGCTCCACAGATTGATGTACGAAGCTATCGGCGATCGTAGGCTCTACAGATTGACGTACGAAGCTGCCGGTGATCGTAGGCTCTACAGAATGACGTACGAAGCTGCCGGTGATCGTAGGCTCTACAGATTGATGTACGAAGCTGCTGGTGATCGTAGGCTCTACAGATTGACATATGAAGCTGCTGGTGATCGTAGGCTCTACAGATTGACGTATGAAGCTGCTGGTGATTGTAGGCTCTACAGATTGACGTACGTGTCTCTTCAGAGTCGACATAAAGATAAAGAAACACGTCGACGGGCACAGATGATGAAGTCAGGAGTTCAGGGCGGGATGTTCTGGAACGCATCTTAATTCCAGTTGGCAGGTGCTCCCATACGCAATAGCTTTCATTATGAAGTCCTTAAGGTCATTTTTGACCTATGAAGCGGTGTCCTGAGCAGCGTTAGACCTGTGTGGAGCGGTGAGCAGTGTTTTCGGCCGTTGTTATGGTAACGGAATGCCTGACAGGGAGGGGGGTTCTGCCCCGCTGTCTTCAGCAGTTTACCTGAAACAGCAGGAGGGGCCAGCAGTGGGTCCGGTCTCGCAGCGGCGCCTCTGGCTCCGCGCCATCAGACCGGGCCGGCCTCTGAGATCAAACCCAACAAGATCCTTGTTAAAAACTGAGTTAATGGAGTTAATTTGCCTTGGGAAAGAGGTGCTCTCTGCCCTCTCTGTCTGCCTAACCTGTTAGACCCCCTGACCCTCATTCGCAGGTGACTGAAGCGTGAAACGGGTAGCTTTAATACAGGTCCTGATCTTGGGAGTCCACCAGCAGACCCTCAATATAGCGAGGGGCATTTGAAATGGGGAGGTGTGGGGGCGTTAATCAACGAGGCAGAGAGATCCCTCATCCCTGCCCAGGTCGATTCACAGCCCAGTGCCCCTTTCTAAAAGAACATCACCTAATTAAGAACATCGCTCTCTATCGCCCCCTAAGGAGCATTCCTCTGGCTGTGAATGCCGTCCCACAATCCATTGCTGTAAAATGAGGTAGTATGATGGCTGGCTGTTGTTCGTATTCTGTAGTGGTGTTGTTAAATGTGTATATTCTCACCCAGCATACTGGTACTGTGAAGTGCTGTCTTGTATGGGGCATTTGTGACATAAGCCTACAAACATATTTATTTTCGTACTGGCTGTGGGAGGGGCTGGGGGGGCAGGGGGGGCACATATCTCCGGGGGTATCTGCTGCCCAGAAAAAAGGGAGCAGATGGCATCATCCTGTTCCAAATTACCCAGCGCGGTGTCAGCTTGAGTTACCCACCTTCTTGGGGGATTGGCCGCGGGCGGGGGGGGCGGATCAGTGCCGGCGTGCCTTTGTTCCGTGTTTACGTCTCAGGAATGGACTCGTTCTCCATCTGCTCTCTTTCTGGGGTGGGGTTATGTTACGCAATTTCTTTTTCACTAAAGCCATGTATCGGTATTCTACCAAATGATGAAAATGTAAAATGAGTTATAAATTAAAGACACGCGTGCGAGTATCGGTTTATGTGATGCCTGCAGATTCCAGCCGTGCACACACACATGCATGTCGCCCCCGGTTACAGACAGGGGGGAGCCGCCGGGGGTCCCGTGGGACTGCATGACTCGTTTACCCATGACGTGTCATGAGAGTGGAGGTCACGCTCCAGGGACCTCCACGTGCACGACACACTTCCAACCCGTAAACCCGGACAGACTCGCGCTTGGCACCCTGCCCTCCACATGTCGCACCTTGTGTGGAGCTAACCGCAGGGGATCATGGGAAGCTGTAGGTTTGAGCGCCTGCCTTTGGTCGACCTCACGTAGCATCCTGGTGGGATGGAGGGCATCTGGAGCAGAGAGCCTGGAGCTGATCCCCGGAGCCCCCGCCTGTGCCCCCATCCCGCCGCCCTTGCTCCTGGCCTGGCCCCTGCTCGCTCCCGCAGATGGCGTCCAGGCGGTGCTGATATTTTAATCACAGCCGGGCCGGCTCTGCTTTTTTTTCCCCACCTCGCCCCCACGGGCAGCGGAAGCTATCAGACCCAGCTCGCTCGCCGGCCCCACTCTCTGTAATTAAGGATGCCTCCATTATGGCTCTCTCTCTTGTGGTGTTCCGCTCCAGTTACTCCAGTCCTACCCCAGGCCCCCCC
>JAAGVU020000043.1:2803237-2844488 GCA_011763525.2 Mormyrus iriodes | reverse complement strand
TCAAGCACTCTAGACTGCTCCCTGTTTATTACCTGGTGCACCGTGCACGCAGCCCCATCCCCCCCCCGGCCCCCCCCCCCCCCCCCGAAACACGTTTGGAGGGAATGTACAAAAAATGTAGCCTGACTGACTGAGCTTCTCAGGCAAGGCTTTCGGGGGAGTGAGGGTCCAGGCACAATGCCACCGTTTGGGCTTGTTTTGTAGATGAATTAAAATGGAAGACCTACCTCTACTGTGTTTTTTTTTTGGGGGGGGGGGGGGGGTGCAGACTGACGCTTATAATCAAGAGAGAAAGTAAGAATATAGACTTCTTGCTTTTGTTAGCGTAGGCTACTGGTCCTTAGCACCGCTCCGTGACACATGGAGGTGAAACTGCACGTCGTTATATTCGCGGTTTGTTGCTGGTCCAGTCCAAAACAAATCTCCCTGATAATCAATCATTCTTCAGACTGGATACAACAAGAAGCAAGGACTGTGACCTGGAAGAGGGCTAGCTATCACGCTAAAAACAAAAAAGTGGGTTACTTACATCATCGCAGCGGTATCCCATAAGGCCTGGCTTTCAGCATGTCACGTTCTGGCTTACAGCTCTCGATCGCGATGTAACGGCTGACAGCTCTGCCGCTTCTGTTCCTGCCATCAGCCGCCCCCAAAACCCAAATACGGACTCGGTTATTAGCATGTCAAGCAAATGGATTATAATTAATGACGGCTTACATCGCCATGGCTTCGTTCCACTGCCAGTTAATTAACAGTAAGGCTAAGACGGGCACACGGCTTAAGAGCTCACTAGAGTGCATCTGTGTTTCTCAAATAAATTTTTTTTATTAATGAATTGAGCCACCTGAGCTTTACTTTGCCCTCCGAGTCTCCTGCTGCTTTTGTTGTGGGGCGTCTGCCATCTTGTTGTTTTCTATGTCCCCCCCCAGGCAAATCACGATCGAGGAGGGCGAGCAGCGGGCCAAAGAGCTTAACGTGATGTTTATCGAGACCAGCGCCAAGACCGGCTACAACGTGAAGCAGGTGAGCCCTGGCCACGCTGCGTGCCGATTGGCCGGCCGCGAGTGTGTATAGACAGGTCGCCGGGGCCTGTGGCTCCCACCGTGCCTGGACACTGAGAGGAGCCACCAAACAGCATGCCTACACCTACATTTTTGGATTTGCTAGAAACTTCCGCTTGCCCTGCCGATTGCTTCGCCTTCTCAGATCTCGCACTTCATTGGTGTTTTACTGTAGATGGTAATACATCATCAGTAACATGCTTTCCATAGCATCCAAACTGAATTTATTTTATTTTAAATGAAAAGAGCTGTGACAAAATAAGGGGAAACAGACCACCCTGAAATTTCAGGACAGACCGGAGATGTCTGTCCTGGCTAGTCAGCATTGTGGACTTATGAACTTCCAATCGGATGGTTGCCGGTTTGAATCCCAGGGTCTGCAGTGTGATTTCACTGTGGGGCCCTTAACCCCCAACTGCTGCAGGGACTGACTCTCTTTCTCAACGGTACTGAATAAAAGCATCTGCTAAGTAAATAAAAATGTCAATATATATAGACCCAGCTTTGAACGGGACCCAAATCCTCCGCACCTCCACCAATCCCAATCTGTAAAAAAGACACATTATTGTGAGGAAATGCTGATCTCAGTTCCCCAGCACCGGCCTTCACCCTGTTTTCTGGAGCCGACACGGATATTTGATATTTGTGCGAGTTAGACAGAATTTTAAACAGACTGATTCTCTCCGTCATGGAATGTTTGGCAAGTACAACAGACAAAAGTAAGACAACTTAATGGCAGATCAGAGATGGGTGAGAAATCAGTCTCAGACTGGTTCTGCCCTCCCTTGTTTGGCCCCCAGGGTCCGTTATCTTGTTGGAGAGGGATGAGGTGATGGGGTTTGGCAGAAATTCCTTGCCTCATTTGATCCACTGTCTTTTCACTCACGCTCTGGCACTATTGGGCTCTGGTTACGGAATGTAAAAAAATCTGGAAATGCCGAATCTTCCGAGGACAGTCTGTGTGTGAGACAGCTGTACTGCAGATGTATTTCCGCTCTGAGTTTATGCCCCCAGGCTGTGACGGACAGGTACACACTCATTTCTTGCTTACTCACAGTCTAAAAATCTGGGTGCCAATAGGAGACAGTTGACATACTGGAAATAGGGCTTCTCTATTGGATAAAGAAGGGGGGAGGGATTGCATTCCTGTAGCATGGGATAGGTGCTTGCGTGACCTCGGCCACCTCGCCCTCACCCCGCCCTCTCCGCCTCTGTCCCGGCAGCTGTTTCGACGTGTGGCGGCCGCCCTGCCCGGGATGGAGAGCATGCAGGACACCAGCAAAGAAGGCAGTATCCTTTATCACCGTGGAGATGCCCACTGGGGGGGGGGGGGGGTTGCAGCTGGACGGTGCTGTGCTGTCCCCTGATGGGATCTTCAGAGTCTTGGCAGTGGTGGGGGTGACTCATTGTCTTCTGTGTTATATTTCCTGATAGTGAGACCGTTCTCTGGTAAACAGCTACCTTGATCCCACGCACACATCTCCCTAAACCACTAGGAGCCTGTGCTTTACTGAGCATGGGTATTTTGACTGATGCCAGTCATTGGCTGAGAAACCATTAAGGTGTAACTGATGAACAGGTGAAGGTTTGCTGAAGGAGTCACAGTGAAGCCTTTACACCCTGGCTTCACGTTGTACCATTCACCCCCCCAACCTCATGGTGTAGTATTCACCCCCTGACTTAGAATCTGAGCAGAAACCTAGCTTTGAATAGCTCTTGATTACCCCTACAGCAGGATTGTAGCTAAGTACCATGGGCAGCTTGAAGAAGAGTTAAGGCATGCATGTGCAGAGGGCTGGCTGACTAAACAGTGACCTGGGGGGCGGAGACAGGGTGGCTGGCCCATGGGTCATTCTTCAAACCCAACAGGGGGGCTGCCAACCAACTACGTGGCCAAATGGGGTGGGGGGGGGGCATGTTGGAAGATGGTCTCCAGCAGAGAAGAGCTGTCATGTCATGAGGACATGCTCCCAAGCTGCTCAGTATGTTTTCAGAGTATGGATTGAGGATGAGTACGCTACCAGTCAACCTTACCGGCTGAGCGAGCAGGGGGGGCTCGCCTCAAGCTGGGCATACCTCCATGTTTTTCACAAATGTCTGGGACATGCAGCCAGATGGTCTTGGGCAGCCAGCGTTTGTTTATATAAAGAATCTCAAGTTGTTATAACATCTATGAACAATCTACATGCAATGCCCTCGCTGTCTTGGGGGATTTGGGACAATAATGAATGGACACACTGGAGCCACAACAGCTTCAGCATGCCTGTTTCACATTTTCTATTCCAGAAAGTCACGTCGAGTAGGATTCTTCAGCCCTGTCAATCACCAGCAACCTTTTCTTGTTCACAGGTTCTTAAGCCAGTTGGTGACTGACAGCATGCACTAGCATTCAACAGGCTGTAGTACCAGCCAGCTCACCCCAGAAGCCACTTTGCTGGGGCGTTGGGGTGTCCCCTCTCCTTATCCACACTCTCATGACTTGCCATTTTGGGTTTGGTTTTCCTACATTTTGACTCCAGGGGGAACCCAACACGAGCTGCTCATCTTTATCCTAAATCATGCCCAAATGCAAAATTGATGCTTCGTGTGATTGACTCTGTCAGCTTGGCATGTGTGACACGAATAGTCTTCCCTCAGGTATATGGAGAATATGATTTTCTGGTTCCTCCCGTTTTCCAAGCTTGTCTTTCTCTCGATATTTCTCCTATGACAGCAAAAAAAACCTAGGCAATATTTTACCTTCCTGCTTCACTTCCTCCCCCCTTGAACACATTTTATGAATTTATGTCATGTCTTTTTTCCCTCTTCCTTGACAGAAGTGCCATCACCATAGTAACTAATGGCTGTTGATGAAAATTTATTTACTTGCATCCATCTGGTTATTAATATCTGCCATTCTAGGATAACACCAGGCAAAGATGATTAATTACCTGGAATGACAATGTCAAGAGTAAGACTGAGTCTACCCTGCTTTGTTGAAGGGTTAATGTAATGATCTGATGATTATCATATCCCAGCATCTACACATTCCACTTAAACACATTCAGCATTTGACTTTTTGTCTTTTAAATTGATTTATCGACCCCTTAAGCACTGTCAGTCATGCTTTCGTCAACTTGATCGGCCATAACGTTTCAACCATGTTTTCGAAATGATTACCACAAGGCCCTACTGTGTTCTAATGTGTGTTTCTAAATTAGACTTAATGAATATTAAACCTAACTGAGTGCAGAAGAGAGGGAGTGTTTTACGGCGACCCAGCTGGTGACGTCTTTTCACGTTGCGCTTTTCTGCTCCCTTCGCATTGCGCTTTTCTGCTCCCTTCACGGTGCGCTTTTCTGCTCCCTTTTTGAGAATAATTTGTCATTTTATCCTCTAAAAATATAGAAAAGAAAAGTATGAAAAGTGATGTGTGCAAATCCTCGTCCATGGATTTGATTCTTAAATGCCTTTGCCGGAACACCTGAAAAATAACAGCTTCTGGTCTTGGTATGGTCTGTCCGCTTTTTACCGTGGTGTCGTAGAAGTTCCAGAAGAAAGCTCGGATGGATGTGAGCTCCGTGAGCCGGACTTCATGGGGAAAAGCAAAGGATGACACGTCTTCAGAGAGAGCCCAACATGCGGGCACAAATGGCCTGTGAAGGTTTGGGGTCCCTCAGGCTATTAGGGAGCAGTCGAAGACGTGAGGAGTTAGTGTGGAGGCAGAAAGATTTGGGGGCAGCCGATAGCTTGTTCTTTCTTTATTATCAGTTGTATTGCAGGCTGTATCGATTCCTCTTCTCGGTGCCCCACACACACACACACACAAGCCCCCCCCCCCCATTATGTTAGTAATAAACTCAACAATAATGTCAAGAGTTCCTATAAAACGACACCTGTGATCTCAGACACAATTTACGAGCGACCTTTCTTGTAATCGCCGTTCCTGTGTGGGGAAGGCCATCCATTGCTATTGGATTCTGGAGGACTAACTGTCTTTGTCAAGGCCTTTGTGTCGTGAAGCTCATCCTTGTGGTCCTCAGAAGCTTCCAGATTGAACCATTTGTGTCAGGTGGTTCGGAGAAGAAGATGATCAGCAAGATTTACATTTTCATCTTATATATTTATCAGATGCTTTTGTCCAAAGCGATGTATATGTGAGGCAAATAGCACATTACAAACAAAGGTGCTGTCAATGAGTCAACTAGGCATAAGTGCGGCTAGGCTGAGCTTCTAGTGAATGCTCAGGTACTCATATGTAAGCAGGATTGGTGCAGGGGCAAGATGTTTGCTTAGCCAATGCTCTAAGAAGCATCCGTGGATCTTTGGACTCTGCCCAATCATGGTACATACCTTGCGTGTTTTGTAGCACACAGTATCTTCTTTCTTGGGCTGATTCTTACGAAACATTTTGCCTGCATTTCCACAGCCTGAGTAAGCTTTGATAGTCCAGCGTAAAGGGGACTGCGCGGGGGGGCCCTGGAAGAAGCATTTTGGACTGAAGTACTGGTGATTCACAGTAACTGGAGCAGAAACACATGAGGTGTGAGGTGAAACTGCCCCTCCATACTGATCTGGGATCAGTTCTATTGTTTTTCCCACTAAGTTAAACATAACATTTCAAGGTTTGGATTTGATGGGGTAAGCTGATTCTAGATCAGTGTCTTTGACTGGCACCGAAAAAGAGATAGCGGTCCCCCTGTTCTGCATGAAATAACCATCTGCACATAGGATACGGGTGCGAAGGAAGTCTCGAGTGACACTGGAGTCAAGTATCCATTTTGTTTGATGTTTTAGTGGGAGGGTGTGGTCTCTAAGAACCCTCCCCAAGAGGCTGGCCTGGCACATGAAGCTCATTTCCCTCTTTGACTGACAGGTTTTGCAGACCGATGGAGATTTTCCCTAAGGAATGCAGTGTCTGTCAGGCATCGATCCTCTGGCATCAGGTGCCAAGACTTCCCTGTTACCTGACTGCCTTGACAGTGGTGCCTCCGTTTTCTGAGGATGCAGAGAACAGGTTGTGTGGCAACCTGCAACAAGTATACCCTAAAATGGCAGCACAGACCTGTTCCTTCGCTAAGTATCGTCTATATAAATGGATAAAAATAGGCTGCTCGGCATGTTAGTGCTTCCTAAACAGTGAATAGAGGGAGTGCAGCAGAAGCTGGCAAGTGGAAAACTGGCAGTCTGGCTCTTCGATGTAGACGTCTCTGAGGCTATGGAGTCATGCCCTTAGGAGATCGCCGAAGGCGCCCGTAAAGCTGCTGAAGGCGTGCCCTGCCGGAGTCTGGAAGGGCTCTCAGAAACACAGACATTGACTAGCTTTACTTATTTCCTCGCCACTTTTCAACTGCTAGTCTGTTCTGTTTATCGCGGCTCAGTGGTGTCGATAGAGTTTTCTCTTAGCCACGTGATATTTCACCCGGTACACTTTGAAAAATGGCGCACCACTCACAGTTGGGGCCCTCGATGGGCTGATCGGGCGTCCGGTACGACAGATGGACGAGGATTCCATTTTGGGACCTTGTTCACTACCCACAGTTTGCAAAGGCTGAAGCCGGGCAAGGAGGCACCAGCTGGGGCTCCAAAGGGAAGGAGCCCCCCCTTCTCTCCGGCTAGAGAGTCATCCTGCTGCCAGGGCCGTGGGCAGCCATGTTGGATTGTGGTCACGCTTCCTCACAAAGCTTGGCCAATTTCAAGTCATCTGCTTAATAACATTGTTCTGTTCTATGCATTTTTATTTCGTGCTGTTTACCATTCTGTCCTCATTTTTTGCAGAATGAAATGAATAATCATGACATAACTGTCTTTCTTGAGGTGAAATTTTTTTTTTTTTTTAATTTCTTGTATTACACTGCACTTTTTCGTAGGTTTTCCTTAACCAGCCTGCCTTTCAGTGATTGACATCAAGCTGGATAAACCACAAGAGGCACCAACCAGCGAAAGCGGCTGTTCCTGTTAATACACGACACCCAATTGGACGGCTTCATTTACACCACATGCTTGTTGCGTTGCTTCCTATTGGTTAGCTTCCAGTTGAGTTTTCAGATCGGTTATTTGGCCTTTTACGTCTGATTGGTTGGAACTAGAGTTGCATCAATCCTCAGTTGTATAATATTATACTTTATTAACAAAATTGCCAAAAACATAAAAATTGTGAAAGAAGAAAAAAATTACAAAAAGAACAGAAGACAAATTCCAAACCTACGTTTTTTTTTTTTTTTTGAAAAACTAGAGTGGTAGTTTTTTTTTTTGTTTTGTATTTTTGTATATAAGGAAAACACTAAAAACAAAGCAGACAACCTAAGTTTATCCGCTTGTGCTAAACCTTTGAGAAAGATTGGATCAGACCACAAAAAGCTAATAGCGCGTCGCCAATTTGTAGCATGCATGCTAACGGAGCTTGTGCACGGATCACGTCTGCTCTGGGGTGCACAGAACCGAACACGTCAAAGCTTAGTCCCCCTGCAATTTTCATGCATCCCTTGGGAAATGCCCTTGCCCGCCATTCCTGTAAAGTCTCCATTTTGCTGTTCACTTTTCCGGGCGGCATTGTAAACAACGGCTAGCTGCACAGGCAGCTTTACACCGCGGCTCTCTCCTTTCTGCTGCCTTCGCAGGATTTCCTTCTGCTTGCTCTTCTCTCATTCATGCTGTCTTCTTGCTCTCACGGGCTCTCCCCAGTGCACCGCACAGCACTGTAAATACTGCTCATCTCATTGTGCTTGTGCCTCCATACACGTAATCCCAGTTGACCAGAATGAAAGCTACAGAGAGGTCTTCAGGGACTCTAAAGACTTCGTTTGAGTTTTTCCTCATTCACTGATGGCTAGTCAGCCCCAGAGTTCTTGTCTTTCCTGCCGTGCGTTTCGTTATAGCCCGCTGAATGATCCATCTGATCTTACACGGCCGATAGGGGTCTCTCCCTCCCAGTACAGCCTCCGTACACTGTTTTTGGCCGTAGCCCGAGCTTGCAGGCTTGCTTTTCCCCGCTCCGTTTTTGCAAAGACTAGGAGCCCCTAGCTCTGGCGTGAAGAGCAGGCAGAACTTCGGTGTCGTTTGGGCCAAGATCAGGAGACGTGTGTTGAGGAACTAGGGCTACCTCAAAGCCCTTTTCTACTTGTGTGGGGTGGAAAGCTATGTTAGCGTGAGAGATTGGTTGGCATGGTCTTGCTGTTGGCAGAGGATTTCTGCAAGGACCAAAGTTATTCAGGAGGCTCGGGGTGGGGGGAGGGGTGTTAAGAACAGGGTGTGGGGCACTGGTGATCAGTGAAATTGTTTTATTTGAAATGTCTTTTCTTGTGAGACTTTAATGCACTTTTTTGTATATGTATTGAAAATGTAAAATCTCAACCATAACAAGTCTTATAGTAGCCTTCACTGTAAATGAAACACGACTTCTGTCTTCATATGAGTCTTGAAGGTCCATATTAACTAGTATTCAGAGAAGTTACTAGGAGAAGTATCTTGTAGGTAGCTAACGTTAGCATCACCAATAAGCCAGGGACGGTGGGAGGGAGGCAGCTGGAATAATTAGACATTCCGGCATCATGTGACAGCTGGTGGTTCTTCTGAAGTCGTCTGGCAACATGGCGTCTGTGAATGTGCTGCAAAGCTGGGCAGTGGGTACTTGGAAAGGGCAGGGCTGAGAGGTGCTGGTTTTAGTCAAAGAAGCGCAGATTGCTGTCTTTGAAATGTGCTGTCTCATGATATGTTCTGCAGTGCGATTTCTGTCCTTCTCGTGCAATTTCCCACCACTAGCCGGCGCTTTTACACTACCTGACAGTTTGTCTGCATTCATACCTGTTGACAGAAGCATGATAGATGCTGGAAGATGATGTGAAATTTGTTTATTTAAAACATTATTCAAAATGTAAGTCCAGTGCATATTTCTTGCTGCCTAAGAAATAAAAAAGATGAACAAATAACTAACAAGACTTTAGGAATAATAAATTTAGCCACATCTTTACTGTAAATCCAGTCGCAAGGCTCTGTGTATAATACGGACCCACAGGGGTAGGTTTCTTTGGATTTGGATCAATGGGACAGGTTTACCTGCATAAAGGGGTGGAGCTACAACTGTGGCCCCACCCCCTAATACCCATATAAAACCTATACACTTGCATGGACTACAGGCTTTTATTTCCATTAATTGATGCATATATGTACTTTTTTGCTTCCTATTTCATTCGGGGGTGTGTAACTCATTTCTGAGCTGCCGCTGTGGCTCCACCCCCCCCCAGCCTGTCAAGTGAAACATGCCACTGACACCTTGCAACAGAAGCGCCTCCCACAGAAGGTTCCACCTACTCCAGAAGGAGGGGTGGGTGTAGCCGCTTGGCCCACTCTGCCTCGGTGGCATCCTGGCTATGCGACGGGCGCGCCAAGGGGACTTCGAGTGCTTACTGGGTCCCACAGTATATGATACAGCTCTGGGGGGTGGACCTGGCTTATTCAGAGCTGACTCTCCATTCACACTGTATAGAGATTAAGCATGTCTGTCTAAATGATCAATAAAATGTCTTATTACCTAAACAGCGTCTGACTCATTCTTTATAAACATTTTTTATAAATGTGGCCCTAAGGCTTTGAAAGAATCTTTTTGCTGCCACGTTTGACTCTGTGGGCCGCGTTCGTCTCGCTGCAGCCTCAAACCACAAGCACTGTGTTAAGCGGCGGATTGCAAAAAAAATTAACAGCGAAATGCAAGCTGCCTGCGACACCTTGTGGAAAATGCACTCTGCCTTCCACAAGGGGGCGACAAGGACCTGTGCAATAGGGGGAGGATGAGGTAGCTAAAAATGAAACCACAGCTGATGTTGGGGAAATAGGTGACTCATACAGCATTTATGGCTTGTTGATTTACCTGCTTATGTGATAATTGTTTACCGAACAAGTAGCTGAACATTCCTTAATAGTGCAATTACTTATATTGTTTTATGTTATTCCATTGTGTAATGTTTATGATTCCCTATGAATGCCCCTTGGTCCTTGTTAATCTTATGAAGGAATGGAATTAAGATATAGAGGGATGGTAAGATTAATCCTTTGATCGGCACTAAATCACATCTACTTCTCCATCGGGTTGAATATTAAAATATCTATGGAGCTTTGGTTTTTTCGTAAAATCTGCCCAGGAACAACTACAAGTTTATGAAAATAGTTCTGCTCCTTTGATTGATCTTTCGTGCTCAGCGGGGAGGTGTGGTGATACCTCTGGAAAGAACCTGTTTTTTCACTGGGGGCAGCCCACCCCCACCTCAGGCACACATTCACTGGGTCTCCAGAGCCCTGGTGTTGCTTCTGGGCCCAGGAGAGGAGGGGCTGCTGTTCATCTCCGGACTTTCCCAGCCGCTAATCACCTGGCCGTCCAATGGCCAAACTGTGACGGGAATCTGTGGAGGGGGGAGCTGGCGCGCAGACCACCGGCCGAAACCCCAGATTACATTAATGTCTGGGACTTTTTTAAGAGATAAGGAAGCGCTGAAGAATGGCACCATTGTAACGCCGTTTTGTGCCAGCTGCCAGTGTGACAACGGTGCGGCCGTGGATGTATCCTGCGGTTTTCGTGCCGTTTCCTCCACCAAAAGAGAGCTGGCACTTGGGGGACCCACCTACCCACCCTAAACAGACCTGCTTTTGTCAGCCCGGCAGTTTCACATGGGCGGTTAGAGATCACGGCTCGGTGAGCTAATTGGCTGCTTCTCCAATGGCCACCGAACGGCATAAAAGTGACTCCAGACTGTGAACTGAAGCTTCACCCTCGCATCCTGAATCTGCCGCCTCCAGGGTAAGTGCCCATTTCAGTACGTCGCAACATGTTTCGCCTACACGTTCCAGCCTCTGACACGTGATTTTAAATCAGGGTGGGAAAAATCACTGGGTATCTGGATGATTAGGGGAAAACAAAAAACATTATTTGGACAGCATGCGAGGGCAGCATAGCAGCCAGCTCCATTTCCATTTAACGGTATAATCCCACAAGATGACAGCCTTAATGAGTCACATTCAGGCTATGTAGCAAAATAATCTATGTGTACATCTCTTCTTGATCATGCGTGCCCAGCCTTGTATATAATGGACTCAAGAAGTTAGCAAACAAATGGGTTGGGGGTTGGCTGAGCTAGGGGTGTGCGATTTGACGATATTAGATTATGAATGATTAAAATATCTCCACGATCTGCCTTTATGAAGAGATCGTTAGTATCGTGCTACAGTCCACAATCTTATCAGTTGCAGTTCTATGGCTCATACATGCATCTAAAGTTTTTTGTTAGTCAAATCCATTTCAACACATCAATAAACCGGTAATAGCAAACTGTAGGTAGCAGGGCTGCCAACTCTCATGCACCCGGCGTGACAATCACACTTTCAGATTCCTACGCAAGAAATCTTATTGTAAATCTGTATTATTCCATTATAAAGTTAAAATAAGTTACATCAAAAGTGTTGGGGTAGTTTACAAGGCAATAAAACTGTTACATGTATGTAAATGCGTGTGCATGTGTGTGCAGACTCATGCCAGCCAGCTGACCAAAGTTGGCAACCCTTAGGTAGTGACTTGGATTTCTTCCTCATCATAATAATTGATCCCCATGGGGAAATTAATTTCACACCTCCCCCAACTTGCTCTCTGTAGAAGAAAGCAAGCTGCCTGTAAAGGGCAGCCACCCATAGCAACAGCTGCCCAGGGCTGCGTTTCCCAAAACCATAGTTGCTAACTATGCATGCAACTGAATGGGCCCAACTATGGAAGTTGCTAACATGGTTAGCAACTATGGTTTTGGGAAAGGCACCCCAGATAAGGTGAGGGTCTTGCTCAAGGACCTGCAGGCATGGCAAGACCAGGTTTGAACCAGTAACCCTCTGATCACAGAAACAGAGGCTTAGCCGACTGAGCCACACACTGTCCCTAATACTTGCCTAATGTGGGACTCAAACCCACGACCCTGAACTGAAGAATCTCATGGTCTACTGACTGACTAGTCAGGCTGTTTCTTTCTCCCTTTCATGCCCTCGTCCCAACATGCAACACACTCACTATTTCGAAATGTAGCGGCATGGATGTCATTGTGGAGTCGGTACCTAAAAAGAATTTGAAATCGGTAATATGGAACTTGTTTGGATTTTCCAAAATCAACGCAGCGCAAACGAGAGTTATTTGCAAAATTTGCCAAGATAAGATAACCTTTACCACCACCTCAAAAGAAAACACCTGGGAGAGTATGCTGGCAGTCAGGCAGCGAGGGGAGCCCACGCGAGGGAATCAGCTGCTACAAGCATGCAGTAATTTGCAAAATAGTCTTAAAAATGTACTTGAACAAAAATCGTGAAAAAATCGTGGATCATGATCCTGCCTGAAAAAATATTGTGATATGATATTTTTGCCATATCGCCCTCCCCTATGCAGAGTTTTGTTGCTTTCTGTTGCCCCCATACCCCTACTCTACCACACTTTTCTCTCTGTCAGATGTGCAACACGGAAGTCAGAAGAGAGGCCGACCAGCGCTCCCGCCTTAGGGCATCACGGACTGAGATCGCCATGGCGATCGATGACCCCTTCCCGCTGCTCTATGGGCTGGCCGATCATGACATCATTACCGACCAACAGTTCAAGGTCCTCTTTATCATCACCTGTGTCTCAGGTGTTTACCCATTAGTATTAAATGTTAATAAAATATGGCATTCCAACTCCTGGCTGGAGAACGGAGGCCCTTTCTATGGCCAGCTGAAGTTGCTCCAGGACAGCTTCTCAACATGTCTTGATCTGATCAACACTTTGCGTCCAAGAGCAGCAATTCTCGTTATCTGGGCTGACCGGCTGCCAGTGTTGTCACGCACAGTGTGATTTTGCAGTCATAGAATTGGTTAACATACGCCATACAGTACATTACAACTTGTTCAAACGAGGATTCTGGAAAAATAGAGAAGGGTCTGGCTGCGGACCTCACACGAGAGTAAACCTCATCTGTCAGTAAGAGTGAATCTCAATATGCGTCCTTGACCGTACTTGCATTCTCATGTGCCCGTTTTGCATCATCTTCCATCGCCAAAGACCAGTTGCAATACTAAGATCACAAGAACAGAGGAGGGTAAAATCCCAGGATGTTGTTCTTGCTCCGCCCCAAATATCAAGGATACGTTGGTTGCACCCTCGCCAAACAAGACCAATCCCATGATTCATTGCGCCCCAAGTTCGTAATTGGAAGGCAAGTTGGCAAGTCCGGGCTTTTGGTATTGAGATTCACCCTAAATCTCGCCAGAGGATATGGAAATGACATGTATCTCACGCAAGGAATTATGGACTTCGCATTCTGATATAAAGGTTTTAGCGAAGGCTAAGGACTGAAATACCACCGTTAGGATGTTTTAAAAGCATTTTCTCCCCGCTAACGTTATGGATTTTCCGACTCAGCGTCTACTGAGTTGTAAAACGATTCCACTAGTGAAGGACTTAATTACCTACTATGCACATTGTTTTAAAACAATCTAGGACGTTGTTTAAAAACTTCTTCGCCAGTTAAGGACTTCTTATAATAAAGATACGTTTGCGAAACATGACTTAAGCAATCGTCGTGTATGAAACATGTTTAAAAACAGTTTTGTTAACAAATCAGATTTATGAACACTGTTTTAACATGTTACATAACATCCATACTGATTTGTGCATCTATATGAATGTAAAAAAAAAATCTCTCCTCACATTTCAAATGTGTAATCTTTAAGACATGAATACACTATAGATAGATTTATGTACATAGGACGACTATGAAGCAATTATTATATTATTCACGCTGTGTGCAGTTATTTGCAAAGGAAACTGTTAATATTAGACAGCGATGGATCAAGCGTAATAAACAGAAATTCGATATCATCGGATATAAATTATTAGCCAAATAATTTAACCAAAGCAGTGATATAAGTTTGCAGATTTCCTCCTCAGTGTTTAGTTTAACACTGTATTCATAAAAGCTGCACTGACACAAGTAGGGCCGCCGATCGTCCCGTATTATATAAAATAAGGTAAGATAGCTCTTTATTGTCATTGCACGGTCATACTTTGTACAATAGTACAACGAAATTGGAATACTATCCCACGTCGGCACAAAACACAACACAATAGATTTCCAACTGTGGGATGGGATTGTTATATGTATTACAATGGATGGGTGGCAACCGTAGATGTCTTAAACATAAACCCACTTGTTTCAACGGCACAGCTGAGCAGAGGACAAACTTCTTACGAAAAGGAAAAGGTTACAGAACCAACCACTACTTGCAAAATCTTCCGTATATGTCACTTACGTCATTTTCTTTTACTATTGCTGACACAGGAGGTTTACTCACAGGGGAGGTACGCAGCTAGCCCCTACTGGGACAAATAAGGAATTAAGGAGATGAAAAGCAGTCTTGTCTTAAATACTCATTCACCTATGTTACTACTGTAGGGGGAAGCTATTCAAATCTGAACCATTGTTTGTGGTGTTAAAATCCTCTGTGACCTTTAAATGAAACCCTGAACGTGTGCGTCTCACCTGCTCCTGCAGGAGACGTTGGAGCGTAAGAGGCAGGAGGGAATCCACAAGGCCATCTACTCTCTACTCACTTGGCTCCTGGACCGGGAGGCCCGTGTCATCCAGGCCTTCTGGAACAATCTGTCCAAGGACTACAACCAGGAGAGGTACCCGAAACTGCAGTCCCTCTTTGCCAGCCTCCCACAAGGTAAGACGGGGTGTGCGCGTCATTGTGTGTGTGGGTAGTCTTCTTTGGAAAAGAATCATGAATATGCCTTCTCGTCGACAGACAAGGACGGTTTTAGTTCGAGGCATGGAAAGAAGTCCTCCGGAAGCTCCCGGCTCCCCCTTCAGTGCCCGGGGCCTTTGGGCCGGAAGCGGAGCCCAGAGAGGGGGCAGCGAGCCCAACACCCCCATCACCACAGCAAGCACCAGCGCATACATGGCCCAGGTGAGTGCGGCTCCAGCCAGGGCGGGGGGTGCAGTCTCAGACAAACATATCACAAGCCTTTAACTGTTTCACAGGAACCAAAGTGAAGCCAGTTAGGAAATCAGAGAGCGATGATGTGTCCCGGCCAGCCGTGGGGAGCGGTGAGCGGGGAGCACTGTCATTCGCATAGCTGTGCCACAGTTCTTAAAACGCTGGAGAAGCCTTTGCCTCATATAAATGCTGCCAGGTTTGAGTGTAAATGTGTGCTCCTCACAGGAATTCAGGCAGTGGCCACATCGGTGCAGAGGGCCGTCACCTTGTCGTCCAGTGAGCTACCGGTCAGCTGTGAGGCTGTTGAGGGAATCCTGATCAAGCAGGTTTTTGAGTCTGGTGGGTACCTTGCAGGGCCTTGCAAATTAAACGACTGCTTCGGGCCCGGCATCCACCAGGGGGCCCCCATCTGATCCACCTGTTAGAATGGGCGGGAAGATGACAAACAACAACTAGGTTAACCAAGTTCTGCATATGGCAAAGGGTTGCGCTGGCCCGGCATGCTCCTATAGCCACTTGTCCATGCCAGGGTCAGGTGGGAACTGGATGGTTAGCATACCTTTAATCAAAGCAGTGTTTTGTACGTACATTAGTAAATCAATCTGTCATATCATACCAAGTGATCTGTGACAGATATTCAGAGCTGGCAGTGGTTTCCCTTTTGTAAATTTCCATCAAATTCCCCAGCAACTTCAGTTAAACTTCCTGACTTCTGGCATACAGGAAGCTCCAAGAAGTGCATTAAGCTGGGCAGCGAGTTCTATTCCCCTGCCAAGCTTGATGAGCTGTCCGGAAGGCACAAGTCAAAGACCACAAAGACCCAAGTCCGCCACAAGGGGGCAACAACCAACAATATCAAGGAGGTCGGTCAATTAATCTTCATCACGTCGCTTAAACATTGTTTGAATTCCACGTGATTCTGTACTGATTGAGGAAGCAATGTTCTGTGGTTGTATTGTCTTCCAAAGAACTCACCGAAGTACTTTTACTGTTTAGTAGGAATCATAAAAACGAACTGAATCGTTCTTTATCTGGGTCTTTGAGGACAAAACTGATTACAGCTTCCACTGAATGAGTGCTTCTGTGAAAATAGCACTTCTTTTGTCCTCAGAGTAATGTGGTGTGAAGCAGCACCAGAGAACACTGTGTAAATATTGAAAGTAGCCATACACATTAACACAAACGGCACTATTTGGTTGATGCAATGACTTGTGGCATCAATGGAATTGCGTTTAGTGAGCAGTAATCGGGGTGTTGGGAGGTCAACCAACATTACAAAAAAAATTTGTTTTTTCCATTAACAAATTTAAAAGTAAGACAGTCACCAAATTAAATAAAAGAAATATTTTTTTTATTATGTACATAATTGGGACATTTATCCATTGAAAACTTGTTCCACAGAAAGAAGTTCATCCATCCGTCTTCCAGACGCTTATCCTGGACAGGGTGGTGGGGGGCCTGGAGCCTGTCCCAGGCAGCATGGGGCACAAGGCAGGGGTCCACCCGGGATGGGAGGCCAGGCCACTACAGGGCGTGCACACATGCATGCACACGCACGCACACACACACATCACCCATGCAAACACACATTTCATGTATTCCTATCATTCTGGGGGCTCTCTTTTAATTTCTGTGGGAATATCCATAACCCTAACTGTGACTACCTTACCCCCTACCCAGCCCTAACCTTACCCATAAGTAACTAAATGAAATATAAGACTTTTGACATTTTTAGTTTTTTGACTGCAGTCAAGGATTTTCATAAAACTGAGTTTCCCCTTGTGGCTTCTGAGAAAATTATTCCACAGTGTAAAAACTAACAGGTTTTTATCACCCAATGTCCCCACAATGTAATGACCCCGCCCCCCCCCCCCACACACACACACGCACAGTTTCAAACTGCAAATCCTGAATATTGTGCTTGATATGAATATGGTCTTACCTGAATAGCTATTTGACGTATCGACTGCAGTTTTCCAGCTCTGATAAGTGTGGGTGGGGTTTCGTTTTCCCCCAAACGGCCCTCAGTCTGTACTGACTTTATACAGACTTGTAAGACAGCACCTCCTCTGCTTATTCTCCCCACTCCTTATGCTTTTCCAGGTTGGACCTGGATCCAGGAAAGTACAGTGATCACATGTTAAAGTTACACACTTTCATGCATGTGAACACTCCATTTAGCATGTGTGATAAAGTAGTGATGCTTTATTTGTTCAGCTGTTCTTCCTCGATTCTGGCATTCCTCTGTGAACAGTTCTCCGCCCTAGTCTGGCTTTCCACGTCCAGTTACCCTTGTCTGATTGTCCTCATATGGCTGTCCTCGTCCAGTCACCCTCGTCTGGCTGTCCTCGTCCAGTCACCCTCGTCTGGCTGTCCGCATATGGCTGTCCTCGTCGAGTCACCCTCATCTGGCTGCCCTCGTCCAGTTACTCTCGTCTCACTGTCCTCGTATGGCTGTCCTCGTCTAGTCACCCTCGTCTGGCTGTCCGCATATGGCTGTCCTCGTCCAGTTACCCTCTTCTGACTGTCCTCATACGGCTGTCCTCGTCCAGTCACCCTCGTCTGGCTGTCCTCGTCCAGCCACCCTCGTCTGGCTGTCCTCGTCTGGCCTGACGCTTTCAGTGTGTCAGTGTTGGCCCTCATCGAAGGTCCTGCGTGTCTGTTTGCCCAGGTGCTGCGCAACGACGATGAGTGTGCTGTGTGCAAAGATGGTGGCGAGCTGATCTGCTGTGACGGCTGCCCCAGGGCCTTCCATCTGGCGTGCCTTGTGCCTCCTCTCACCTCCATCCCCCGGTGAGTGTGCAGGGAGTGATGGATTGTGGGTAGCACAAGGGACGGCTCGGCTCAGTCATGCTGGGGATTAACGATGGGTGGGAAACTTCATGCAGAAGCACCAGGAGATCTGGAGGTGTGACACACCCCCTCCCACCCAATGAGAAGCTACAACCCTGAAGTAGGAATAATGGGGGTGCTGTGTGTCATGGTAGTTACCTTCTTGATTCCCATTGGTTAAGCCGAGCCGTGATTGACAGGACAACATGATCCTGCCCACTGTTGCCTTTAAGCCCTCATTTCTCCACTTTATTACTATGCTAGAAGTGAAAAGGATAGTACTAAATAAATGTATATATAAAAATCCAGGTCAATACTCCTATAAAGATATATGAAAAGTAATAAAGCAGGAAGAAAATGATTACGTATACATATAACATGTAATCACACAGACATAAGCTGTCCGTTTGTCTCCACGCTCCAGCGGTACCTGGCGCTGCCAGCGGTGCCTTGGCAGCCAGCCTGAGAACGTGAAGACCCATGTCCCCTCCCAGGCGAGTGTGCAGCGTGTGAGGCTGGGGGGGAGGCTAATGCAAACCTGGGAGGGGGGCAGTCAGAAATGCTGAATGCGTTATGTGATTACACAGTCATTGTATCTCGTTCTTTCAGTAAGTGTAACTTAAATGGTAGCAGCGCGGCCTTGTGGAGATGCTAGCAAGGTCAAAGGTTAACTCACGTTTGTGTGTGTGCGTGTGACCTGCAGCCTGTCCCCATGACGGAGGTGACGTCCGGCTCCACCGTGGATTTCTCCTTTATCACCACACTGTCCTCAGCCTCCCTATCCAGTGTCCCCACCACCAAGAGCTGCCTGGTCACAGAGCCGCAGGTGGGGGGGCAGTGGGTGTGGCCAAGCAGGAAGGGGCGGGACTCCCTATTGGAGAAACAATATTCAAATCGGCAAACTCAATAAATAAATATTCAAAGTATTTTAAAGTCGATGATTGCACATCATCATGAGGATGCCAGACTTTTTTGGGAGGCACTGTGTATGCGGTTCTAGTGATTGGGTCGGGTTTTGTCACGCACCCGTGGGGGAGTACAAAATTCACTAAGATAGATGCGAAGGAAAAGGCAGGGCCTGCTGGTGTGTCGTGCTGCTTTCTTTAGGTGTTCATGCCTTCTGTGGCTTTCTGAAGTCACCAAGATCTTTGTACTAAAAGGACCCCCCCTCCCCAATCATTCCAAGGAACAGTAAAACGTAATTAAGGTGCATACACAGGAATTATGCCTTTGTGAGTCAGCACAGGTGGCCTGACAGATAGCAGCCAATAAGCTTGAATGAAACAAACTCGGTCGCAGCCAATAAGCTCAAATGAAACAAACTCTGTTGCAGGCGATAAGCTTGAATGAATCGAGCTTGGTCACAGCCAACAGGCTCAAATGAAACTCGAATGAGTTTTTAGAGCAAAATCAGACTGACATAATCACATAGTTATGTCTTGTGAGGCGGCTTATGGAAATTTCGAGAGAGTTTGGGTGGTTCCGAAACAATGGCTCAGCCAAGCTGTCTAACTCTAGAGTTCCATTAACTCAAATGATGGCGTTAAATAAACTAAGGAAGCAGTTGCCTTATTGTCATTATACATTATGTAACAATCTACAAATATAATGTGGAAATGATTCTCAATGGGAAAGGTTCATTCTTACGAATGATATTATAACTTGTGCTATGCTAAGATACACCAGAGTTCTGTTTATGCGTTACACTGATGATGATGATGGAGACATCCTGTTGGCTCCTTCCTCCCAAGGTGGGGGCGGGGCAACGGTGTGGCATGTGTCAGCTTAGTGGGAACCTGACTTTCTGCCTGCAGTGTCTGCGAGGCTTTCACCCACACTGCGAATCCCTGAGGTGAGCCGGGCCAGGGCCGCAGATGGAAGCGTGACCATCTAATCCATCTAATACAGACAATGCGAACAATGGTCTGTCGTGTCCAGGCCAACGCTAGTTTAACCCATTGCGTACTATGGAAAGCAAAAAACACACGCGCTAAGAAGCTAAATGTTAATCTCCTGTGTTACACAGCAACGGTTCAGTTTAGTTTAAGCCATTTTAATATGATGGTTACTTCCTGTACGTTTAAACATGTCAGTGATTTTGTGGAGTAACCCAACCTCTTAATATCCCTGTTTCCATGCCAACTGGCCAGCGGGAAGTCCAGGTGCCGCTCCTGTTGCGAGATGTGGCCTGGCGGTGCCGAGAGTGGCCACCAGGAGGCGGTGTCCTTGGCTCTGCCGGTAAGGTACTCTTCAGGGTCTGCCCTGCTTGAAGGACAGGATGGGGAGTTATATGTGGGGAAAATATGACCATGGAGTTAGGAAGAAGGGTTTTAGTGGTTTACCAGGCTTGGAATAAATGGAGAATATTCTGCTTTTCATCGTCTCCTTCTTGGATTTTCCTGCTTGCACATTAATGAAGCCGAATATCAAACACACAATACTACAGCATGGGCCCCCACCACTAATTACTGTCCACGTCCCGCGCTCTGCCTTTACCCTGGGGCCTCCCTATCGCACCCTCAAACTTTAAAACCGTAAAAATAAGACCAGAAACAAAAAATACAATAAGATATAAACGAAGAAACAGAAACAAACACGTGATGTTAAAGTTGTTTAAATACCTATATGACAGGGCACGGAATTGATTGTTAAGCACCTGGTTTAGATAGCATGACCTGTTTAATTTTTGGGAAGAATAGTCAGTGTACTGCCGTGTTAACTGGCCCGAATGTAAGACGGTTTTTTTCTCGTCGTTATAATCGGCATCTGGACACTAAAGGAAATAGATGGCGCCAAATAGGATTCTTTGTAACGAGTGTTTTGACTTTGCGCGATACGGGTTTGCGGTAATATTGCCCCCGCGGGGCGGGTGAGAGTCTGAGCTGGCGGCGCTGCAATGCGGGCATTTCGCCTCTGTCACTCAGCAGAATGTAAATCGCTATTTTCCCTGGATGTGCCGCTGCTAGTATTAAACTGTTAATAAAGACAGTAACAGCTGTCAGAGGGGAATTTCTAGCTATCAAATAGATCTATTTGCCTGGGGCTTGACGTTTTTCTTTTTTTGAAGTAAGACCGGCATCGGGGCTAAAATCCCCGTTGCTGGGCTTGAGATACTCTGGGCTGTAGCCCCCAGTGCTCGGACCTGACGGCGCCCTGGGGCTGTCATATCAGTTATTAGTACGGCTCAGACTTTCTGCGCAATACATTTTTTACCCCCCCCCCCCCAACTAATACAAGCGTTGTGAGAGGGTCTAAGGGAACTTTTTAGTGACAATCTTAATTTGACCAGTTTATCGCACTGCAGTATTTCTTGGATACACTGATTTTGGGAGGATAGTGAGAGAATGTTGTGTTTGAACACTCTACTTGATGGGGCACGAATACTTAGTAATGACTCAGTTACTGCTGAAGTACAAATTATGGGCAAATATAGTCTCTGCTTGAGATGAAAGATGTATTACGATCAAGGGCATATTGGATTGAGCATTGGGGGGAAGGGGGTTGAGGTTTCCCCACATTTAAGGGGGTCCAGGGTGGTATTGGCTGGTTTTAATTATTATTTAATGATTTACAGGATTATTCATTATTTAATTTACACCCATGGTCACGATTCATTAATGATGAATTAACATGAGATCAGTATGTAACTAAGACTTAGTTTGTGGTTAATTAATACATGAATAATAGTGTAATACTACATTAGTTATGCCCCATCAAGTGAAGAGCTGAAAGCTGAGTTTCTTTGGGAAATACCTTTGCAGCACACACGATCTGTCTCCTGGCTTCTTCCTCCAACAGGTGGTACTGTATGAGAAGCCAGAAGAGCAGGGTTCCACGCTCACTGACGACTCAATGAACAAAGATGAGCTGGAGCCCCTCATAGGGGAGGTGAGCAACAGGGCACTCCCTCCGTCAAATCGTCCACAAGACACGTAGGCGATGGCTGCCTCAGGCGATAGGATTTTAGCAAAAAGCGCTGTCTAACTCGGCCAGCCCAGATTAGGATCTGTCCATCTCTCCAAACAGAACTCCATAGATGGGATCCTGCAGTGGGCTCTCCACAACATCTCGCGGCCCCTGTCTGAGAGCCAGGGCTTCTTCCAGTGAAGATCTGGTTATCCTGGTGTGCTCGACCATCAGCGTGCGTATCGGACCATGGAGAAGATGATAAGCAGTGCCTGAGAAGCCGTGTGGGGTTGATATTTACTGTGCCAATAAAAAAGGCTCTCGTGTAGGTGGCTCTGGATTTCTGCTATCAGAAGACGACATTCGTTTACGCTCAAAAGACACCAAATTAGGTTTTTTGGTAACACTTACTTGAGGGAACACAAATACCAAGCAGTGACTCGGTAACTACTGAAGTACAAACATTGAACAATATAGTCGCTACTTCAGATAAAAGATGCATCATGGTTCATTAATGATGAGCAAACATGAGATCAGTATTTCACGTGCTATTTATTTTTTGTTCCTTCAACAGTTCACAAAGGTTTACAGAATTAACAGATACAGTAACAGTGTAATGAGTTTTTTATACAGAGGCTTCTGAGCAGATAATACATAGAAAAGATGTGTATTTCAAATACTTTTGTGTACAACTCAAAAATCACAAATCAAGTGGTATAATTGCTGTTCATTATATGAAATACACACAAATGAGAAGCATTATCTTATTACATATTAAATATTAAAAACATTACAACATTTCCAAAACCCTTTCTTCCGAAGGGTTCACCTGGCTCAGGGATATCATTCAGAGAATACTCACAGGAAAACAAACAGATAGTCCGCAGATTGAGTCCAAAATTTTAACCTAAGACTGTTAGATTTCTGGCTGGCTGTAATGCTCTCAGAAATCAGAATCTCTCCGTAGATTCTGTAGGATTTCTCCTTTTTTTCCAACCTGAGAGGACTCTTTGGGACTGTATGCCAGGATCTTAGGATCCAAAAATATCTGGAAAATAAGCTGTCCTGTTTGTCCAGATGTTCATTCCTGTGTCATCATTTGTGCAACAATGGGCTCCCTTTACATTGCTGAGAAATCAGTTCTACCTGTTTGGCAGACAGAGAGGAGAGATGAGAAACAATTAGCGCTGTTTCCGTCTATTTACACATAGACATTAGTACTGATCAGCATGACCCATGCCGGAGTAATAAAATTATACTAAATTAATCTCAGCTTTCACGCGTTCTGATCACATTGTCTGGTGATGCTTTTCAAAAGAGCAGCTCCCGCTTACCTTACTTGGTCGTAGCTTTGGACCTGTGACCTTTCATACACTTCCAGAAGTGTTTTAACCAAGGTGGCTGTTGGAAAGACAGACAGGATAATTACAACGGTGTAGAAGATGCGAGTGGGTCGAATTGATGGGCCAGAGACCCCTGGCAGAGAGGGGATAGCTCACAGGCCGTGTCCGCATGTTCCTCTGCGGCTGACAGAAGCTGGGTTGGGTCATAAAGCCAGGACTATTCAGGTCCGCCTGGACATTCCTGGGAACAGTAAGGATGGAGAGAAGGGTCAGTAGCTGTGGACCGATGACTGTCAGTAACTGGGTTAAACCAGGCAGTGATCAACAGATCGCTTATATCCAACCCGCTAGGTACTTTGAAACTCACTTACTCTGATTGCTAGTTTATATGGCCAAACTATTTTGTTAAACAAATGTAAGGACCCACTTATTTGGCTTCAGTTAATGTTTTTTAACCCTTGCCCTCCCTACTGGTCCGACGGCTGAAGTAGCTATTAACACTGCCCTTGCCAAAGTAAAACGTAAATTACACCTGCCATCCCTCACCCACGCTGGTAAACATGCAAGTCCTGGCCTGTCCTCTCCAGCATGTGGCCCTGTGTTTGTCCACATCTTTACATGTAGGCTGAGCTTGGCCCCTATGACAATAACACTGATAAGCCAGAAAAACAGAACAAAAAAATCACCGGTGGGTCTGCAGAGCGGATGCCCTGAAGAAGTCTTCCATTGTCATCTCCACCTCCTGTTTATCGCTGGTAGGGATGAGGTCCCACACCTCGTTGTCAACCCACAGCGTTATTTGGGGACCATAGCCGGACGGGCCCATGACGGTGGTCCAGCGGCAGAATGGGCAACGTACGGTCAGCAGGCTGCTGGGGTCCATGTGTTCGGTCAGGGTATCCAGGCAAGGCGTACAGAAGGTGTGGTTACAGTGCAGCAGGCGAGGCACACGCTCCTCTCGTGTGAAGGCCAGTAGGCAGATGGGGCATTCCAGGTCCGGACCATCAAAGTCCATCTCCGCTTCTGTATGAGAGAGAGAGTGTGTGGACGGGGGTTGCGATCTGTAAAGAAACGGCAAATGCAAACGTGTTTGCATCAACAGGACATGTCTAGAAACTATATACTTTGTATGTGTGTGTATATATATATATATATATATATATATATATATATATATATATATATATATATATATATATATATATGTATTGTATATATGTGTATATCTGTATGCATATATATACACACGTGTGTGTGTGTGTGTATGTATATATATTATATATGACAGCATAATATTTCCATATGACTTTCATCACACAGTTAGGCCGATAGCAGACACCACTGCCGTTCTTATGAAAACATTCATTATTTAGATGTATAAAACGGAAACTATCAACTTCTGTGACACTAGTTTTTTGCATTCAGAAACACTATTCTGCGTTAATCGCAGGTTTGCGAGAAAAGAATTACATATATGTGTGTGTGTCTGTGTGTGTATATATAATGCCTGGTTAAATCCTGGTTAGACACACAATAAAAATGCACAATAAAACAGATCATAACACGAATCAGTCACTTAGGGCCGGTACTCACTGAGAAGCGCGGCTCTTTCAGCCCGGCGGCCGTAGGCGGGCTGATTCCGGCGGCGTTGGCTCTTCCCCTCCCCTGTCTTCCCCCTCTGTCAGACAGCCAATCCGTAAAGTAACGACGCCTTGGCCATTTATAGGCTCGATGTCCCTGTGTCTTTACAGCAGATCCTGCAGAAATTACTCGGAAAGAGGTGTGGTTTGGCACCGTCCGCCCCCTCGCGTAATGTGTCACGGATCAGGTGCACTTACATTTAGCAATCATTATGCACGGTATTAACCGGTTTTCCTTCTCTATAGGCGTTTACATGTGTAAACACACTTTTTCTTTGGTAATGGTCTTCATCCTTTTGTAATGTATATCATATTGTGATTAAATAAGTATGGTGTTTTCCACATTTATTTTACTTTTTCATTACAGGGCGCAGTTTCTGTTTTGTTTTGAGCAACAGCTGTCGGTTTCTATTCATTTATTTATTTATTTTATTTATTTATTTATTCTCATTTCCGTGTTTTAAATCAGGATCCGCAGCAGAAATTCGTGTCACCTTTGGGAACCGGAATGGCGACCTAGTTTCCATTAACCCATGAAAGCAGGCGACGTTGCGATCACACGTTGCCGCTTAATTGCTTTCGTGACATAACGAGAACCGGGGAATATTAAGTCATTTACTATGGAAAAACACGTACAGCTCTACCCTAACATATTATACCTGAGGCTTACTTACGAAACAACGTGACTATAAGCCTTGCCTGTGTCTAGTTGTAATATTTCTTTTGAAGTAATATGGACACAGTTAAGTTCTCATTAATAGCTTTTTAATTTCCCCCACAATGGTAAAAACAAAAGTCTTCAAACATCAGCCAACAAATATAAGCTGTTATTCAAACGACGGTGTAGAACATGCCAATGTCCATTTTTCTTTTTTTGTTCGCATTATTATTATTGTATTGTTGTAAGACCTATTATATTTTTAGATATTTTTTTTCTAATATAGGCTTATTTCTTATATAAAACGAGGGAACGATGTGCATTTCTGAATTTCTGAAAAGCACTTTATCTTACACTACGCCATGTTCTTTTCCAAAGTCGAGAGGCAAAAGGAAAACCTTTGGAGTTGCACGTATAGCTAGTAAACAACAGGCGATCGCTAAAAACGGGACATTTAACTGCTTCGACCGTAAAAGACTATGGTCAGATTTCAACTTTAGCTGGTGTTTACGGCCTGCCTGAATTTCACCTGTGTTCTGTATCCTTATATTTTTATCTATTTGATTAATTAATACACATAACAGACACTTATCAGTAAATCCAAACAAACTACAGTTCGCATTCCAATGTACGACAAGTTATGCGTGATTTACTTTCATGTAATTTAAATTGTCGGCCGTTCTATACTGTGATGCCACCTTGTGGTCTAAACTAAATATAAACGTTCTCCCTTGATTTAATGCAGGTGCTTTTTACACGTCTTGTGTTTACGGCATGGCGCTTAATACATATAGGGCCTGTGTAATGTTCTCCTGGCGTCCAGCAAACCCAGATTTATCCATCGGATTGCTGGACAGAGAAGCATGATTCGTTACTCCACAGAACACGTTTCCACTGCTCCAGAGTCCAGTGGCGGTGTGCTTTACACCAAGGCAAGGCAAGTTTACTTATATAGCACAATTCAGATGCAAGGCGATTCAAAGTGCTTTGCAAAGGCAGAAGGGAACATTTAAATAAAATACATTAAAATCACATTAAAAGGCAAAAAAGCCTAAAAGCCGATCAAAGTAATAGTTACATTGTAGCGACAGCGTGTGACTAAACTGATTTAATGTATCGAAAAACTGCAGCAAACAGTCGTGTTTTAAGCCTTGATGAACTAACAGTGTTAGCAGAGCTCAGGTCTTCAGGAAGCTGGTTCCACAGACGGGGAGCATAGAAACTGACCGCTGCTTCACCCTGCTTGGTCTTGATTCTGGGAACACTGAGCAAACCTTTTCCAGATGCCCTGAGGGGTCTTGGTGCTTCATAATGCTTAAGTAAATCAGAAATGCATTTAGGCCCAAGACCATTTAGTGCTTTGTACACAAGTAATAATATTTTGAAATCAATCCTGTGATGCACAGGAAGCCAGTGCAGTGATTTGAGGATTGGTGTGATATGCTCTACTTTCTTGGTGTTAGTGAGGACTCTGGCGGCAGCATTCTGGATGAGCTGCAGCTGTCTGACTGATTTTTTGCCAAGACCTGTGAAGACACCGTTACAATAGTCTAGCCTGCTAAAGATAAATGCATGAACAAGCTTTTCTGTATCTTGTTTAGACAGAAATCCTTTCATTCTTGCTGTGGTAGTGGGCTGATTTTGTAATTGTAATTGCATGAAGCTTTTGAAATTAAGGTCAGAGATTTTTGGCTTGATTTTTTAGATTTTAGTGTCATGGATTCATGGTGAGCAGTGACTTTCAGTCTTTATTTTTTGGGGCCAAAAACAATTATTTCAGTTTATTCTGTGTTCAGTTGTAGAAAATTCTGGCACATGTATTCGGTGAATCTAAGGTACTATAGCCACGTGGTGGTGATGTACAGTTGTGTGTCATCTGCATAATTATGGTAAGAGATATTATAATGTTTGATAGTCTGAGCGAGGGGCAGCATGTAGATGGTGAATAGAAGAGGCCCAAGAATGGACCCTTGAGGAACTCCATGTGTGATTTTTCTTCTCCCAGATTCATAATTACCTATTGACACAAAGTAGTCCCTATCTAGTAAATATGATTCTAACCCATTTAAAATGGTACCAGAAAGTCCCACCCACTTTTCTAGTCTGTCTAGCAGTATCTTATGGTCAACCAAAGCAGCACTGAGACCCAGCAATACCAAAACTGAGATTTTTGATTCATCGCTGCTTAGATGGATGTCCTTTAAGACTTTAACAAGTGCAGTCTCTGTGCTGTGTTGTGGGCGAAATCCAGACTGAAAAGCATTAAAGTAATTGTTTTGTACCATGAAGGAACTAAATTCCTGAAAAACAACCTTTTCAATGATCCTTCATAAAGGTAGGTTTGCCTATAGTGACTTATTACTCGGCGACCCCGCTCTGTTACTGTATGTGGTCTGCCACTTCATGGCTGAGTTTCTGTTGTTCCTAAACACTTCCACTTTGCAGTAATACCATTTACAGTTGACAGAGGAATATCTAGCAGGCAAGAAATTAAACGAACTGACTTATTGCAAAGGTGGCATCCTATGACAGTACCAGGCTTGAATTCAAGGAGCTCTTCAGAACGACCCATTCTTTCACAAATGTTTGTAAACCTGACTGCATGGCCAAGTGCCCGATTTTATACACCAGTGGAAATGGGTCTGAATGAAACACCTGAATTCAGTGATAAGAGGTGTGTCCCAATACTTTTGTCCATATGGTTTATCTACAACAGTGGTCTTCAACCTTTCTTTATTCAAGGACCCCCTGTGTCTCAGGAAACATGCTTGGGCCCCCCTACACAGGTTATAATATTGTTTCTCTTGTATGCATTTTGCAATGATGGCAACAATTGTTAATTTTTGGTTACACTGCCAAACAATGTAATTTCTTTTGAACATGATTCAAATAACGTTACGCTCCACTATGTCCACCAACAGTCAGTTTTCCCCTCATTTTATAACATTGCTCTCAAAACAGAAGGTGAATGTTTATAGGCAAAAAAAAAACCTATATGGCAAATGGTTCTAATGTCAGAAAGCTGACAACCATTAAACATGTGCTTTATAACTGAAAGGGCAGGGCGTGACACATTTTAAGGCATTAGCCTTCAGTAAAATCAGTCAAATATTGCAAATGATGATATTGTTGGGGACGGCATGGTGGTGCAGTGGTTAGCATTGTTGCCTCACATTTTTGGTTCCAGAGTTTGAGTCTCTGAAATGGCTCGGTGTGTGGGTGTGTTGGGGGGTTTGCATGTGCTCCCTCTTTTGTCATGGGGTTTCGTCTGTGTACTCCGGTTTCCCCCCACAGTTTAAAAACACGCTGAGACTAATTGGAGTTACCAAATTGCCTGTAGGAGTGAAGGTGTGTGAGGGTGCCTTGTGATGGGTTGGCGCCCCCTCCTGTGTTGCTCCCTGCCTTGTGCCTGCAGCCTCCAGGATAGGCTACCGGACCCCCCACCACCCTGAATAGGGAAATTAGTTACAGAAGATGAATGGATGATAGTTTTAACAATAAATAAAACAAAATGAGCCAAGTAACAATGATTCCCTTCCTTTCCCATTCTTCAGCTTCCCGATAAGACGCCGCTAACTTTGATATTAGCCGTGGATTCTGGGATCCTGTTTGTCATGACCGGCTGGGAACCACTGACCTATAAGTAGAAATGTTGCTTGTGTTTCCACTGCTTGTGAGCTAGTTCCCCCAATCAAGCAATTAAATGAACAGATGTAACTGATATAAGTGGTGCTGAAAAAGTTTGACAAATAAACATAAAAATGCAAATGAGCGCTCTGTCGAAACAGACACACTCACACAATCACACTGATGGAATTGCTATGGCTGCTATGGCTTGGATGGTTTTCCAAGAGATGAGTCTTTGTGGATTTAAATAAATTCCAATGGCTCCAAAAATCACTTTGAAATTGTAATGTATTTATTTACCAAATGCTTTTATCCAGTGTGATTAGGGTTTAAGGGCCTTGCTCTAGGACTGATGACATCACTCTGCTGACCTTTAGAGCTGAACATGCAACCTTCTGATCACAGGCACAGTGTTCTAACCACTAGAGCCAAACACTGACCCCCAGTTATGATTTATGAAGTAGAAGATGGTCTGTCACCCACATGCCCGTAAATGAAAGAAGCAACTTGGCGCAGCGACAGAGGAACCTATGGGTGACTGCACCCCCAGGAACTCCATCGCAAGGGGGCAGCCCTCTAGCTAGGATAACCAAGCCCTTGCTGGGCCCCCGGGCAGCAGTGGGACAGCTCAACTGTGGAGGAATGCGAATGCCGAGCCAGCAATGTCCAAGCAACACTGCCCCCCCCCCCCGACCTCTGGGAGCAGCATGGAATTTTAATGTCGACCATGTGGGACACAGATACCGAGGCAGGCCGCGGTTAAACACAGCTATTGCCATTCACAGAGTGGACAGGGATCCTTATCTCATCAGATGCATATGGCCAGCAGTCACGGAGAAAGGATTCATAAACGTATTTGTGTTGGTGTTTATTTTAGAATGCCCTGCTTTTGTCAGCGTGATGATTGGCTGCTGATGAAAATATGTTACACTGGGCCTTCCAGGCTGGTCTTTCTGAGCAGTATTTGGTTGCTGTGGTAACCAGCTTTGTATGGCTTTCACAAACAGCAGCGAGGAATTTCGCACCGTGGACACGTGCCCTGGGGAGTATGAAGGGAACATTTATATGGGGAGATCCTTTGCCAGACCCGGACGGGCCCCTCGGTTATAGAGTGAGCCCTGGAACCGATTGGGGTCATAACAGGAACTGAAGGAGCAGACAAAAACGGGTTGTGATCCACTCACAGGGTTATTGAAGAATAACGGCACCGTCCTGGATGGGTGTTATGGATCATGGATGGATGGTTTGGTCTCGGGGTACTTTGTCTGTATAGTAACAAAAGTGTTACGTCCAGGGAGAAGTGTAAAACCTCTCTTTTCTGTACGAACACCAAAATTTGAAGATGCAGCGTATTAGGGTGGGGTAAGTGGCTCTGTGGTTTGGAACGCTGTGCCTGTGGTCAGAAGGTTGGCCATTTGAATCCCAGCGCCTATAGTGTGATTTCACTGTTGGGCCCCTGGATGACTGAATGAGGCCCTTAACCTTCATTTGATCCAGGGACTGTCTTACCCTGGTTACAAAATCATGTGTTGCTTTGGATAGAAGTGGTGATATCTAGTGATCTGAATTGACTTAAATAAGAGTGCATCTGTGACAGACCCATATATAGGAGACCACGATGCTTAAATTATCTTTGCTCATATGAACAGATTCCACCAGCCACATAGATGGTTACTGCTGGGTCCCACACTGCTGCTTTACATTGTATCCACTCCATCCCAGAGAGCTCCCTCTAGTGGAAGTTGTCTTCTAGGCTATCAGTTCCTCAGGACACTACTTAAAACCCTGACTGCCTGCTGGCCCACACTGCTGAGGGTTGGAGGTTCCCAGTTAGTAGTGAGAACCTCTGATATTTTATGATCATTTTAGGGGAAAGCATAGCACTGTATTCTTCCATCACCTCGGCGTGAATGAATGGCTTCCAGGCGAACGGATGCTGTCACATTCTCGGAGAACATTATGGGGTCGTTACAGATTCCAGGACCCCCTTTGTAAAAGTGCCCATTCAAATGCCTTCTGATCTCTTGCTAAGTGTAAATCATAATCCATTGATAATTTTATTATTTTCTCCAACATCTGCACATTGCATGTTGTCTATGTTTTAGCATGACAACAATGAACAGCAGGGGGCGCTCTTACATCGTCTATAATGCTGTGGAGTGCAGACAGAACAACAATGATGTGTGTACTCGGCAGGCAGTCTTAATGTGTGAATGCATTTGTTGTACATCCTTAATAACACCTCTGCACATGACTAAGTCTTTCCTCTGACACCTGGACTCATACAGGTAACAGCTTTCCACAAAGCCATCACTCAGTTCTCTGTTACCACAGGTGACTATGGAACTGGCGGTAATGGTTATTCACTGTCTGCATAGCTAGACGTACAGTCTGGAAAGCTAGTGCATGTTTCTCGTGTGGTTGAAAGGACTTAACCCTTGTGTATTTTACTTCTTCCGTTCTAAATTCTAGAATCTATAGAATTTAACCTCATTTTGAAAATGGACTGGGGTAACTTTGACCCCAAAAATATCACAGGAGTTAAAGGGCCTCATGAACGTAGCCAAATGCATGCATCTGTGGGGTTTTAATGAGAAGTGGTTCATGCACATGTGAAAGTCGGTCCTCGCAGGGGTAATAAAAGGGTACTGGGGATGCCAAGGCCATCGGAAACCCCGCTGGACATAGGCCACTAGTGGACCGTGTTCCCTCGCTAACTCGGTCTCCTTGAGGGTTGATGTGATGCGTCTCAGTACTCACTCAGAAGAAAGGAACACCTGCTAGGCCAAGGGTAGAAGTCTGCTGTCAACCTCAATTTTCAGTTAGCCACAGAGAGGGCCTCTGGAGACACAAAGGGGAGACTGCAATTTATATCCATGTGCCTTTAGCCATGTGAAGAGATGGATGATAATTAGAAACACGGTAGCAAAGAGCCGTAGAACATTAGCTTCCAAAGGTTCCTGTAGATATATGGTGCCATCACTTAGATGATCAGGTGTTTATTGGCATTTATTGATTATCCCTGCACCATTGTGCCGATGACCTTATGTGTTGGTGGGAGAGCCATTTCTTTGTTTATTGGTCAAACCTGTCATCTTCCTCTAAGATCATTCAATGTCAATGTACTGTGTACGTTGCTGCCACCAGTGAGAGTGATGACGACTACGGCTTGCAATGGTTGGGTAATATTTACCAGAATCTTCATGGGGGTAGGTATTGGGTTGGTGTAGAAATCCTCAGGCTTCTGTGACAGTATTTGATTAATTCAGTGTTACACAATTGACTATACATCTGTGGAATAGAAGGTTCTGGGTGTTCGAGTCTGTCTTGGCTTGATGGAATTTGCTCTGCACCTTTTGTCAATTCTGTTGATTGTCAGGTCCCACGTCTATGGTGCAAAGGACCTCCAACACAGGGAACATGGGTTCCTCTCCCTCGTGTTCCTCTACAGCGACATCTACTGACAGCTGGGTGCATTCCGGCCTGCAGAGAGGAGTTAGTGGAGCTCTCCTCCGTGTTCGATGAAGCCAGGAAACAGAATGAAAAGAAGCAGATGGACAACAGCACACACTAGAGTGGAGTTTTGTAGTGGTCTTCAGATCCAGATTTATATGGATAATGATACAGAATGGTCACGGTCCGGCTCTGTGTGCTATGAGCAGGCAGAGCATTCCGTGCTGGACATTGCTGACGATGTGTGGAATATTGGTTCCAAAACAAACAGGCCCTGATGAGAAACCAGATGCTTGCAATATTTCTAGTGTTTGCACAACATCTTACCCTGAGCCTGGTGGTACAGTTTTTTTCTTCTGCCGATTTCTTTTGCTGATAGCCTTGCCTGTACCTGAGGGTGCTCCCCACAAATTCTATTTTTGCATTTCATTTCTGAGATAGCTTGGCCGTATCCTCAGCAAGTGTATCGAATGCACTTCCTTGTTGATCATACCTGATATGTTCTGCCTGATATACTTGGTATGTTGCCTTAGAAGGCAAAACATGCAGTCAGAGATGCAAGATTTATGGCACTGCAATTTGTGGCATGAGGTATTTTATCAAATCTGGGTCGGGGAATAACTTGATAACACAATAACATCCATTTCAGCATTTAGTCTTTGCACAAATGGAGAGTAGCGATTCTCTATATGTACATATACAAATGTCCTGCTGTGGAGGACTGGGGGGTCAGGATTCAAGTCATAAGAGGCAACCCTACTTAGGTCAATCTCTCAGATTTCATCTTGCATTAGTACATTTTCCATCATATCAGTGACATTCCTCAGATGAAAGCGAAGACACTTTCCCACAGTTGCTGAGATCCCCCCCACCCCCGGCTGGATTCCTTGCAGACTCATCGCTTGGACATCAGAGGAACGCCTGGCGTCCTCACACTCGCGCGGACATGTGTCCCACTCTCGCTGCCGGCCGGTCACCCTGGCGCTCTGGCCCCTTGTCATTGTTCGAAGCGCGGAGGAGAAGCGGCCTTGGTGTGCCTGTCGCCCTGAGCCCCGCGCCGCCAGAGCGAGGGGCTTGGAATGCCGCTGAAACAAAGAAAGAACCCTTATCAGTGTGTCTGCAGAATGGCAGCTGCCGGGGAACCCGGGGGCCTAGAGGAAGTTAGATGACTGGAGCCCCCAGCCGACAAGAGGCGTCATCTGAGCCAAGTCCACTTAAATGCATTCATTCTACCGTCATCGGTCAAGTCCCCTCGGATACAGGACAGAGGTTCAAACTATAGCTGGAAATTCCAGTCCAGGCGACAAGTAGACTATTTCACACTCAGATGTAGGGCTTCTTTTCATCTTTGAGTATTGACAAGACTCAGGCTTTCCCCTTTGCAATTTCTTTGTTTTGATCTTCACGCAGATTTGCTTTGTAGTACCTGCCGTTGCTAATGGTGGAATCTCCAATATCCATGAGGTTTCAGAAGATCAAACTGACCACTTTCCATAGTTTAGTACATTTATCAAATTGACTTCCTTCATTTCTTCTGTGGTACTTCTTTGGTTCTTACTTGCCTTGAACCTCTTCTTCCTTCTCCTTGATGCTTTTCATAAGTATTTCTAAACTGTTTGTTGGCAGTTTAATGAGAACTAAGCAGTGCACTGTGTCAGATGAACCTTAAGGGTAGATGGATGCAGATGATACCTTTCAAGGTGACTTGTCATGGTTAATGGGGGTAGAATTTGATGAGGCATGACCCTTAGACAGACACTCAGTTATACCCTGAGCATCTGTTGTCTGGTTCCTCATTCCCCATGGCAATAACTCATCAACAACGTACCAGAGTGTCATGTTGGGTGGGTGACTTAGTGCAATTTATTGGCGTTACTGAAAACTCTGAAGCAGTGATGCTGGGGGTAAGACAAAGAATTCCTATGAAGGTCATGACACTTTCTGACTCGCCGTCCCAGTAGTAATGGAGGGTTTATGGCTTTCCTTTGCCTGTTAACGTTGTGTAAGGTGGCCTACAGAGACAGCCTGAGGATATCAAGGCCCACCAATAATTTGTCTCTGGTCATTCAGGAGCTCCAGGGGTCTTTCTCTTCTCTTGACCCCTCATCATACATGGTGATTTGTTGGGGGGTTGTGATTGACTCCTAATTAGGACTGGAAATGCACCATCAATCAGCCGAGGGGCCGTGGACCTGGGGGCTTTGTGAAGAGCTGGGCAGCAGCCCAGGCCGACCCTTGCCTCAAGCCCCTCCCCTTTTTATTGCCACTAATGGATGCCAAAGCCGGTGGTCGAGAGCATTAGAAATTGTGGCACGTACTTTACATTTCCCTCACTTGTGAGGGGTCCAGGCAGCTGTGTGTGTGCATGACGCTTGTGTATATGGGGGGGGGGGGGTCTTCTTGCTTGCTAAAAGTTGCAAACTCTTGCAGTTACTCCCCAAGGCCCTTCCCTGTGCTTTTCTCACATGGAAGCACGTAGACCCCTCATATATACGTTAAACTGACAACAGGCTGAAGCACTGGATGTCAATGAATCGTACATTAGGGCCTCCAAACAAAATGTTCATGTGTACATCCGAGTTCACTTCAAATCCCAGGTCCAACATAACAAGAGGAACCGAATGTGTAGCCTCTCAGGGTCCTCTGCTCGATTACATGCCGGCAAGACTGGAAGCGGCGAGTCTGGGGGTTACATTTTTAAGGGAGATGCACGTGATTAGAGTGAGAGGACTGGCAGGCAGTGATGCGAATCACACCACAGCATGTAAATATTTTCATAGTGTGTGAGTCAAAGAGCTATGGAAGGACTGTTGGAAATATTCAATGTTTATATTCTTGCCGCCAGTTCAAGGTAAACAGCGCTGGTATCCTCAGCCGCTGAGCCTTTCGCTTCCCTGCGTAGCGGTATTAAAGTTCACGCTGCTCGTCCAACCCCGCGGCCCTGTGGTGAATGATGTCAGGTTGGCCAGCTCAAAGGGGAATTCTAGCTAGCTCTTCTGCAGCCTTTAACCGGGTGAAATTTTGTTTCGTTATAACAGGCGATGACCCTACAGCAGCTCCAGCAGACAGCACTTACTCCGGAAGGCACATTTTCAAAATATAAGCCAACATCACCCATTGGGTGTGTTTCCTGAACACTGCACGGACCTAACACAGTCCCTGGGCACGGTTCTTGCGATTCAAAGCTTGTCCCTCTTGACATGAAAGACTAGGGGACCATATTTTGCTCTGCGAAAAGGAGGAGATCAGGACAGGACGCAAAGAGAATTATGCGATGCAGGTATGCTCACAGAAAGTCTTCTGACAGTAGAAAGCAAATGTCAACATGAAACAGGGCAAAATCACAGACATTTCAGGCATTTTTAGGTCCCAAAAGAGATGGTAACTCTGGGGAAAAAGACGTAGGGTCACCCTAATAATAGACAGCAGTCCTTTCATTTGAAATGCAGCATCCATGCATTTTTCTCTAAGAATGACTCCATGCATATTGTGAAGCCTATAATGGAGTTAAAAATAGCACTGTATTTGAAACTGGAAGGCAAACAATGGCTCGCGTTGTTATCCAGCACGGAGACCTCGGGACGTTCTAGCTCAGTGTGAGCCCAAGGCAGAATGTCATCTTCAAGTGAGGAGGTGAGTGCTGTGAAATTCATATGCAAACCGTTCGGTGGAGCACCTGCGGAGAGTTTGCAGCCTGCAGAAAGTAGATATTATAAAGGTCTGAAGGGGCAGTTTAATGGTGTAGATCCGTGTTGCATTTAGTCTGTGATTTTCTGAATTTTCATTTTCTTTTACCGACTTCACTACTCCGGTATGTCATTAAAAAAAACGCCACAGATGAGTTATGAAACAATAATTAAACCAAGAAACACCTTCATGTTGTTCGTCCTCGGGACCGCAGTATAATTTATAGTGTCTATTGATTGAACATATTGAGTCATTTCGCATGTTCAGTTCGGCGGATCTCCCCAGCTCCCAGAAGAACAGCTAAACAAATGAGCAAAAGTTCACAGAGAACAAGACTTTTGTGGCCCAGAATATTTCAGGTTTTTTTCCCTTCTGGTGAGGAGCAAAAGCTGACTGGTAAAATGGGAACAATGGGCTCCCATTTATATTTTATATTTTTCCTCCACAGAACTGCGTACCTTGGCCTATTCAGCCTTCCGGTTAAAACGCCCATCTGGGTTTTGACAACGCAGAGTTTGCTCATTTTCTGGAAATGCGCAGCGCTGGTGAAAGATGTGCGGCAGGCGTTTCGTGTGTCATTCCTAGACATTAAACGCTGGAAATGATGATGGGAGCTCCTTCAAAATGGGTCGTGTCACTGAACTATTAGCCCGGGGCTCTGTCTGACTGATGTGTGTGCATGCAGCAGTCAGTGGCGTGGAATGCAGCAAATGTGACTAATTACCTCTAACGACAGCCCAGCTTGGTGGCCAATCAGAGTGGGGCGAGGTCAGTGTGGGAAACTGTGGATCCTTCATAACCAGCTTTTGTTAGCATACCCCCCCAAGGGACAACAGAACGTCCAATGGGGCACCAACATCTGTTTGATGCAGACACCAATGTTGACTTGTATTTTTATTTGATTGAAAATTTATTTTGGAGAATACCTGGGAGGCATCTGTAGGTAAAACCAGACACTGGGTGTAACTGAAGTCCTGTCTGTTCCAGGAACAGCTCTACTAGCCTAACCACTCCATGCTCCCTGAATGCTCTTAATGTTGCACTTTCTGCTGATTGATTACTTGTCTTACTAGGTTACTGCTTTGCTTGGAAGTTATCGTGTAGCTCCTGCCCCAGTCCTGCTGACACTCGTACCCGGGCCTTCACTGGCAGCTCAGCCCAGCCGCACTTACGGCTCGTCGGCTCACTGACAGCCGTATGTCTGTAATGCGCCGTTTGCCTCTCTTGTACGTCACTTTGGACAGAAGCATCTGCTATATAAAATAAAAGTAATTTAACTGTAATGTTGGCTGTTACTGTGTCATAGGAATTGCGGAGGGTCAAATCCCATGAGAACTGGGAACTGTGATGGCCTGCAATCGGATGGTTGCTGGTTCAAGTCCCATCGGGTCTCTCGTGGAATGATACCACTGAAGTGAGCTGTAAGCGTTGGCGTGCTGGATTTTCCTGGCTTGTTCAGAGGAACTTCATCTAGCGGGCGTGACATATGTAGGGTCTGATACTTCCTGGTTTCTCCTACAGCCTTTGGCTGAGAGTCCCACATCAGACTGGGTTCCCTGCTTGCTTTACCCGGTTTGAGCCCAGTCTGAGGCCCTGTGCACCAGTCCTCCATCATGGGGAGAGTTTTACTACAGACTTCTTTACCCCCTGACCTGCTGCTTCTGGCGGTCGTGGTCCAGGACACAACACGGCTCATTGTTGCCCACAGTGACCTGGTCTCCCTCCCTCGCATCTTTAATCTGTGCGCTGTGGAAGGTATGCTGGGAAAATTGCCACGGATAAAGGCCAAATTGTTAGTTGGGGGGGTGGGGGTTTTTTTGGGGAAGAAAAAGAAATGGGTGGTTTTTTCTCTTATGGGGGTGTGTCCCCGACATGCCCGTGAGGTGTAGCGAATTCCCGGGAACGCTGGGAACACCGCCGTCTTTCTGCTCCGGCTTGCTTTCCTTTCTTTGATTCTGGAGAAGGACGTCAGCTCAAGCTCTTGTGATTTTTTTCCCTAACGGCTCTCGTCTGCTCCGGCCGAGCTCGTCAGGGAGTCTCACGTTTCAGCACAAGAATGCGGATGATCCGGTTTGGACTACGCGAAGCCCGGATCGGGGCTAAGGCCCGGAATTCGCCCCAGTGTGCAGAGCCTGGATCTGCAAAGCCTTCTGGGACAGGCGTGGGTTTCCCTGCCACACTAGTGGGTTCTAAAAATGATTCTGGTCTCCTGGCTTCTTGAAGTAGCAATAAATGCTCCAGGGAAACACACACACACACACACACACACACACACACACACACACACACACACACACACAGACCTGGAATAACTGCTCTGTCTACATCCAAGGGTGAGTCACCGTGTTTAAACTCCCATAAAAGGAGTCAGAGGTGGAAAAACCCTTTCTGTGTCACTGGAGGGAGACAGCATGTATGGGCAAACAGACAGGAAACCAGTAATGTTAGATCCTCCACCTCCCAGTGTTTATCTCTGTGGTAAATCACTGACCAACTTCACACCACTAATGCTATTTTTTTAGCCCAGTGTTTAAAGCATTACTGGGTACATACTTGGCCCACTATAACAAAAGAAAGCATCTAATGCAAATATATAATACTTGTAAATAATACTTGTAAATATTTTTAAGCTTTTAATTCTAGTAGCAGATTGTGGTTTGATGCACTATACATATTAAAAGATGGTGCATTATCACAAACGTACTCCGTGTATTTGACCCCTTAAATGTTGAATTAAAAGTCACCAGGATTGGATCATTGTGCTGTCAGTCACTGGTTTAAGATGCCTCCCATGGGATGCACCACCCCTCCTCATCCCTCCCACCCCTGGCCACCTGCTAATCAGGCTGTTAATAACATTCATCAGATGTTTTGCTCTCCTTGCTGCGTAGGGTTTGTGGTGCAGGTGGTAGGAGCTGGGGGGGCATTGTCACAGGTGTTCCCTGTGGATGCCTGTAAGCTGACACGGCATTGTTCTGCAGGTGTGTGTGTGTGTGTGTGGCGGGGGGGAGTATGTGCTTCTTGTTTCTCCATGGGAACTGGCCCTATGTCTGTTCTCAGGGTCCTGTGGGGAGCGCTATGTCCCAGCATCCCTCTGAGTCTTTTCAGGTGATGCCCCCCCCAAACTAATAGTGTGACATTGGGAGCAAGCGGCTCTGGGTCTTCCCAGGGTCCCTGTGGAGGGGGAGATGCTGTTAAAGATGCAGGACTGCAGGATTTACGTACTCCAAAGCAACGTATGTTCTTTTGAGAAAGCAGGGTCAGCCAGTCGCTGCTGTGACGGATTAATGGCCTTGCTCAGGGGCCCAACTGTAAAATTGTTTGGCTAGCCCTAGGAGTTGGACTAGCAACCTCCTGAGCAAGGTATAGTGTCCTAACACACTGAGCCACACTCCGCATCATGCCGCTGAGAGTGGTCTGTCACCCACATGCCGCTGAGAGTGGTCTGTCACCCACATGCCGCTTTCCCTGTTTTTGTGTGGCTGTGCACATGCTTACGTTTGCGTCCATCATGTGGCACTAATGTCACTCTGCAGACTACAGTTCGCCCACTCTTGCCAACGTAATTACATTTAGTCTCTTTCTGTACCGGCCTGTGTAATTTGGTACCCGCGATGGCGGGTCCAGATCACAAAGATAGGCCGGCTATGGGCAGGCCCAGACCAAGGCTGGTGGCAGGAATTTTTACGCCCGGAAAAGTCTGTCTGGCCAGAGGCGGCGGGGGTGACCGTATAAATGCAGGGAGCATCTGCAGTTTTGGAAAGGCCCTGCGCATTCCGTTGCAGTTCACTGGGCCGACCCACCGGAGGACCTCCTGTCAGGAAGTGTGGCACAATGGCTCTGAATGGCCCGGCGTGACAGTCAGGGTGCAGGGTGGGGAAACCAGGGGGGTCCAAGTCCTGGCAGGTTGGGCTCAGCTGGAGTGAGCGCCACAATCCAACTTCGGTGGCGACAGGAATGGCCGACCGGGGGCGTGTCATCCGGAGCTTTCTATTTCCTGCTCGGTCACTCTGAGTTTCAATTAGAACTTTTCCATCGTGACCTTTCCTGACCTTTATCGCACACCGGAACATGCTTGTCTTTTATTTTTAATTTTAGCAAATTATGCGGATCTGATCCATGGACAATTTCCAATAAGGAACTGAAGGATATTTATGTAACAGGCAAAACTTATATTGCTTGAATGTTTTCTTGGAAATATTCTCTATGCTTTTCCCAAAGACACGACTGGATTCCACACACTGCAAGCCATTTCGTTATCATTTAATACCAGATCCTGTGTTCCAACCTGGATTACTAATCATTACCCCCCCTACACCCCTCCTCAGCAGTGATAAGGACATCTCCCTGCACTCCTTAGCCAGATCTGCACCCCTGTTTTCTGAGATATCCTGACAGGGGTGGCAGGCTGGCTCTGAGGCTCTTTATCAAACACAGACAGTCTAACATCCCTGGCCTCATTGTTAGGCGTAATCCAGTCATTACGGTTTTACCTTGTAGAGGCTGGTTGTTTGTTTGTTTAATGTAGCTTCACCGCTGATATAACTGCTGAATACCAACTGGGTAAATGAGAATAATTTGTTAATGAAGTCTTGAGAAGGCAGGGCTTGTTCTGTGATTATAATCATCCTCTGCTTCAAACCATCCTTAAGCCTCACTAAGAGCGACCTTCTTAAAGGCTTAAGATTCAGACCTCAGCTGTGTAACGCATTCATGTCTCAGTGCATCGTGTACTGCCCGCCTGAAAGACGGTGATGAGGTCTTTGTCAGCCAGCGAACAAAGCAGGCGGTTTGTGTCTCCTCTGAAATCTGCCCCCCTGACAGCTTTCAGAAGGGAAAGGCCATCCGGCCGTAAACCAAAACGGATGTACAGTCAATCCACAATACAGTGCATCCCGGTGCCTAGGGAGGGGGGCATTCTATAGTTTCTTGGGTCTTGTCATCACAGTGTGGGGGGGGGGGGGGGGGGGGGGGGGGGGGGTTTTTTTTTGCTTGTGGCCGGATTTCCCAAACACCCCCCCCGGGGGGTGCCACTATTACAACTTACGGGGGAGTGGGCGGGGGTGGGTG
>JAAGVU020000043.1:2760279-2803137 GCA_011763525.2 Mormyrus iriodes | reverse complement strand
GTGTTGTTGGGGGGTGTTTGGGGTGTGTGGTGTGGGGGGGGGTGGGGGGGGGGGGTGGGGGGGGGTCTTTGTCATCTCAGTGGCCAGTTATCCAACACCACACCCCCTGGGGCTGACATCTATATCAGTTAAGGAAGTAGTGGCTGGGGTGCCTTCTCCATGTCCTGCAGGCACACGTGGGGGGAGGGGGTAACTGGAGCTTTGACCTGCAGAGGGTCCATGTGCGAGTATGTGTGTGTGTGAGTGTGTGTGTGTGTGTGTGTACACCTGTATTTCAGTCCACCTGCCTTTAAGGGCATAAGTTTTCAGAAACTTCTGAAAAAAAAACAAACAGAAATGCTTGAGGACTTTCCTACAACACGGGCTTTTGTTTTACAAGTGAATTTTGGCAACATGTTAGCGACTGGGAGCAGCATTGTCCTGGGTCTCCAGGGATGGGAGCTGGAATCCCGCATCCCGTCAGCGTGTGTCAGGTTTGCGTGTTGCCTCCGTGTCGTGTGTAATTCCTCCCTGTGACACCAGAGATAGCGCTGGCTGCACTACGTCCCCTCATTGTGTTGGAGAACGCTACACACAGATGGGAAACCTCGCCCTTAACTGAAACGGCGCCAGACATCAGCCCTTTTACATGCCTGTTTAGCTACTTCCTGCGATTTCTAAATACAGCAAAACCTGCAGCTTTGTCTCACTTTCAAAGTAAATGTGGGATAAAATTTTATTTTTAGCTACATTTATTTTCTTGGCCTTTTTGCACCATCTAACACCCTGCAGGCCCTCCGCTAATAATGCTGCCATTCAGCGAGTACCTGCAAAGATCTTCTTAGCTTCGCGTCGAGGTCCTTACCGTCATCTTAAGAAGAAATTTCACTTTTGTTCATCCATCCTTCCACCCCTTTATCCTGGAGCATAAAAATAGTTATCGTTAGTTTGCAGACTTCTCCTGCCAGGGAATTTGGTTGCAGAGACCCTGAAGGCAGAAGAACTTTCACCAAGAGGGAGATGGTCACCTGTGGTTTATTTGCTGCTCCCTTTAGGACACACTTTCACACCCAGAAGCCGGCAGGGATGCACTGGGTCTTGCATCACAAAGAAACGCCTCGTGTGAGCTACGCAAGATGCTTGCAAACAGCTACAAAAATGCTCACAGCTCCAGGACATTCGAGTCTATAAACGCCCTGTGGAAAATGGCAGTGGAAACCCCATACTGCCCTGGGATTAACAGCTTTACGATGGCCGATTTTATGAGTAAGGTTATCTGTAGTTGGCGCATACAGGCTGTCAAATTTAGATATCACAGTGTAAACAGGAAGTAGAAGAGGAGAACTGGGCCAACGATCTGGATCCGGACAGGTGCTTCTGAGAAACCGATTGAGCAGTTAACAGAAAAGAGGGGAAGGGGACACAGCCAGGTGTGGAGGATCTCAGCACCATGTTGGATCTTATCAGATTAGTTCTCCTGTGGGGGTCCCTCCTGATGAAGTGGGAGAGGACCCACTGGGAGGCTGCTGAACGCCCCAGGGCAGTTTGGGGTGGGGGGGGGTCACACACCTGCGATAAGGGCAGATGACAGAATGCTGTGTGTAGCCAAGAAAGCCCAATGGAGCAGGTGTTTTTGGCTTCGTGTTTCAGTGCCGGGTTTTTAGCAATAGGCAGGGGTGAGATAAAAGTATGAGAGAAAAGGTGTGGGACCTCAACAAAAGACTGACCAACCATTAAAGATGCATTCACTCTGAGAGATTCATTGTCATTCTCCGTAGGGATCATGAAGGAACATTTAGGTGAATGATCATTTCTGTTTAAAAAGCCCCGGTCAGTCTTATGATGTGCCCGTTCCTACATCGACTTCTTTTGCTTGTTTTGCTTTAGATTCATGAAAAAATCCATTCAGCACATGGAATCGCATGCAACGGTGCATCACTAACCGCATTTAAATTGGGCTTATTAACAAATGAATTAACAGTCAGGGGCCCCCAATATGGGTGATTGCAGTGATCGCAAAAGGAGCCAAATGTTTAAACAGAGACAAAAGGGCCTCTTCTTCCAGGACATCAGGCAACATTGTGTTTCCAAAACATCATGTTAAGACAAGAAACAGACTCTCAATGGTGAAATGATGGAGTTTGGCTCAATTACAAGGCAGTTGTGTTGTGGGCTAAACAAGCCGTGTTTACTTTAGTGAGGACTGCAGCCATGGCCGGTAAGTGTGCAAGTTATATTGAGGGTCTGCTCCACTGGGGGTGGGGAATGTGTGACCTCACACAGGTCACGGCGTTTGACTCTCTGCACATGTACATGCTGAAAATAGTCAATTTTTTTCCATGCTCTGGTACATTATTAAGATAACTGCAAGGTAGGGAGTTTGTTTATTTTAATGATGTTTGTTCATCATTAATGAATCGTGATTCATCTTTTATCTAACGTGGCAACTATATTTGTCCATAATTTGTACTTCAGTAGTAACTTAGTTATTACTAAGTATTTGCGCCCCATCAAGTAGAGTGTTACCGTGCCATTTTCATTCGCACAGAGCCAGCATTGTTTGTTAAATGTTTCTGGTCCAATTAGACGTGTCTGATTATCGCCATCTGCATGAAAAGCTGCCTATTGAGGGTATTATGTCAGCTGTCCCAGGACTGATGGTAATCAGCTACCTGTAGCTGGGCCTGAGATTGCCCTGAGATCCATAATGGCTTGTTCCTCTAATGGCCCATTAGAGGAACAGGAAATCAGGCTTTAGAACAAATAGGAATTTTAGCATCTTGTTGCTGGAGGGTGATGGAAAGGAGAGGTCATGTTTTTTTTTTTTTAAAGAATGCCTTATAGAGTTTACTAGGTCCACAATAACAGGAATGTGGTTTCACTAAGGTTTCACAGCCCCAATATGCTTCACCCAGACGGACGCCTTGAAGCCACGTTGGAAAGCCCCTTTGATGGCACAGTGCTCGCTACCTCCTGCACCAGAGAGATGACAAGCGAACGGTCATTGATATTGAGGAATCTCTGGAACCTCCCACATGTCGGACATTCCCAGACTAGGAGGCCGGAGTACGGGCCGTGAGAAGTAATCCGCCTCTCAGATGTTTGTGGAGTGGATCTCTGGGGGGTTTTTTTAAGCACACCTCACACCCATGAGAAGCTCACGTACCTCGCAGGTGAGTGTGAACTGCGCAAAGGGTCCCCCCCATCTTTAAACATCATCCAAACAAGGCTGACACAACCCCCGAGAGACTCAGCACTGGTAACATAAGTCACAGTACACACCCGTGCTCACATACAACACAGAAGTTAATTACATTTGTTTAATCACGTCTCAAAATGCTTGATAATGCAGCAAAGGCCTCCGTTCTGTATTCCGTGGAAAATGAACACAAATTGGTGATTGTGAGCATACTCAAGAACCTGCTGCCAGTTGGGGTGGGGGCTGGTCCCTCCTCAGCCTGCAGTGAATTTGCTTAGCAAATAAGCAATAGGCTCCAGGGAAGGTTGCAGATATGTAACCCGGATCCACAGCAACCCCCCCACCCCCACCGCAAGCATTTAGAAAGTGAGTGTACCTGCAAATCCTGGGGCCTGAGTAAATATCACAAATAACATACTGCTCACCACGTCTAGTGTATGTACGTTATGACAATGACACTGTAAATATATCAGAGGGACACTTAAATTCGTATAACGTAATGCGCGCAAATCCACATAGTTTAGCTTTAATGCATGATTCCCTTTTGTTTGGAAATCGCTTGTGTTTTTGTTTGCATTTCTGTTCCCGCCAGTGAGAGTCGATTTGCTGTCAAGTCATTAGTGGCACAAGACAAAATTTGCTTTTGTGGTGTAATGCTGTTTGTTCGGGGCTGTTTGTAGAGATCAGCCTTTACAGCGCAGTGGCCCTCACACACGCCCGGCAAACAAAGATAGCAATCTTTGTTTGACATTCTCTTCTGCAAATGCTAACCTCTGCGTTAACTGCCTTTAAGAGGGCTTACGCCCTGTTTAGATAAAACCTTAAAAATGCCAGAAACGCACTTAAGAACTCCAATAAATAACGTACAGGTCTGTCGTCGGTTTAGCTTGATAGTCTCCGATGATGTAATGTATGTTATGTAATTACGCTCTGTAAATTATTACACAGGTCTAAAGATTCCATCAATGTTTCAGAACTTGGTGAAGTGGAGGATAAATCAGACGATCAGTTGCTCAGTTAATATTTTAATCCACCAGGATAACTGAAGTCTTTGTGAAGCAGTAGTATTTAAATGCATCATGCTGTTCGGAGAAGGTAAGGAAAGGTTGTGGCCCAGGAGTGACCATGACTGTAGAATTCTAGCGGTTAAGGTTAGCAGTGGCGTCCAAGTGCAGAGTGTGTACATGCCGCTTAACACGTTGGTCTTTGTTCCTTGGGAAGGCTCCGTCAGGGAGGGAGAATTCCACCCCCCACCCCCATGGTTATGAAAAGCATGGAGCCTCAATCGGCTGCCATTGACGTGCTAATTCCAGGAATGCAGCAATTTCCTCTGTCTCTGGAAAACAAAGGCAATGGTTCCACAGCTCTGTGCTTCCTGCATTAGATCTCACTGGACCACCCCCCCAGCCCCCACTCTCCCCCTCACACACACACACACACACACGCAGAGTTGTGAAACTTGCCTTGGGAAAGAGCTGGTCCTGCTATAGGATGGAATGCCAGGCTTTCCCCAGCGCGCTCATTTCAGTCCAGGTGTGGCAGCAGCACAAACTGACCTCATGGCAGCATTTTCCACCAATTGCGGCCAATCCAGTCTTATTTTATAACTTAAATGTCACACGTTCCAATTTTTTGTGTCACGAATTTGGGCAGCTTGTCACATGTGAAATTCCTGTGAACATTTCTGATGGTGCTTCCCCAAAAGGTTTTGGATATTATTATTATTATTATTATTATTATTATTATTATTATTATTATTATAAACACCTACCTTTCCTGTTCATAAGATAAATATAGCAATTTAAGGGTTCCTTTCGTCATATCTGTGAGAGCAGCCCGAGGCCTGAGCTTACAGCTCTGCAGCTAACATGCAAATCATGCGGCAGGAATGTGTTTCTGTAACGGCTGATCTCTGCCAGATCCCGCGTCCTCGGCGGACGCGCGGGATCGTCCCCATCGGGCCTGTTCTGAGCCGCTGTGCCGTTTCATCCGCGTATGGCGGGGCGGGGTTCATCAGGATGTGTGTTTGAGTGGAATTAGAAGCAAAAGGACCCATTTATACAACCAATAACACACCCTGTATTATACACAGGGCCCTACAGAGACACACAAAGCCGAAAGAATGGCAGCTATGATACCATTGCTGCGGAATTTAAGCATTGTGCTGAATTAACCCCTTAAAACAACAGGAATGCTTTTGCCTGTCAGGGGCCATACAATTAAAAATAAGGAAGGAATAATACTGGGGTGAGTATTATTGCTACAAAAATACTCCTCTGAGCTGACAGTGATTCTGATTAATCTTTGGTGTGGATCCCTTTAAATTTATGCAAAACTTTATTTACAGCTTAAGGTCCCCTCTCCAGGGTCATGAAGTCATTTTTCCCTTTGGCTAAATCAGCAAGGAGAATAATTTTCTCTGTTAAGGATGAATAGTCAGGCTGAGCGAGATGGGAACAGCGAGTGTCGTCCTGCTGATTGTACCTCCGCTTTGTGGCGGACACTGAAAGGTGTGTGTTTGGAATGTGCTGGTGAGGCCCATGGGGGGCAGGGGGGAGGCGGACAGATGGTGAAACTTGTTCAGTTATTGCCTGGTGTTTAGAGAACAATACATCTCTCAGAGCTGTGATTAAGGCAGGGATAACTTTCCTGGGACAGCTGGTTAGCGATCTGTCACACACACCTCTGGTCACACACACACATACGCATACACACACACACCATGTCGGGGGCCCTGTTCCTACTCCTCTCAGCGTGCCTGTCATCTGGGCGCTGTGTGACTTTCATGGCCTTGTGTCCGACAAGCCGTCCGGGACCCACTGACACCTGGCGCATGTATCACAGCACCTGCTGCCCCCCTCCAACTTCTCCTGACTTTGCACAGAGGGGTGGCCCCGCGCAACCCAGCAGACAGGGACACTGGCCCACGGCATGGCTCCCTGCCCTCCCGAACCTTCCAGTTCCTCCCCCCGGCCTTGAAAACCCAGGTTTCATGCCGACGTACCCTGGGGATCCAACAAAAGCCTTTATCAGACACAGCTGGGGAGCGAGACCTGTGTTTTGCATGTCACAAAAGGGATTTGAATCAAAAGCACAATGAATGCATAACACTGCAGCATCTGGGGATTGTTATTGTCAATATCCAACCTTTTTTGTCTTGAGAAATACAAGAACAATGCATTCATGAAAGGATTCACTAAATAGGGAGCTCTCCTCATTGGCTCAGTTCCACCTGCTGTGTTGTTCAAATCGAAAAGCACGCTTAAAAATAGTGAGTTAAGAGCCTGTTGTTATTTATATAAACTTACACTGTTGTAACATATAGTCTGAAGATTTATGTATGAAAACGTTTATAAATATATCTGATTTCATGAAATGTTTAATCACATAAAAGCAGGCCTTAAGTGTTTTACGGCTGATTCTGCGGAAAATTTGATAACTCAATTGGCGATTAGCGATAGGGAAGGTGGAGGACGCGCTGGCGCCGCCTAGCGGGCGCAGGGCGGGAGTGCGGTCGAGCGCCGTGGCTGCGCGCTTGATCGCCTCGGAGCCCCGAGCGCTGGCATTCCGCGCATTCCGGACCCGACGCACAATCAGCTCTCAGTTATTTATTAGCGCGGCGGGCTGGGCGTGCGGCTCAGTCCGGAGCGCGGCACCGTCAGTGGCACGACGCGGCCAGCGCGCCTCACCTAGCCATATATACTCTGTGGATTATTTCGGGGGATACGGAAATTTAATATATTTACGGCCCTTGACCTCCGGATCTTACTGTCATGAGTGTTTGAACTGGTAAGCTTTCTGTTTTTCCTTGTTTCGTCATTTTATTAATAAAAGACGAGACGTTTCTGTATATGAAGATAACATTTTCGTATTGTTATATACTATTACATTATTACATATTAATATTACACACATTACACACTGTTTCATATTGTGAAATGTGTTTTGTTTAAACAATTTTAATGTGTTGAACTAAATTTGAGCTTTAATTTGCGCAAAACAACAGCAAACGTGGACGTGTTTCATTATGCCAGCGTCCCATGTTAACTGCATTTATTTCACTCTTTCGCATGAAGACCGGTTACAGTAGTAAAGCATTATGTCTTTAGGGTCACTTTACATCAGTATCGTTTCGTTTCCTCTGGTATTTCTGCTGTTGCCTGTTGCAAAACCCAAAGTCGAGATACGGTCCCAGTGTGGTAATCGATAAAAACTATTTGAAATGAAGACAGACGTACCCTCTACTGTATTTATGTGTGTTTATATATATAATTTGTATGTATGTACGTATGTATTATAGGTAATTTAGGTATATAAAACAATAGTGTTTCAAATATGAAAAGTATATATAAACTCATTAATATATAGGAATCGCTGGCAAATTCCGTTTGAAATGTTAGCGGTCAGTTTTCATAATGTTTCCCTTATAATAATAACAGCTTTCTTATTTTAACTGTACGCCAGAGGTATTCCCGCGACCCCGGGCGGATCAGCGGCCTGGCACTGCCTCCCGGGGACCGTTTCTTTGCTATTTCGGGGCAAACGTGTCGTTGCTAGGGCTCTGTGTCCGGCAGTCCGGGAATGGTGGCCCGGGGAGAGCCGTTCCGCGGCTCCGCGCCGCATTCGGCACTGGGGTTTTCACGGTTCGCTGGCCATGTATCTGTCCGTGCGCGGCGCCGCAGGAAACCGCGAACCGGCGCTCTCGTTTACGCTGCTGCAATGTAGCTTTTTTGGCTGCTTTTAACTGTTTTTCTTTTGCGGTCTGAGAGAGTAATATCTTGATCTCTTATGTTAATGGACTGACTAGCAATATGACTTTGGTTTGCTTTACCGAATTTGGCTTAACCAATTATGATTTGTGAAATATGCGGATATTGCGAGGACGCGAATAAAATAAGGATGAATTTTGTGTTTTCAGTCCCGCTTGCTGACAGCCATCTCTGTCCTGCCCTTCTCCCACATCAGGTTCCTACTGATCCTTGGAACTATTTCTGTAATTAGTCGACTTCAATCACACGTGAGATGAGAACGGCAGAGGACACGACCAGCACGGTCCTGCACCGCCTGATCCAGGAGCAGCTGCGCTACGGAAATCCCACGGACACCCGCACGCTGCTCGCCATCCAGCAGCAGGCACTGCGCGGGGCGGGGAGTGCACGCTCCTCGCTGGAGAGCCTCTCCCAGGAGGAGACCCCGCAGTTCCTCCAGTTGTCCGTGAGGCAGGAGCCGCAGGGGCAGGAGCACCAGGGTGACTGCCAGCACTCAGAAAGTGGCTGCCAGCTGTACCAGCTCCACAGCGAGGAGCTGCCCACCTACGAGGAGGCCAAGGCCCATTCCCAGTACTTGGCTTCCCAGCAGGGCCAGATGGGCCTCCAGCAGGCCGCCATGCCGCTGTCGGGCAGGAGCCTCCAGGACGACGGCCTTCAGGACCTGAAGAGGGGCCACGTACGGTCCCTCAGCGAGCGCCTTCTCCAGTTGTCTCTGGAGAGGAACGGCAGCCGGGCTAACGTGGCCATGAGCTCCTCTCACAGCTATCCCCAGCTGCCTGGACACCACCTCCCACATCCCAGCCGCGTTCCTCACCAACTCGGCCCACCTCCCGAATACCCTGCCCAGTCTCCGGGATATGCTGTGGGCTTTCCCCAGGAGCGGGGTCACTTCTGCCCGGACTCACACCAACTGAATTCCCAGCACTACAGGTAGAGTGTCTGTCTGCGTTTTACATGACGTTCCATTCGAGGCTTTTGCACTCAGTCACCTGCCACTTTCATAAACAGCCTTTCACGGCCCACATTCCTTGACGTTGTAATCACTGCATTCTGTACACATGCCCCAAAGCATCATGGTCTGCGGCCCTGTGTTTGATATTGACACGAGTGGCTCTGAAAAGCAGATATCAGGCATTCTTTGATAGTGTGCGCACAATAGTGCGGATTTGAGGAAGTTCACGTGATACGTGTTATCTTGCACTGGCTGATAAATATGGATGTCAGCAACTTGGAGGGTGTAGACCTGGTAAGGTGTGGAGATGGAATGCAATTAACGCTGTGGCCTGTATTGTCGTTGCCTCTGTAGGTACATGCAGGTGCAGCAGGCGGGTCGCCATGCCACCGTGTCCACCATGGAGGCCCTCGCCGCCGTCCGCGGGTCTCCAAACGGCAACCACGTGACGCAGATGGAAGCGCTGGTGGCCGAGAATGAACGGCTGAAGAGGGATCTGGAAGGCTACGCTGAGAAGGTTTCCAGGATACAGAAGGTGAGCAGGGCGCTGCAGACAGCCCGCCCCCTGAGGCACGGCATGATTCAGGATGAGCTGTGACGTGTAGGACCTAAGAAAGGTCCAGCGATGAACAAGCTCTTGACTCAAGATGCAACACGGAACTTCTGCTGAGATTTTATGGGACTTTTTGATGCTTTGCTTGAAGGGTGCGGATTTGGTGATGCCAAATGCCAAACAGATTAGCTTCACTGCCGTAAGTGATGGCAGTATGATGGAGCTGGTTTGTCCAGTTTGAAATGGACTCTTCCCATTCCTGTTTGAGATGTTAGCTTATGCTGGGTATTACGGTCAAAGGTTTGTGATCCAGTTTCCTCATGGTCAAAAGCCGAATTCTGTCACGTGGTGGTAGGCGGTAGGAGGCCCAGACTCGTGCTTGGAGTCCATGGCAAGTGAATAACTTTGTAGTGCAGCTATAGGCTTTACATCCTTTTCACTTTCATTCATCTCATCGCTTTGCGGGTTCTGTCCTTTGATCTTTTTTTTGTGGTCTCCTTGGGTCACAAGGAACCTTGTGCAGAATGAGTCTGGTTCACCATCTGTTTCGCAATTTGAAAAACTTTAACAATGCTTTTCAGTACATAGCGGCTAGCAGGATTTCTTTTCAAACTAGGCAACACAGGCTTTGTATCACCTTGTGCTCCTACGCAGACAGGACGATGGTTATAGAGGCTCTAACTGGCTACCGACACTACTGATTGTGGAAGGTTTTCTACTCTTGTACGTCCCCATCACCCATCCCCGGCTCTCAGCCTGCTCCGTGGGGGGGGGATTGAATCCCCCAACACCTGGAGTCGTTGCCTTTCCTCTCAGGAATGTTGATTCATGCCTACGTCCAGGGGGGAACTGTGGGCAATTTGCTTTAGGGCTCATAAGCCAGGAAGGAGTTTTCTGTGTAACAGCAGAGTTTGCTACGATATGGGGCTTGTGTTTAATTTATTAGCACAAAAACATTCCCAGGAAGCACTTTGAGAATTTGACACTTTGTTTGCAACAACAGACCATGCATGTTGTTTCATTTTATTCAGCTAGAGCTGGAGATCCAGAGGATATCGGAGGCGTACGAGGCTCTCATGATGGGCTGCTCCAAGCGGGAAGCACTGGAAAAGACCATGCGCAACAAGCTGGAGGCCGAGATCAAGAGGCTGCACGACTTCAACCGAGACCTTCGAGGTGTGTATCTTCCCCAGCATGAACACTGGTCATGGAACTCGCCTTCAGAAGGTGTAAAATATCTTTGACTGGCAGTTTTGGGATTTCCGTGCTGCTGTTAATATGTATTTTTGTCTTTTTGGTGCAGAACGTCTGGAAACGGCAAGCAGACAAGCGTCGAAGGAAGTTGAATCTGCCGACCAACATCAACACGCCATGGTCAAACTCTTAGAGCAAAGTGAGTGGAGATGTCTTATCAGGTCTTTCGTGTGACGTAGAATTAGCCTCGGGTAGTTTTCAGGTCTGTGCATTAAGGTGTTTCTGTTATAATACCGCATACCTTTGGCATGAGGAAATATGTACGTGTTTCAAGCCTTGTTTACCATTACGAGCAGCGAGACTGACTCAGGTGTGTGACTCATCACGTGCAGTTGGGGTGAGAGACGTCTTTAACAGCTAGCAAGGTTTGTTTGGATCCTGAAAAGGGGGGTGTTTTTAATTTTATATGCTGAGATGTAACTCCCCTGAGTGGCCGTTTTTGATTTGCTGGGATGCCTGGGAAAGTTTGCTGGAAGGACTGCAGCATTCCCAAATGGTGTCGGGATCTTGGCAGGTCTGTGGAACGGGGAATTTGGAGTTTTGCCTCGCGATGCCAAAAGTAACAGTTTGATAGCGTATGCAGCCAATCGCGGGTGTGTAAAAAGTTTTAGAGGAATGCAAGGAGGACGGAGGCGGAGTTTGAGAACAATATCAGCAATCTGCGCTAAATGAGGCCAGGCTTTTTTTGGGGGGGGGGAGCTGTGGAATTTCCTTCTGGAAATGACTGAGAAGTCAGAAACCAAAGGAAAGCTTAGGGTGCTGCTGGAAGTACAGCCCGGTCAGAGCGTTCCTGCTGTCTTTTAAATCATTGCTTTGGCATGTGGTGTTTCTCGGCTCTGGTGATTTGCCCTCTGTGCCTCGGTGTTAAGCCAGTCTGCTTGCTGTTACGCTATGTCATGCTTTATGGTCCTCTGGGTTACTTTGTGGCTGTGTTACACTTTGATGGGAGTAATGGGTGTAAGTCGTGAGGGGGGTGTAGTTATGTCCTGCCACGTACACCTCACTCACACCCCCACATTTCCTGAGTGTGGGCTGCTGCTGTGGCTCGTACTTGCTTTACACTGGCAGGAGATGTGGGCCACATTTCTGGAATTCCTCAGGTAATCGGGCTCTTCTGTGAAGTGCTGAGGCCTCCCTCCTGCTCCGCCCCCCCCCCCCCCCAGGTGGGCTATGGGGGTCCCTCTCTGACTTACACCCCCCCCCAATGGTGGCCACTTGAACCAGGTCGATTTTGACTCAAAAAGGACCAAACTTCAGTTGTTGACGTTTACTTCCATAAGTGACGGTTTTGGCCACAGGAAGGTTTTTGTGACCATGTACCCCGTTTGGTACAACAGATTAAAGCAAAGGCAAGCGGCTGGGGATCTTATGAAACTCGAACTTTACAGCCACTCTCTGTTTATGTGAAAATAGCGTTTTTTTGTCTGTGTTCCCACTCTTGGGCCAGGGAGACATTCTTTAGCTCGCTCAGACAGGAAGAGAAAAGTGTCTTTGGTTGTGTATGTGGTTGGGGGGGAAGTGTGCATTCTCTGGAAGGGCCAGGAATGCGGGGCAGTTGGGTAATCAGCGCTTACTGAGTGAAAAACGCTCCAGATAGTTCTGAGGATTAGATCACTAGTGTGACATTAATAAAATATGTATGACTGATAAGTATTTGTTATTAGGACCTTTGGAAGTAAGTGTTTTGGGCAACTTAGGGAAATTTGGTTGAGAAACGGCAAACGATTGACACGGGGGGAGGCTGCTGGAATTTCCCTGTTATCCGTTGGCTCATGCGTGAGACGGCAGGTCCTGACTTACTCACGTAGGGCTGCGCGCCTGACGTGGGAACCGAATGCAGGTGGAATGTGTGAGTGTCGCGAAGATGCAAAAAAATCTATATTTCTGGCGAATATAACGTTTAAAAAAAGTTATTTGATTTGATTTGATTTTTTAAAATAAGAATCCAGCCTATATTTTTGTTGAAGTTGAAGAAAGGGGTTAGAGTAAATCATTGATTGTTAATTGGTGAAGGAACATTAATCAAGGGGCAGTGTATGGCTCAGTGGGATTAGCCTCTGTGCCTGTGATCGGACGGTTGCTGGTTTGAGCCCAGCCTTGGCACATCTGTAAGGCCCTTAACCCCCAGCTCCCTGGGTGCTGCTGTGGGTGGCTGCCCTTTGTGGCCAGATTGCTCTCACCTACAGAGAGCAGGTTGGGGGAGGCATAAAGAGAATTTCCCCATGGGGACCAATAAAGTTAAAATTATTATAATCGTGAAGTCGATACACGGCTGTGTGTGTATGAGTGAGTGAGTGTACATTTCAGCCGTCCAATGGGTTGCAGGGTCAGTGCCCCCCCCCCCCCTTCACATTCCAGACAGTCTTGTATAAATCAGGCCCTCCAGCCTTTGTTCAAATTCCCGGACTTAAGAGCAGGAAGGCAGGAGGGCCGTATCGTATCCACTGAGGGAGGAGAGCCTCAGGAATGTGCCCCCTGCCTCCCCCTCCACTCTCACACTCACACACAGCCCCCCCCTTAAGATCTGTGAGTGCTTCTGAGCTCTGATGCTGCGCTGAGTTTCCAGCAATTTTTAGACTGGCTTAGAACTTGTGTATGGTGGAGGGGGGGACTGGTTCACTTATCCAGACGATCACTTTTCAATAAATAATTAGTAAATAATAATTAGTGAATAATGTTTGGGTAGGCTGAAGAAAGACCGCAAGGCTCAGTCGCCACACTACAAACACCGCTAACCAGCACCCCCCTCCCCCCCAAAGGTGAGGAGCAGCGCAGAGAGCGTGAGCGGCTGGAGCGGGAGGTGCAGCGGCTGCGGGGCTCCGAAGAGGAGCAGCGCGGGCTGGCGGAGGCCCTGGAGCAGGCGCTGGGCTCGGCACAGGCCCGCGGCCGCCGGCTGGAGGAGGAGCTTCGCCGCAAGTGCGCCTACGTGGAGAAGGTGGAACGTCTGCAGCATGCGCTGGCGCAGCTGCAGGCCGCCTGTGAGAAGCGTGAGACGCTGGAGCGCAAGCTGCGCACGCGGCTGGAGCAGGAGCTGAAGGCGCTGCGCGGGCAGCAGGTGAGCAGGCACCTGGTGGAGTGGGCAGGGGGGCGTGCTTTCCAAGGCCATATAACCCCGGGGAGGGTACTGAACCGATCTGTGTTCCTCCCTCCCATGCAGCGGCAGTCCCAGGGACAAGCTGGCAACATGCCGTCAGAGCTCAGCGCCTCCTACCTGGAGGAGCGGCTGCGTGAGAAGGAGGAGCGGATCCTGGCGTTGGAGGCCGACATGACCAAGTGGGAGCAGAAGTACCTGGAGGAGAGCACCATGCGGCAGTTCGCCATGGACGCCGCAGCGACGGCGGCTGCACAGAGGTGAGTGGCAGGATTGAGGTCCCTCGACCGGGGTCTCTTTAAATCGACGTTTCTGTGGATTCCTGACGGATTCCTGTCCTCACAGGGACACGACCATCATCAACCACTCCCCCCGCCACTCGCCCAACAGCAGCTTCAACGAGGACCTGCCGGCGGCCAATCACCGCATCAGGGAAATGGAGAACCGGTACGCTGAGCGATTGGACACTACCCGACTGTGGGTCGCCCTTAAAAGCACGGGGCATTATGGGAAGGCCCCTTGTTAACACACACCCTGCTTCCTTCCTCCCGTCGCAGGATCCGCGCTCTCTACGCACAGATCCTGGAGAAGGATGCTGTCATCAATGTGCTCCAGCAGCGGTCGCGTCGTGACCCGGGCATGCGGCCCGCCCGCTCCGTGCCCTCCATCGCCGGCCTTGTCCCGCCGGCTGTGGGGAAAGGTGAGCTTCGGAGCTTTCTCTGTTTCTGGAACATGGTTAGCTGCAAACCAAGAAAGAACAAACTCAGAACTGCTTAGTGAAAAAACAACAACAGAATGAAATCTCACATAAAAAACAACGATAGAGTGACAATAAACATCCCCAAGTTCAATGCATGGTCTGTTGTATGAGAACTTTATCGGCCTGTCCCGGGAAGGGGGGGGGGCGACTTCTCGAAATGTTTGCTATTTCCTCTTGGCACCACTTCGACGCTTGTCCCGATATAATTGCGCATATTTTTGCATGTGTACATCGCCAGGGAAACAGCCGGGCGCCGGCGGACGGCACATAACTCGCCTTTTCCGCTTTTCTTTGCTGCAGGGAAGAGCCTCTCAGATGACCAGACAGCTGTCACGGCCTCCTGTCTGGCCGCCCTGCCCCGCCCCGCCAGCCGCGACTGCGCCACTCAGGCTGACGATCTCCCGCCCGATTCTCTGGTTACAGATGAGCTACCTGCCCCCCCAGAGGTCGGCACTGCCCTTGGAGCCAGTGAGTGGTGACTCGTGCTTCCTTTTTGAGCATCATGATTGGCCTGCACATGCCCTTACCTCCTCTAACTGGACTTTCGTCTTCCTTCCTGGTCCAGAAGATGCCAAACCTGAGCCGAAACCTGGCACCTCGTTCGTGAATCCCGGAATCCTGGAGCGGGGAGCAGTGGAAATTTTTATATGAAGACGCGGACAGTGACACTCCGGGATAGACGACCCGCCCCCCCCACCCCCACCCCCCCCCATCTGGCTCTATGCAACGCAATGACGATTCTGCCTGGACAAATGGCTTTAGAGACAGACGAGCCGTGGCCATTGCGCGCCCTCACCCCGCTGTGAGAGGAATGTGCAGTGGCGCAGAAAGACCCGGAATAGCGGACTACAGTCTGGCACGCAGGAGCACGAGGGGAGCTGGGCTTTCTTTGAACACCACCCTGCTGTAACAGAAGGACAGACACTGGTTGTGCCGTTTTTAATAAAGACCTGCCTTGTGCAAGAGATACTGTGAATCGTTTAGGTACTTGTACAGTATTTCACTTGCAAATGGCAGCTATTGGATATTGAGGGAGTGTGTGTGTCCGTGTGTGTGTGGAGTCACACACACTTGTGTTTTGTTTATATATATTTATGCTGCTGCTTTGGGTGTGTGTACGGAGTGATGCTGGTTTTGGTCTTAAAGAGAGAACAGAATACAGATTTTATTTTCTTCACATTCTCTCTGATATATCATTTCCCTTGTATCTGGGAAGAAGTTCTGGTGTTTTTTTAGGAAGGTCCTCCCCCCCATTCTGAGATGTGACAGAAATACCCCTCCCATCATCACATAGTTGTTTCTCATCTTTCCAAACACTTTATTCCCTTGTCCTCTAGGAAACCGGGACACCACTCACTGGTGAAAAGTGACTCTAACTGGTGACTGCAGAAAAATGACTTTTATTTTGTTAAATATTGTCTCCTATTGTCCGGCTCCCACCTTACTTACCAGTCCATGACTTTTATTTTGTTAAATATTGTCTCCTATTGTCCGGCTCCCACCTTACTTACCAGTCCATGACTTTTATTTTGTTAAATATTGTCTCCTATTGCCCAAGTCCCACCTTACGTACTGGTCCATGACTTTTATTTTGTTAAATATTGTCTCCTATTGCCCGGCTCCCGCCTTACTTACCTTCAGCCAATCATAGTGCAGGATTTGTGGGGATAGGGCACTGGAAGGGGAAAGGTCAGTGTTTCGGAGGGAAAAGAGGCAAGGTAGGAACCCGGGCATGATTGCTGGATCCTCCCTCATGTGTCTGTTAATGAATGTAGCAGAGCTACAGAATGGTTAGGAAGTTGTGATGTTTGAGATCGGGGTGAGGATTTGTGCAGATGGGTCAGCCTGTTTGTTGTTTTAAGATTGTGTCAAGATCTCACTCTGGAAGACGAGTGTTGGCCTTTCATGGCACCCGATTTCTCAAATGCCTCTAGGGGCAGTTATCAGTCTTGCTGCCCGACATGCCAGTTTTTCTGCATTCCTTCCCTGGGGAATGCCACTGGTGCAAGGAAAAGGCTATCTGTGGCCTGACCCCCCGACCGTCCCATCCCTTAAAATGGTAAGCGGCCCGCTCCCCTTCAGGGTCTATTTATTTCCCGCTGGGACCGGCTCTGTCCCTGACCTTTAGCATATAGTGACTTTGAGACATTCCCGGGCTCAGATTTGTTCTGGTGAAAACGTGAGTGGGAGCCTCACACGTGGTGGGGTTTTCAGAGAAACGACCACGCTGAGATCCGCCAGCCGCGGCCACTTTCCGTGAAAGTCGCTCCTCGGTGCCGGCCGCTCGCCCACGGAGGGATGTCCCATCGCTATTGGCCTCTATCAACTGGAAGAGACCGAACACTTTGAAAGTTCTCTCTTGAAAGCATGGCTTTCTGTATGCTGGTTTCCTGTCTCCATTCTCCTTTTTTTAAAAATATATTTCCCCTATCATTGCATCTGCTGGCTAGTGCATTGTGGGGGGAAGAACATGATTGTCTTGCTTACGTTTGTATGTCCATTTGTTTATTTTTTCGGGTTTTGTTTACAGAAGTGTCTGTTTTCACCTGAGATGACGTAATATATTTTATATGGATGATTGTCTTGTGTAAGTATTATGTGCCATAAACACGACGATGCCAAAAAGTTGCATTTTGATTAACTTAATAACCGAGCGCAGGGAGACCCCTGACTTTACTCTCCACGACTCTCATACTCAGACAGCCGCTAAGTGCAGGAGCTTTGCGTAAATACCAGAAACATTTCAGTAATACAATTAAAAATATATAAATAAATATATATTGAAAAATCAATGTTTTGTCTTTCATTTTAATCGGGAGCGATAAAGTGAAGTGACTGGGTGATGATGTGTGGCTCAGTGCGTTAGTGCCTGTGATCGGAAGGGTGTTGGTTCAAATCTCGCAGAATAATTTTGCCATTGGGTCCTTGAGCGAGGCTCTTAAACCCCAATCCCTCCAGGGACCGCCTGACTGCTTCCTTTCAAAGAATGTATGTGGTTGCAGTTTTTTTGTACTTTTTGTAATATTATGGGGGGCACAGTGGCCTCACACCTCTGGGGTTGGGGGTTCAAATGCCTATTTGGATAAATGGTGTCTCTAAATTGCCTGTAGTGTATGTGCCCTCTGATGGACTGGCATCCCATTCAGGTGTTCCTTGTGCCATGTGTTGGCTGGGCTCCTTGACCCTGAGTAGGACAGGTGGTTGGAATGTGGATATAAGATGGTAAGCAAGCAATGGTTTTTCACTCGTCTTAGCAAATCGAGGCTATGAATCATGCCGTTGTCCACTCCTTGCTGAGGTTTGTGAGGCTGAGCACGTGGCGCAGTTGGGTTCAGGAAAAAAAAATGGCATCATACCAACAACATTTTTTGAACTGTCTGTACAAGCTCTTATTATCAGAGTTATCCCACAGCTATGTGTGGAATGGCCTCTCTTTTTAGCTCTGAAAAGGCTGCTAGATTCTCTCTGAAAAACAACATGTCCACAACTCGTCACACTGCTGGCAAATACCATCGCGACACCCCAGCCTCGATCCTCAGCCGCCTGTCCCTTCGTGACGCTCCCATTTTTAGGAATTATGGCCTTTACGTCTTGATGCTATTTGCACATCTCTCACTTAAAATCATACCCAAGCCATCATTACGCCTCGGTGAAATTAAGAAAATGAAAACGAATAAGTAAAAGCAACCAGTGGCCATAAATTGATAATTTGTACCTTCCCTCAACAAATCATCCAGATGGAGTGAATCTCTTCTAAACTGAAAGCCAGCAGCGGATCAAAGAAGCCAGTATCCATCAACATGCCACCGTAGAAGGGGGAGGGAAAAACATCACCGGGATTTGGTGCTTCTCGAATTTGTTTCACATGTCTGGTTTACATTCACGCAATATTTAACTAACCACCCCCGCGATATATGTGGGGGCCTCTGTTTGAATTTCTTGATAAGCAGTCTGGCGGCATGTGGGCCGGTGCTGATTAATACTAACTTCGGAGTTGAGTTGTTAGAGAGGAGATTTCAGACCATAAAGAGATTGCTGAAGGCCTGCTGTTGATTTGAATCGGCACAGAATTGCCCACAAACTACCTGTCATTTTTTTATAGCATATCACAAAACAGCATGAGGAATACCGTGCGACTGTGGTGTGGCCCTTCTCCCAATGCCTTTACGCTCAAAAAGAACACTTAGGAAATGTCTAGGAACCTGTCAGTTGCCTTTGCTTCAGCTGAAGCTCATGATTCCACCTGCAGAAAACAGACTTAAAGAAAATGGACAGAAGTCAAGTCAACTGAAGTTTATTAATAGAGCAATTTTAAACAACAGGAGCTGGATCCAAAGTGGGATGCAGCCGATATACCAATAGAAACGACACAAAGACAAAACAACAGAACGAGAGGAATTTAAAAGACAATAAAAGAAATGACTGAATGAACAAAAACAATAAGACTTAAAAACGATTGTTAATCAAGCAACTCTGAAGTTTGAACACATAACCCTCGTAAGCTAAGGTCAGGTGTAAGGTTCTGTTACTCTGACTTTGCACGAGAACAGTGGCTGATTCATAACTTTCATCATAAAATACATTAGATTAGATCAGTCAGTGTTACCTGTGAGCTGTGCTCACTTCTCCTACACCTTTCTATTTAGTTTGACTTTTCAAAAAAGTATATCAAGGAAACCGCATTATTCGTGCTGCAAACATTTTGCAGGCCAGCCGTTCATTGTCCCCAGGGACCGCGTCTGTCTCTCTGCCTATGAGAAGACTAAGGAATAGCTGACCAACATCCCAAAATTGCATTCTTTGGCTCGGATTACCTCGAAGGCTGTATTTTAACTCTCGCCGCTTACTTTAAAGACCATGCCTGCCATACGTATCATTTTCAAGACACATGTGGGTTAATATAAATAACAGTAATGTCTAGTCCCAAGGATAACGGTTTAAATTTACACATAAATGCAACATGTGTTACGCCACACTTTCAAAACAGCATTCCTCTGGATTATTAATGCATCGTGACTCCTTCGCTCGGGGGTCCGAGGCTGCGGCGGCGAGGGGCGCTGGGCGCCGTAGACTTGCCGGCGCGTCCCTGGTGCACTCCCTATGCGAGGCCTAAAAAGTAACACAGGGAGGTTTCCTGGTGTGAATGCTGAAAGGGCCACGCCATGGAAATGTGTCGTTCGCAAAGCGTTTCAGTGGAATTCCAAGAGTCCCGTGACTGCGAGGGTGGGGTCGCATTCCAGATGTGCAGCGCGACCCCGCATCACAGAGGTCAGGCCGCGCCGATCCTCTCTGAGACACCACAGGTCCTGAGAGAGGGCGCATGCCGGATGCTGTGTTATTCCAACCCAAGACAATGTCAATCATTCCAACGGGGGTGGGGGGGCTCCCTGACTGACACTAATAGCATGTGCAGTGAAATCGCCTTCTATTGTTACAGGGTATTTACACAGCACAAAACAGTCATTACCGACATCGTTACGGGGTCGTTAAGCAGAGCGCGGGGCTGCGCGCACGCGACCGTGAGTCAGCCCCTCGCATTCTCAAAGGGAAAGGGGCGTCCTCCAATTCCCAAACTGCGTCAGTACTGGAATTTCAAAATGCGCAGCACGGCTCTAACACGTTCAAGCTGTTGATTTCTTAGTGCTGTTTTGCTGTTTCTCCTGACAACTAATCGCTAAAAGGTGAATCAGGAATTTGAATACACTATCAGGCTATTCAGAATATTCAGAATATCGACTTAAAATTCTGTCCTTAATACATCTCCTTGGACTCCTTATATGAATTAGAGTAGAATTTTTCATCTTCATTATTCATATTTTTCTATTTCATATTCATTATTCTGATTCTAAAGGAGATCAGAGGCACCCGGACACTGTTTGACATAAAGGGTTAAGGCAATCCTTCCAGGCTTGACTCATTTGTTATCGAAACAAACAGTCTGGCATACTTGAGACTTTCTGAGCTTTTAAATGTTATTTTTACAGTATGCATTTGCTAAGCGGTATTTCAGTTGGCCACACTAATACAAGGGCCCTTATTCTTACCCTTAAATGGAAAGGGACAGACTGGAAATGGGGACTATATATGAGCGTACAAATATAATCGGCATGTATGCTTGGTTGGTTATATATATGTATGTGCTCTAAGCTCTGCTAAAGCTGAACTTCAGAATGCAATATATTTTTTGCTTCACATTTGGCCAGAAAATTAAAAATAAAAATGCCTTGAATTCTTGCCGCCCGGCGTTTCTTTGCAAATGGGCCGAAGTCGTTTTTAGACTCCCTGGACTCAACACCCGCATAAGGGTTTCAATCATCCCCCCCCCCAACCCCCTGGAAAATAAACACAGAAACATGAGAATACTGATTAAATAAATTAAGTATTTTTTTTGGCTTTCATGACAATAGCGTAATTGTGTACAACAGGTTTGGAATGTGAATTGAGTCCACGCTGATAGCTGACTGATCTGCTTTTTAATGGCAGACTGTAGTGTCCAGAACAGTGACATTTAACAAGTTCTCGTGTCATGCATGTTCATGTCTTACAGGACGTGGTGCAACTTTGTGACCTACATACTGGTACTTACAATGGCAAACTCATTGCCGTCGGAGGCGGGGCGGTTTAGGCCTGTTTTGGTTAAACTTGTATTGTTTTTCTGAAGCCCTGGAGAATGCAGGGATGTTTGTCACGTCGCGCAGCTGCAGAGGGACCCAGGATGATGCCAAGCGCAGTAACGCAGTCATGTCAGGAATTTTAACGGATCTTTACGAAATCCAGATGTGGGCTGTGAGAATCATGAGTGAGTCACAGGCAGAGAGTTCTGCAAGATATGGGGATGGATGGAGAGGATGGCGATGGAGAGGAATCGACTGGGGGGATGGAAACAAAACGAGTCCCGGACAACAGAGCGGGGACGTAAAAATAACACGTGAGTAACTGGGAATCGGGACATCTCGGAGAGACCGGAGCTTTCGCAGCTCAAGGGTGCTACATACTGAGACCTGACCAGTAAGCACCTCACTCTGACCTAGTGCCCTTGGCTGGTACCCTAAACACACTCTCCATCACTCAGGGCTGCTGCAAGAGATTTGGGGCCCCAGGAAAGCATATCATATTGGGCATCCACCCCAAACCAATCCAGTTACGTTCCCAATTTAGGATCGTCCTAACACCCCCCTTTACGACACCCCCTGCCATCACTTATCAAACTTCACAGAGTCAATGGTCAGTGGTATAAGGGCTTGACAGAGCTCATTGATAGGAAAACCAGTTTAACCAAGCATGTAAAATCGGTGAGGAATGATGGTTGTATGATATTTTATATGTTATAATGATGTTTCTTATGTTAAATCCAGCTGTGCAGGGTGGGTGTGAGCGTCACCGCCCTGGGTATTATGCTGCAGCGGGTCTGCCACCATGCGGGTGAGAAGAGACGCTGGACCTCTTGTGTCTCAGAAACCAAAGAACAGAAACAAGGTGCTTTTTTTCCCCTCTAGAGGTAGTAAGAATGCTGAAATACATCTGCCTCGTCTTTAACGCCTTTTACCTTTTAACCTTTAAAACGCTATTTCACATGCCTAAAACTGCTGGACAGAAGTCTAGTCGCAAGAAGCTGCTTGGCTTAGCAGTCGCTGAAGCCGCACGGGGAGGAGGCATTACCTCATCTCTCTGGGCTGTGGGCTGGAATGCGCTCTTCACCATCTCCTCCTCCCTGCTAACCCACGGGAGCTACTCTTAGCCTGCTAGTCCTTAGCGGGCAGCCTGATGCTTGCATGTTTGTTTGCTTCGTCTTGATGTCAGCCCGTTCATTTTTAGCCGGGCAGCTAACACACATGCCACTGATTTAATCGCCCCCCCCCCCTCCCCAGCTATGTTTCTACCACTACTGCTGCTGCTGGGCTGCGCAGTAGCATCCCAGCGTAGCATCCCACCTCTAGCATTTGGGGTTTGAATCGCATCCCTGTGCTGTGTCTGTGAGCAGTTAGCATGTTAGCACATTAGCACGTTATCATGCTCTGGGTACTCCAGTGTCCTTTCACAGTCCAAAAGTTGAATGTGAACTGGTCTTTCTATATTGCCCGTAGCGTGTGAGCGTGTGCTCTATGATGCACTGGTATCCTGGCCTTCTGCCCTGTGCTTGCTAGATTCATCTCCTGGCTCACCCTGAGCTGCAGAATGGATGGAGACTGTGGCTGGTTAGTCTTGAAGTGAACAGGACAAGTGACAGCCCCGTTTTTGGAGAACTTGCCTCATGGGGATTCTTCACATTGACCCTTACGTGAAGCTTCTTTAGCCAGTTTATGGAGTGAATGGAGGGTGACGGGCACTTGCTTATTCCCAGTACTGGTTCAAGTCCATGTGGTACCCTAGGCAAGCCTCACTGCTGCTGCATCAGGTACTTCAAGGTGTTGCTTTTCCACCATCGTAAACTCTGGTACCGCCGCTGAATGACATCACAACACAAAGAGGGGTATTTTCTACTGAATCCGAAAAATGGCTGTAGTATATTATAGGGCTGGGTGACATGCGGTATTAATATCAACAGCGCATGTTACGCACATGCAGTTCTCACATGGCATGGACTGCGATAGACAGCCGAGTTAAGATCAGGGGCTCCACGGTGACGTTTTGGCCCCCGATTAACCGCATAACAGCACCCTCTGCCCTTGTGTCAGCCAGAATAAGCCTGCCTACACAAATGAGCAGGAGATTGTAAATGTCCTCGTCTTCCGTGGGATGACTTGATCACGCTGCCGCTGAGCTAAGGCTTCTGTGAGGCTCACGGCTTGATGCCTCCACTTTAGCTAGTGCTGCATTAGCACACTTTTGTATCTCCCCCTGTCACATGGCATGTATTTCGTCGGCTCTCATTCTGCTGGATGTGTCTGTCACGCCTGTGGGACTCGGTTGGTCACAGAGCTCCGTGCTACAAAGTGGTGGACGTCCTGAAACGGGGTGCTTCATGAGAAACCTTTCGCAAAAATAAGTCAATCAAGTGTTTTGCCTGGTTTCCTTGGTGATTCCGAAACTTCCTGCCCAGAGAAGTTGGGGGAATGCATTCCTTCCACTCTTTCCAGATAAATCAGGGCACTGTCATCTAATTTTAGTCCTGAAATAAGGACACGTCTTGGATTTTCCTTTCTTTGTCTCTGACTTGACAGGCTGAAGTAATAAAATTGGTATCCTGGTTAAGCCAAGTAAATGTGTTGCGTAAACGGCATTTCTCAGGCTTTTACACTCCGCTTTTCGAGTTTGGAAGTAAATTAAGTTAGATAGCAAAAGTAATCCACCACAGATCCAACGGCGAGAGTGTGGAGGGTCTTTGGGTACCCACAATGCACCCCAGCCAGGCTATGAATCATGGGTAAATAATACAGCGCTTTGTTTGCTATGGATTTTAATAGTTTAGTATCTCAGATTGCCTGCAGTTTTACACATGTGGATTTTTATAAAAGTATTTTCGGTTAAATATCTTGCTTATGGCAGTTTGGTTGCTTTATGTTGATCCTATACCTATTTTGGGGGAAATCCCACGTCCGTAACGCCTACGGTAGTTGCCTTACTGGGACTGTTAAACTGGTGGGCAGTGGAACAGCGGCAGAATGAGCAACACCTGCATGTTATGCGGTCAAAGGGTGTGATCAGTCAAGTATGCAGGCATTTAGGAGGAAAACAGACCGTGAGTCATGTTGGGGAGTCAAACCGAGTCTTCCACGGACTTTCAGTTCAGCCAAAATGACAACAGCGTGATGACACCCAACATGAATTTGACTCAATTGAGACATTGAATATGAAAAGTAGCATTTCATTGTTGTTTTACTCTTATGTACTTTCAAATGTTGGATTTATCATTCATTAATCATCATTTTTATGACTAAATGTTTACTTATGACCGTAACCTTCTGTAATGTGAAATAATATGTAACAATTTCTTCTCTTCTGCCGGTAATTTTCGTTACTGATGAATTAGTTTCATCTTGGCGTGGTGTTGCGATGAACACCTTCGGTTGGCTGTACTCCCAAAAACAGGGAATTTCCCAGTGAAGTCCAGTTACATGTCCAGTTATTACTGAGGCTGGTCCAGTGAGACCTTCTTTTACAGCAGCTTCACTTCATGTCCCTGATAGCTGACATACTACAAAAATCACTGTTAACCAACAAGCTCATAAAACCCAGGAAATATTCAACTGGGATGAGGTTGACTCTGGATGGGATGCCAGTCCATCACAGGACACACACTCTATACTCTACAGGCAATTTAGAGGCACCCATTTGACTAACTGTATACCTGCAGTAGAAAAGCCACTTAATGTAGGGAGGACATGCAACCTCAAAGAGAGATATCAGGATTTGAAGTCACAAGCCAGGGCACCAGCCCATTCTACCATGAGACAAAACGAGGTGATTTTTAGAGTTGCATAATGTTTACTCAATAAGTTCCATTCATATACCCAGTAGGAAAGGTAGGTCAATCATCACTACTGGGAATGTGCTGTTGTCACCTCAACAAGCTGAAACATGGCTGTCTCGTGTTTTATATGAAGTCACACACTCTTCCACTCCCAAATGAAGCATTTCCTAGGTTGGGATAGGCAAAAAATGTGGGGCGTTTTCAGGAATCAGTGCTTTGAAAAACTAATTATATTATGAATGTGTTTCCACATTCAAACAGGCTTCTGATGACCTGCCAACATACTTTGCCCAGTCAACATGGGCTGGCCTGCTTTGGTCATACATCTTTTAAGCAATGTGTAGTATGTAGGAGGATGAAGTCTGGGAAATGTCACGGGTCAGATTCCTGTTAAGGCAAACGTATGATGAGCTTCAGAAATTCTAGGGCATCCAACTCTACTGTGACACAAGTTTTATTTTTGTGAACATTAAGTATTAAGTCTTTGTCTTGTGCCTTTGTTCCTGCCTGATCATTTACTTTTTTCGGATGATTATGTCCTCACACAGAAAATATGTGAATAGTAAGCCCTCTTCATGGTGGTCATTGCGAAAGCTCGCAGGAAGTATTTGAACATGAGCTGAATCTTGCTTACTTAGACCGTTGCTCTGGCCCACATGTTTACATTTTTATTTATTATTATTTACATTTGAAACGGTAAGGTCAGACAATCCCTGGAGAAATTGGGGATTAAGGGTCTTACTCGGTGAAATCACGGTGCGGACGTCTGTTTATATGAAGCGAAAGACCCCTAAAGACACTGCATTGACGTAACCGTGGCCACATGCACATGTTTTTGGACCCACAGCTTTATTTGTCCGCTGTTTTGATTAGTTATCCCTTTCTGGAATGCCATTTAATCAAACTGTTTCATGGAATATGTCTGAGTCCAACAGAACTTGACTTTACTCGACTTGTTAAATAGCTTAGCAAGTGCCAGAAAGGACTGGCAGTGGCAGCAGCCCTTTGACACACATATCTAACCTTGATTCAGTGAATATCCAGTTGAGAAGTGGGGCAAACAGGAAGCTGTTCATTTCCTAGACATGCACTTTAAGTACCGACGCTCCCCAGGTTACGATGGTCCATGTTATGATATTTTCACTTTACGATGGGTGTGATTATTCAATAAATTGTACAAGATATTCAACACTTTTTTTATAAAATAGGGTTCGTGTTAACGTTTGTGCCCAACTGTAGGCTAATGTAAGTGTTCTAAGCATGTTTAAGGTAGGCTATAGGCTAGGCTATGATGTTTGTTAGGTTAGGTGTACTGTATTAAAATGCATTTTTGCCTTACGATATTTTTGCCTTACGATTTGTCGGAACGTAATCCCATCGTAACCCGGGGAGCGTCTGAAGATTCCGGTCCTTTGCAGTCTGCAGATCTCTGTTACAGCAGCTCGACCAGTCTGTGTTTGCAGGAGCAATTTTCTATGCTGTTGTGTGTTGGGGCAACAGTGCTACAAGAAGGGATTCAAACAAACTCAATGAACTGATTAGGAAGGCTGCCTCTGTTCTGGGAATCCACCTGGATATGTTTGAAACAACGGCCCAAAAGAGAAAGTTCAAGAAGACTTGCTCCATACTGGATAATGCCTCACAGCCCCTGCATCACTCCCAGGTCAATCAGAGAAGCACATTCAGCGACAGACTCACACAGCCACGCTGTTCCAGGGAGCACTATCTGAGGGCTTTTCTCCCAGCGGCCATCAAATGCTACGATAAGTATCCCCCCTGACCCTCTCCCCACTCAGTCGCCAGCCTGCTAGAATAGTATTGTATTTAAATGTTGCACACTGTAACTTTTGGAATTTCTTTCAAGCTCAATAAAGCACTACTACTACTGTATCTTAAAGGGGGTTTGGCCCTCACGCAGTTAGCCATCAGGTGGTTTGGGTGGCTCTCATTGCTCTTTAGCACCATCTACTGGTGACTGGGCACCTGCCAGGCTTAGGGTGGAATCTGATAAATGTAGCTCCACTCCAGGCAGCTTACGTGGCTCACAGCAAATACATTGACGATGGGAGTTGGCATGGGTGTTGTCCATTGAACAGAGAGAAGTCACCGGATGACTTTGCCATTCCAGACAGCGAGACAAAGGGGACAAAAGGTAGACAACACCTACCATGTTCAGTAACATTTAATCTCTGCTAAATCTACCACATCATGGACAGCCATCTTCCAGCAAGGGTGGCAGGTAGAGGGATGTCAGCTGACATAAGGGGACTGGGAAATGGATCCTGGGTATTTTGCTGGGAGACACACCATTCTTCTGAAAGCTAAAAACAGGGGAGAGAAAAGTAAAAAAATAATTCACACTGCGACTTTATAAAAGTGAATAGGGAACCATCCATGGCGTTGTTATGGTTTCCAGTTATTGATCACATTGTCCTGCTCTGCAGTGGGTCTATTGAAGTCTTGCCCATCTCAAGTTAAATACCCAACTCTTGAGCTTGTGAGTCTTTGAAAGAGATTAGTGTGAGATGTTTGTGGTGATGTTTCAGATGGACAGCTGGTTTGAGTATGTGTGAGAATATTTTCATGCCAAACTTGATGTGCTTTGGAGAAATATGTAAAGACTGTACCCTACAGAAAACAAGATCGGCTGTTTTTCGTCGACTGATTTCAGATGTCTGGTATTTTGCCAAAATGCAGAAAAAGAATGAGAAATATTTTAAAGATCATACTAGACACACAGACAAGCATGACATAATTTAAGAGGATCTCGCCACAGGTTACCATCTTCCTTTGAGAGGTCCAAGAATATTCTGGAGCTAAAAGGACATTATTATATAGATGGAGCAGGTTCAATTCTAAATACAGACAGTCAACTGACACAAGTAATCTGATCCACAAATCCTTATGTAAATCAAATTTTATATAAATCGGATTTACCTTCCCATACCATTCAAGACACTCTGCAGCAAAAAACACGTAAGGTAAAAATATACTAGTAATACGTTCTAAAGAACACATATTAAAAAATGATTATGCACAATGTATAAGAAATCTGTCATTCCACAATTCAGTGGCGGTAAAACTAGCCAGCAAGAAGTTTCACCACTGCAACCCTGCCGCACTCGGTTGCCAAATTTTTCCACTGCCTGCTAGCTGCGCTATGTCCAGCATTCCTCTCACCATTGACAAATTTGAAGGAAAATACTGTAATACCGGCCAAACCCAGCCAGCACCCCCCCCCCGAAACCAGTGGGGGCCGATTGTCCCTCATCTGCCTCCTTAACATTAATATGCCTAAGGTGGGATGTCTGCATTTTGAATTAGCGCTTTCTTAACATTATGTGTCGTTGATATTTTTTTGCATAAATCCAGATTTATGAAAGTCAGTTTTACGTATGTTGAGAAGAGCCTGCATACTGAGTGAGCCAGAGGCAGACACATTGAAGCTTGGATGAAGGTTCACAGTGAGGATATGTCAAAACCTCAAACGTGCCTCTACAGATCATTTTAATCAAACGGCTGCCATTCATTACACTTGAGCATGCAACACTTGCTCAGCCACTGAAGTAATGCAACACTGTGAAAAGGGACATGGCCTTGCAGAGCTCATCACAGCCGTGTCATGACTGCGACCTGACCCACGCACAGGTTTTGGGTAGGCAGAGTTAAAGATGGTGGAAGCAGAATAAAACCAGTTCCTGGTAGTGGTGGATTCACTGTACCCATGATTCCTGACATCTTTAACAGGAGTTCATGTGAGCCCAAAACCATGTGACACTGCAATAGCGTTATGCTTCTCCAGGATTCAATATATTACCATGTAGATTCTGGATCCTCATATATTATCTCTGAAGCTTGGCTTTTACAGAGTGTATTATATGGAATGAAACAAGACCTCGTGAAAAGCCAAGCTACCATTTCCAGCTAGTATATCATCAGAGAGCACGGATATATTATTGAAATTTATTTCTGATTTCATTGTGGCAGACAAAATCGTCAGTAAAATTGTTCCAGTTGGATCTCGGGAATTTTAGTGCTAGACAAACTTGAAGCGACTGAAGGATGTTAAGTTCCGATATGAACCTCTTCCGACCCCCATCCCATCTCCAAGGAAACACTAATATTTTCATCCTGCTGGTCTCCTTGCATAGAAAAGACAGACGCCAGATCTCTGTTGTTTTTGGAGTCAGGCCTGGCTTGGACTGGGAAGGAGCAGGGTCTTGAGCCATAACAGAGAACACTTGGAGATTCCTGGACCAAAGCGAAGGGGAATGAATGTTGACGCTTTTTCTGTGGTTTCCTGAAATCTGTGCACATTGTTTGAGGTGAGTAAAAACATCTCTGCTCCCAAAAATGAGTATTTAAGCTAGGTTTTGTTAGTAAAACAAAAATGTCACTGAACATTTATGGATCCAAATCTTATATTAAGCTGGCAGCTATATAGATATTTCAGATTTCTGAGTATCATGTTCCATATCAGAGTATCATGTTCCACTAACTTGCTCCACAGTGTTCATTCTGTCTGCCTAGTTATTTCCATATTTGTACCATGAACATATTCATGAAAGCCCTTCTGACTCCATCTCCACAATAGTACTCAGTTCCTGGAACATGATGAGCATGTTTGGTCTGCCATGATGAAGCGTGTCGCTTTGAAGGAAATCCCTAGGACACTTTTTTTTTGTAACCTGATACTTTTCACGGATGCCTGGCAAATCCTGAGGTGAATGTCGCTTCGTGGATGTGCAGCCTCTGGCCCTCCAGTTTTCTGAAGCGTTCCCTGGGGCAGACAAATTAGCTGAGGTTCTCGCTGAGCTAATTATGGAGGAATTTGGGTGTACCAATGGGTGCTGTCCAAGTCAGTCTGCTCAGCCTCTATGAAGTCCTGTCACGTGGCACTGGTGGTGGGAGTTTACAGGGACAAAGGAATCTTTATGAGGAGGAACTACAGAAATTACACAGTCCCGTTGGAATAAAAACTGATGTCTGGAGTGCTGCTTGGAGCTTATATACTGACTAGGGCGTAACATCATGGCCTGAGCTCTGTACCTTCCAAATGTGCCAGTAGCCTTCAACTAACATGGACCTGTGCTTACATTTGCTTGTGGAAACACCCCCAACCCCCAAAACAGGTCCACCCTTTCCTGGCGTCTCCATGTAGAACTGACATCATTTCGCTTTCCTTTGACAAACATACAGCACAGCACAGCAGTCTTTTCGCCGTCTCCCGCCATTTGCCTTGAATGCTCCAGCAAGGGGGCAATTTAAAACATTTATGTAAATGGTCTGGCACACGCCGAAACGTCCTGTCAAATGGGCCATACAAGAATGGCAGTAAGTGCCAGACCTGTGGGAGAACTGGTATTACTACGGCAAGAATTTCCATTTTCTCCTGTTTTAGAGGGCAACTCGAATACAGCTACAAAATAACGCCAAATACTGCTCTGACTATGAAGTCTGATTCTCAGCTTTAGGAACTGAACTTTTTATAGACTGATTTTTTAGTGGCTCAAGCTACGAAAAGCTCCGAAAAACTCTGAAAAGCAAGGCAAACCAAGGTGATTTGGTTTCATGGATGTCCCATTAGGTCAACCCTGCTGATTTTCCAGACTTCCTTCACCTGTGAGCCAAGTGTGAAGCCTCTGGCCAATCAGAATCAGTAATTATTAAACTAACTCCCTGGAAGAACTGAAAACATGGCCTGGATTTGGAATCGAGGTCCAGAGTTGAATATCCATGCCCTGAAGTTTAGGGTCATATTGAGTCGTCTTTGACGGCCACGGCAGTCACTGTAGATTTATACCATACCTCCAAAGAAATGAAAACCTTGTCAGAACTTTGTTTTCTGGCAGAGCTCCGCACAGAAGACCGGCCACATCACACTTCAGGCATCCCAAATAGAGACGAAAGCACTCTGGAATGGCTTGCATGCTGCAGCAGTTAAACACTTAACAAATTTTTCTCCTGCAGGATTCTGGACATTCTGGTACTTGACATCTAGAGAATGTGGCCAGGAGGAACTCAAATGTTGCCGTAATGTGTGTCTGCCTTTCATATAAAAGGAATGAGCCATTAAACAGATATTTTAAAAGTATTTTGGAATATTTTTCAACCAAAAAAGGATTTTACTAGCTATAGTAACTTGTCCCAGGCTTCTTGCTATCTTAGAATTTTATTAGAATTATACCCCCATACCCCCATTTTCCGTTTGTCAGACCTAAGCCCTGTTTAATAGCATGACGTCTAAATTATAAACCTCATCTGGGGTTTATGATCATCAGATGAATAAGAGAAAGTGGGGCAGTGAAGACGATTAAGCAGCTCGAAGTGATAGTAATATTGTATGTCTTTACGTCTATTTTGACATTTAATATTGGGCTGAAGCTGCATTTCAATATCATTTTTTTCTTTACAGTTGTGCCCCAGGGACAGAATGACAATTGTTTGAATTGACAGGCATTACATTTTGTCCAGCCAGCCGTGATCTGTCTCTTCACATAAAGGATGGATTATAGCCATGACCTCCACCCTGTTAGCTGCCAGATGCTTTCTACTGATGCAAATGCCAAACATTTTTACAACATCTGAATTCCTTCGGTTTGACTTGCTGTGTGCCGTTCTGTGGAAGTGAATTTCACTAAATTGAAAGCGAAGGGTTTTGTTAAGATAATGGCTGGTCTTATTGTCTGAGTGCATTCAGAGCGTGCTTTGGAGAATGCAGGCATGAGAAACAGTCACAGCTAATAGGGAAATACTGTGCAGAACGTACCATGATAATTAATGACCTGGATCCGTAACCCAAAGGTAAACAGTTAAAGTGCATTTAGGAGGCCTTGCTATATTAGCCTGAAGTATTTCTCATCAGGAGACTTGTGACTATGGAGACCAAGGGTATAACCTTTAGAATAGATGAAGGAGGAGATGGTGGTAATGCAGTCTCTAAGTGCAAGGTGGACGTCGTTACTGAACTGTCAATCACCACAGTCAAATCTAATGAAAACCAGTAAAGCAGCCAATGGAAAGGGTAGGGGACCCCTGTCAGTGACTGACAGCTCAAGACAATCTCACCCACAGCGAATGTCAATGCCTCAGTTCCCCTTTAACTGACTGTAGCATCAATTTAAGATACTATTCAAGAGGAGGAACCAATATTATATATATAGAGGAAGGGGCACACAAATCTAACTATTATGCTTCAATAGTGATACGGAACGTTCAACCTTTTGCTTCTCAGGACAAACTGCTGAATGCTGGGCATATTGCTATGAAGCGCGTAACAATTTAAAATCGAAGGCTTAATACTGCCATCTAGTGTTGAACCTACCAAAGTATTTCCTGCAAGAAAACTATTTATCTTCCAAATGCTTATTTAAAGGGTTGCGTAGTCGTGAAAGACATGGAAAAAAAATAAAACACTCAAAAAATATTCATAAATGTTCACAATATGCAGGAAATCTAATCTTTGCGTTTATCGTCATGCGATGAGCTCCCGTGTTTCGCAGCTTTAATACTCATTCTGTAAAGTGTTTCTTGTCCAAAACCAAACCCTCTGGATATTTCTATAGAGATACAGGAAACAACCAACCAAAGGAAATATGATAGGAAGTCAACTGATGCAGCTCCTTCTGACCCGTGCAAGGCACTGCGTGAAGAGATCAGCAAACCACAGAACATCTCGCCAGCCCTTCGTCATGACCTTCTGCTATGGGCGGCTGCCCTTTGCGACCCTTGTACATTCTGCCTGCTCTCTAGACTGCCGCATGGCTTGATGGGTTGAGCATGTCATAGAGAGATTATAGCTCTCTGATGATGGGTTCTAGCCTCATCTCACCAATTGCTTGTATATATTGTGTTTTTTTGGTTTGTTATCAGTTCTTTGCTTCCCTGTTCCAGTTTGCCCTGCTCGTGTCCTGTTTGATTTTGGTTTTGCTTGTACATGCTAATGGTCTTCCCTAGTGCTGTTACCCATAAGTGTTGGTTAGGTTCCCTGGTTCCTGCTCTTTGTTAATTGAAGTTAATTCACCTGTGTCTTGTTCCATGGCCTCGTTGATTGGTTAATGTTTTTGAGAATTCGCACCTGCCCTTTGTTAGTCCTCGTTACCTGTGTATTTAAGTGCCTGCCTTTGCTGCTATATCTGTACGTTGTAAACTCTGCTTGGGTTTCCTAGTCCTGTTCAGCCCAGCTCATTAGTTGTGGTGCTCAGTAGTTCCTTTAGTTTATTCTTATTTCTCCCAATAAGTTTTTGACCCCACAGTCTCTTTATTCTGTAGTCTATCCCTTTGTATCCTGTTTTTCTTTAAAAAAAAAAAAAAACGCTTTTGTTTTGGAGCCACAAGTGGCTCGTCCTCTTTTCCTGCCTGCACCATGCCCCACACTTAATTTACATAAACATCATGTCAATATAAATAAACGTTATAGACAAAAGGGCGGGCTATGGAAGGGTGCGGTCGGTCTGCGTGTATTGTTTTGAGCTGAACAAGTATGAAGGACAAGGTTCACATGCATGCCACCTACTGGATACACTTAGTCAATTATCTTGCACATGCGCAGTCGACGCGCAAGGTTTCCGATACAGTATACATAAAAATCGACCGCAGGCGTCCGCAACCCGCCCCTGATGGCGAGATTTACGTCACGTCCCCTCATCCGCAATCAAAGCGCGCGCGGAAAAGTAAAGTATGAAACAGTGAAGCGGCTATCATCGGACCTTTCCTTACAGTGCTGTACACGGCAAAACACTGTTTCAGCAGCGAACAGGATAAGAAAATTAACTCATTATCTATTTAACAATAAAGTTTGTGGCGTAGTTTTTAATGTCATTAACGCATAGACAAATTAACGACCGAGCAAACGCGCCTCTCTTCAGCTGGGCTCGCGACCAGCTGAGGAAGGAAGCGCGAATCCCAAGGAAGCGACCTCAACAACGCGATCAGAGGGCGATTATAACTAGATTTATAAAAATAATTAACAAAACAAAAATACAATACAAGTAAATAAAACTGTTACATAAAACTATATAAATGCGGAATTTTAGGTGAAATTAATAATTCTCTGGCACCTCTTACAATAGCTATATATACAAAAACGGTAACGTAACAATAAGGGGTAGTACAAAAAAGCAGAAAAAAACGACAAATTTGAAAAGTCTTAACAGTCATAGATAGAATGTATAAAGGAAATCAATGCATCGTTCTGAAATATTTCATTTTATGAATATAACATTTACCTAGTATTATAAAGAGGTTAATTAGGAGACATTCATCTCTATTACATGTTGGATCATCAAAAATCAGCAGGATATAACATTTGAATAGGGATAGTATTTTCCAGAAATAAACGCGTTAAGATAATTCTGCACTGATTCGTAATAGAGAATGGACGAATTTAAAAGTCGCCCTGTAATTCTGCACACGATAAAAGAGCGGAAACAGAAACGGGGATCCGCGTAAAGCCGCCGCAGCTCGCGGCAAATGTGACGCGAACGGCGATTAGAGCGCGAGTTAATGGCGTGAGTGACGTCACCGCAGCACCGCGTTTCATACGCGCTAATATAAGGCGGAGTGCGCGCGGCGGGGGCGGAGCTTCTGCGTTCGGCCCTGAGCGGACCGGTTTCGGTATAAATGAAAGCGAAAGTAACTTAAAGCTGCAGGCTCCATTTTGTAAAGACGCACGAATACTACTGTGGAATGATTTGAAGACAAGTTGGATTTAAAGGTAAGATTATAGGTAAGAGATACAGTTAATAATAAAACCAGCCTGTATGAGGCGCTTATATACCGCGGCGGCGGTGATTTAACGGGACGGGAGCTGCGGGGAGCCTGATTAGTCAGGGCGGCTGCTTTAACTCAGGCCCTACTTATGAAATCCGCTTTAGTGTCTCTGAAGTTCCGTTTTGTCGGATTTAATTTGATCTGTTTCGGATGTTAAGTTTTTACAAGCTGTCGAACCAAAAAGCACAAGTTTTTAAGGTGACCTGTAAGAACCTTGTCGGTTGTGTATCCGGTCACACAGCAGCTATTAGGCATTTTTAATATATTTTTTTGTTGCCACACGCGGTTACAAGACAGACAGAAATATTTAAATGATATTCGGGCCTTTGGCGGCGGGTCAGTTAAAATGTAAGCATATAAACTTAAGCATATAAAGCGTCTGAATAAAACCACTGGGCGCTGCACCGCAATGGCGACGCAAAAGACTGAAGGGCCGATAGGGGGCGCTCCTGTAAACGTTCGAGCCCCCAGGGAAATGCCCTGATCAGCAAACGTGTTAAGTTCTAATGAAGCTCTCATAGAGTCCCGGAGAAGCTCGGCGTCCCGGCGGACTTCGAAAACACGAAATGGGAGCACATTCACCAGTAAGCTTTCCTCTGATCTCCATTTAGACAAAGTGGACAAGAGTTTTCCATAGACTTTCAGTGAAGCACAGGGTCAGTGGGCATCTATGGGCTGCATCTATCCTGGTTTCAAAGGGGAAACTACCGCCCTCTGTGAAATGATCAGCACTGTGGTTCGATTAGTAAGATTACATTTTCATTTCAAATAAAACGAGTTTACATTGATACATTGACTAATTGTTGTTTTGGTAGTATTATAGGAGAAGCACACAAAATGCACTAGGCCTGAACAACTAGCACTGCATCATTACCAGAGGATTTCATCCAAAGATGGCTGCTGATGGTCTTTGTAAATGGGGTACTGGGCTCAAGGCCCCCCCTAAATAATTGAAAGGGTCCTGGGGCCCCAAAAGTCACAACTGTCCAAAACTGGTGTGGTATCTAAGACAGCCCAGGGCCTTATTAAATAACTAGCACTTCCATATCTACATGATGAATTAATCTACAAATGGCCACAGACTGCCTTCTCATGGTGGGGGACATTGTTCGGGGGCCTCCTAAGGCCTGTAATCCACTCAAGAACTGATATATCGTGCATCTCTACATATTGTTTGTTCCAGTTTTATAAAGACAGTATGAAATGCAAGATAAGAGAGAAATATGCTGCTCAAGAATCTTGAAAGAAAATCGCAATCAAATTCTGAGTAAAGACGAAAAAAACACATGCAACATTAGCCAAATAAGTTTAAATGCCATAGGTATGCAGCCCGCGTACAGCTGCAGGCACCCATGGTTCTGATAATCCCATCCATCTATTTCCTAAACCTGCTTGTCCTATACAGAGTCACAGGGTTCTGGAGCCTGTCCCGGAAGCTATGGGTGCCTGGCAGGGAATATCGCAGTGTGGGGCGCCAGCCCATCTCAGAGTTCTGATAATTATTCATGTATAAAATAATGAGACATGGCACAAACTCCCTGAAATTCGAAACTCAGTTACCTTAGTATGTGTGATACTACTATGAAATGTGTCAGTGTAACAGAATGGAGACCCGCGTGTGTAAATTTAGTTTGAAGTGCTGAGTACCATATATTGTGTATTTTTGTATCTGTTAATCCTTTGTGTTCACCGATGCCTCCAGCAGGAGTCATCTGTTCTGGATCGGCACAAAAATGAAGAGAAATGCCTCTGAAATGAGCCCCTCTGTGGAGGATAAGCAGAGAGGAGCCATTTCTGAAATGAGCCCCTCGGTCGGTAAAACAGGGAGAACTGGGAGGTAAGATAGAACTTGCGTGTGTTTGCACTTCTTTACTAGACCTTAAAAAGAGCCATCCAGCGATTTTAAGAGAGGTAGTAATTACAGAGTATCAGTTATATTCCCCGTCATCTGCTGCCATCCAGCGCTGCTGCTTCCGTTTCTCAGGACATCTGTAGAGTGACATGATATTATGAATATTCTAAAATACATTTTTTTTTTTCCTTGATATTCGCACCCCCCCACTCACTAAAATATATAATTAGCATACATGTCCAGTAGCTGGTTGACAAAATTTTCCATGGCGAACTCAGTGAAATTTGTCATTCCCTCCAATAAATTGATGTCATTCCAATAGCATCTAGCCTTGTATTACATAGCTAAAGTGACAGTATTTTCCAAAAATACATATTCTCAAAAACATGGTATTGAGTAATATTTCAGTTTAAGCAAATGTACAAAACAATAGTGATCATAGGAGTAATCCTATGGAACAGTGTCAGGGTCATGCTGTGAAGAACATTGTGATTTATAGTAAAATGATTGTTACAGCCCACTGGCATGCATGTCTCTGTGTCTATAATTAGGCCATAACGTAAAAGTAAAAAGGGTTATTTCTACGGAGGCTGTAACAATGTTACTAAACCTCTGATATAGGCATGTTCGTTTTAGATGCGAGAATTTATTTCACATTAAAGCCGACTGTAAACAAGCCTGTTTGTATGAAGAGCTTCAGGGCAGGTAGCGTAGAAGGCTAAACACCTGAAGATGTAATGTGAAGCTGTCCATGTTATATGAATTATGTTTATAATGTCAGCATTTTGTTTCCTCTCGCTGTGCACAGTGTCCTGATGGAGAGTGCAGGCTCTCCTGTACCCAGCTGTGTTTCTATGAAGAGTGACAGGTCAATGGATCCCCCACTCAACTTCAAAGGGGGACAGATGGAGAGAGCAGGCTCTCCTGTACCCAGCTGTGTTTCCATGAAGAGTGACAGGTCAATGGACCCATACAACTTCAAAAGGGAACCTTTTCCTACAGATCAAAGGTAAATGTGTATTTAAACAAACACCGTTTAAGACACCCAGACTCAGTCACAATCAAGCTATGAGGGGAAAAAAACTTTATAATGAATTCATCATTATTTAACTCCTGATTTTGAGTTTAACAGTCTGCCTGTAGATTATCACCCTATATCGTTTTACCAGATGGCCCTCCTTAATTTACAAAATCACTTACGTCCCCACAATATTAAACCACAAATGGGGGAGTTTGACTAGAGCAATCAGGCAGTTTGATGAAACAGTGGAGAGCTGGGCTGCTTAGTGTGAACAGTTCGTTTTTTTTTTTTTTTTTTTCCCCAAGCTAATGGCTCAGCTTGAACATGGCCTTTCAGGGTTTAAACTCAGCAGGAACCAAAACTCTTGGGGGTAGTGTGTGGCTCAGTGGGCAAAGCCTCTATGCCTGTGATCAGAAGGTCGCCAGTTCGAGCCCTGGCCTCCTTGAGCAAGGCTCTTAACCACCAACACTCTGGGCGCTGCTGTGGGTGGCTGCCCTTCGTGGCCAGCTTGCTCTCACCTATAGAGAACAAACTGGGGGAGGCATAAAAGAGAATTTCCCCACGGGGATCAATAATGTATCAATCATTATTATTATTATTGATGAGGAGCTGGTCACGCCAGTTTTATTGACAGGGGTTAAAGCTTTTGGATTACTGAGAGATCTGCTCAGGCCAGAGACGGGCACAAATACATCAAGAGCTATGTTGTTGCAAATTACAAATACTTGCTGGTCAAATATAACAAGGACCAGAGCAGCAGCAGTGATACTGACTCAGAAGTGGAGCCGCCGGTCAAAGTGTTGGAGTAAAAGGAGGCAGCCTGTGTGATCTCCCCACTGAGGACGGACAGCCAATCACGGTGGAGATTGAACCTGGTGCCACAGTGTCATTAATGGCAGAGAGACTTTTCAGGGAAAAGCTGAGCCTGCAGACTTTCATCACACTGATGCTTCCCTTCTGAAATATCACAACAGTCCACATGCAGCCGCAGGCACATCAGCAGCGCATCTCTTGATGAAAAGACAACTCTGGTCATGCCTTGATCTGCTGAGGCCAACATCTACTGAAGCAACCATGCATGAGAGCCAGCAGGGACAAGCTGAATAACATGCTTAGCGAGACAGAGGCAGGCAGTGCAGGAAGCCCCCTGAGCATTACAGACAGCCTTCTGCTAACGCGGGGAGCATTAAGGGACACAGTACATTACTTGGGGTTAAGTGGGTTGTTGAGGCAGCCTGCGCTCACTCCCTAGCTTATCCTGTACAGTTAATGATTAACTTAATGTGGATGTTGTCATTTCTGGGTGAGGAAATATGTATTATACTGCATATGGAAGTATTTTGGGCTACCTGGGCTCCCGTAGCTGTTGTTGTTGCTGCTGCTGAGGTTGGTGGGTAGTTGAGTCCAAAGGAGACCATGGGAAGATTTGACATTGTACACCTGCTCCATTGTTGTCCAGTAACACTTGTTCATGTTGTACATAATTCTCTGCCTCTTTGGTGACCTGTTAGTGTTCGACGTGACGATGTGAGTGAGGGAAGGGTTAGGAATATTTTCTGTGATTTTGCTCTAGGGTTTACAGTATTTATTAAGGCTGTGTCATTATTCATAAACCGTTTTGTGCTGTGTTTTCATTTGAGAACATTTTAAAAACAAAGTAAAATCTGAATTATGAAGCTCAGTAAAAACACAAACCGATATAAGAATGGACAAAAAACAAAAAAACGAAACTGAAAAGGAAAAGAAATTTATAAAACATTAATATCAAAACTAATTTAAAAATTGCACTAAAATTCGCTTGATTTATATACGAGATGTCGCTTGTCAATTGTTTTAACTTCAAATGCAGTGGGTGTTACGTTAATGGTTACATGGAAAAACAGAAAATATATATATTCTATTTATCTGTTATAGCTGCCTGTAAAAGCAAGGCTAGTGTTTACCTCATTCTCAGGATGTGTTTAGAATCTGAGAAATACTAATACTCAGCTTCTTATAAAACGCCGTTACGATGCAGGGGATGGTGGATTAAAAGGCAGCTGTGCCAGTTCAGTTGAAATCTGCTTGAAATCCCGTTACTCAGTGTTCAGGAAGTAACCTGTGAATGTCCCTGAGTGACTGGGAGCTACATGCTATAAAAGGCTATAAAATGACTGTTTTAGCGGCACAGAGGGCAGCGCAGTCGCTTCACATCCCCAGTGCGGGAGCCTGAGTCCCCTGTCTGTCTGCAGTTTGCTCGCTCTCCCTCTATCACATGGGTTTCCTATTGCAGCCCACAAAAAGGTCTTTAGGCTACTTTCTGAATCCCCCGTGACACATGATGGCTTCTGTGTGTGTTTGTGCCCTGTGATGGAGTACGATGGCCTGCAGGGTGAACCCGTACCTTAGGCCTCATGCTGTCTGAAACAGACCCCCACCCTGCCCCACCCCCAATCCGGGATAAGTGTTTGGAGGATGGATGGATTAATGGATGAATGTTTGTTTTATCCATAGAGACAAAATGAAAAGATGCAATAAAGGAGACTTATCATCCATCTTCAAGGTCTGCAGTTACTGCTGACATTTATTTTCTGTAATTTTCTCTTAACTGGCATATATCTGCAAATTGTACAATTAGTAGTTAATCCTGTCAAAGGGAAGACATTTGCAAATTAAAAAGTGAAATTATAAAAAGATATGATGCCAGCAGTAATAATAATTAAACGCTGTCTGTCTGTTATAGTTATTAGAGGAAGAAGCTCAGAAGTTTCTGACGGATGAGCTGAGGAGATTCCAAAGGTACCTCGATCAGAATTGCCCAGAATGCTCTGAGCCTCAGCCGGAGGAGGACAATGACCTGGACAGTGATGGTCAGGTGCAGAATGCCTGTGGTAGAGAGGGAGCTCTGAAGATCACACTGTACATCCTGAGGACCATGGAGCAAAATGATCTCGCTGACTTTCTGGAGAAGAGTAAGGGCTGAATCTCATTCTGTGTTTGTTTTGTCACAGACAGTGTGGGGAAAAAACGTGTGTTAAACTGAAATGTATCATTTAATTTGATTTAGTTTTGCTTGTATGAGTAAACAATGCATGTTTGCTTAAAGTTTGTGGATTTACCTCTCATTACTTTTCAGGGGATCTTCTGTCACAATGTCAGCGCAGAATCAGACGTAACCTGAAGAAGAAATTTGAGTGTGTGTTTGAAGGGAGAGCTAAGGAAGGACAGCCAACACTTCTCAGTGAGATTTACACAGAACTCTACATAACTGAAGGGGGATCTGGAGCAGTCAATGAGGAACATGAAGTGAGACAGATTGAAATAGCATCCAAGAAAAGGCTGACAGGAGATACTACAGTCAAGTGCAGTGATATATTTAAACCCTTATGTGGGCGTGAGACACCTATCAGAACTGTGCTCACTAAAGGGGTGGCAGGTATCGGGAAAACAGTCTCTGTGCAGAAAGTTATTCTGGACTGGGCAGAAGGAAAAGCAAACCAGGACATTGACTTCATATTTGCTCTTCCTTTCCGGGACCTGAATTTGATTAAGAATGAATACAGTCTGATTGAACTGCTTCACCGCTTTGTCCCAGAACTGAAATCATTTCCATCCAGTAAGCTGTTTAGGTACAAAATCTTGTTCATATTTGATGGTTTGGATGAGTGTCGCCTTCCTCTAGATTTTCATAACAATGAGAGCTTGTTTGATGAAACAAAGAGAACGTCACTGGATATGCTGTTGACTAACCTCATTAGGGGGAATCTGCTTCCATCCGCTCTCCTCTGGATAACCTCCCGGCCAGCGGCAGCCAATCAGGTACCTCCTGAGTGCGTCCACCGGGTGACAGAGATACGGGGGTTCAGTGATGCCCAGAAGGAGGAGTATTTCAGGAGGAGATTTAGTGATGAGAGCCTGGCCAGCAGGATTATCACACACGTGAAATCTTCAAAGAGCCTCTTCATCATGTGCCACATACCTGTGTTCTGCTGGATTTCAGCCACTGTCCTTGAGAAGCTCTTAAGTGAGACTGACAGGGGAGAAATTCCAAGGACTCTGACTGAAATGTACACGCACTTCTTGATTTTTCAGACCAGTTTAAAAAATGACAAGTATATTGAAAACTATGATAGGGACCATAATAAATACAGCAAGAAATTCCTTTTAAAACTTGGTAAACTAGCTTCTCACAACCTTGACAGAGGCAATCTCATATTTTATGAGCATGATCTGAGAAAGAATGATATTGATGTCAGTGAAGCTTCAGTTTACTCTGGCGTGTGCACAGAAGTCTTTAAGGGGGAATATGGGCTGTATCAGGAGAAGGTATACTGCTTTGTGCATCTGAGCATCCAGGAGTATGTCGCTGCTCTATACGTGTTTCTGAGAAAGTCATCGCCTGACCTGCTGAAGACTGCAGTGGATCAGGCATTAGAGAGCAAGAATGGACACTTGGACCTCTACCTCCGCTTCCTCCTGGGCCTCTCAACAGACTCCAGTAAGACTCTCTTACAAAGGCTACTGGGACAGACAAGAACCAGCTTATATAACATTGAGGAAACAGCCCAATACATCAAGGGGAAAATACATGAGAATTTATCTCCAGAAAGGACCATCAACCTGTTCCACTGTCTGAATGAACTGGGTGACAATTCTCTAGTAGATGAAGTGCAGCAATACCTGAATTCAGGACGCCTGTCAGCAGAAGACCTCTCACCTGCACAGTACTCAGCTCTGTCCTTTGTGCTGCTGATGTCAGAGAAGGAGCTGGATGTGTTTGATCTGAAGAAATTCATCAGATCAGATAAAGAGCATCGGAGGCTGCTGCCTGTGGTCAAGACATGCGGGACAGCTCTGTAAGTGATGTGGGGATGTGACAGGATCCTGTCGGGCAGTTTTACATGTACATTGTTTGAAATGTATTAAATATACAGTTTATTCCTCCTCGTGGATTAATAACCAGGCTGGATTTTGTTGATAATCTGTATATTGCTTGTGTTTGCCCAGGTGGCACAGCACAGCCTGTACACTGTGATTCATTTTTATATATGAGTTGTGCTGTTTATGATGTTGAAAATGTTTGTTTGTTTTTATATATATATATATCTGTACAGCTCCTGGTGTATAGATTGTGTATGTCTCTGTCTTAACATGATTTCTTTTCCAGGCTGAGCAGCTGTAACCTCACAAAGAAATGCTGTGAGGTGCTGGCTTCAGCTCTCAGATCAAACTCCTCACACCTGAGAGAGCTGGACCTGAGTGACAAT
>JAAGVU020000043.1:2735955-2752333 GCA_011763525.2 Mormyrus iriodes | reverse complement strand
GCCCCTATACATTATCTGTCACCCACTCCCCTGGTTCCCCCTCCCCATTAGTCAATTTCAGTCTAAACAGTCTGCCCGTACTTCTTGGGGAGGGGGCCTTATCTGGGTCGCTTCCCTTCCCGGCCAGGACAACATATCTTTTCACACATCCACCAATTCCTGTCGTTAAAGTTCACTCACTTCTCCCGCGCACGTGCATACCTACCTCTCCGTCGCACTCAGCACCCCAGCCCCTGCTGAAAACATTAACCCTTCAATTGGGAATAAAATGTGTGTTTGGGGGCAAGTTCTGTGTCAGTGGTGGGTGACGGTGATAAAATGGCGGAGATGCTGCTCTGCCTGATGCCATTAATTGCTCTTCCTCCTGCCTGCAGATTTCTGCCAGCTGACGCTGGACCCCAACACAGCAAACAGCGTACTGTCTCTGTCAGGGGGGGACAGGACGGTGACACGAGGGGCAGAGCAGCCATATGCTGATCATCCGGAGAGATTTGACCGATACCCCCAAGTCCTGTGCAGAGAGAGTCTGACTGGCCGCTGTTACTGGGAGGCTGAGTGGGGTGGATATAGAGCCTGGATAGGAGTGACTTACAAAGGGATCGGGAGGAAAGGAAGGAGTGCTGACTGTCAGCTTGGAGCCAATGACAAGTCATGGATTCTGTACTGTAATCGTGACAGATACTCTGTCCGGCACGATGAACGGATTAGCGCAGTCCGATGGGCATTGAGTAGGTTAGTTAAACCTGACAGAAACCGTTTCCGGATAATCGGACGCATAGTGTCCTGCAGAGTCGGAGTGTATCTGGACTGGGAGGCTGGAGTTCTGTCCTTCTACAGCGTCTCCTCTGAGGGACGGAGCCTCCTGCACAGATTCACCTCCTCATTCACTGAGCCCCTCTATGCAGGGTTTATGGTTTATCCAATTTCCCAGGTGTCGCTGTGCATGCCGGGATAGCTCAGCGCGTGGGAGGAATCCTATTTACTGTATCTCAGTGTGACGCTGCCGCTTCGCCACGGTAAATCTCCGCATTTTAACCTGAATAAACCTTTTTGTTCTTATATGAGACTGATGGTAGACAAAGTAACAGCTTGTCTCTCTGACTAAAATATAACGAAATGTAATCGTGGGGTTGGCGTTCCCCCTACCCTGTATATGTACAGTTTATATATTTGCCTATATATTGTATTTCCTGCATGTACAATGACAATAAAGGCTTTCTGTTCTATCCTGTTAATATCCTGGTTCATCGGTGCCCGAAGCACAGCGGAGTAACAGAATCAAACTGCACTCTATGGGGAAATACAATAAATTCACGCAACTGCGAAAGAAAAAAAAATATGAATCACGTTAGTAACATAGATTAGATTCACTGGCCAAAATACAAGAAGCAGGAATAAAACTTTCATAACCGTTACCTGTCGTACCTGAAAACTGACAAGATAATTAGCGTACGGCCACCGTCTCTGTCGCACCTATAGAAACACGGGAAAGGATAGTATAAAAAAGATTTAGATAATATAAAAGATAATATAGATGATATTATACAAGGTAAAAAAAACTAAAACTAAACTTCCCACTGCGTAAATGTCAAAAAAGTAATAAAAAAAGTAACATTTTCTACTTATGAGAAATATGGTTTAACCTGAGAGAGCAGAACTGGGCGCCTGCGGCGCTCAGGTGACAGGGTCTCCCATCGGACGCGGGATGTGACGCCGCGGTCCCTCAATTACCGTCCGCGCCGCGACACTGCAGGTACGGGAAATATGTGCGGTCGTTATGTAACATTAGCCTGATAAACATTATTCTAAAATGTATGTGCGACTAAAGCTGGGTGAAGTTAAACACTATTCCTTTTTAACTTTGCTATATGCATATTTAGGAAATATGAGAATGGACGTAGTTTATGAGTTGGTTGCTGTTCTGACTGCAGCCATTTTTTAATTTTATTTTTTGATTAAAAAAAAGTAATGTGAAACATGTTCCATCAAATATGTACCGTATGTAATTCTAAATGACCAGAAAAGGCATATATTTCCTTTTTGGTGAATCCTGATTTACTTTATATTTTAGTTCCTTTTTTTTTAATCCACGCCATTTACGAATAAGATTATCGGATACAATGTGCCCCACAATACCCTCACATCGGCACTGCAGTAATAAAGATACACCACTGACCCCGATGGAAAGGCGGCTCTCACTCTGCCGTCCCTCTCCTCCCTCTACTGACGAGCTCCCCCTGCTGGCGGCGTGTTTGTTTCTCTCCCCTGCCATGTAGATGCGGTGCGCCTGCTCAGCTGCGGACGGGTTATTCAGTAATGCTGTGTAAATGTCTACATTTATTTAAACAATTTGATCATATTCTTCCTGTAACTTCATGCCTCCAGAGTGGCACAACTGTCTAGACATCTGATCGCCTGGAGGTCATGAGTTTAAACTTTGATAAAGCCCTTATGGCTGTGAGTCTGGGGAGAGAGAGCGCTCACACGCTCAGCCTGGAGGCAGTATGGGGGATCCTCCCCTGTGGGTGGGGGGTAGAAATGACCAAACTGGCAGGTAAGGTAAAATGAGTGAAGGAGAAAGAATGAATTTAATGATTCCAGGAGGCAAGCGCTTTTACACTTAAAAAAAACTTTACTGTGCTGTTTACCTGACTGAAATACTGTGCTAATATTGTGATCACTACAGCTTTTGACTAAACTAATTTTGAGTCTAGTCAGCTGGTTGCCTTAAAACAAGTTAAGTTTATCCCCCTACTTTTATAGTATTTTACAAGTGGGTTTCAGCCTGTGGGTCTTGCCGCTTTAGGGGGCCATTGGCATTCCTGTGTGTGCGCGGGGGGGGGGGTTCATTGTTACAATATGCACCAAACTTTATTTTGAATTACTGTGTATCATTGTTGTAAGAATTGCAAAAAATGAAACTTGTTTATGTCAACCTTTGTTGCCAGCTCTGGCCAGACTCGCTAATAACTAGCTAACAACAGAACTAGCTCATTATTTTCATAATTTCACAGCAAATCAAAATAAAGCGTTTTCCTTTTGACCGTATATGGAAATGTCCAGTGTGTTACATCATTATTTCATTTTTATTATTTCGCTTGGCTGGCCTGGGAACCCCTAGGTATTCCCCTGGTGGAGCTGGAGGAGGTGGCTGGTGGGAGGGAGGTCTGGGCATCCCTGATTAGACTGCTGCCCCCCTGACCCGACTCCGGTTAAGCGGCAAAATCATTGTCCATGTTACCAATTTTTAAAGTAGCAGAGATTCAGAAGAATATGGCCATACCTGTGGAGTAGCCATGGAAACTGACTGTCTTAGAAAAATCAGAGGATTAACATCAGTCCTCTCTCTCAGCAGCGGCCGTTTCTCAGCCGCCTGACCTGACGATTGGTGCTTCCAACCACCTACATTTTCAGAGGAAGTAACATGCATCATGAAACTGAATTTGCATATAATTTGTACTAGTGGCATGTGTGTATATTGTCATAAATCATTCTAATCACTTCAAATTCTATAAAAAGTTCATGAATCTCTTCCAAGGTGAAAATGTTTTATATCGTTATAATAATCCCCTTAATGCAGAGGAGCAGACATATTTTATCAGTGTCTTCATGGGAAAGAAGGTCAGAGCTCACAGAGCTGTAGGTGGCCTGCTGCAGAAAGCGAGAAGTTCTAAATACAGTTTACAGTTTGGAGGAGAAGCCGCTCGTGCAGCCATCTGCGATTCTCCTCTGTGACTCCTGGCAAATCCCACGACAAAGCAAGCTGAAGGACGTCTTGTCTGTCATCTGCAGAAAGCTCAGCATCTCCAGGAAGCTGGGAAATGTCACTGACCTCAAGATGAAACGCATATCCACTGTTCAAGTGTAATGCAATTCATTTAAAAAAGAGATTTACATTATTTAGGGAAGTAGCGTTTTTATGCGATACATGGTGTTCACAGAAATACACTATATGTGGTGCATATTCACACCTGGGGTACAGCATGAGGTTGCGCAGAATGTATCAGACTGACGGTGCTGCGTATGTCAATGTCAGGGCAGTTCTCAGCTTGCATTGACACTGTCTCTGGGGATCCCCCACACAAGAGAGGGATACCTGCCGGCCTTAAAGCAGAGATGCATGGCCCACCATGCAGAAAGGAGTGCCCCACCATCCGGTCTGATAAAGCATACGGTCACCAAAAAAAACGTAATTCCCAAGTGACAGATGCCCAAATGGGTCATTTTATGAAATTTATGAAGTTTATCTAGTTTCTGCGATAACATAGTGGTATCAAGAATAAATTGAGGTGTGAATGGTGTCACATGGCCTGGTTCTCCTTCAAAAAGCTGGTACTTCTGTTTCCTAGAAATAATGAAAAAATAATTGCAGTAATTGTCAGAGTGTTTGCTACAACTGCAATGACAATATTTGATATGTACTAGTGCCAACATTAACTGCTTGCAAGTTGTACAGTAAGTTAAAGCTGTACTATGATTTGACTTGATTTACCTTTAGATGTTTGAGGCACGATTGTAGGAGACTGACCAATCAGCACACAGCAAGAACAAGGCGCTAAAGTAAGATCCAGGACCTTTGAATCGAAATGGTAGTTTACAGATCATGTCCCAGCTCATGGTGTCCTCCCTGGCATGGATTAGATGGTGACCCTAGTTAGTGAGCCAACTGAAGCTCAGTACTTTCTATTAAAGGCACGACAGGCAAAGCCCTAGCTTTCTGTTGCGATGTACGAATTAAAAAAAAAACTGTGCTAGTTACCAAGCCAACAAACAGGACTGTTTTAGATTTAACATAATATCATTTTTATGGCAACAGCATTGCGAAGAATACCAAGAAAAATATTCTAAAGACGGATTATATCGGTGAGGACTGAACCCACGGACTACACGGTTTACTCTCGCAGCTACCAGGCAACGCAGTCAACGCAGTCGTCACGTGACTATTCCAACGCCAGCGCTCAACGTACTTCCGGTGGCTTTAGGCTTAGAGGCTTCAAAATAAAAGCCTCCCATTCCGTATCGTTTCTGTCAGTTCATATTGCCCTATTACTATCTTCTACGGTTGTACCCTCCTGAACAAAATGCTTTGACACCCACTCGTCCTTCATTTACTTTCCATTATGGCTGGATCTATCATAGCAGCCACTAATATAAACACATTTTTATGCGCCGAGGAAGTGGATCATAGCATGCTGAGGAATAAAAGAGCTCGTTAAATTTCACAGTATAGTGAGAATAATTTGGGTACGTTCCGATCGTCAAATATATATTCAAGACAGAAAAATAAGAAGTTAACTCACTGATGTATGATCAAAAATGAATTACTTGCGTCTAAAGTTTAAGAGCTTTAGAGAGTTATTACCAGTGGAACCGGTTATTATAATGGATTAAATATTTTCGCTAATATGACATTTTGAAGTAAGATACTGAAGAACTATGCAAGATTTAAATGGAAATAAGCTTACAGATTGTATTGATTTACGTATATTTTTACAATTTTATTTTTTGATCCAGGGCTGAAACGTTTACACTAGGGGCGGGCGGATGGCTGACTGCGTTCTCTCTATGGCTGCTTTCATGCCCACGCGAAGCAAGAACGCGCCGCACGATTGGGCCGTGCCCGACACGCACCCGCGCCCGACAGAAGCTCGTGTGTGATTGGATGGCGTTAATCCAATTTCGCGATACGATTGGATGTTATTCCCCACCTCCTCCCTTTGCTGGAGGCTCCGCCTCTTCCGGTGTGACTCATAAGTGTTGTCGAAAAGACGGGTAGAGAAGATCGACCCCCCCGTACAAAAATACGGCTTACGATGAGTTGGATTATTTACACCCAAATTCTAATCGCGAGAAAAAGTCAGAGTTAAGGAGGCTTCCTGATCGATGCGAACCCAGAGCCTCCTCGGACTGTGTTCTGCTTTCCGATTAAGAAGTTCTGCGGATCTGGTGCCCGAAGGAAGCTGAAGAAGCCGTTTCGGTGAGGGCGCCTTTTATGCTGTCTGCACATTACTTTCTGCTGCGCTCAAATGAACCTTTGCTTTAATTCCTGCATGAGACCTAGATCTAAAAAGAATGATGTGGCCAGCGCTCTCTTACCGATATAACTAGCTGGGTAATTCATTAAGCCGCAGTTAGACGTCAGCGCCGATCCACAGCACCTTGCTGGATGTCTTTCTAATTAAAAAATGTATCGGATCCAAGCGACATATTGCTTTTCTCTACGTACGTGCAGTTTCTCCAGTGATCCGCTCGTGAAAGCCGTTCTCTGGCGTTAATCCGATCGTGGAGCTACGTGGACACGAAGCTACCCATCAGTGCCTTCATACTGGTCTAGAAATTAATCCAGTTTATGGATCCGCCGCCGTGTAAAGTCACTTAGCTGAGTGTCTGATTAACATGCACTTGGCGTTTGCTGGTGGCATTGCGGTCTGAAAGCTTCGCATCACCTACTGGAAGGGGATGCTGCTGCTTTCTGTTATTTGCCGTCGCATAATTCCGCGTCTTATTGCTGCTCGCTTTATTTAGTAAACGTTAGCGGTCAGCCTGTGTTCCCTAGAATGAATTCATCATTCAGAACACATGCTGGTGAAATGGTTCTGCAAGTTCGCTAATACCGGGATTTGCATTTAATGAGTTAAGTCGTTTGCATGCAGATCGACAGTCGTTCTGGAGATGAGCTCTCAGCAGTTTCCGCGGTCCGGAGTCCCTCCGCCTGGCCATGGGCAAGCTCCGGTTTCCGGAGGCAGCGGCACCATGGTACCGGGGAGTCAGTCAAACCAAGGTACGGTGAAGGTTTTAGAAGGGCAGGGGGAAACCTGTCTGCTTGTTACGTGCTGGCAAAGCCTGTATGTGTAAGGGCAGGTACCCCCAGCGTGTTGGTGCTAACGATAGTTGTAATACTGGCTTCCTCCCCTAGGGGGCAGTGAGGAGAGTTGCCGTGACGCCGACCACGGGCCGCGGGAGCACCCCCAGAGCGGGGCCGGTGGCCTGCCATTCAGAGACGAAAAGCAGGAGACGGTAGTGGTCAGACCCTATCCGCAGGTGCAGACCCATGGACAGCCCTTGACCGTGCCGCAGCACCTGCCCATCCAGGCCGGCACGCCTGTCACTGTGTCGGCCCCGCCCACCCACATCACACAGGCCCTCCCATTGGCCTTCACTGAGGGGCCTATGAAGGTACTGGCTCAGCTCCTGTTTGCTATACATGAAAGATTTACAATACAGCAAATTTTCAGTGTTTGCAAATATGCATAAATGCATGTAACCAGGCGTAACGGCTTCTAGCTTAATCGGCATGGGTTTGCCCTGTGTTCAGTGAGCTGATTAGCGAAAGCTGAAACATCTCTGCGCTATTATGTCTACTGCCGATAGACGATGTAGCACTGAATGACGACATGTGTGCTCTGATTGGTTAACGTGGGCCTTGACCTGTCTGATTGGTCACAATGCTGTCCAATTCACCAGTCCACCCTGAAGACGCCCATGCCCAGTCGGCTGATCGCCCCTGCCCCGGCTTCCAACCAGGGCCACCTCACTTTGCCCCCCAAGGTGCCGGGCCACGTGACTGTCACTATGGAGAGCAGCATGCCCCAGACGCCGGCCATTCCTGTGGCAACCATCAGTGGCCAGCAGGTGCGGCTTCCCGTGTGTCTCCAGGTGCACTCGTGGGGGTGCTCTGGCTCAGAGGGCTGATTCCCTGGGGCTGGCTTCTCATTCCAGGGCCATTCCAGTAACCTGCACCACCTGATGGCCGCCAATGTGCAGATTATTCACAGCAGCACACCTGCCCTCCAGATCGGCTCGTCAGCGCCCCCCCCTCATACCTTCACCTCCCATCTGCCCAGAGGTGAGCTTCTTGGGGTGTGTATTGGGGGGTGTTTTAAACGCCGTGTCCTCGAATATGCTGTTTGGTTTGGCTGTGATCGAGCGTCTCCGCGAGGCGTTGCCGGTGGTGACCGTCCCTCTGTCCCACGTTGCCAGGGGCGGCTGCTGCTGCCGTGATGTCCAGCACCAAGGGTGCCACCGTCCTCCGGCCGGCCTCAGGTCCGAGCGCGGGTGCCGGCCAGCCCACAGTGCAGCACATCATCCACCAGCCCATTCAGGTGCATCACGGTGCTTCTGTTGTTCGGTTCAGAGAGAATCTAAGCTTTGACTTTTGTAAGCTATGCACTGGGTGTAAGAGTGCTGTAGGAAGTTAGGTGGAGCTTCCCATTGATTCATTTTTTGTGCCCCCCCCAGTCACGCCCCGTCGTGACTACCTCCACAGCCGTGCTGCCTACGGTGGTGGCCCCCGTCTCGGCCACCAGAGCCCAATCCCCTGTCATCACCACGGCAGCCACACATCCGGCGGACATGCTGCACGGGTCAGTAGGGCTTGGGGTCTTCTGCTGTCTCCATAGTCACATGACTGAGCACTGGACACCGTGCATTCTGTTAGATGCCTACATGAAATGTAAAATTTAACCTTTCCTTCTAGACGCCCAGGCCTCACTATCCACACCCCGCCGGCCACCATCAGCATCCAACGGCCGCCCCCCCCTCGCGACACGGCCACACGCATCACGCTGCCCTCCCACCCTGCCATGGGCACACAGAAGCCCCAGGTCCCCCACACTATGGCACAGGTTGGAATCCTCACCCTCCCCACCTCGCCAGCTTGTCACCTGTCACCCTATTTCTGTCTGACATCATCCCTTCTCTCTCTTCTCCTCGCAGAAGTCCATTTTCAGCACCGTGACTCCCGTTGCCGCAGCGACGGTGGCCCCCATCCTGGCCACCAACACCGTGCCTTCCCCCACCACTACTGGTAGGAGCAAGTGACCTTTATCTAACCTCGCAGGAAAAACTGAGCAGTTATTCGGTGGATTTTTGTTTTCTGGCGACTAAAAATGCAATTCTGGGTAAATTTAAAGCTATATGCCTGTTAACATGTACAGTTCCAGTAGCCACCCCCGCCCCCCCCCCCAAACACAGGTCCATGGGAACGTTGGGTTGCTGATTGGCTGCAAGAGGTGGGAATGGATAGGGTTGGGGCAGGCACTCTTGTGCAGTAGTAACCCTCGTAAGGCAGTGCTTGTGGCAGTGCCCGCCCTCGTAAATTCCCTGCTTTTAATTCCCCCCCAGGCTCTGTGCCCCACACGCAGATGACCACCAGCAACATCGTCACCATGACGATGGCCTCCCATTCGTCCCACGCCACGGCGGTGACCACCTCCACCATCCCCGTGGGTAAGCACGCCCCCTGCCTGTCCTCGCTGTGTCTGCGGACCTCTCGGTTCGGGTCTGAGCTTTTGCTGACCCTCCGTACCCCCCCCAGCCAAGGTGGTGCCCCAGCCCATCGCTCACACCTCCCCTCGCATCCAGCCGGATTACCCCGGGGACCGGGGAAATCTCATCCCCATCCCCGCCCACCGTTCCTCCCCCAATCCGGTCACCATGGAGACCAGGAGCGATAACAGGTGACTCACGGCAGGCATGGTGGGGGCTTAAGCAAAGACATGTTGAATATCTTGTTAATAATGCTTCATTTAGCAGGGCAAGTGACTCTTCAAGCCTTTACTTAATTCATTAGCACACTTCCAAGCACTTGATTTCAGATTCTTGTATGTAACCTGAATGAATGAGTAAAATCGATCCGTAAACAACCTGTATGATGTGTGCCCCCTACAGGCAGCCTGTGCCAGTGCAGTTCCAGTACTTCCTGCCAACGTACTCCTCGTCCCCCTATCCGCTGACACACACCTACACCCCAATCACCAGCACTGTGTCCACCATCCGCCAGTATCCAGGTACCAGCCCTTCTGCTCCCTCCTTAACCCATGCTTTGCCCCCCCTTCATTTAAATGCCTCCCCCCTCAGTGACCCCGCAAGCCCCCAGCTCCGCCATGCCACAGCAGACCGGTGTGGGTGTGGCCCCCGCCGTCCACCTGAATTCCATGCAGCTGATGACGGTAGACCGCATCGCGCAGATCAGCACGCAGGGCATCCAGCCGGCTGCCATGGCAGCACAGGGCATCCAGTCGGCGCCCGTCGGGGCTCAGGGACTGCATAACCCCACCCCCATGGGCACGCAGGGCCTCCAGGCCACGCCCATTAGTGCCCAACAACCCCAGGCGGAGGCCAAGGCCTCAGGTTTGTACACCCGTTCCACGCTGGCTGTACTGCTGCCTTGGGCTGAGACCCATGTTCCCTCGGTGACTTTTCTGCTGGTTCTCAAACTGGCTGCTACTGAGACAATGGGATCCTGACTGCTGTCTGCTATGGTTGCTTTGCCAGTGGTCCTAGCAGATGGCTCCGCCCTGGTGGCCAACCCCATCAGCAGCACGTTCAGTGCCGCACCTCCTGTCACCACAGCGGCCCCCACGCACCCTCAGGGTGCCGGGGCTGGGACCCCTGCACTGGTGTCGTCCCCTAGGCCCAGCATCCTGCGCAAGAAGCCTGCCAATGAGGGGTAGGTGGCTGGGGGACCGGTGGCTGGGGCCATTACTCTGGGGGCTTTTTTTTGGTAGTGGGCGATAGTTAATGGCGGGGTTTTTTTTTTTTTAGATCGGCTGTGAGGAAAAATCTGATCCCAGCCCAGCCCGGTGAAGCGACCAGCCCCAGACTGGACAGTGCCATTAGAAGTGCTTCTGGGTCACCGCGGCCCGCCGGGTCAGTGGGATTGCTGGGTGTCCTTCCGCAGGCCGCTCTTGGTGTGATTGGTGTTTCCTACTGATTCCTGGTGTTAATGACGGGATCAGCCGACCCACGATGCTTTGCAGTAACATTCAGGACTGCCTTTCCTCTGTAGAGTGAAGCCCAAGTCTGACATCCACGTCGCCATGGCGCCGCCGCCGGCGACCGCTGTAGATGCCCTGCCAAGCCAGACCGGCGAGCAGCCGCAGGCCCAGCAACAGGCCACGCCCACCCCTGCCCAGCATCCCTCCCAGGCAGTGCCAGCCCTTCTGACAGCGGCCGCACCCCCATCCCAGTCAGCTGCCGCTCTCTCCGCCATCCCCGCAGCCATGGCAGTGGCCCCACCCATCCCTGCCTCTATGGCCAACGTGGTGGCTCCGCCCACTCAGCCAGCGGCCAGCAGCACAGCAGCCAGTGCCGCCGTCCCTGAGATCAAGATCAAGCAGGAGGTGGAGCCCATGGACACATCCACACCAGGTAAGCTCCACCAACCCCAAGCTCCCGCCCCCCCATCGGCTCGCTGCCTATCCGGCCTCACGCCATGCCCCGTCTGTCCTCCCCCCATCAGTTTCCTCGGTGACGCCGGGGGCGGCGGCCATCCTGGCCCCCGTGGGGAACGCGCTGGGCGTGCCCACGGGTGACGTCATGCCTGGTGCCTCCCCGAGGAAGAAGCCACGCAAGCAGCAGCATGTAATCTCCACGGAGGAGAGCGAGATGGTGGAGACGAACAGCACGGACGAGGAGAAGGCAGCCAGCCGGCCCCTCAGCGTGCGCCCCGAGAAGCGCAAGTCCCCGCCCAAGGAGTACATTGGTGGGTGGGGCCGCCGGTTCCGGGGGGGATGGGCAGGGTGGCCCTGTGGTTGGGGCTAGTCTCTCTGCGACGTCTGCCCCCCTCACCGCCACAGTTTTAGCTTGTCAGTTTCCCTTTTTCTCTTTTACCTGGCTGATACTTTCTATCGGAAGCGGCGTGTTTGTCCTGCTGGTTGTTTCCGGAACGTTCCCGCTTCAGCATCCTGCTGAATTGGGGGGGAGCCCCTCTTGGGACTCAAACTGGTAACCACCTGCTCACGAGTGTTGTGTCTAACTCGGCCTATAGATGAGGAAGGCGTGCGCTACGTGCCCGTACGCTCGCGCCCCCCGGTCACCCTCCTGCGGCATTACCGCAACCCCTGGAAGGCGGCCTACCATCACTTCCAGAGATACAGCGACATCCGGGTCAAAGGTCAGCCTCCGCATCCCTCATGTTGAGGTTAACGTTTAATCGCGGCTAAAAATGGCTGATTTTCTTTTCCTCCCACGTTCAGAAGAAAAGAAGGGCACCCTGCAGGACGTAGCCAATCAGAAGGGCGTCGCTTGCCGAGCGCAAGGCTGGAAGATTCACCTGTGTGCCGCGCAGCTGCTGCAGCTGGTGAGTGCTGCCGCGAGGGGGGCGAGGCCTGATCTCTGAGACGGGGCTAAAGCTAGACTTTCACCTGACCGGGGAACTATGGATCAGAAGAGTGATTAGGACTTGTCGATCCCTTACCTTTCTAGACGAGTCTGGAGCACGACGTGTACGGCCGGCTCTCCACGCTTCAGGAAGGCCTTTTTCCCAAGAAGAAGGCCGGGGCCGACGACGACCTGCACCGCATCAACGAGCTCATCCAGGTGAGCCCCCGGTGACTCGTCGGAGCTCTGGGTCTGCGTGAGAAAAACACTGAGCTCTTGCCTTACGTGGACTGTCCTTCCTTTTCTGCTGCCTTTAGTGAGTGATAACTTTAAGTGAGCTGTATTAACCCACACAGAAGGTAGATGGCAGTAGAGAACAAAGTTGATTTCTGATGTTTTTCTTTTTTTCCCCTCTTGGGAGCATCTCATAATATTGAATAAAGACATAGGTGCCTTTTTAAATATCTGGATTTAATAGGTTTAGCGTGTAGTGTCGGCTGCTCTAGCGATCTTGTCTCCCTTTCTTCGTCGCAGGGAAACATGCAGCGCTGCAAACTGGTGATCGACCAGATCACAGAGGCCCGCGAGGCTATGATGAAGGTACTGGACCACAAGGAGCGCGTCTTGAAGCTGCTCAACAAGAATGGCGGGCCCAAGAAGGTGTCCAAGCTGAAGCGCAAGGACAAGGTCTAGGACGGCATCCTGCCCGGCCCGCTTCCCGCCGGGGTGGTTGCCGTTCCCCTCCGCTCCGTCCGGCCCGGAGCCGCCCAGGAGGCCCCTTCGCCAAAGGCCTCTAGAACATTTGTGTGCTGTTACTTGCCGGTTTGGCGGTTTTGGGGCAATGTCCGCAGTTGGACGAAAACTCCACCTGAGGGCGTATCGGTTAGGAAACGGTTCGGTTTGCTCTGCGCTTGATGTTGGCGACATTTTACTCTGTGTGACACAGTACTGGGTTTTTTGTTTTTGCCTTTTTTAAAATTAAATCTCTTTATCTTAAAAATATTCTTGTTGCCAGTGGTCCCTGCCAATTTCCTTGGCTGGACTGGCCACACGGGTAGGAATGCCAACAGGGGGCGATGTCCCTGTGGCTGGGAGACTAAGCTTGCTTAGCCCAGCTAGAGGGCTGCTCATGGGACTGGGGGCAGGCAGATGTGCCCTGTCAGTGGAAAGCACCAGGAGGGACCTGTAGGCTGTAGGTTGGCTGTGTTGTGCCTTTGGGGTGCCCCCCAGGTCCACAGCCATGGCTGTCTCTCTCACCTCTGAAACATCCAGGTGTACACAGCCTTGGCACAGTGTTTAGGAGATCGCTTCTGTCCCAATTTACTGCCAGGATTTGACCTTTTTTTTTTTTTTTTTTTTTTTTTCCTTTAACAATCCCAGCAAGCATTGGATGTCTAGAACTCAAACTGACCTACGTAAACCTTAACAAATCAGACCCGGTTCTGAAGAGGTGTGAGTCCTTGGGTCCGCCCCCTGCCGCCCGCCGCTGGGAGACGCCCACAGCATCAGCCTGTTCCGGCCCTGGGTCTTGGCGGTGACTCAGGGGAGGAATTCCAGCTTTTAAACGGACGATCCATTGCCGGTCCTTCCCTTCTGCCGTAATTAGGTGGGAATTCTAGTTCCATAAATTTGGTCCCAGTGAGGAAAGCGGAGATGTGGATTAAGAGGTGGCGGTTTAGGGGTTTTATTTTTTTTTTTAAAGCAAAGTATAAATATATGCAAGACCAGAAAAGACCAAACTGGCAGTTATGTTAAATATAAAGTAGGTTTTGTTTTTGTAAAGCAGAATGGCTTCATTTGTACTGCCTTTGTTTTTTGTTTGGTAATGTAGTTTCTGTCCTGGTTCATTTTGAATTTTCCTTCTTTTGAATTGATTGATCTGTTCCAGATGGCTGTTTGTTTTTTTTTAATGTACATATCGTTTACTCTGTGTCCTTATCTTGTTAATTCATTACTGTAGTAAAAACAAAGTGTACATTTTGCGCCTTGCTTGAATTTTTTTTATTGTTATTACTATTATTATTTTTTTTTTTGGAGTCCTTACCTTGTTTTTTAAGCCCCGGTTGTGAGACCCTTACCCTCCTCAAACGTGCGTGTGGTTCAGTCGCTTAATTGAATGCTAAACTTTAGTTTTGTTGATCACGCTTTAACACTTCTTCAGTCTAATCCTGGGATTGTTTTGCTTCTGATTTGGTTTTAGGTAAATGCAGTTCCCAGTGCAGGCAGAGTTTAACTTTGGCTGGTTAAGGGTGGGAATGATGTGTGATGCAAGTCTGTCTGGCCTCTAGGATTAGTTGCTGTTCACCTCTAAATGTTTCAAAATTTAATTTGGAGCTTAGAGCCGACAGTCGCTATGGTAACTACAATGCTGTGGTATTCCCGCATCTCAGAAACTGGTCTCATAATTACCTGTGGGGAAAAATACAGTGCATCAACAGTGCAAGTGGTTCTTACCCATCGTGTTGCAGTTTCTGCACTTGTCTGCCTGCCCACATCTGTCGTAAAGTGTGTGTGGGTGGGGAAGCAGCCCAGCCTTGGGGCTTTTGTGCATCCATTGTGCCGGGAAGGCTGGCATCACCTGCTCATGTCTTATGTTGAGGCCACGTTAATGGGTAACTGCACAGGAAGTGATACCGAAATAGCGAGGCTTAATGATGGCCCAGTTTAAGGATGAAGTAAAATCCCTTCCGCTGGAAAATAATTCCGGAAATGCAGTTTTTCCCGTGGGAGAAAGCTGAGACTGTTCGGAACCCTGTTTTTGGACCACTGTTTCTTGGTATATTTCACACTGCGATTAATTGCATCAATTACTCGTGTTATCAAACGTATCTGAACTTTGAGCTAAACGGGCTTCTCCCTTCGTTTCTCTTTAGTAGCCCGGCCCTTTGTACACAGAATGACAAGATAGTAGCGTCATCAGGGCCAGTGACAGCAACTGATCTCAAATGACCTTCAGCTTTGAACCTGGTTTTACTGTCCGATGCTGGGCCTAGTTCTCGGAAAGGCAGCGTGGTGCTTAATCCTCACTGGTCACTCCCTGCAGGCCCTGTCATCTCCCATCATCCCCCTGTGCCTCCCTTACCTTTGTAACTCGTTTGGTTTTGCTGACGACGGTTAAGCGTGGGCTTCCCCGCATTCCACACGTGCCTCATCACACAGAAATCGCCCCGCTGTCATTATCTTTGTTCCGTTTGGTGACAGCACTCGCTGGTGCCTCATCTGCAGCGTTTTGCCCTTAAGTACAAGCAACATTTGTGTAAATCCAGTCGTAAGCAAAAAAATCTGAAGTTCATAGTTTAATTATGGAAGCATTAATGCAAAAAAGCGGCCTACCGAAGAGTCATTTAAGTTTGCAAGCATATGTGTTCAAGTAAGTGTATAATATGTTCTTCAGTGTGTATTGCTGGTATATTTTTGTTTTTTTACCTTTTTACTATAAGGGCTGCGTGTTCGGCCTGTGGTGTAACGGAACAAATAGACAATAGTTCAACCCTCACTGGTAGCAAAAGTTTTTTTGTGTCCTTGATGGAGAAGGAACTTCTGCGGTAGGAACTGATCAGACCACAAATAAGAAAATACTTTCTGGGCTATTCTTCCTACGTGTTTACAGTCCAAATCAAGGTCAACTATTTCTCCCCAGTTAGTGACTCATAGTAGTTCAAGAAAAAATACAGAATTTTTCACATTATTTTATAAACTGGATCCAGATTGGTTACTTATTATATCCCAGTAAAAGAAAAATCTCCACGGTTTCCTGCTGTCTGTGACGGTAAGGAGGCTCTAGCGGAATTTACGATCATATAAAATAAGGAAATGTAGCTACTTTTACTGTATGTTTACATACCCTATAAAGATATTTTGCTTCAGGCTCTTGTTCAGAAGACTGTACTGTAATCCTTCTGAAGGATTCATTGATGTTTCCAGCCAGATATTAACATCTGACCTATCTGTTGTTTACAGCATAATTACTCATTTGTTTGCCCAGGTAAGCTCAGTCTGGGGGGGGTACAAAGGGGACGAAGGTAAACCCCCATAGCTTTGGATATATGTCAAACTCACAAGTTCATGAGTTCATGTTCTGTTCTCATACATTATAAGTCACACCCTATGCTGGTGCCTATTTTAAATGCCTTCATTCAGTATACATTTTAGTGTGCAATTCTTGCACTGTTTGTCAACATTGCAAGGAGTTGCAACAAAGTTATTGGTCAGGGATTATTAAATGTTAGCTGAGTCAGACGGACCCTTAAAGGTAGGTGGGGAGGGCGGGGGGGAG
>JAAGVU020000043.1:2719918-2735840 GCA_011763525.2 Mormyrus iriodes | reverse complement strand
GGGTGCGCTTGAGACTGACATTAAAAAAAGGAGCGTGACACACAGTGGTGGCAAATCGTTTCCTCGACGCCAGTGCACTGCCATGTCAGAGGGACTCAGCCACAGGGGTACAAAGTCTAAGGGCTAAGACGTTCAGCGGAGAGACGCTGAGGCTTCCTCATTCGCGCTGGAAGTGACTGCAGTGTCACCAGGACTAGACAAGCGGGCTTTACAGTGCGCGGATCTGGAGACCTCCTTACGGCTGGACTGTGAGGATAGACGCTGGAGGGTCCACCCCGTCACACTCGAATAGACCTCGGAGGACGGTGAGAGCTTGTTCTTCAGCCCTTTAAGGACCAGGAAGGAACACAGCTGGGACTACAGGTTTGTGTCGAGTGTGACAGCTGAACTGTACGGCTGACAGCGATGTGAAGAGGCCTGTTTATAAGGGCTGTTCTGGGATTTGGGCAGGAAGCACTTCCAAATGATCGGATGTGTCTTTATAAAAATCTAACAGGCTTGATTTTAAAACAGTTCTTCTGCCAGAACCAAGATACATTAATCTAATGCTCCCGGTGTTACATGAAAGCAGGAACTCTACTTTATTGATTTATGTGTTAATATTTGCACAGGGGATATTTAATGCTTTTATCCCCATTGTTTTTCCTATAATCAAGATTTTTAAATGTGTTTAGGTGCACAGCAGGTTTCTGGCAAGACAGTCACCACACAGTTCATCTGAGGATGTTCCCTGAGATTGGATTGTGGGTCTGTTATATGTTGCTTTTGTGAAGCTGTAGTATCATAAGGTCGTTCGTTCCAGGGCACTGGTGGATTTTAAGGTGTACAGAAGGCGTGGCCTCTATTTAGAATCATCCTTGCCGTTGCACAACTGCTTGGTTAGGTAATACGAAGCATAAACCTATTATCGTAGAGGCACTTTATATCATGACCCCCTTCTTCTTCCTGGCTATACAGGCTCACGCTGCGGAGTCAGATATGGTTGTGTTCCGGCAGGTAAGATGGATTTTAAAGACCGTTTGTGCAAACCCTTTAATAAAATCAGGATTTTCTTTAATATGCTATCCTCAAGTTTAGCTAGCCGTGACCTGTTAGCTGGTACGCAGCAGTGTGTCTGGGACAAGTCCCTCTACGTAAGCTACGCTGTGGAATGCCTCGCAGGGCGATTTCGTCTGGATGGAATTTAACATCGGCGTTCCGATCGGAGCTCGACTTGAGCTGACAGACACCGGACAGCGGCAGCTGATCGACGACGAAGGAAAGGTACCGGCCGAGGCGGGACAGGGCACCCTGTTCCATGCTTGAAGGGCTGAGTGGTGGCTTAACCACATTTCCTCATCGATGTTCCTCTAGCTGCACAAGGTCTCCAAGAAGAACGAGGGCTTGTTGCGGCCCATGCACCCGACATCTGTGGAAGGCGTGGACGACATGATCCGCCTGGGGGACCTCAACGAGGCCGGCCTGCTCCGGAACCTTCTCATGCGCCACAGGCAGGGCGTCATCTACGTAGGTCCATTTGGGTCTGAAACGGCTCCCTTGGCTGCAAATAGCTACATTTTAGAGAGTCGGACAGGTTGTGGATGGACCGACATGATTGTAGTTAATGGTATTTCAGCTGCCATCAGATTTATCATGCTCAGTGTCAAGCGAACCAACTTTTGACTCACAACAGGAAGGTGAACCTTGACATTTCGGGAACAGGGAGATACTAGTGAGGCAGTGAGGTGCTAATTTGATGGGCACTGCTTGGGACGACACAGGGGACCTTAAGCCCCTTCAAGGCCCTAGCTGGGGCCCGTGTAATCCAATCACCTCTCTCCTTCCTCCCAGACGTATACGGGCTCCATCCTAGTGGCGGTGAACCCGTACCAGGTGCTGCCCATCTACACGGCCGAGCACGTGCGGCTTTACCACGACGCCCGGCTGGGCGAGCTGCCCCCCCACGTCTTCGCCATTGCCAATAGCTGTTACCGCAGCATGCAGCGGCACGGGCGTGACCAGTGCTGCATCATCAGGTATGCGGGCCCAGTGCCAGCGTCCAGTTTCACTGCCTACGGTGACCAGCCTGGCTGTGACCCAGACAGCCTGTGAGGCTGCAGGACACAGAAGTGGATGCAGATCTGTGTACACAGACATGTTCATACTCAGAGCTGGGTTTCCTGTTTTTGGGGCCGTCTGCTCACCCCGCCCCCCAGGGGCAATTCTAGGATTTTTAAGGGGGGGGGGCTATAAGAATGGCCATAATTCATAAATATGGGCCAACCGTTTCACTAGGCTGTTGCTGCCTTGTCTGTTCCCATGGTTTACCTGCAGCGTCACGTCTGACAGCTTGCCTAAAGATCTGGTACCTGTGACACAAAACCAGATTTCTTACTTAGCCGGATAACTTGTCAGATTTAAGGTGCCCCAGTTTAAATGGACTTTATCTTTGTCCACTTACATTTAGCCCAGACTACCTTAAACACGACAAAAGAAATCCTGCGAGATCCAGTTCCGTGATACAGGCCTCTGATCTCAGAAAAATATCTGAAAAAGAGGATTTTTTTTTTTGGATTTTCTGTTTTTCTTCCTCCAATGGTGAAAATAAAAGCAGATTTTGCCTGAGTGAGCGCTGTTCATAAAGACATTCTCCATGTGCCAGCGGGGAGTCTGGAGCGGGTAAGACGGAGAGCACCAAGCTGATCCTGCAGTTCCTGGCTGCCGTCAGCGGCCAGCACTCCTGGATCGAGCAGCAGGTCTTGGAGGCCAACCCCATCCTGGAGGGTAACCTCATGCCGCCTGACGTTAGCTCCCGGCCGGCCGCATGTCCCCGGCTCCCCCTGACCAGGCCGACGCTCATTTTCCCACAGCCTTCGGCAACGCAAAAACTGTTCGCAACGACAACTCCAGTCGCTTCGGGAAGTACATCGACATCAACTTCGACACGGCCGGGATCATCGAAGGCGCTCGGGTGGAGCAGTACCTGCTGGAGAAGTGCCGTGTGTGCCACCAGGTAGGCCATGACCACCAGGGGGAGCACAGCTACCACCGGGACCTCTCGGGAAAGAGGCGTGGCTAACTTCAGGTCTGCGCTCCTTGCAGAGATGGCCTTTCTCTAAATATAAAGGATATATATTTTAATTATTACAATGATATCTTCATTGGTCTTATATTTTATTTAATTGCATATTTTTGTGTAATTATTTAAATCAGGATTCCCCAATTCCAGTCCTGGAGGCCCAACCTGCAGCACAGTTTGCAGATTTCACTGCTCAAACACTTTAACCGGCTAATTGCCAGATTTAGTAGAAATCTGCAAACTGTGCTAGATAGCCGTGGTACCGTGTTCAGCGATGAATCTTGGTTCTGCATTACCACGGATGATTGTCGTATGTGCGTATGGCGGTGCCGAGGGGAGAGGACCAATCCAGCCAATGTTGTGGAGAGATGCACCAGCGTTACTCCTGGCATCATGGTGTGGGGAGCCATAGGGTACGACTTCAGGTCATCTCTGGTAGTGATTTGGGGGACTCTGATGGCACAGCGCTACATCAGTGACATCCTGCGTCCGCATGTCTTACCCCTCCTGAGACAGCACCCTGGTACAGTCTTTCAACAAGACAACGCCCTTCCACTCACAGCAAGTGTGTCTATGGGCTGCCTGCGTCATGTTGAGGTCCTCCCGTGGCCAGCCAGGTCCCCCGATCTTTCCCCAATTGAACATGTGTGGGATCAGCTCGGACGTCAACTCAGACCCAGTGCCAGTTTGCAGGATCTCGAAGGCCAGTTACAACAGCTGTTGGCCAACTTGCCGCAGGAGAAGATACAACGGCTGTACGACTCCCTTCCGCACCGTATCGCCACATGTATCCAGGCCGGGGGAGAGGGGGGTGGGGTGCTGTACCCTACTGACATGGGAGAAGCAGTGTGCCCATACTGCCAACTCTGCTGCCCCCTCATAAGTGAGTCATGTATGGAGACTCATGGATTGAGAGTTTCTTAAAGAGATACCACTCAAATTTTCTATTTGTTGCAGGCACCTGAGGAACGAAACTATCACATCTTCTACTGCATGCTACTGGGGATGCCAGCAGAGCAGAAGAAGATTCTGTCTTTAGGAAATGCCACAGATTACAAGTACCTGACCATGGTAACATCAGCCGAAGCCTCAGGCTCTGCATATGCGCTGTGAGCTCGTGTCATTCGCCGACCGTGTGCGTTTCCCAAAAACTCTTCTTAGAAACTTACATTGTTGGACCCATTCAGTAGCATGATTCCAACTATGTAAGTTGCTAACACAGTTAGCCACGATTCTTTTGGTAAACGCACCCTGTGTGAGTGATTTCCTCAGGTGGTCTCTCAGGGTTGCCTCTTGTAGGGAAACTGTGACAGCTGTGACGGCCGGGATGACTTGGCGGAGTACAGCCGCATACGCTCGGCCATGAAGATCCTAATGTTCAAGGAGATGGAGTCCTGGGAGATCTTTAAGCTTCTGGCCGCACTGCTCCACTTAGGCAATGTCAGCTTCCAAGGTAATGATTTAGGGAAACTCAGAAGTTCAGAAAGGTCCCTCAACGATGGAATAAAGCTGGAAAGGAGGGTCCCTCAGGGGATAGAATTAAATAAAAGAAAGAAAAATATACCTTCTGAAAATCAAATAACTCGTAGGCTGTGAAATTCAGTTTTTTATCTTTTAGGTACTGTTTCAAATAATCTGGAGAGCTGCGATATTCAGGCTTCAAACCATTTCACCATAACGTCTAAGCTACTAGAGGTATGATTTTCTGAAATGACTCTGCTCCGTGCTGCACCCCTAGCATGCTGTTCTCCTGTTCCATTCTGGATAGGATCTTGGTTCTACATCTGTAGCTCTGGAATTAGGGGTGCTGGAGCACTTTAGCGACATCTACTGTCTGTTTTGCACTATGTTACCTATCTCGCAGCGGTTCCAATGTTTTTCTCTAAAAAATTTATCATTGTTAGTTGTTGATAGCTGCCGATGTCACTTTCAGCACCCTGAGCTCGAAACGCCTTCCCACGCCTTTGTTTTAAGTTATTCGAGCTTGTATGATTTTCCCAGGTGGACACCAAGAACCTTGAGGCCAGCTTGACACATCGGTCCTTCATGACCAACAGGGAACGTGTCTCCAAGCCACTCAGCCAGGAGCAGGCCATGGACGGCAGAGATGCCTTTGCTAAGGTCCATCCACTAATCAAATCAAATCAAAGCTTGTTAGGCGATCATCAGATTTCAGCTGTCTGCCGACCTTCCTGGTGAAAAGACTGGATGGTGGTGCATTCAGCCATGTGGAAAATAGAACCTAAAACATATTACTAGAATGAAATCATTGCTATTCCCAGTCGGAAAGATCTACAGTTAAACCAGCATGGATTGGCATAATGCAGGGAATCTTCTGACAGTGCAGACGTCAACATAACCGAGATGTGCGCCTGGTTCCCGATAACTCTGCCTGGCTGTGACTGACCTATATGTGTTTGTTTATGTATTCAGGCCATTTATGGCAGAATGTTTGTGTGGATTGTGGAGAAAATCAACAGTGCCATCTACAAGCCCCCCCCTGACGCCTCGCACGTCCGTCTCTCGATTGGGCTGTTGGACATCTTTGGCTTTGAGAATTTTGATACCAACAGGTTGGTATGCTGTTATTAACTGGTATTTGGGGCAGACAGAATACTAGATCAATTTCCAAACCATGGAGCCTTTCTGGCTCAGGAACAGGGTGTGGTGAACATGTTTCACAATTAGTCTTTGCACATGTGGATTACCTGACCATACAGGTCAAAGCCTCCCTGTACTTCAGAGATGGTTGACAACCAAAAAAATAACTGTTAACACTTCTCAGTTATTCCACTTTCGTTCCAAGGCATGCATATACTGTGAAGCTTCAAAAAGTGGTAGAACGTTCCTTGGTTCCTCTGTACACCCTATGGATATTGGGTGGATAGGATGACAGAATGCATAATCGGAAAAATGGTAACAATACAACAATACCGTGATTGATTTCTCGGCCGCCAGTACTAAAAAACTCCATGAAACCCTAAAATCTCAAAGGACAAGCAGCTTAATTATTGTGTAAACAGAGCAGTCACTGGGTGACATGAGGCCCTGTATTCTGTGTCCACATCTCTGGCACTGAAGGGATCCATTTCAGGGCTGGCCTCTTTCTATTTATTTTTACTTGTGCATCGCAGTTTTGAGCAGCTGTGCATCAACTTTGCCAACGAGCAGCTGCAGCAGTTCTTTGTGAAGCACGTCTTCAAACTGGAGCAGGCCGAGTACGCCAGCGAGAACATCTCCTGGACGCACGTCGCCTTCAGCGACAACCAGCACACGCTGGACCTGCTGGTGGGCGCCCCCCTCAACGTGCTGGCCCTCATCGACGAGGAGAGTCACTTTCCCAAGGTGACCCGGCCTGCCCCCGCCTCACTGCATCTAATTAAGCAAAACCTGCCTGACAACCAATCAACCACATGCTTAAGAATGGAGGGATGTAAGTGATGCTTATTGTTTGTCATGTATAGTATAGTTTCAGGTAGCTTTTGCTAGTGTAGTGGTTAGTGTTCCTGCCTCATACGTGGTAGACTGGGGTTCAATTCCCGGATGGGGAACTACAATATCTTCCAGAATTTACCCCCCCCCGGATCAAATAAGTTCAACTGACCGTTTTCTACTAATTTTCCAATTATGGCTTTTCAGTCTCATTTTGCTTGCATTTGCTTTGCTTTGTTACAAAGCAAATCCTAAACAGTGTGTTACTTTGGTCATAAACATTATCTGCCCAGTATTTCCTGCCTCAGGTCATCACACTGAACCTCCTACTTGGGGATCTTTGTTTTTGGCTCAGGGCACCGATGCCACTATGTTGAACAAGATGGTCCAGATACATGGAAAACACAGCCTCTTCATTCCACCCAAGAGCAGCCATGACATGCATTTTGGGATCCAGCATTTTGCTGGGGTCGTCACCTATGATGCCAAAGGTAGGTGTGAAATATGGGAAACATGACTGATATTCTGCTTTGGGTCTTCCCTGCTACGATGGACCTCCAAGGCTGATGCTGTTGTGTCTTTACACAACAAGTGAACTCAGTGATCCCGACACGATGATCTAGCTGAGAGGCGAGTCTGTTGGCTGGAGATGGGTAGAATCAGGATGGGTAGAGGCCCATTTCATCGCATTTATCTGCCATCCTTCACGTGTTATCTGGGTCCGCGTCCAGGCTTTCTGGAGAAGAACCGAGATGCCGTGAGCTTGGACCTCCTCAAGCTGATGCACACGTCAACCAACAAGTTCCTGAAGCAGATCTTTCACGCTGAGCTGAGCTCCTCTGTGCCGGCTGCCAGGCCCAATAAGAGGATCGTAATAACGCCTAAAAGCACCCTCAGGGTGAGTTACTGCTGTCTTAACACGTGACTGTGAAGAGCCCACTCGTCCTCCGCTCCCTGCAGAATACCCTCTGCTGTCAGACCATAAATATACGCTCTGCAAGTCATCAACACGAGCAAATCTGCATTTCATGTCTAACAGATGGTAAATAGCAGTTATTGTAACATTTCATTTTGCTTCCTAATCTTTCATTTTATTTCAGATCAGATCAGAATCTGTTTTATTAGCGAAGTGTGTTTCCTTACAAGGAATTTGCCTTGGGGGTGCTTTTACAAGACATTACAAAGAACATTAAACATTTAGCAAGGCACATACAGAAAAGTAGAAAGAACCACTAGATTAGTATTTGGGTGATATAATAATTATATAAATTATGTAGGATATAATTATATATAAAATATAATATATAAAATTAGATATCATGGACAAGGATTCCTAACTAAGGATCATTAACCCTTGCGTACACGGGACAAACGTGTTCATGCCGAGGCTGGTCTGTCTGTGGCAAATTGCTTTTAAATATACTTGCGCACGGTAAATACTGGCTTAAACTATTAGAATTTTCAGTAAGTTCTGCAGGGTTGCAGACATACGTTTAAAAAATGACTTCCACAATTCAGGATATTGCTGTGCGGTGGCGGAAATGAGCTGAGCCCTTTTAACCGGCGTCGCCATTGTACACTGTGTGCCAGCAGGAGGCGGGGGACGCCAAGCGACAAGCGTCCACGCTGAGCGGCCAGTTCCGGCAGTCGCTGGACTCCCTGATGAAGACGCTGTCCATGTGCCAGCCATACTTTATTCGCTGCTTCAAGCCAAACAACTACAAGAAGCCCGAGGTGGCCCTCGCTCTTTCGCAGAGACCTCCTTTAGAATTATGCCACGCTTACATTTTATTCATTTAGAAGACGTACTCTTTTTTTGTTTGAGAAAGCTGGGTAAAGGGCCTTGCTCAAGGGCCCGATGGTGACTGCGCTGAGCTGTCCCTGGGATGCTATTAACTTCATGGCGTGGCCAGATCTCATAAAAATATTACTGGTTTGAGGTTTCCCCATTAGCCAAAGGGAAAGGAAAGTGCAGGTGCTGTTAGTCATGAGCTAATGCTATTACAGCCTGGTTAGAAAGCTGGGCTCATTTTAGCTAAGTTACCTACATTCAGTAGGTTGCATTTAGATAGCTGCCTGTAGAGGGCACTGTTCAGTCTTTCACCAGATGTCCTAGTCTGAGCTTTTGGTCCATCGTACGGCCACCTGCATGTGCTGACCTCAGTCTCCCAGCATCACTGAGCTCTCTCATGCAGGCACACTCTGCATTTATTGGGCCCTCTGAGGGAACTGTGTGGCCCTTTGTTAGAAATATTAAGAAACGTCTCTGTCAGATGGGGCTGCGGTCTCTCATGCCATCAAAACATTCAGACTGGGAACAAACTGTGTTTTATTAAAATATAAAGTAAATAATGAAAAGTTTGCTTTTTTGTCAACAAACTTTGTCCTTACACCCCTCTTAGGTTTTCGACAGAGATCTTTGCATACGTCAGTTGAGATACTCGGGAATGATTGAGACTATCAAGATCCGGAAAATAGGCTATCCCATTCGGCACACGTTTCAGGAATTCCTGCAGCGGTACCGTGTGCTGCTACGGAGCTCCATCTGCGACCCCAATACAGTAAGAGGGATCCTGAGGCCTACCTTGTGACCTGTGACCATGCAGCTTACGGCAAAGCAAATCACCAAAGGCCAGGAGGCCACTTTGCCCGCCTATTCGAATCGAGTCACATCACTTTATAGTCGCACCACTTGACACTTGAGTGTACAGATGACTGAAAAAATATGAATAGTACAAATAGGAAGTATGAACAAAAAAGGTACTATCCAGCATAGAAATAATAATAAACAGTGTGCAAATAAATACAATGAACCGCCGTGCCTGTGTCTGTGCTCACAGGAACCTGTGCAGGTGTGCTGCGACTGCATCTGCAAGGCCTACATCGGGGACGGTGGAGACTGGAAAATTGGAAAGAAGAAGATCTTCCTTAAGGTGGCGTTGGCTTGTGATACATCCACTAGACAAGCGTGACATTAACGGCTGTCATGTCAGACTGGCTTCTGCATTTCAGCTTGGTTCTCTAGGTGGGGGGGTTAAAAGAGTCATTTCTCCTCAAAATTTCACCCCACCAGGATTTCCATGACATAACACTGGAGACAGAGAGAGACAAGGAGATGAGGAGGAAGGCAGTTCTTATACTACGAGCACTGCAGGTCTACAAATGCAGGTAGACGTCGTCCTCACAACATGGCAGCTAGAAACCAAATCACTTTATCTGTCACTTCAGTTAACGCGTTGTGGAATACAGGTGAGTGAAACAAACTGTGTGCGAGCATGTGGCACAGTAGGTAAAGATGCTGTTCTTGCGATTGGAAGGTCACCGGTCCAAATCCCTGGACTGGCAAAGAGATTTCCCTGTAGGGGGCCGTGAGCAAGGCCCTTAAGCCCCCAGCTGTGCCCAGCATTGTTTGACCATGCTTTCTCAAAAATGTGAATGTTGTTTGGAAATGTGGATTTCAGAAGTAAACAGAAATGGTAACTTATAATAATAACAAATAGTGTGCAAAGCACTGAATATAAAGCACTTACTGTTGGATGCAGTGACAGATATGCACAGTGTCATGCAAGTTACTTAAAACTAGTAATTAGTTACTACTTACTTCATTCAAATGTAATTCAATTACTGCATATAAAAATGACTGTTACTAGAGAAATTTACTTTTTCTTTACATTAATTCTCATATTAATGCATGCATACCCAGACAGCACGCATACGTCGCCAGGATGTCGGTTTAAGATCGGAACGTCGTTAAATGATCGCGTTCCATTAAGGCCTATTAACAATATTTAAATGATTATATATGCTAATGTGTGCCTAGCGTGTGTTTCAGCGACTGCATGATGGTCTCATTAACATCGCGGTGCTGTTGAAATACTTCGCACAGACATCAGGGGAACATCAAATCCACATTCGGTGGCGATGTCTCTGTGGTATAGAGGTGATTTGCCGATGGACTTTCAAGCATCGCGGCGACATCGCGGCGACGCATGTGTGCTGTCTGGGTAGTTGTATTATTTTAGTGCTGCTGTGAAGTTACTTGTTACTACCAACACTGGTTAGGCATACACTCTGACCAATGTGGTGTGGTAACAGCCTTTTGAATATGCCTATGAAGTCGGACAGCATGTGCCTATTGATTGGCGCCACAGCTGGTGATGCTGTACTACCATGTCGCTCACAGGAAGCAGTTCATTGAGCAGAGGAGGGCTGCTCTGGTCCTGCAGAAACACTGGAGAGGACACTATGCGCGGAAGCAGAACAGAGTGGTGAGCGTTTCTTAAAGGGATGGCCACGGCCCCGGGATAAGGCGTGCTAGTATACAGTGCCTGTAGGGGGCGCGGTGGTTTAGCATGCAGCCCTGTTACCTCAGAGCTGTGGGATTCAGCCTATATATAACCTATGATTGAAATGGTCTGCAGCGCTTTTGGCCTGATGTAGTGACCTGTCTGTGTGTATTTTTAGCACGAGGGCAATAGAGAGATTGTTTTTTTAACATTAAATAAATCTGGGAAAGTCAGTTTACATTTCATAGCATTAACCATCGGTGCCCAGTGGCCCAGAGAGGGAAAATGCATTTCATTTTTAATTTTTATTTTTTTTTGGTTAGCGGAGCCCAGATTAGCGATTACTGCTGGAAGGGTCACAGCTAGTTTCATGTACTTTGTCTAGTCTTTTGTGTGATGCAATGTCTGTGAAGCTTCTTTGACCGTCACGTTCCGTTGGAGGATGAGAGGAGGACTGAAATGCCGCCCCTGTTCCTGCGTTTGGAGTCAGGCTCTGATGTTGTTCTGGCCTCACTGCTCTCACCCTCTGACTTTAGGTTTAATGCAGATACTCCAGTATCCTCCTATAGTTTGATTTGCATGCTTCGAGGAAAAACCGTCCAAAGTAAATCTAGGCTACGGATCTTCATATGCTGCTTGTATAAACTGGAAATGAATGCGTGCTGGGTTTGTTTCCCATTTCACAAGAGCCTTTTGTTAAGGAAGGGCTTCATTACCTCTCTCAGCTCCAGCTGGGCATCGGCCGCCTGCAAGCCAAGGTCCGTGGTCAGCAGCTCCAGCAGAGCTACAAGGGAAAGCGGGAGGCCGCCATCTTGCTACAGAGCCAGGCTCGAGGATACATCATGCGAAGGCAATGGAGGCACAAGAAGGAGGCTGTACTCATCCTGCAGGCCCAAGCGAGGGGGATGCTGGCCCGGAGGACTGTCAAAAAGATGAAGAATGATGTGAGTTCCTATAGGACCTTTTGTTTGCTCAATGCAGCCTTGTTCTTTAGAAGCCTAGGCTAGTCCGGACCTTTCAGCTAAATGTCAATCCATGTGAGATAGAACTATGCCCCATGGCACCTCGATCGTCATGATGGAATTGTGATGCCTGCCAGCCTGATGCAGGAAATGTAAGTCATTACCTTTGAATGGCAGTGGCTCTGATGTCAACTTGCTGGCTCTCTGTGACAGGCCTTCCTCACAGCTGAGGAACGTCTAGCCGGGGAGCATCTAGCTGAGGAACATCTAGCCGGGGAGCATCTAGCTGAGGAACATCTAGCTGGGGAGCATCTAGCTGAGGAACATCTAGCTGGGGAGCATCTAGCTGAGGAACTCCTAGCTGAGGAGCGTCTAGCCCGGGAACAAACTGCCCAGGAGCTCCAACGACGGTTAGAGAAGGTGCTTGAAGAGGATCAGGAGAAGAAGTCTAAGACTGTCAGCGACGTGAAGATGGTGGACAGCATTTTTGACTTCCTGCCGACTGCTGTTGGCGGGCAGGAAGGGCCAGCTCCAGAGGGCTTTGAGGTTAGACTGCCAGAACTTTCAAAAGACCACTTTGGGTACCATTTTTAGAGTGTTCGACCTACAGCATCCAACAGTGGTGTGTTGACATAAAAACATATCTCACTTACTCGTCTCTGTCCTTAGGACCTGGAGGGCAATCAGACCGAGCCGGAGGAATTGGAGCTGAATGACCCTCCAAAAGTGGAAGAAACTCCAAAAGAGGAATGTAACGATGTTGATGATGAGCATTCTTTGGCCAAGTTTGCATCCTTGTACTTTCAGGGTTCAGCTACACACACCCACGTCTGCCAAAGGCTGCGCAGCACACTGCTCTTCCATGAGGATGAAAGAGATACTCTGGTACCATCTTCATTCCACTGTCTGCTACTGTTAGCTTAGCTTTAATGCTCCTTGGTTCTGAGGAAGCAGTGCTTGACTTTTATCACTAGAGCAGAGTAACAAATATATAATGCCGAAACAGACTAAACTGAAGACAGCTGGCTCATTATGGTTTTACTCCCACCAAAATACAGTTCAAAACAGCAAAAGACAGCAATTTACTGCACTAATTAGCATTAGCTAAAATTAATTAACTTTAAAATTAGCATTAGCATTTTTTAGCATCATTGCCATTGTCACTACATAGGCAGTTTTATGCTGAATCGAGCTGTCCTGTCCAGGCTTGCCTGACTGTGTGGTGGATTATCCTGAGGTTCATGGGCGATATCCCTGAGCCAAGGCAAGTCCAGGAAAGCGTCCCCTCTGGGGCAGATCAATCAATCCTTCAGAACCTGGGCCAGAGGCAGGGTCGTCGCCTAAGCAGCTTAGTCGGCCTTGATCAGGTATGTTCAGTTCACAGCGAATAGTCTTATTTTCAATCTTCTGTCGTAGTGCCTCTTTTAACATTTATCATATGTAAGTTTTACACAGAGCAGCATGGTGGTGCAGTGGTGAGCACTGTCGCCTTACACCTCTGGAAGCAGGGTCTCTGCAATGGCTCCATGTGTGTGGAGTTTGCATGTTCTCCCTGTGTCATCGTGGGGTTTCCTCTGGGCACTCCGGTTTCCCCCCACAGTTCAAAAACATGCAGAGGTTAATTGGAGTTGCTAAATTGCCCATAGGTGTGCATGTGTGAGTGAATGGTGTGTGAGTGTGCCCTGCGATGGGTTGGTGCCCCACCCTGGGTTGTTCCCTACCTTTTGTCTGCCTCCAGGATGGGCTTGGGACCCCCTGGGACCCTGAATAGGATAAGCGGTTACAGAAAATGGATGGATGAATGGAAGGTTTATATATTGAACTTTCATCTGGCTAAGTTATAAACCGTCTTAGCAGTTTCTGAAGGCAACAAGGAAACTTTTTCCTCAAGTATCATCTTCAGCCTTTTACAAACCTTTTTTATAGAAACTGCTGAGAGGAAAGAAGAAAGCAGGGGCTCGGGACCGCAGGCCTTCCACGATCCCAGAGGAGGTGGGTTTAGGGATCTCGATCTGTGACAGGCTCCAAACCTAATTTCTTCTGTTCCAAATAGGTCAGGCCTCTGCAGAAGTGCTTTCCAAGCGGTTACTTCAGTAGTATGAATTCTGAATTGGTCAATGTAACAGGAGCATAGCACCCCAGCAGACCTTCAGGCAACCACATTTTCAGGTTACGAGACAGTTAGGATGGCGACGCGTGGGCACAGCAGTAGGCATCAGCCCCCCCGTTGTGCTTGAAGCCAGCGTCTTCCAGCTGGGTGGAAGTCTGTAAATTTCTACTGTATCTTTTCATTGTAGTCAACAACCCAAACTGTCAAGGAGGAAGATGACATACTGGTTGGGGAAGGACCCTCATTGCATCGGCCAATGACATCCTTAGAAAAGCTTCACGTCATCGTGGAATATGCTATTGTCAGACAAGACATCAGGTATCAAGATATCACTTTTTTGGCTATCAGAGAAGAGTGAATGATAAAATTGGTCACTCTAGCCAGAGCTTTTTATCTACAACTTCTCCACATGAATATTCCAGGGACGAGATCTATTGTCAGATTTGTAAACAGTTGGTTGGGAATAAGGACGAGAAAAGCAGTCGAAGGGGCTGGATTCTTCTGTCCATCTGCTTGGGCATCTTCGGCCCAACTGAGCTTTTCGAGAAGGTCAGTTGACCTATTTTGTCCTTCATGCTTCCGCTGGGAGAATGTTCTGGTAGAAAAGTTATTGATTCTTTTTTCTTTCATCATCCCATAGTATCTGCAAAACTTCATCAGATCTGGCCCTGCCAACTTGGCCCAGTACTGTTCTGAGAAATTACAAAGAACTATTGCCAATGGATCACGTAGTGAACCTCCTTCCTGGATTGAACTACAGGTAAAAAGCCACTGCAAAGGAATGGGACCATTATTCTGTCATACATGTTTGATCATTAAAGTCTTGCTCAGTATACAAGCAGTTTCACTTGACGGCATCTGCCTGCTCTGATTATAGGCCGCAGAAACCCAGAAGCCAATGACAGTGTCTGTGATCTTAATGGATGGACAAAACATCAAGTTAACCATTGACTCAGCCACAAACTCCGCAGAAGTCTGTGAACTTATTGCACAGAAAGTCAAACTCAAGGACACTTTTGGGTTCTCACTTTATGTTGGCCTACATGAAAAGGTAGGACACTAGAAACTCCAGAGTGGTTCAGCTGGAGAAGCTGCTGGAATGAATGCTAAGGCCTCATAAGTGTCTGAATCTGGAACGTACCATTTACTGCGTGTAGCCAGGAGACGAACCATTTAGTGTCATGGGTCACTTGCTTTGCTCTTTACGGAGCACTTTGGGGAATGGCGCCCATAGAAGTGCAAATCTGTAAGACAAAAAAAAAATCATAGATGTCATTTTACAACAGTGTTTGCGAATTTTCAGAGGTGGTCCCTGGGATGTGGCAAGCAGCACGTCTTGGACTCCATCTCGGTGTGCGAACAGGATTCCAGGAAGAAAGGCGAACAGGAGCAGCATTGCCCATGGCGCCTCTACTTTCTGAAGGAGCTCTTCACTCCTTGGCTCGACTGTGGACAAGACCCTGTCAGCACCGACCTCATATATAAACAGATCATTCGAGGGCTCAAGCTGGGAGAGTACCAGTCTGACAAGGTGCGTGAGCCTGAAATACATACATATCTTGGGCTCTGTGTTCTGTCTGTGTCGGAAAGCCAGTTACGAAAATTCGTTACCCCAGGCTGCCATGTAATACTTTTCCTGCTGTCTACTGGCAGCTACATTCACAGCTGCTCTTGACTTATGACTGACCTGCATTTCTGTGCAGACTGAGATTTTGCGATGTGCCATAACTTGCAGGGAACATACTGTCCAGCCCTTGCCGAATTATTATGATTTTTGTCAAACAATAAGACTTCCCATATTCATTTAACTTATTGCCTTTAGGAGGATGATTTTGTCCAGCTCGCGGCCAAACACTTCTATGTGCAATTTGGAACAGACTGTAGTGACGATAATGCTAAAAGAGTGGTGGAGGAATGCATCAACAGCACTCTGATCGAAGCTAAGTCGGAAGCTAAGTGGGTACAGCTGGTTAAGATTGCACATCTTCAGGTAATATAGAATATATATAGTTATATTTTATATATATATTATATAATATATATAATATATATATTTTTTTAGTTTATATATAAC
>JAAGVU020000043.1:2703838-2719818 GCA_011763525.2 Mormyrus iriodes | reverse complement strand
TTATATATAACATATATAATATATATAACTATATATAACTCAAAATGTCTCTTCAGAACCTATCAAATTCTGCTACGCATCTTTGCCATCTTTTCGTTTTTGCCAAAGTGTGTTTATCTGAAATGTGTTTTTTTATGTCTGTTTATGATCTTTAGGGTTCTTACATAAAATCAAAGAAGAATGTGGACTCGGTGAAAGCCGAAGTGCTAGATTATGCTCGGCAGAAGTGGTCAAAGTTTTTCTCCAAGTTTTTTAACGTAACAAAGATCTCAGGTAAAAAAAATAAATAAACCATTTAACAGTGAAATCATTGCAGAATGCTTCTTGGGCGTGGTGCTCATCTTGAGACCATTCACTGTGCACTCAATGGTTTACTAGTGTTTATGTTGGTGATTCTACCAAGGATTGTGTTCCCAGGTCCGGATTTGCCTCAAAATGAGTTTGTTGCTGCTGTGAATTGTTCTGGGATCACTTTCATGAATGAAAAGGAATCACTGGTGGAGTTTGTTTACCCAGAAGTCACTGGGGTCAGCACAGTAAGGTATATGAGAGATCTTATGAGGGAGATTCTACCATACATACATTTCACAGATGCTTTTATTCAATGCAACATACGGCCAACAGAGCAGGAACATCCAGGCCCTGGAGCATTCGGTGGTTAGGGGCCCAGCTCAGGAACCCTGCAGTGAAATCACTCGGCCAACCTTGGTATCCGAGCCAGCAACCTTCTGATCACTAGCACAGTGGTCTAACCTGCTGAGCCACATGCCACCACCATACAAAATGCAGTGTCTATATGTAAAGTGATGTTTTCTGTTCTTCCCAGAGACAACCAAGCCACCTTGCAACTTGTTACTCTGAGTACACTGAAAGGAGAGTTCTCCCTGTGCTCAAATTCTCCGGGGGAGTTAGAGCAGCTGTGGAGGCTCATAGAAATGTTTCTGGAAGGGATAAAGAAACGATCCCAGTACGCCCTTGCGTTACAGGACTCCAATAGGCAAGGTCAGAGGGAGGGACATTCTTAAGAACATGCTCCTATGCTCCTAACAGGTCGGAGAGTTTGGGGAATTCATTAAGCTACTTTGTGTTAGCTTTCTGAAAATAATGTCTCTTTGCCCAGATGATCCTACATTTCTCAGCTTTCGGAAAGGAGACCTCCTTTGTATTATCAAGGATGAAGAGTATTCACCCAACCATGGCTGGATGAAAGGCAAAAATGAGCGAACCGGCCTAATTGGTGCTGTCTCCATGGATGCTGTGTTGGTCTTAGCAGCCCTAAACAAACCAACCAGTGAGCTGCTGGTATGAGAAATGTTACATGTTGTTGATCTTTCCATCTATCCATAAACTGGTTGGATATACAGCGATGAGCCAAAACATTATGACGACCCCCATATGAAGTAAATAACACGGACTGCCACGTAAAAAGGTCTGGGATGTGTTACATGGTGAGCGAACACTTGGTACTTGTAGGCAACATGTTGAATGAAGAAGAAATGGGCAGCGGTAAGGGTCAGAGTGACTCTGACAAGGGCCAAATCATTATGGTTAGACGACTGGTCTGAACAGCTCCAAAACCATAAGGCTTGTGGGATGCTTATGGTCAGCCGTGGTGAGTACCTACTGAGTGTGATCAAGGGAGGGAGAAACCATGAACTGCTGACAGTGCTGGGTGGCCAGGACTTACAGATGTGGGATGTGAATGAAGGCTATTACATCTAGTAGCTACCAACAGAAGGGCTACTGTGACACAAATGGCACATAATTTTGATGATGATCATGGGAGTGATGGGTCATGACACATTGGGCATCAAGCCCTGTTGTGTAAGAGGCTACATAACCACAGGTGAGTCAGAGTGGGCATGCTGACTCCAATCTACCACTAAAAGCACCTACAATGGGTATGCAAGCTATGGGGCTGGATCTTGGAGCAATGGAAGAAGGTAGCTTAGTCCACGAATCCAGTTTTCTGTTGCACCATGTGGATAGTTGGGTAGATGTTGAGCATCTGTGGGATGCTTTGGACTGATAAGTCTGATCCACGGCTACGTAGCCCCATACACAGCAAGGTTCAATGCACTTTGTGTTGTGACACATTACAGTTAGCGTGTTACAGTTAGCGTGTTACTGTTAGCGTGTTACCGTAATATATTCCAAATCTTGACACATACTGTTTCTTTAAGATAAGATAAGTCAATATTATCCTCTTCATATGGTCATGGTCATAATGTTTTGGCTCATCGCTGTATGTGAGGTTGGTCAGGACGTTGTCATGGACCTTGTTTTGCTGTGATTCCAGAACTTGCTGAACTTGTCCCCGGAACAAAGGAAATCCCTTACTCAGGTCAACCAGGCAACAGAAGGGAACATGGAAAGAGTGGCGCCAGTCTCACTGAAGGAATTCTCCTTTGAGTACTTTAGGTAGGACATGCATAGTCTATTCTTTTGCAACCGGCTGTTATTGCATATTGGTGCATGATGTCACTTAGTAGGACACAGGGTCAGAACAGCCTGCCAGATCAGCTTCACGGTTTCTGCATTTCTACTGAAGGAAGGCGACGCTCCTCTTACTCTGAGCGTTCTTCATCGATGAAGCTCTTTCCAAACGTACCCTAAAAGACACTCCTCTCTTACAGCCTTTGGGATGTTTTCTCACAATGATTACTGAAATAATGGAACATATTTATACTCTAAGTATGATTCAACATTTTATTCATTATCTTAGGAACCTCACCTCTGTGGAAATACTTGTTTGGAACATACCTTCCTGTTTTTTTTTGTCGGGGTTCTTCAGGCAGCCAGGCAAAGGCTTGGGTAAGGGCATGGCCAAGGAGAAACTGTGGGCTTGCTCACGGGAACCACTCAGACAACCTCTGCTGAAGAAGCTGGCGGGGAACTCGGAACTCAGCCAACAAGCCTGCCTTTCCTTCACTGATATCCTTCATGCTGCTTGCTTCAGAGAATGGATAGGGACAGAAAGCATCCATTAATGCTTGATTCTTTTTAATAAAAGAAAAGATGGTAATATAATATATAATCTCAACGCCATCTACATTTCTTTGTATATGGTGATAGTATTTTTGGTATGCACAGCAAGCCTAACCTATACAAACCTTCATGTGTTAGGAACCTTAAGTATTGTTGCAAACACTGATACATATACATTAAGTGCAAATTTTAAATCTCCATTTTTTCTTGACGGTCCCTGTACCTATCCTGAAATATATGGGCGATTACCCCATAAAGCAGGTGCGTAGTGTCCTGGAGCTGACTGACCAGATCTTTGGCCCTGCAATGCAGTATGAGATCCTGCGGGATGAGATCTACTGCCAGATCATGAGACAGATGACCAGTAACAATAACCGGTTTGTTTTCCATATCACTATATGTTATATATTTTTAAGGGGGGTCATTTTGACACCGTCTGACATCATCTATCGCTGCTGAGAATTAATGTTTTGAGAAGGTAAAAAAACAGCGGCGATTCTAGGATTTTTTAAGGTGGGGGGGCATAAGGGGGCCATAATTCATACAGAGTGGCCAGCTTGATCATTAACCAATGATATGTTTTGAGTGACACGGGAGGGGGCACTCAGTGGCCAATCAGCTGTCAGCTAGGCCCTGTGGCCCCGCCCTTGTACACGCCTCCGTAAAAGAAGAACAAGACGTCTTGGCCGCAGTATGAATATCTGCAGTCTTATAGCCATGTTGCCAGCCCTAAGCATCATGTTAGCGTATTAGCTTGTCTCAGTGTGTCCCGTATTATCCAGGCAGAGCATGGAGAACGGCTGGCAGCTCCTGTGGCTATGCTGTGGCCTCTTCCCACCCAGCCAGACCCTGCTCAGGCACACACAGCGCTTTCTGGAGTCTCGGAAACACGAGCCACTGGCCTCTGAGTGTGTAAAGAGGCTAAAGGGGATGCTGAGGTGAGCTGTCATGGACAGACCTCCCGTGAAGTGCTTTTGAGGGGTGAGGGTGGGTCTCTATGTGATCCTGTGTACGGGTTATATTCTGTTCTCAGAGGCCCTGAGCTTTCAGTAACCACTGTAGAGAGTGATACTGTAACATTCTGCTCTTCAGTGGCATTTTATTTTATTAACCCCTCCATCCTTGAAATGTTGGGTAGGGCTCTTTCGGGGTCCCCTGCTGTCCTTCCATATACACAACAGTACAGATGCACTTGTGCTCTCAGCCGGAGAAACATTTCTCTGCAATTATGAATCATAATCTGTTAAAGCTTTTGTACAAAGCAAATTCATTTAGTCTTTGCCCTGCGTAGCTCTCACAGGTTCTCTATGGAAAAACCCAGGAGTCTTTGGCAATTCTACAGTACATCTTTCATTATTATCAGTCATTCCGGTACCTAACAGCACTTAGCTGCAGTCCATTGGATCTGATGTTATTTTAATATAATTTAGGATGGAGCCTCGCAAGCGGCCTCCTCACCAAGTGGAGGTTGATGCCATCCAGCAGAACAGCACCCAGATATTCCACAAGGTCCACTTTCCCAACGATACAGATGAGGTAGGGGGCATCTTGTGGGTTTTACAAGACAGTTGTTTCCCATCTGTTTTATCTTCACTGACATTTAGTGATCACACCCCCACCAGATCTTTGAGGTGACGACCACCACCCGGATTTGTGACCTGTGTAAGGACATTGCTAATAACCTGCTGCTGGTATCACCTGATGGTTTTAGTCTCTTTGTGAAGACCACAGATAAGGTTTGTCACCAGTGCTGGTTTTTGGTCTATATCACCATATACCAAAACAGAAACAGAAATCCATAATTCCTACCATTTCTAACTTATTTAAAGCCATTTATTATCTTTGAATGTCATTCCCTAATGATTTTACTCTGACCTTGTAGTGGATAAGTGAAACCAATGACTGGTTTCTTAAAATGATTGTCCATTTTCCCAGTGTCACTGGGAGTAGTAATTTGAGTCAACCAGCAACATTGTAATGCTACTTTTGACATCACACTCCTTTCAGGTGTTGAGTCTGAATGATGCAGACTATTTTTTCGATAGCATAAGGCAGATCACCGAAAGCCCAAAGAAGTCCAAAAGAGCCAAAGATGGTAAGGAAGCTCTACTAAGAGCTGCTTTCACCACAGGACTGTTTTGTATACTGGCTTATATATCTGCTCCAGGGAAAGTGTTTGGTAGTGAAGGTGGAAAGGATAGGTGGAATGTGCCCTGTACCACAAATCGCTGCATGGCTTCCAATGGGAACCAACAAAGTTACCAGTTGGAAACAAATAAATGTGGTTACATTCTCCATGACTGACATTGTAACTTTTGGAGTCTCAGTTCTCACATAAGTGGGGCTTGACCTTGATTTGCAGGAATGGCAGCGAGCGTGCCGTACCTCGTCATTTTCATGAGGAAGCTGTGGTTTAACGTGATCCCTGGCAGGGATTTGAGGGCCGACCTCACCTTCCACTATCCGCAGGTATGATGAGGTCTTTGAACAAGGTTTACGGCAGGTATATGTGAAGAAAAGAAATAATGTTGTAAATGATCGGTTCCCCTAAGCATTGACGAGTGACCCGTGGCTTTGCCTGTGGATGTAGTCAAAGTTTGCTATGTTTATGGTGGTTAGTAATTAAGAAAACAGGTGAAACAGCAGTTAATGTACCTTTTGAATTGCCGGGAGGATGAACTGATGGGCCTGTTGCAACCTGGAGTTGCTTGGAGTGTTTCATCAAATATCCTGACATGTAAATGTCCAAAAACTTTAGTCACTGACCAAAGGCTTTATCTAACAAAACATAAGTGACTATGGATACTAGAATTTAGAAAATTTCAAAATTTCTATGGATGTTCTAAACTTTCTATAGTGTTTAACCTTTGATATTGTTTGAAAAGTTTTCTATGTCTGGACTTTGGCCCTTGCCTTCTCTTACTACCAGGAGCTGCCCAAATACCTGCGTGGATACCACAAGTGCACCAAGGAGGAAATGATCAACCTGGCAGGCCTGCTCTTCAGAGTAAAGGTCGACATGGACAGGTCACAGTTCGTCATGATCCCCAAGATGCTGAAGGAGCTTGTGCCTGCAGACCAAATGAGAACCATGTCTCCTGACGAGTGGAAGAAGGTAAGCGACCCGAGGAAGAGGGAGGCTCTGAAATCAGGAATTTTAATGGGAGAAATACATCAGTGAAAAACAAACCAGTGGGTGCAGCTGTCGGGTGCTGACTTGTCCCAGAAGGGGTCGTGCTGTTATCCAGCTGCGTAAACAAAAGCGCGACTTAAATATACATCTTCTCCCTGATCTCAGAACATTATTTCCTCATACAACAAGCATGCTGGGTTGACTGTGGATGAAGCGAAGGTGGCATTCCTGAAGGCCATCTCACGATGGCATACATTTGGTTGTGCATTCTTCGAAGTTAAGGTGAGAGGTCTTTGTCAGAACAACAACAATGGCAGTGAATTCAAAAGTTTATTACCAATAATTGTCAAACACCCGTTCTTACTTCTACAGCAAACATCTGAATCTACATTACCAAGTATCATAATGATTGCCATCAGCAAACAAGGAGTGAATTTCATTGACCCCAAAACTAAGGTAACTGCTCTCACTCTCACTGCGTTTGTACTTCCTCCATTATGATTTTTTATGGTTTATTAAAAAAATTATGAACCTTTAGTTATTTATTAATACCTAGTTTCTTTCCAAGTTAGTCCTTTATCCCATTTAAAACACATTATAATGCATAAGATTTAACATCATTTGCAAAGCATTGTACAGAACTGGAAGGATCAGGTCCAGAAAGTATAAATCCAGACCAAGGTTTTGTTTCAACCAACCAGTTGAGTGTAAAGAGTCAGACTCACAGAGCACACAACTGGTCGGTTGAAACAAAACCTTGGTCTGGATTTGCACTTTCTGGACCTGAACTTTCCACCTCTGGCACTGTGTTTTTATTTACTTGCTCCCCACTCTGAAAACCTCCCTTCCTCACCTCCTCTCCCCTGACAAACTCCAGGACTTACTGGCTACACACCCCTTTAACCGCATTACGAACTGGTCCAGCGGTAGCACGTATTTTCACATGACTGTTGGGAACATGGTGAATGGCAGCACGATCCTCTGCGAGACCTCCCTGGTGAGTGATCGGCCACTGCGGTCACACACATCTCAGTGTTTATCTGCTTAGCAAACCTTCTGTTGCTCATGTATCATTGCTAAAGTACTAGATTTTAATCATTTTATCAGTATAGTAATGGACACCTTAGTTAATATGACGAAACAGGGTCATGATTGGATCTAAAGCTTATAATGTTACAGTCAAACATCTTAACCAGTGAGCACCTTCCGCCATCCATATGGCTTCCTGCAGTTGGAAATAACCTGCTTTAGTGTGTTTTTGGTGATGGACGTCAGAGATGTACTTTCTCCTTGAAGGTCATAACCTCACATGCATGTCTGTCTTTGTCGTGAAGGGTTACAAAATGGACGACCTTTTGAAGTCCTACCAGGACATGTACCTCAATGAGAGGACATCGGCACGTCCCAGAAATCAGCTCTTCCCTGCCTGAGCTCTGCCAGAGCACAGAAGACCCAAACCCATGACATGCTACCGTGACCTTCGACCTGCGTCATGTTTACAGATTTTGGGCCAGAAACTCATTCACAATATTTAACTCCATCATGTTGGCCAAGCGGCGCACAACCAGTTTATCCTGTATTTTCTGATGGATCTGCCCATATGTCCAATGATCTTCTCAGAGACACATTGTGAAAATAAATTTTGGATGTTGTTTATTGCAAGTCAATTAAATGTTTATGAAAAAAAACCTCTATATCATTTAAAGTAATAATTAACATGTTGCATGATACTCACAACGGGAATTTTAGCACGGAACCTTAGCCCAGAGTGCAGAACCTTAGGCCAGAGCGCGAAACCTTAGCTCAGAGCACGGAGCCTTAGCCCAGAGTGCAGAACCTTAGGGCAGAGAATGGAGCCTTAGCCCAGAGTGCAGAACCTTAGACCAGAGCATGGAACCTTAGCCCAGAGTACAGAACCTTAGGCCAAAGAACGGAAGCTTAGCCCAGAGTGCAGAACCTTAGACCAGAGTGCAGAACCTTAGACCAGAGCATGGAACCTTAGATCACAGCATAGAATCTTAGCCCAGAGCGCGGAGCCTTAGACCACAGCACGGAACCTTAGCCCAGAGCATGGAACCTCAGCCCAGAGTGCAGAACCTTAGCCCAGAGTGCGGAGCCTTAGACCAGAGCACGGAACCTTAGCCCAGAGCATGGAACCTTAGCCCAGAGTGCAGAGCCTTAGCCCAGAGTGCAGAGCCTTAGGCTAGAGCACGGAACCTTGGCCCAGAGCATGGAACCTTAGCCCAGAGTGCAGAGCCTTAGCCCAGAGTGCAGAGCCTTAGGCCAGAGTATGGAGCCTTAGGCCAGAGTGCAAGCCTTAGGTCAGAGCATGGAGCCTTAGGCCAGAGCACGGAATCCATAGTCACAGCAGTTGTTACACACAATTAAGCAAGCATTTTTTTTATCTAATCTCCACGGCTGGTTCACGAAACCTTTTTACTGACCAGTGAATACCTGTCAGTATCATCTTTGTTTATCTTTATCCTCTTTCTGTTGGACATAGTGCACGACGCCTTTGTGTGCCATACAACCCTGCTGTCTGTCGTTTTTATAATGCATGCAAACCCACGTCCAGTTACGGAAGTATAAATCCACACAGCTTCTGCATACTAGGTGTCTGTTGCTTTAATTTTCTGTGCATGTTTTTAGTTTATAAAAAAGGGGAATATTTACAGCCGGCATTGCCTTGCTCGACATACAGCAGAGATGGATTATGGGTAATTGGTAATGGGTGACCTATCAGAGGTGGTGGATGTGAATCCGAAAGGTTTCTCTTGGTTCTGGTTGACTGAATCAGTTCCCAGCTGTATTATATGTCTTCTTTCGCTTTAAAGCAAGGGAGCTTTTTCAAAGTATCTTTTAGCTCAGTTTTAAAACTCATATCGGTACATTTGCTTTTACAGTTATGCTGATCCCAATTTTCTTCAAATTAAAAACATTAATTGTAATATGTCAACAACGGAAGTCACTGTAGGTACCATATGCAGACACAAACTAATGTACGATCCAGTGCAATGCTCAAGCACATAATTCCTGCATGAAATAATCGTAATAATACCGTGATTTTGGAAGAAATGCGTGCGTTTCATGTCGTGTTCAGGATGATTCCACTGTTCTTCACATAAATTATTATAAAGGGGAATAATGTTTGTCAGATAAACTGAGAGACAGAGAGAACTGCTCAAATGGAAGTGAGCAGGGATTTGAACCGTGGACCCAGCTGGGGGCAGGGTGTGACTGGCAGAGAAAATTCCAGAATACAGTCTGCTCATTCAGGACACTGCAGAGCATTGACATGTAGATATACTGAGGGCAGAGAAGGCTGCCATGTGTCAGATGTACAGCTGTGTTCTCCGCTTTTGAAAGAAATATTATCTCTACTGTTGTGTTTTACCACATCTGTCTGGCCAAAGATGTGCTGCTTATTGTGAAGCATCCCTGTGGCCAACAAGCAGGCCTGTCTCTGTGGGTCCCTCCCCCCTGCTGCCCCCCCCCTCCGAGCACAGGGGCCCTTTTTGAGTGCAGACAGCCTATGAGGGATGGTCTTTCTGCACAATCGGCAGCACAATCGGCCCTCTATCTATTGACAAGGGGGTGGGGACTGGGGCGTCATCGCGGGGACCACACTGGCCAGGCCTGGTTTCCATGACAGTGCGGCTGGCAGTCCTCTGTGGTGGTGAAGGGGGAGGGGGGGGCACCATCCCTTTCACCCAAATATAACATACTCCTCTCCTCCCCCTTGACTCAGGTCATTGTCAAGTGCACAAGTGGTCCTCAGATGGGCCGTGCAAAAAAAATAGGGTGGGATGAGGGTTCAGCCCCTTGCCTCCCCGCGCGCCTTTTGTCACCAAAACCCGCATCGCCTGTGAGCCGCCTGCCAGAGTGCACCGGCTTCCCGCGGTTGATGCGCCGCATGGGGGTGGGGATTGATGGTCTTGTCCCGTCCGTGCTCCGCTCCTGTACGCCGCCCAAACGCTGCCGACCTACCAGTTGCCTCTCCGAGCTTCATAAGCCTACAGACCTACAGATCTGCCTCCCCCCACCGGTCCAGGACCAGCTGGCAGCCCCCCAGGTCAGAAGCCTTTGGAAAAAGCCCCCCAGGGAGACATCGGAACCAGTAAGCCTAACTTTAGTTTTGATACTAAGACCATACCATTAGGTTAGGATATGCACCATGTCTCAGAATACGTCTTCAGAACAATTATAATTATTGTTTGCTGTTTGCCTTGCACTATGCACATTATCTGCAATAATTTTATGTGCCTAATTTTATTATATTGATTGTCTTGATTATTCTGCACGACACCCCAAAGTAGAATCTTTGTATGTAAAAGTACTTGGCGACAAATATACAATTCTGATTCTGAACGTTTATAATAGTTCAGGTAATTTAAACAAAGCAAGTGCACAGAATTTATTATTCTCATCTATAACTTTTTATTTAATTCTAGCATCGCAATGTTCTGTTTTTAGGATACTCTATTTGTGCACTGTGTAGTTTTTAAATTTGTTTGCACTCCATTTATTAATGTGCACTATGTGAACTGCCTTTGTACTTTGTCTGTTTTGCACTATATACATCTCTGTCTGTGCACTACGTTCTCGCCACTGTATGCAGCACAAATTCCCCCTGGGATCAATAAAGTCTATCGCAATCTTAATTTTAAGGTGGTTTGTTACAAAGACTTTCTGAAGGCTGGTTTTCCAGTGCAGTATTGTAGCTTTGACGTATCACCTAAATGATTGGGGCGTACCCTGCGTGTATCTCACAGAATGTCGGTCAGTCCAAGAGACTTGCCCACACTGACTGTTTCCCCCTACATCAGCTTCCTGCTCGCTGGAGAATTTGCCTGCAAGCAGGGACTATAGCTGGTCACACATTGCTGCAGTGTGAAGTCATGGCTGTGGAGGGATTTAGAGGATACAGCTAATTGGACCAAAAAAAAAAGTCTGATGTAAAGAATCCTCTCTTGCTTTGTGCTTTCGGATTATTCCTGCCTTGAGAGCCTCCAGAGATTTGCTGACAGTGCCAGGCAATAGAGCCACCTTTCAGTTAAATTTGGGAATTTCTGACTTGGGGTGGCAACATTATTAAGAGGCGTTTCCTTCCACTTCAGTCCCTTCTTTTCTGATTGATGATTTTCTATATCAGTGCTTCCAGCCGGGCCTTCTGCGACCCCTAGACAGTCCATATTTTGCTCGCTCCCAGCTCCCTGCCAGACAGTCCACATTTTTGTTCCCTCCCAGCTCCCTACTGCGAAAAGCGGACTGTCTGGGGGTCCCCAAGGAACAATTCAATTCAAATCAATTCAATTTTATATGCGTAGCACATTTTCACAACATTACATCATCTCAAAGCACTTTACACCGGATTGGGAAACACTGTTCTACATGAGACCAGGGCACCTCCACGTTCTCCTTGTTTCCATACTCTCTTACTAAAACAAATAGCTTTGCTGCTGTCCATGACTGTCAAAGGCTGCAGAAGATCTCCAACAACCAGGCATCCCATGTTTCAGCCAGAGGATGCTGGTATTAGCAGATTAGTTCCCAGACGGTTACACATTAGATGAATACTTCAAGCGAGCTTTTCCCAAGCATAAAAGAGTTTTTGTTAGCCTAATGGAATTATGAGACCAGGGGATTGAACCCCCACTGTTTCAGGCTTTCTCACTGAGGGATGCGTTTAAGGTTTTTACGATCATCATTGAACCCTCTGGTTTTTTCATTTTTGTTTGTGAATGCAGGATATGCATAGAATTTAAATTGCATTCTCACGTGTAACGAATGGCGTTTCCCCCATAATAGAATGGTGCAGCTGGAAAAAGACACAAGAATAATAATAATAAAACAAGACATGATAAATACATTTGAATTAAAATTTTGAGAAATGAAGAGCCACCTCTTTCCACATTAATCCAAACATCCGTTTGGTAATAAACACAATACTAAACACGATGCATGCCTCGCAGACAGAATGTCGGCTTTGTTTGGTTGGTCTACTATTCCAGGCTTTAAAAAGAGTCAGGGGTGTCATGTCTTTGGACAGGGTGTGACTACAGCCAAGTAGTAACGGCCAAATGAAGCTTCATGAACCATTTGCTGTATTTTCTGACGCCACTAGATGGTGCTCTTACTTTGCTATGGCCATAGCAAAGTGGGGTCAGAAAATACAGCAAGTGGTTCATGAAGCTTCATTTGGCCGTAACTACCGCCAGGGTCGAATTTAGGTGCATGGGAGCACTGGTTTGGGCCCCTACCTGCAGCATAAATTGCTCCTATAACAACTAGGGGAAAAGTTTGGGGGCCTCTACAAGTGCCCAAGTTAAGGTCGGCTTTCAGTACAGGGCTGCTTCTGAAGTGTGTGGATAACTTCTCTGCTTTGGAGACAAATATACAATCCCTGGGTTACAGACATCTCTGGTTAACTAATGCGTGTTTTCTTTTTGAAATGATAGCAATAATGACATATTATGGGTCCCTTGTAGGGAAATTCTTTTTTGCCTTCCCCATCTAACTCTCCATGACATATAGACACATGAGGGTAAGAGCAAACTTGGCTGTGAAGGGCAGCTACCTGCAGCAATGCTTGGGGAGCTGGGGATAAATGCCTTGCTCAAAGGCCCACAGACATAACTATGCTGCCAAAGCTAGGCTCAAGCCCCTGACGTTCCGATCACAGGGAGAGAGGCTTCGCCTGCTGAGCCACATGCTGCCCCCCTGAAATGCATTTATTTATGACACCAATCCTTTTGTGGAAAACTCATGGGGAAGAAGAAAGATACAGACTCTTTTACAGTAAACAACAAGTGTTTTCTGAAAGCAAACTGCCACTTTCAGAAAGGACCTGTCAGTAGTGATGGCCAAAACGACCCTAGATAGCGTCCATGGTTTGCTTAGGGGCATGCTTTGTGCCCATTTTTTGAACAGAGCACCATCTAGTGGGATCGAAAACTACACCAAATGTTTAATTTTGGCCACAACTACCCGTAAGACTCAAATTTTTACAAATCATAGTGAATTAGTCTAATATTTGGCAAAGTATGTTTTTTTTTTGCAAATGATTAAGGATTAAGGGATGCTCAGCTTTGCAGGATTCATTTGAATTATAACAAATTTTTGATTTGTCCCCCCCCCCCCCGACACTCAGAAATGGACTCCACCACACCAGAGGTCACAGCTATGTTTTCCAACCAATCTTCGGAGAGCTGCGGAGGGGAAAGCACCATCGAGAACCTGATCTTTGGGGGCTATTACATTTTGGTCTTCTTCTTGGCCCTGAATGGGAACTGCCTGGCTCTGTGGGTCTTCTCCCGCCAACATGGAACTTCTACTCCAGCCAACGTCTTCCTGTTGCATCTGGCTGTGGCTGACCTTTCCTACGTGGTCATCATACCCCTGCGAGCCACCTATCATCTCACCGGGGGCCACTGGCCCTTCGGAGAGCTCCCCTGCAGGTTGGCCGGCTTCCTCTTCTATGTCAACATGTACGCCAGCCTCTACTTCCTGGCTTGTGTGGCCGGGGACCGGTACCTCGCTGTCGTACATGCCGTGAGGTCGCTGAAGGTACGCCGAGCCAAGTACGCACACTTCGTGAGCTTCACCCTGTGGGCGCTGGTCGCCGTGTCCATGGGGCCCCTCCTGGCCACGCGGCAGACCTCGGAGGTGGCCGGGGCCACGGTGTGCCTGCAACTGTACCGTGAGAAGGCGTCTCGCCGGGCACTTGTCTCCCTGGCTGTAGCCTTCACCCCGCCCTTCCTGGCCACGCTCTCCTGTTACCTGCTCATCATCCACAGCCTTCGCCAAGGCTCGCGCTTAGAGCCGGCCCTCAAACTCAAGGCCCTCCGGACTATCGGCCTGGTGCTGCTCATCTACGTGGTGTGCTTCCTGCCCTACCATGCCAGCCGCGCCGTCTACATCCTGGGCTACGCCCAGCCAGCCGTCTCCTGTGGGGTCAGGAGGGGCCTGATGCTTGGGAACCGCCTCACCTCCTCCCTGGCCTGCCTCCACAGCTGAAGGTATCGGACATCACAAAGTTCTTAAGAATGTCATCACGTCAAAATTACTCACAAACAACCGATTTACATGATGCAGACAGGTTGTTAGAGTCTCTAACATAGAGGATGTTAGTCTCGTACATGCAGAGTCAGCCTCACACACACAGAAGCCGCCTCATATGCATGGATTCTGTCTGGTATATGCAAAGTCAGCCTCATACACACAGAATCTGCCTCGTATATGCAGAGTCAGCCACATATACACATAGTCAGATAAATGCAGAGTCAGCCTTGTACACACAGAATCAGCACTGCATGTTTGAAAGCCTCAGAGTGTGAAAATGATATTCTTAACATACACGTGTAACAGTTATGTAAACAGCTGTGTGGATTATGTTGTATGTTATACTCAGTTGTTTAAAAACCAACTGAAGACAATTCAGGTTAAAAGGAGAAGAGATTTAGTGGCTGACAGCATTTAAGCTTCATCTCAGGACAGCAGATGACCCATGCTTTCTGCCTGTTCTCTCATCCAAACAATGAAAAAAGGGTATATTTCAAGCTTGACTTATGTTTTTGCCTGCTGGGGACGGTTATAATAATAATATAATAATAATAATAATAATAATAATAATAATAACACAAATTTCATTTGATGGCGCCTTTCAAGATACTCAAGGACACCGTACAATAGATGAACAGAAATATACAAAGACAGGGAGTAGATACAATAAAATGGAGTAAAAACAATGAGAAATCAAAAACACAATATGCACATGTTTGCATAAAGTATAAACATAAACATTGCAGCTGTATACAATACACCATGCAAACAAAGAACAGAGTTTAAAGAGAAAAGGCAAATTTAAAAAGATGAGTCTGAAGTCTGGTTTTGAAGGTGGAAAGTGAAGAAATGCTGCGGATATCTTGGGGGAGGGAGTTCCAAAGATGGGGAGCATCAGAGCTGAAGGATCTAGAACCAAATGTGGTCAAATGAGTGAGTTGGAGTAGGAGGATCTAAGAGTACGAGAAGGTGTGTAACTATGTAGAAGATCTGTAAGGTATGTAGGTGCCAGGTTATGGAGAATTTTGAAAGTTAATAGCAAAATCTTGAAGTTGATACAGTATTTAACAGGGAGCCAGTTCACAGAGGACCGGGGTAATATGTTCAATGGAGGAGGTTATAGTAATAATGCGAGCAGCAGTATTCTGGACCAACTGAAGCTTATGGAGGAGCTTGTGGGGGAAGCCTACCAGTATGGAATTACAGTAGTCAATGCGAGATGTTACCAGAGTGAGGGTGTATTTTAAGCACCCTGTGTCTAGCTGCTTGACAATTGCCTGTGCTCCACGAACGGATCAGTCTGGCTGGCTGTGCAGTCACGGACCAAGAGGACCCCAATAATGCTTTGTATTGTTGGAGACCTACAAGGTTTCCTCAAGTCGTTGTGGGAGGTCAAGGACTGGCAAGAGGAAGCACAGTGGAGGACAGAGGAGGCACCGACCCGACACCAAGACGGACTAGAGGTAACTTCATTGGTTTTGGGGTTTGGCTTTCAGCGAAGTGGCCATTACGGTTTTGGCCTCAACGGACCCAAGCTCCGATCAGGCCTGCAACTCTAGGGTGGTTTATGTTATCTTTAAATACTCCGGAGTATTGTAGGGGAGGTGTTGAGTATTTGTTGAACTTTTGTCTGAGTGTCTTTTATATTCATTTTGCTTTAGGGTATTCATGTACTATGTGGTTATTTGTGTTGAGTATGTGACGGGAAACATGTGCGGGGTTATCCATCCATCCATCCATCATCTTCCGCTTATCCGAGGTCGGGTCGCGGGGGCAGCTGCCTCAGCAGGGAAACCCA
>JAAGVU020000043.1:2648537-2703738 GCA_011763525.2 Mormyrus iriodes | reverse complement strand
GGGCAGTGGGCCGGCGGGTAGCGGTCGGGGGGGGGTTTCCGGTAGCGCGGGAGAAGGGGGGGGGGGGGGGGCGGGGGGGGTGTGGGGGGGGGTCAATGGGAATTTCGGTGTGGGTAGAATCTAAAGAACCTTTAAGTATATTCAGCCAGTCGGGTTTGCCATTCTCAGCTATGCCAATGATATCGATTGTCAAATGAAGCCATAGCGTTCCTCGATGTTTCCTTAGTCCTGAACTAGAGGACAAAGTCTTAAGGCTTTAGGTATTCCGGAATAACACCACTTGCCTCCTCCCAACTTTTCCCATGCCCTGTTTCTTTCCATTATGGCTACCCGAATGTAATAAATGCATTCAACACAGATAGACTCATTAATGTGGACCCAGAGCAAGCAAACAGGGACAGGGTTAGCCCAGGGTGTCCAAGGGCAGTAATGTGTGTGGTGGTCCGATCAGAGCCTGTGATGCAGTGGAGACGCGCCGAGTGCCCCGAATCAGTGTGGCATTATCATTCAAGCTGAGCCGCTGGGACACTGAAAGGATTTGCCGCATCTGCCCCTGGTGGATAACAGTGAAATCCTATTAAGCCTCCCGTATTTCCTGGGACAAAATGCTTTCCTAACGAGATGCCTTCCACGCCGGGAGTGTGTATCTGCCACTCGCCGGAAGGTCCCAGGTGGCTCTCTCGCAGGTGTGGCCCATTCCTGTTTCGGAAATGCTAGCATCTGTTTCGGAAAGGTGTCGAAATTCCTCTCGCCTTACAGCGCTTCTAACGATGTGCTGTCTTTAATTTCCACTTCAGCGGTTTTCCGACAGACCTCCGAGTAAGTCACAAAAGGGGCTCTGGGGAGTGTGGGGGGGGGGTATGCTGAAGCAGAGTGTGTTTTGTACCGTCATAATAGCGCTGACAAATGTCACTTTAATGAGCTGTATTTACTTCACCTGATCTCTGACTCTAGGTCCGGGGGGGTCAGCCTGCCAGACAGTGCCGATCTCATTATTGCCGAAGAGGGAATTAAATTGCCTGTCTCTTGACCCTTAGCCCTCCTTGTGTTGGCTAGTGGTGGACCAATTAAAGGAGGGAGACGCTAGCATTTGGCTGCTAACTGGCCGCTGTTCGAGTGTAACGTGAGAGCTGCATTCCGGTGCCTAATTAAGATCAGACTATGGTGTGCGTGGAACCACTCAGGTCCGATAAGGTAACGCAGCGCTCTCTCTTTAAAACAGCACAGATCTGAGGTTTAAAGTGAATTATATATCGGCCTAGTCTTGTCCTTTCCCATTTTCCCCCTGTTTTATCTTCGCCTGATCATTTTGTATCTGCATTGGTTTTCCTCAGTGAGTCCTGTAGGGACCCCGGATTAGCAGCCCAAGGGCAGGACCCCGTAATTAGGATTGTGCTGCTTCTGAAACACCCAGGATTTCTCCTTCTCCTTTACACTCATTTTTTTCCTCTGCCAAGAAAAGAGAGACAAAAAAAAATTCTGATCTGATATAAGACACAGGAGCCGTATTTTATCTCAAATAAAAGGATAGGTGTTGGGTGAAAAGAGGAGATTGTGAACAGAGGGAAATAATTATCGGATGATGAAATGTGTTTTTTTTTTTTTTTACTTATGGCTGCCTTGTCACAAGAGCAAGAGTTTGTAGCTGAAGACCCAGTATTCAGCTTCATGAGGATCGAAAACAAAGAAGTTGGGGTCTGTGCTCCCCCACCACAAAGTGATATTATGTTTCTTGGACAGACCAGAAAGCAAGCCCACTCTGTGTTTTTACCTGCCTCTGTTGATTAACGTTAGTAATAATCTACATTTACATAGTTCTTTCCTCTGCCATGGAGTGTGGAGGGTTTATTTCTGTTGTTCTACTGCATTATTTCCTTCATCTTCATTAAGTAAAGATGGATTACACACTGTGGCGATTCGAACGATGGTCAAGCTGAATCGAGTGTGGAGTTCCATCGGATGATTTCCAGATTTCCTTGGATGTGGTCTGGAGGCAAGGAAAAGAGGTCTGAAAGCTTGCCTTGGTCTCCAAACTTCACCCATTCTGTCCAGGTCAGACATAGAGATACACAGACAACAGAAGTCCAGACATGCCAATAATAGGGACATGACAGTATTGGGAATTGTCTTTTCCTAATTGTTATTAGACTAACAACAATTGCAGTTAGAAGGATAACTGCTTGTCTGACCTTTTGTGACGTGAAGACAGTCATTACACACTATTCCATTCTTTATTGAATATATGTGCTGGGAAGAAGTAAACTTTGTCATCTTGCTTTTCGTGAAATTAAAAATATAAAAAGGATAAAATGAACAAAGTGTGTCATTGTGCTGTTGGCCATTAAGCGGCTGAAGGGGAGAATCTCACCAGGGAAGTCATGGGGACAGTTTGGAGGTCGCTAAGTAGATGCTTCTACGTTAACCATAAACAACCCTCACTTTGTTCCCTGTGGACCACTGGGAATGTTGCTGGTCTGCTGCGGAGAGCAATTCTTAACAGTTAAGGAGGGCCTTCAGGGGAGGTGAGTGACAAATGGCTTCCCTTTGGGGTCCAAGGCAAAGCTCATCTGTTACTGCTTCTGTCTGAAATGCAGCAGATTAAGGCTCATAGCCTCTCATTGGTCGAATCCCCACCTGAGAACCAGAGCTGGTGTTCTCAGGAAACAATGGCAGTACCACCACATGTCTACATTTCCTTTTTGTCTTTTGCTTAAGGATATGAGGTCAGTGTGGCTGATTTCTGTTAACTTGGGACAGGAAGTGTTCAGGAGAACCGGAATGGGTGAAGATGGGCTGGTCTAATTTTTTGTTCAACCAGTGGTCTGGAAAGTAATTCCTAACTTTAATTTCTATCCCTCACGGGTGAGGCCTTGGCCCTTACCTCTAAAGATAGAGCACGAATATCTGCCTTGATAGGTGTATGAAAATAAGTCCCGCCCCCCACCACCACCTCCTCCACATGACATTGGTCTGTCTCCCCTCTGGGGAGCACCATTGGCTTGTTTGACAGGCGTCACTCGGAGAAGTGTAGCCATTCTCAAGGTCGGCCGTGTTCCATGGAGAGCGGACCCACACAATTGAGTCTTTTGCCAGAAGGTTCCGCAGTCTCAGGTGGCAGTGGCTAGGGCCCTTTCTACTCTGGCATGCCCTCCATTTATTCCCCTAATGGAATCCTGGGAATGATGCGGGTAACTGAAGCTGGAGGGTGTGAGCTTCTGGGTGGGAGGGGGGAGGGGGACAGCTGGATGGTGTCACGCTTTCTGATCGCATCATAATGGGATCTTTTCCCGCTGGCTTGCTGAGAGAAAGCGTGACCTGTGGCAAAACACTGTCCTGTTTCGCATAACTGTGGCGTAAAAGAATCTGTCGTTCGCTCTCCCCTTCGCTCCTCGCATCCCCCGTCATGTTTTGCCCTTGACCTGTCACGGGTCGGGCACCTGTGCCCCAATAATAAGCTGCCACGGCAACCACAAAATCTGAGGAGAGGTAGCAGGTTTGCTGTCTTACCAACAGATTAGAGTATTGCTATCGATCACAGTGTGGCCTCATACATTATCGCAGCCAGCATCTGAGATACTTGCTCACTGACTTCTCTGCGCGTACCCGCCATCACAAGAAAGGCGTTCACGCGCACTTGAGATACCGCCGGTTCTTGAGAGCCATCTTCCAAAGGACAGGAAGGTCTACTGCGAAGCTTTATTTTAATGTGAGAGGTACATTTTAAGTGTAAACCCTAGGTTTATTCAATCCTGTCACTTTTTAGTCTAACCATGGCATCTTATGACCAAGTGAAGTGTTTATTTATGCTTTGCCCTGCAAGGTGGATGATGGGCATTCTGTAGGTTGGGAAGGGGAGCCAGGTGACTGGGGTTCCAGGTGTAGACGAGTTTCACCTGACCCTCATTGCCTACAATATATATACATTTTGAAGTGCCTGCACTTTCGTGTCCCCGTTCCAGTCTTCGTTCCTCTCTGTATTATTTGATTTGTCATTCCCCACCAAAATGACAGTTTTCTTTTTCGTTTGAGTTGGTTGTGTACTGTCTGTGTTACCCCTACCTGATTGCTGCTACTTACCAAAAAAGACACCATTTTCCTCGAATGATCATGTTCCTTGCCAGGTAGTGTATTGCATGTTCCTGTTTGCTGTCTTGTCTGGAGGGGGCTTAACATCCACGCTCTCTCCTTCTTACCACCGAACACGATGATTCAGATGTAGCAACACTGTTCACCCTTAGCATAAACCCACTGCAGCTTTCTTTCTGACAAATGATCACATCGTTCTCCGCTGTTGCGAACAGGTGTTCCCAAAAGCTGTCTGAGTGTGCCTTAATTACCTGTAGCCTGTGCATGAAATGTCAAAGCATTCACGGTCTTGAATGCCAGTCGTGTGGATGAGCCTGATTTTAATAGGGACTCATGGTGCAACACGTTACCTGTCGATCTCAGAGTCGCTTGGACGTCACGGGTGACGTTTCTGAGAAGGATTCCCACACCCCGGACACCTGGCTTTACCACATAAGCTATTTTGTAGGCTGCTTTCGGCTTTGAGACTGTGCAAGTGTTGTGTCTGCTCCTAAAGAGTGCGCCGAAGGCGACCCCACAGCTCGCAGGAATGCTATCTTCTGAGGGATTAATCCCACAAAGCCGTGACAAGCAGTATGCACCTCTCTTCCTCTAATCCTGTTTTGAGAAGGGACCCAGAATGGGCCCAGGGTGTGAATCCAGAGCGCCCTGACAACTACACTCCCTAAACATCCGTTTGTGTGCCAGGGCTGTGGGGAGGGGGTGGGGGAACTGGTTGGTGTAGGGCGAGTTGCGTGGTCTGTTCCGGTCGGTGTGCGTGCGCGGGGGGGGGGGGGGTGGAGGTCGTTGCTGAGTTGTAACGTCTGTCTTTGCTTCCCTTCAGCTCCTGTGATTCTGGACCCAAACACAGCAGATGTTGAGCTCACACTGTCTGAAGATCTGACCACTGTTACCTGGAGTAATGAGATGCAAGACTATCCAAATACCTCAGAGAGGTTTACATGGCGTTGTGTGCTGGGATCTGAGGGCTTCAGCTCAGGGAAACACTGCTGGGATGTAGATGTGGGGGATGGAGAATTATACTTTGTGGGTGTGGCTAAAGAGTCCATGAATAGGAAAGGGGATGTCCTTCCCAAATCTAACGGTGGACTATGGGTCATAGCACGGTATAAGGGTGTTTTGGCAGCATGGACCTCACCACCGGTCCCTGTGTCGGTAAAAAGGAAACCCCAGAGGATCAGAGTACAGCTGGACTGGGACAGGGGAGAGCTGTCATTCTCTGATCCCAGTGACAACACTCCTCTCTACACTTTCAAACACACTTTCACTGAGAGGCTGTTTCCGTTCTTCTTTTCCTGGGGTCACAGGGTTCCTCTGAAAATCTGCCCGGCGAACGTTTCCATTTCAGTGGCAGCAGTGAATCTCAGAGCAACAAAATCCTAATGACGAATTTTGTCTCTTCAGGTCAAAATTATATTTTATTTTTGTTCAGGAAGTTCAAGTCTCCGCCGTGGCTGTATGTGTGGAATTTGCGTGTTCTCCCCGCGGGCGCAGACGGGCCTTGCGGAAGTTCAGAAATTTTCCCGGAAGGTCGATCTTGTGAGGTTCGGTCTTTTTTCCCAAACCCGGCATTATATAGCCTACGTACAGACATTCAGTTGTCCGTCTTAGTTGCAGCAACATGGCTGGTGCAGTCCATAACAGCAGATAGCAATGGTTACCACAACTGAAAGTGTCTAGCGATCATTGCTGAAACCTGGGTAGGAAGAGAAAACAGACTGCAGAAACGGCGTGCCGAAAAAGGGTTTTGCTGGCTGATAACGGATTTCTTTATGCAGTTGGCATGTGATGATGAGGACAGTGAAGGAAAGTCAGAAACACCAAGAGAAATGAACAACTAACAGATGTTTTATAATGGTTACATGCTGTGAACCAGCTAAATGAACTAACTAAAGATCAAAATGTTTTTGCTAATCTTGGGGTTCAATGCTAGAGTCCACTGCAGGATTGACCACATCCAAGGTTTAAGTAGTTGGACTCAGTCCACAAAGGTTTAAAAATTTCTAAAGTGTTTTAAAAATGGTCATCAACTTTGACCGGTTAAATGGATAAAATAAACATTTAAGTATGTGAATTTAGTTTGCTGTAATATGTTGTGCTTTATGTGAATATGCTGTCTGAATGTACTCTGCTGCTGTGGATACAGGCTGCTGTTTGTGTTTAAACACTGTTGACTGTTTTGCAAAATTTTAAAGAAGTCTAATATTAAAAAGCAGACTATTAAATCAAATTCGGTATCAGGTGATCATTACTTTAATTCAACTTTAATTTGCTTTACACGCAAACACGGGGAGGAAAATTTGGAAAATCAGTTTTAACGTTTTACAGATGAGCTGTACTCAGACTATACGAATTTACCAATTGTTTTTTTTAATTAATGATTTGTCAATTGACAAACGTGTTACATGGGTTTATTGGACCTGGGGCCACTCGACAGTACATTTCCAGGCTGATTTTTGTTGCCAGTCCACACGTCTTTCCTTGTCGTCATGGGGTTTCCTTTAAGTACTCTGGTTTACCCCCACAGTCCAAAAACATGGTGAATTGAAGTTGTCAAATTTTCCATAGGTGTGAATGGTGTTTGTGTGTGCCCTGAGATGGGCTGACACCCCTTCCGCGGTTATTCCCTGCCTTGTGCTCGTATCCTTCGGAATAGGGTCGGGACCCCCGTGCCCCTGCATGGAACAAACGGGTTCAGAAAACTGAAGGATAATGTCCATCCTGAATGTAGCTTTTGTTCATGTATCTGATACTGTAGCTGAACAGGAGGGGATGCTGCTGGGGGAATGTGCACTTTCCTACATGGAGACCAGTTAAAGCTTCATTCACATCCTCTAACGCTGGTCCAGGCTTCAGTCTGTAACTTCCACGTCATTCCTGTCACACCATACAAACTGATTTAAAACTATTTGCAATGTGAGCAGCAGGGGGCACTGGAGTGAAAGAGGAAATGAAGTTTATTGTGCATAATGCTAATCTTACCACTGTCAGGTCATAGAAGCCTTGAAGATGCAGTCACTGGAAATCCTATAAATGCAGTCCTTGTGTACAAAAACTGGATGAAAGTTTGTTGTGTTGGGTCAAAGGGCAATCAAGGGTGTTAGGGTTACAGATGTGAAATTTTAAGAAAACCTGTCACAGTTACAGCCCTGTTCATTTCACTTGACTGCAGAAGGTGTGTCTGTGTGTGTAAAAGACTCCCAATGAGCAGAGCTGGTTACCATTAATCATTTTATTGTGGCTACTTAAACTCTGCCCACCTTCCACAGTTGTCAGCTTCCTTCAGAAGGGGGCGCCCTGCAAACACACAGTTACATCAGGCCCCACATGCCAGGACTGGTTTACTGTGAGGCCGTCACTGACGTGTGCTCAGCCCGGGACGCCTCCCTTTGGATCCCACCCCAGCGGGACAGAACCGCACAGCCCGACTCGGAACACCACAGAGAGAGACATGTGGAAATAAGCAGCACTGGCACACAGGATCACAAACTGATCAGACTGTCCTGCGCGTTAAAGGCTGATGAGCACAGGGACACGGATCTGAGCATCTTACAGATTCACTCAGAGGCTTGTGGATTGATGACCGGCAAAACGGTTATAGGCGGCAATGTGTTCACATCCTAGGAAGGGACACAGCGTCACGTTACAAAATGCAATTAGGGACTCCAGGGGCGGGGGGGGGGGGGGGGGTTAAGTCTAAATCCATCTGATTGGCCCGTTTATATTCGGTCCAGTTTCTCACTCAGGAACTCTTCCACGCTGTCTGTGTTCCACTTGAGGATGCTGAGCTCCTCGGCGATGTTCCCGTTATCGTCCAGCAGCTTGAGTACAGGGTCGGAGCCTCGGACGTACTGCAAAGGCAGGCGGCCATCGTCAGAATGAGGACCGGGGGCACATGGGAGTGACCATTAGCTAGTTTACCATAATGAATTACATCAATCAGCGATATACTACACATAATCTGTGTACAGAGCTTAGCAGTATAGTTTGGGGCAGTATCAAGCTTAATGGTTGCTGATCGGTGCCTGACGATATTTGGTTCAAATCCCATGGTCCTGAACCGCAATTCTAATAATTCATGCTTCAGGAACATCCTGCCTGGACTGGTCCATTCTCAGTCACACATTTGGGAGCTGCCTGCTAGGGAAAACAGATCTTCTGGATCTTTCCACAGCTGTAACCGTGTGAATGTGCAAGTGTGTCCGTAACCTTCAGAAAGTTGTGCATTTATTCAGCTGAACCCTACAAGCAGCACCCAAATCTATGTTCAGAGTCATTCTGTGTGACTGAGGGTTCGCGGAGGGAGGGGGGGGATGGAAATCGAAGAGGAATGGCTGCTTGTCGCACTGCTCTCCATTAGGGTCCCTGCCTGAGCCTCCGCTTTTTATGGAAGTAATTACAGTTATCATGCTCCTGCACCTTCTCCAATTAATGAGCCCCGGTAATTGCATTCGGCTGAGTACATTTTGCGGATAATTAATTAGCCTGAGGAGCAGTGGGCGAGCGGCGAGGGCTCCTGGCCGGGTCTCGGGCTGCACGCTGCCTGTGCCCCCCCCCCCTGCTCAAATCGATCCATCAGGGTGACTCCTTAGGGCTGGGGGGGCCTCATCCATCACTGTCTGCTTAACGAGCCCTGGCGCTCGGAAAGAAGCCCAACGTGAGGGCAGCCACGGCGCTATCCGCAGGTAGGAGGGGGGGCATCCTGGCAGAGGGCCCCTGCACAGACCCCCTCCCCTGGTCTACATGGCCCTGTGGGTGTGGGGTTTGGCGAAGCAGCCTGATGGACTGATGGCAGAGGACTGTCAGCTCTTGAACAATTAATGCTGACATCAAAATGTCTCTGCGTGATAATCAGAATTCCGACCGCTTTTCCTGCTAATAAGATGGGGTCGACGCGCAGGGGGGGGGGTTAATGGTTAATGGTTTGGCCCATTTTCAGAAAGGTACAGCATCACCCCGAGAACCCTCACGCCCGCGACATCCGCTGCCAGATAGAAGATTCCAGTCCTTACCTTGATCTGGAGACCCTTGAACATCTTTGGCTTGTCGCTCCTGACAAAAGCTGAAAGAAGGACAACAGTTGTGAAGCTTATAGCACTCGGCAATTCACAGGAAACCTGGGGGGCGCATACATGGGGGGTTAGGGTCGGAGCACATACACATGGATGAGGCAGAGGATCAGCCGGGGGCAGGTGACTGAGAGGCTCTCATAGAGTCATGCTGCAGAACACCATGATTATTCAGTCGAGAACGGCTACATGCTTTACCGCGGTGCTGCTCCAGCAACAGTTTTAGACACACAGTGACACGTTAACTCAGCTAAGGTCTGAAAAGTAGATGATCCGACAGAGTATGGAGGGTGTTCTTCAGGCGGGGCGCAAACACCCTAACAGGCTCCCCCAGGAGCCGGTCCCTCTCACATTGGCAAAACGCTCTTAGACAGACAGACAGGCAGGCAGGCAGGCAGGCAGAACGCAATTCCGGAACACAGCCTTCCGGTGACATTTCCGCAGATGACGGGTAATTAACTCTAACAGGGACACACTGACATCGGAGGGTACATTCTGCCATTCTGGGTGCCATTAGAGTCACAGTGATAATGGCTGGGTGACACAACATGTCATGAATCACACCCAACTAAAAGGTCTTAAATTTCCTCACAAAAAGACCAAATCTAAATGTAACATCACCCTAAAACAACAAATAGCAATCAGAAAAATATTTAATTGCATGTTCTCTTAAGGTTCATTACGAATCAAACCATAAAAGCAGTGCTCTTCGCATGTTATTTCCTTAGGGGCCGGATTAACTTACCGGGGGGTCCTAGACTGACACCAGCATGGACACTTAGGCAGGCGTTGCTGATTTAACTAACCACTGCATTTTCCCCTAGGCGGGGTAAGGCCCTTGTGGTTGCCAGGGTTCTAAGCTATAGCCTAGGATAGTCTGAGCATCACGCCCCCACCCTGGTGAAGTGCGTGACAATAAGCAGGAATTGTACAGTAGCACAGGGCACAGAGCGTACAGGAAAGGGTGTGAGCCCATTGCAGCATGCACATGCAAGGTGGCCGTCGATTTCCTGTCTTCCAAAAATGCTTCAACTTACTGCTTATTGGCTGACTGGGAAAACATGATCAAGGACAGAGCAATCCCTAACCAATCCTACACAATCTCCACACTCCATTTCTGCTGGGCCGCACGTACCACTCTACCAGGTTTAATGAAGAAAAGAGACACAGCCTGAGCAGAGTATATGGCTTTAGGATCACTTACCTTGGACTTGGGGGAACCTTCCCAGTTTTCATCCACATACCTCCAGGATAGCACCGGGGTAATGCTGATGGAGACAGAGGGAGAGATTGGAGCATGCGCTCGGTCTCAAGACCAGGCACTGCGGGCCTTTTCAACAGTACACAAGCAAGCATGGAGACTGGCCACTAAAATCACTCCAAGCTGGATGCATATGAAAAAGCCGGGGGAAGGTGGGTGGGAAATTAATGTGTAGCAAATTTAGTTGTTGGTCTCTGTACATTCCTCAATTATCTACAGGCACCATCTCAGTGACATCATCAACACTGCTGCAAACAATTCCATGACAGTCCGTGTAAATGCCCCCCGAACGAAGCCTGCGAGCGGAGTGACCATGTCGACGTGAGATGTTAAACTCACTGAAACATAAGTGAGGAGCTGTTGGTTTGCCCCAATTTCATCACTGCCCCACTCTGGGGTTCCCAATACAATGTCAGCTCCCATATGATTTCCATGCCTCCTCTCCAGAATACTGGAAATGTTGAGGTTCCTTATTGGGGGACTGCAGTGCAGGGGTGACCAATGGCAACCCTGTCTGCTGCAATCATAGCACCCGCACACAGATGGCGACAGTGATACGCTAGCTTACCAATGCCTGCCATTATCTGCTCCAACAGGAGGGGGCACCATAACACTGTGCTCCTCCCCTTACCAAGGGCATTTTGATGTGGCCCATGAGGACTGTGGACCCAATTCATGCTGGCAAATGGCCTGGTTCTGTGAATGGGAAAACCTTATGTGCCTTTCATGTACTCCAAGGGACTCAATGGAAATGGAGTGAAAGAGGACTGGATAATAGAGACCAGAGCTAGCAGATGCATGCCTTCCCTAGGCGAAGGGGGCTGATCACTGCCACAGCCCCCTGCTGTGGCCCCCAGTCGGGCAGTACACGGCAGTCTGGGAGAGGAGGATGGCGGATGGACTGTTCTCCGGGGGGGGGGCGCTTTAGGTACAGAGAGGCCCTGCCTCAATTTCACGCCCGGCTGGCCTAACCACCCGCTCATCCCTCTTTTACACTGACAGAGCTCTGAAGCATTGAGGGGGCGGGAGCTTAGAAGGGGAGTCACATACAATGGTATGTGAAGGCCATGTGTGAAACAGTGGCACATGCGCACAGGCAGGGAGGGAGAGCGACGCCAGCATGCATGTGCGAGGTGGGTGTCGATTTCCTGCCTCTTTACCTGGATGCCAAAAACGCTTCAACTTACTGCTTATTGGCTGACTGGGAAAACACGATCAAGGACACAGCAATCCCTAACCAATCCTACACAATCTCCACACCCCATTTCTGCTGGGCCGCATGTACCACTCTACCAGGTTTAATGAAGAAAAAAAAAAAGACAGGCACAGCCTGACCGGACCCAAAGATTCTCTGCCTTTAGGATTTTCATAGTAATAGAACCTAAAGTCACAATTCAATTACATCAATTTATTTTTATATAGCGACTTTCACAACAGAGTCGCCCCAAAATGCTTTACATGATACTGAGAGTGTAATACAATATAGGAAAAATGGCAGAACTGATGTCTCAGAGTTTAACACAGAAGAAACAAAACACGTTACAGGGTACATCCTTATGCCTACTATTCCTGCCATGTCTATGCAGACTGGAAAAGTGATTAAAAATCAATGGAAATGTTCTGGCCTCTCATTACCTTCACTTGAAAGCCTTGCAGCAGACTGGCCTGAGGCTACTGCAGCACAGAATATAAAAAGGTGCATAACACACTAATTAAAGTCCAGTAGGCAGTGAGTGACAGGGCAGGAGGGAACCTGCTCTAATAGGTTAATAACCGCAGTCTCCCAGGTGGAGACAACATATGTCAAACCCAGAGAACAGCAGAGCTTCCTGTATCCTCAAAGCATATAAAACAACATGGAGGCCAGACACACAGATAACCAGACGGTGTTCCACACCCAATGGTCCCGCTCACCTTCCTGGACTCAACCTGGGCTTCGACTTGGCAGCATTGCCTGCAGAATGGGTCAAGCTGGGTCAGGCCAAACTGGCCCAGTAGGTCACAGGAGCTGCACAGAAGGTTGCTGGAGAAGCCCAGTTCCCTGCAGGCCTCGGAGGACAGCTCGGCACCGTAGGATGATATCTGAGCGGGGAGCGGCAAATAAAGTAAGACACCAAGTACAGTCCCCCTCTACACCAGAGGCAAAAACGACCTCAGTGTGGGGATTTCAATGCCCCACCGCGATCAGACACCGTCGCTCTCATTCTGTCAAAACAAACAATGTCATTAAACTCTACAATGGCACTCATTCCGAAGGGCGCCCCCTGGTGCCTCCTGCTGCGGTGTCACCTGTCTTTATTAGGATCTCTGCTTGGGGCAGCGTCTGACGGGCAGGAGCAGGAATGCACAGGCAGGGCTGCATCCTGTGCGCCTGCTCTCAGCTCTCCGTGCCCCATGCTGCTGAAAGTAATGAATTATGGAAATTTCTGACCTTCCCCCTACAAATGGAGTATTTATGAAAACCCCGAAGAATTTTTCTTTAAAAAGGCTTGAATTACTGCAGTTAAGTTCCCAAATCAGCTTCTTGGCTAACCTGAACGATTTCCACGTCTTGGCACTCAGGATTTAGATGGACCCAAAAACACCATGACTAAAATGGATGTGTCACACGACGTCCCTGCTGGGTGAGGTTTAGGATACAGTCCTGTTTGCACAATCATGCTAGTGATTTTGCAAAAACCTAAATAATTGGGTAAGGATAAAGAAGAACCAAATTCATTTAAAGTTTCATGACGCTGAAGCAACTCAGTGCTCGTTTTTCTTCATAAATAGGTACTTTAAGTAATAATACTGAGGTACGGGAATACTCAGAATAACCTTCAAAGTCACTTAGTGGGAACAAATTTGACACCGCGAATTCACAGTCATGCCGGATTCACAGCTGGGAAACGCCGCTCAGGACACCCAGCAAAACGCCGTGTGGTCTCCCGCGCCGCTGTTAGGGAGACCCGGGGGGGCCCGCGCAGGTGAGAAAACAAATGGATGCGACTACATCCACCAATGCGCCGCCGCTAGCTTATTCTGGCGGCATCAATTCAGGCATTTCCGCAACAAAGGGCATAGTTAATATAATTAACCATTTCCTGCCACTTAATAAACCTGAATGGAAAATGTTTTTGATAATACAAAAACATTTCACACATTAACAACAGTTGCTTAAACGCAGACCGAAAGACAAAATTTTAATTTCGACTAATAATAAGTTATATAATACGTACAATGTCCTATTTATTAGCAATTTATATTCGCAAGTTTGGCGCATATTAATCAGCTTTTGAATCATATTAAAACGAAATAGTGCTGTTGCACAAATACGTACAAAACATTTATACGAGTTGTTCTATTCTAAGGTAAACTTTTCCATTAAGCCACGTCATGGCAGCCGGCTTCACTTCCGACTGAAAAGCATCTCATACATCGAGCACCAACAATGCCTATATGATGTCTGTCTACAGTAACGATAGTTGACATTCACCTAATGAATAAATCTGCCATGATTTGATTAAATCGTATTCAATTTTATAATGTATTTACCGCTTGCAATATCGACAAAAGCCAAAAGACGTACACCTCCCCCGCCATCTTGGAATGTATTTTTTTTCCCGGGGGGATGGGGCATAGGACCCTTACAAAAGAAAGTGCCCCTCTCACATGCCTGTTAGTTTTTTCAAACTTGATGTGTATCAAACTTGAGCCACAAACAGTAAAAACTTCACCTATAATGACAATAATTAAATCAAAGTCACATATGCCCACTATTAATTTTAAGTACCTTGACATATTACATATGTAACATAATACAGTTTGTTTTTGCATGGAGCTCGACGTTATGTGCGTGCGTCTCTGCTCAGGCGCTCCCCCAGTCCCCTCAGGATGAGCAGAGGTAGCCGGAAGTACGGGATTCGAGGCGTCCAATCGCGGCCCTCCTTTTTTTACAGAGCCTTTAAAGCTGACTAGCGGCCGCGGCGTAGTGCGCCTGCGGGGAGTCGAGCCGTCCAATGGTCGTACTGCTCGCGCTGGTGGGAGGACACGCGCACCGCGCACCGCGCACTCTTGCGCTCGCCTACTCGCCTAGGAAAGTGTACACCGGAACGAACCGATCGGAACCGAACCGAATCGCGGCGGCTTCGGCGGAAGCGGACCGGGACTGACTCTTTGCCTTCGCGCGGAGGTCCGGGGAGGGATGTGAGCGTGATCTCTGCGGCGTAGAGCCCTGATCTGCCTTAAAGAAGCTCGGTGTGAATAGAATAATCTCAGTAAGAGTGAGAATAAGAGCGGCTGGCCGCTCAGCCCGAGGGGAGACGCGCCGGACCGGGGCTCCCCCTGCGACCCGGCTCCGCCGCTGTCCCGCCGCTTTCCCTGTTTTTTTGATTTATATATTTTTTTTTTCTTGATCGGCCACGGTATGACTCGCCGCGATCCGATAGTTTGATGGGGCTTTTACGGATTATGATGCCGCCCAAGTTTCAGCTCCTGGCGCTGCTCGCCTTCGCCGTGGCGACGCTCTTCCTGGAGAACCAGATTCAGAAGCTGGAGGAGTCCCGTGGGAAGCTGGGTAAGATCGCAACCGAGGCGCCGTCCGTCCGTCTCCCGCTGGTCCCGGCGGCGGCGGCGGCGGGGGGGGGGTGCTGCTTGCTCCCGGCCATCCCCGTTGGCTCCTGCGGGGATCGTATTCGGCTTAGCAACAAACCAGCCAGTCCAGCCGCCCCCGCCTCCCCCCGATTCGGTGTCTGCTGCGGCCGGCGGCTGCATGGCTCCGTGTGCGGGGACGGTCCACCTCTCCATCGCAGGCTGGCCAGTGGCGGCTCTCCGCTGGGGATCGGATCTCATACCTGTGGCTGGCGGCGGTTTCATTTAGGAGCTGCGGCAGTTCGTCATATTTACACCGATTTTGCCGTGAAAAAAATCCCCTCTTGATAGGAAATGATTATTATATTGGTGTTCCCTGTCTGTATGGCTACTCCAAATGACACCGTGCCATCGAATAAAGTGCCGTTTTGGGTCCGAATGGACTCTGGGAACGTACTGTAGCTCCGATCTCGGACATCCAGTGGCTGAGGCGCCTCCGAATCTAAGCGGTGCTGGACCCAAAGAGACCCACCGGTACAGCACCCCGCAGCCACGGGGAAGCGTGTCAGTGTCTGATGGCCTTATCACTTGTTAGCCTGACCTGAGGGACATGGCCCTCCTGGGACCCTTTGCCTGTCCGTGGCTGATTTCCTTTCTAATGGCTGACCTTTGGCTTTAAGCTAAGAATTATCCAAAGATGAACTGTCTTGTCTAGCTCACCTGAATGATTCTCAGTTATCCGCTCTTTTCCCCCAGAAGTAATACCCCGTTCGGACACTTCATTTGTCCAATAGCATAGATGGTTTAATTTTGCCAGCTAGTGGTTTATCTATAGATGAATACTCTTGATAGTGTTTCTCTTACCGAACTTTCATGTCATGCTGTGAAATAGGGCTTTTTAAAAATGAATTATTTCTTATTTCATGAATAATATCGCTTAGTTGCAGCGCTTGTAGACACAGCTTGGTTTTGTTTTAAAGGTTAAGGGTCAGGTCGTGCCGCGGTTGGCAGAGTCCCCCCTCCCGCCCCTTGCCATCCCCGCATAGTTCACCTTGGCTAAACTTTTCACTCTTCTTGCCTGTGATCTTCTCTAACTTTTCACATGGCCTGCGAACTGCGTGCTGCAAATTTAATAAATGTTCTGCTGATGTGGTCAGAAATGCAGGGTGCTTTTCTGAGTGTAAGTTCAGTTTGGCTACTTCAGTAATTGCTGAAGGACCAGGTGCCTCCCAGCTTTTTATTGGTGTCTGTAGATCTGAATTTTTGGGCTCCTTCCTCTTGAGCAACCAGTGCCTCCGATTCACAAACTCTTCAGTCATGATGTCGGCACTGTGATGCTAATTAGGGCATTTTCCTGTCCTCTCTGTCCTGCATAGCAAGGTCCTCTGTTGCTCCTTATAAACTGCAGGCAGCCTGGGTGCGCGCCAAACAGGAAGGAATCCTCTGTGCGTTTTAAAAGTCCCAATGTGATTCCACTCATTAAAATATAATGTACAAGTAAATATTTTCACATTAAGAATTCTCCATAGTCATTGTGACCCCTCTGATGGTGCTCAGTAGGTAATTGTGTGCTAGACAGTACACGCAAAAGCTGTCCCATAAAGATAAATGTTAATGCATTTCAGACAAATGCATTTAAAAGGTAACGGAAATGGATGGGACTCCCATCCTGATATTCACACAGCAGAGTCCTTCACCATTTTAGGTACGGAGGCAGTGAATGTCCTGTCGGGTGAAAGCGTGGCATTCATGTGCCATGTTTGTGTTTGGGCATCGTACTGCGAAACAGCGGGCAGACGGACATGGAATTGAACGGAAGTGAGAAGCTGAATGGGATTTTGCGGAGGGGGGAGGCTTCCCTGTCGAGATCCCACTGGCTTCTCCCTGTCTGGAGGGAGGGTGAGTGGGCGGGTGGCTATGACCAGCAGCCATGAGCGCCAGAGCTCCCAGGTCGTGCCAGACCCTGCGCGTCATGAAGGCACCGGTACGGATGCCAGCAGGGAGGACGTTCGCGCCGATGCCTGGCTCCCTCATGTGACTACTGCTCAGCGGATCTGGGCGCCTTTCTGCTCGAGCTGTGCTGTCTCTCGGCTCTGATCTCCTCCCAACGAGGGGCTGCGCTGCCTTAAAAGTCGTCCTTTACTTCCTGCAGGAGAAACGGAGTGGGAGACCCTGTCATCCTGAGACTAGCTTTGCCCTGGAATTCCTTCGTCGCTCTTGCCTTGCTCTGCCTTTTCAGTTTCCTTTATTAAAACAGCCTCTTGTGTGGGGGTTATGTAATATATCTTTTCATAGAGTGAAAGCACCTGGTTCCTAACACCAGAATTCACAAGAGTTCCTCATTTCGGTGTGACGCATAACTAATTGTGAGCATTTCCATTTGACACCCTCTTTGGTAACCCTTAGGGTTGTAGTACATCTGAAAAGTTCTCATTTGTGTCTTTGAGCACTGCTGACCTGTCACATGAGAACGATATGGAGGGGAGGCGACTAGCCAGTGAGATGGCATGTATGTGCTAAGAATAAGTCCTTTCTTGATGGCCGTGCTGTTACAGCAGAGCTATGCGAATGGTTGCTTAGCTTGTTCATAAGCTTGCAGTCTTACTGCTGCTGTTGTGTGAGCCAGTCGGTTCTGATGTCTTGCATGATGCTCCTTGATGGTTGTATACTTGTGATGTATTGTCTGCTTCACTTGTTCCTTGCACTGGACAAGCCCGACTGCTAAAAGAGCAAATGTGAATGTAGTATGGCTACGAGGAAATGCATCTTTTGTTTTGCTGACTTTTTAAATTGGCCTGTCAGAGCTTCTTTGCCACATTTGTTACCGAGGCTGAGATGCGACTCGCAGCTGCCTGGCATTCATTAATTGAACTGGATTAAGCGGAGTAATGGCTGTGCTTTCCAAGATCCGTGCCATTAATTTCTATGTGGATGAGGGTTGAATTCCCGTACAGATGCGTTGCAGGTGGCGTTCCCTCGCACCCCTGAATGTGCCAGCTCCTGATCGCGGCTGTCGCTAAATCAGCACCTGCCTCCTGTCTAACTGCCTGTGCGGCTGCTCCTGTTTGCCGCTGGGTGCGAGCGGGGAGTTATGCTACTCGTCACCACGTCGGCGGCAAGGTCCTGGTGTGTGATGTCAGGTGGGGAACGAAGAGAGTCAATGTGAAGAGGAAGGCCATGTTTTTCCAGAAGCCTTCGATGGGCGCTTAATGTAGAATGTGGCCAAAGGTGCCCCTATCTTAGTGCCTTTCATTTCAAGTGAGAAGCATTCTCAATTGGCCGTTAATAGGTATGCAAATGGTGGCAGTTCTCACCATGTTAATGAGTGTTAGAAGAGCCGGCAGGTTTAAAGGCTTTGTGGGGGGGTGAGGGTGTCCTCATGATATAGATGAAAGCCGGAGGTCGTAGTTAACATGATCTTGTCACCCTTGGCAGTCAAGGGTCCCTCTGTTTACCCGCGTCTAAGCAGGCGTTCCTGGTCACCTTGAACATGATGTTCAGAAGCCATGACCCTGTTCACTGGAGGCTCCTCATTTGGGTGCTTCACCTCAGGAAGCTGCCCTCTTCGGCTGCATCTCCCACGATGGCTCTTCACCGGCGTGCTGAAGCTCTCTCTGATCGCTCCTGACCATGTCGTTCTGGTTTCTGCCCGCTCCCCGGTTAGTGGCGTCACGCACGGCCAGGTCTTCAGCGGCTGGGCATTTCTGAAAATAACCACCGCTCTGATTTAAGGATTTGGGTGCATTTCTGGTCTGGTGCCAGACCAACTGAGATTGTGCAGCTGTGGTCGCTTCGTCAGATGACAGATGATGTATGCAACGTGTCATACCTTATGATATGGTATTTTTTTAAATGTTATAAACCAGCCTATCTTTTTGGGTGGGGTTTAGGATCTCTTATTGATAATGTTGTGCCAAATGACTCCTGTACTATGACCCTGGTCAATAAATGACATTTTGTGGAACGCTGTTTTTGTGGGAGGTATTAATATCGCCAGTAAATGCCTTATTAACAGCCTCTGGCACAGCGTATCATGGGTACGACTCACCCTGGACCCAGATTTGGAGAACAGTGACCATCCTCCTATTCTCTTCTCCAGATTCCCTTGAAGGCATGCCTGGCGGGGGATGCGATAACCCCAGTTGGCTTTTAAAGGCGACACGTCATCAGGAACTTTGCATGCCACTCACACTAGATGAATCCTCCCATTCCTGAGGCTAAGTGCACTTAAAGTAGGTCTCATTTTGCTGGTCGTTTACTTCCAGAAAGCAAGTAGTGTCTAATAACCCAAATGGAAAAGAAACTCAAGACCTGGTCATAAAACAAGCTGAATTTGTCTATTACTGGTGACTCGGCAACATTCAGTCTTTATAACGCACTGATCTGCTGACATTATAAATGGGGGGGGGCCTTGTTAAAGGGGGTTTTTCTTCAAGCGTGGTTAATGCGGCACTTTTCTGTGGGTTACCGTTGTGGTCTGGAACGACACAAGGCCTACTTTTCAGCCATACCTGATATCTAGATGTCTCAGTTTGCTGTGTGGGCACAGCATTAAGCGAGTTGAGGAACCCCACCGTTTTCAAAAACCCTTCTGAAAAAATCATGCGCTCCCAGTTTGACCCCTCCATCCCTCCCTCACCCGCCCCTCACTCTGCCCCTCCCCTCAGCTTTGCTTGATGTCTAGGCCACCGGTATGTTTGATCATTTTGGTGTGGAGGTGCCTGGGTACTCTGCTTCTTGGGATGCATTTGGGAGATTATCTCAGAAATGCAGTCAAATTTTACAATCTGTGGGAATGGGCTGGGATTCTGGACAGGTTCCTGACTAACTCTAACTTGTTGTTTTATGATTTTTATTTCCTTATTTTTTTCTATCTGCAGGATGGTAAGCCCCCCCCCCCCCCACTACATGGTTGTAATGCTGAGCTTGTTTTAAGCTGCTGAAGCCCTGCATTGAGCCAGGCTATGTTTTGGTCAGGAGGCTGACCCTACTCGTGCCTGGAGCTTGTAGGGAAATGATTCCTCGCTTTCTGAAAGACAGCCTTAGCTTAAGGTCAGCAGTGGCCTCCAACAATAGGATGGCGTGTAACATCTCGGCAGAGCTCTTCGCAATCTCTCCAAAGCTGCCAGCTTCAGTTAATGGGGGGGGTGTGTAAATGGTCTGACAAAAAGGAGTAAATGTGCCTCATCCTAATGCTTGTTTAATGGGTTCTGTCCGTTCTGCAGGCTGCATGCTTGGCCATGATTCCCCTGATGCATCTCTGTGTACCGTGTTACTGCTCTCACTGCTGGGATGGCCATCAATACCCTTCCAGCTTGGCCTTTTTACAGTCTTTTAAGGCCCCCTCGCCCCCCAATGTTAATTTTAATGATGTGGGAGCCGAGCCCAGCTCTAAACCCCTGCCTCTGTCAAGCTGACCGTCGCTCTTTAGCAACGATAAATGCATTGTCAAAGCCTGGAATCGATACGCCTTCTGTCCCAGATGACAAACAGGACTGATGGGTGTCTTGGGGGGGGGGTTACTGGGGCATGTGCAGTGGGTGCCAGGCCAAAGGCGAGCCTCGGGAATTGGCAATAGAACCAGAGGCTGCAGGACTGAGTGGTGCCCTGGCTTCAGAGTGACATCCCTCAGCTAGCCTCCTTAGCTGGGACTCCACAAACTGCTTGCAGTCTCAGGAGCTGGGACTGTGTAGCTGAAAAGTTTCCCCCCCCGTAGCATATCAAGCGCATGTAGGAGAGATCCCAAGTACATTCCGAAACCTACTGAGTCCTGAACTTATTTTAACTGTAGTCAGTTCATTTATTGAAGGAGTAGATTCCGTGTAGGCGTTCAAAGCTGCCACCTTCGAGCCTTGGCAGTGCCATGTAATTTTTGAAGGTTGATGTGTTTTTCCACTTCCTCTACCTCTTTAAGGCTCAAGAATAAAGGATTTTTATTTGTAATTGTGTAAATGGGTTACGGAAGTACCAGGAGCTACCATAATTCTGCCATGTATCCTGTGACCATTTGGATATAAAGTATTGTGCTTTGACCTCCTTGTGTGGGTTTTTTTGTTAGCGATGTCTGTTACAGCATCATCCGTCTTGTCTTCATCCTTGACATCGTCAGGGGTCCCAGTGAAGCCTCCTGCGAGCCCTGCACACTGAGCCGTTCACCATGGATAAACGCAATGTCAGATCAGTGCCTGGTGCCCCAGATCAATGCCCATCAAATCCTCTGTGATTAATGGGATTATTTTGCTTTCAGTGTTGAGTAAGAGCACACAATTGATTATGGTTGTCCTGGGAACCCCTGCTACAATTTTGGTTCTGTATAGGCACCTTCTTTGCATTGAACTTGCATCAAAAGCTAATGATAGAAGACTAGTCTTGGTTTGTGTTGGTTCCCTGCTGTAGCTTTCTTGCTTGTGCAGCATTTAACATCTCGCTTTTTGGTCTTTATTTAGCAAAGGGTCTATAAAAAGCCGAAAGGTGCACTTGTGTTTTTCATGCCCAGTGACTTGAGAAACATCTCCACCCAGAGTCCCATCATCCCCAGCTTGGATATGCCAGCTGTGAGCCAGCCCAGCGTGCTCTCTTGGAACGGCTCCGCTCAAGCGGACACCGTGCCTGTCGCCCTTGCTGGGGTTGGCCGTCCTTCTCCAATTCGCCTCGAGGCATGTCACACCACCGAAGAATCTCTGCTCAGCTCTCAAATGACTCTGCCTCCCCTCCCCCTTCAAAGATTTATGTGGAGGTCTGTGTCTGAAACTGTCAGCCTGGGCACATGCATTGGTTCCTAACCGAAACTTTGATAGTCTTGACCATTTGGATTGAGGCTGTCATACCTCTGACCTTGTTGTAGAGTTCTCTGGTGCCCCTGAACATTGAGTTGTCGTCATCGTCATATTTTGCCACTTCCAGACATGCATGAGTTTCTGCCCGAAACCCTGATGGTATTGCCTTGATTCACCTGTCTTGACAGTTGACCATGTCTGTACGCTGTAGGGATTGGACCGATCTTAAGCTCTCTTTAGTTTGTAAGCAAGGGCTTGATTTTCTTGTCAACGAGACCCACTGGCTTATGGCGCCGGACTCCTTCCTGTGATCATTGAGCTGGTTTCTCAAGGGGAGGAGCACTTGCCACACTGGGTCTTGCGACACAGACTGTTGCCTCTCATTAAATCTACAACCCCCCCTTCCATCTTTCTTTAAAACTGCCATTGATGGTTTAATACTTGAACATGGGCAGCAGAGCCCCCCCTCCCCCATCACTCACAGTGTCATTACATTTACTGTGCACAGCTATCTACAGCAGCCCCCACCTGATGATGTGACTAAACAGCTTGAACTGTCTGTTCTATGCTTGTGTGTTTGGGGGGAGCATCACGGTTTTGACTTTCCCCGTTAACGCCCAACTACTCCGACGTCTTCCTCTTCACGGGCATCTTCACCTTCGCCCTGAACGATGCTGGAAAGATGAGTAATATTGTAATGGGGAACATTTATTTAGCGAAAGCCACTTCTGCCTTCACCTGGCACAAACTGAGTCACAGAATGGGCCGGCTTCATTAACAGATGTCTGTGTACACCATAAAGCGATTGCTTCAGGGGGAGACTGGGGGGGGGGTGGTTGGGTTTTATAAAGTATTTCGTTTGTCCCCACAGTTGCTGCCACACACCCAAATTTAATTGGCTGGAAATAAGATTGGCACCATCTGATTCGTCATATTGATTAGCTGAGGCAGCGTACATATTTCTTCCCCGTGTGATTTATGTCACAGAGTCGCATTGTCCTCCCACCCTGTTTCTCTATTAATCTTTCCTGGGGGGGTACCTTTTACATGAATTGCAGGATTCTTTGATGAATGCTGTGGTTAGCCCAGGGAGGCAGTCTGCCTGCCAGACCATGCTGAGGGTGGGTGGATGGGTGGGGAGGCAGCTGGGGAGAGGGACTGTCACTGCTTAGGGATGCCCCCTTTTCTCAGTCACTTCCTATGGTAGCAGCACTGACATGGACTCTGTATCCCATATGAGCGCCTGAATAGGTCACTTTTAATTTACTTTTAATGAATTCCCTCATCCAGAACGACCTATTTACTGTTCTTTTTCTGAAGACGACTTTCTGAACAGATTTTGCGTTGGCCTCCTGGCAGGACCCCTTTCCAACAACTGAAGCCGTTCCTTAGTCGTGGTGCACCCCCCCCGTTCATTTTAGCAAGCAGTTCTTGATGCCGGACAAGTGAAGTGCTTAAGTAATTATTCTGCAGTCTGTAGTCTTTGTCTTGTTTCGTTGCCAGGGTGACAAGCAGTGATGGGATGGGGAACTTCCTGTCAGATGACCAAAGCAGTAGCTGTACATGTCCCTCATCTCCCCGCCGCCACTCCAAAGAAAGCAAACTGCTCCGCTGTGCCAGTGCCGTTTACAGATGTCGTCGTTTGGGGTTGACCCTGTTTTGTTTCTGCACTCCTGGGATAGTTCATTGTGGGATTTCCCAACCCTTTGGCAGGTGCAATACTGGGAGTTTGGGGGTGGTGGGATTTGAATAGCAGCTCATGTGAATCTGGACTTGCACAGAAAATATCTGAAATACATAGTCTTAAAGTTTGTACTCTGTCACCAGCACCCAGCCCACCCACCACCCCCTAGGTCCATAGGTCTTGCTACTGCCTTGGTTTGAGAAGCAGCGGTATGTTGCATACCTGCTGAATAAATCGCACTGTTTCGGCGTCTGTTTGCTAGCTTCTGTGTTTTGGATTTTATGGCAGGCCAGCCATGTTCCTTGACAGCAGCTTTTATAATTGGCTTGCGGTTGGTCAAGTGAGATGGGAGGGTGATAACAGGCGTAGTTGCCAAGTTGGAGCGAGAAGCACAGTCCCATGTGATGCACAAGGACCAGAGTCCACCTTCCGCTATGCAGTGGTTTTGTGACTGTTGTCACTGAAGCATGTATGCTTTTGGCGCGGACCTCTGGCTGTTTTCAAAGAGTAGCACATGCCATTTTCCAAAATGTCCCCCATGCTGGATGTAAGGAATCAGATCGTCCCTCCTCTCTTCCGGCCCCCCGAGGCTCAGTGTGGTGTGCAATAAAAAAGATGCTGCCTCAATGGGGATTTTCAAGGTCTTTATGTTGAAGTTTTGTTGTCACTCAAACAGCCTAGCAGGAATCTTCCTGGACCCTTGTTGGCTACTTATTTTGTGGCAAAACCAACTGCCTTTATTTGCCAAATCGGAGGAGAATGGCAGAATGAGTTCCTAAAACAGTGCTCAGGGAGATGTGTACACAGAGACACACCTACACGTTTTTTGATTGCTGTCACAGATTTTTATAAAGTTGAATTTCCTCTTGTTGGGACCAAAAAATGGTCCCCCCAACGTCAAAATAACAGGTTTTTATTGCATTGTGGGCACATTTGGTCCCCACAATGTGAGGTATACCCGGACCACACAGACGCTCACATACGTACAAGTTTTGCTAAATAGCAGTAGACTAGACGTTGAAGAGCGTAACGTTTTCTGGCACAGCTGTTAGTGCTAGCGGAGCGGGGACGTCATTTTCAGGCAGTTAAGCATGGCCGATGAATTTTTGTTCAGGGGTTAAATCAGAATCAGAGAGGAGGGGGACTCCTGTCAGGTACAGACCTGGGGGGATAGTACACTGTACATTTGATTTATCATATAAATTTTTATCATATGCATGTATGATCTTAAAGGGGCAGAATAATTCATTTGTCACAATGTTACCACTTTAGAGCGATACAATGAACTATGTTTCGACATGGACATTGTACACGTATTTTTAAATAGTATTTGTTTTTTTTAAACATAAACATGCAAATGAAACTTAAGTAATTTTTATGCATTTATCACTATAACCACTATCTTGGTTATTCATTTGTAATGTTCCTGCAAAAATGCACTAAAATGTCGAGTTATCCATGGACTGCTTCTTACTGCGAGAGGCAAGACATGTATCTCGCCAGTAAGTGCAGTTTTGGCAACGTTAAGGTAAGTGGGGGAAAAAAATCAAAATGCAAAACCACAGCAGCGAAAACAAGATGTCATGTAGGGATATCTCATCCTTGAGGAAGGAACGTCTCGTCAGTGCTGCTAATGAACATTAAAATGAAAAATGGCAGAAAACGTTTTATTTGCACAAAACCGACTTTTTTTTTTTTTACTGAACTAACTTTTACTAAATTTGGGGCTTTAAGAGAAGGTCAGTGGTGAAGGAGGCGGAGCTGAGCTCGGTCCATGTTTAAGGGTCAGTGGTGAAGGAGGCGGTCCATATTTAAACGTTGCTTTCTGGAATTTCAGAGTAGCACTACATAATGTGCAGGTAACACTATAACAGATATCGTCTTTAGTAAAGTATTTTTATAATGCTTATTCAGTGTTTTCGCCTATGCTCAGACACGCTCTTAGATCTTGTTTGATGCATTTAATTCTGAAGTTCTGTTTTTTGTCATAGTACTGCCATGTTCAGGGTGTTGAGTGTCCCAACTGGAGAATTCAAATTAAATGACCCATTTCTGAGGCTCATTTGGTTTTGAAATTAAACTCCTACTTGTCTTGTCATTCTATGAAGATGCTTCGTTGACCACGAAACAGAAATTGGCTTTTTACTTAATTTAGGGTTAATGACTGGTTTCTGAATTTTAAGGTTTTTAAATTAATCATTCTCTGAATACTGTGTGAGTTTGAATAAATTTTGTAAGACTGAATGGGCAGTTAAACAATCTATAGTATATCTTAGCAAATTATGCTGCTTTGGAGAAAGCCCCCCACCCCAAACGTGGTTATGTCCCCTTTCCTGGTTAGGATCATTATCTGGTTTGGAGTGCTGCTCTGTTTGCCTGCCTGCATCCCTCATACATCCCTCACAACTATGCTTTGGATTAATCAGTCCAGCTGAACTCGTAATTAGCCTGTTGTATTCTGGCCAATCTAAAACGCCTCCTCTGGTGAAAGGCAGCATTCCAACTACAGTCCCCCCCCAACGGCTGACGATATTTTTGGTGGTTAATGCAGGATGTATCTATACACCCTTTATACTTGATGTGCTGAAATGCTCCAGCCAAAACTGTGTACTGTCCACTTGTCTGGGAGTTCCTGGTTCCTCTTAGTGGACACACCGCAATTTGGTAGCATTTTTTGATTCCTGTGACAAGCCATCAAAATCACACATTTCCCTGGGATTTTTGAATTGAGTGTCATGTGTGCTTTCTAACACCAGGAGCGTCAGTAGCTGTGGCAAGTGTCCAAACAAATGAGTTTTTTTTTTTTTTTTTTTTTTTGTTAATTGCGGTGCTCGATTAAAGAGAACTGATGTCGTATTGTTGCACCACTGGGTTTAATGAGGCCCACGGGAGCACCGCAGTGTCTTATCGCTGTCTGGAATTGACAACAGAAGTCCACCTTGGAGAATGGTGTAGTTTCAGCCGAAACGAGACGCTCCAGCGCTGTCCCCATCAGCGAATCTCCGCTGTTATCACGACCCGATCGCTCTGAAACCCGAGCCGGCGGGCACAGCCTGTGTGATGAAGGGCCCCTGTGGAGAAACAAGCCAGCTCTTGGCGGGCATCAACAAATAGGCTGAAGAACATATGGCCTGGAAGGGCTGCATCGATCCATCTGCCTCCTCGCCGATTCCGGAGATAAGCGCTGGGGGGGTGTGAGGGAGTGCATTGCCTCACCTCCTCAGCCGCCGAAGGAGAGGGAGGACTCGAAGCAGCAGGTCGTTCTAAGGGCGGCTGGAGAAACAGCGCTTTTTTCTAACCCCAAGACTGGGAAGGTGTCCCCCCTGGCTTTGGGTATGCTGTGTCCTCAGCACCTGCCGTCCAAGCTGCCATTTTATTAGGAAAGCAGACTACCTGTTTTACAAAAGGAAGTCAAACTCGGCTGACTTTATGCCATTACTGCTCCTGGTTGTCTAGGAGCTGTTGGAGGGTCATCTTTGACAAGCTTTTTCATTATCGCCAGCAGTGGCCATGTCCAGCCATTGTTTGGTGATATGCAAGGTGTCTGTCTGTCTGTCTGTCGCTTGCAATCTCTTGTTTGCTGGCTTTCCGTTGATTTGCTGCTGCTCGGGTTCTCTGCATAGATGTGTGAGAGGCTTGGAGGGCAATTCAGGCTCTGAGCCTCAGCTGGTTAGAAGCTGACTGTCTTGTCAAGATGAGCGATGGTGGCTTGATTTTATTTATTTTTCTTCTCCTTTCGGCTGAGACGGCATAGCCACTTGCTCTGTGCCAAGGGCGCGTGGACCTGTGTGTGTGTGGAGTCCACCCTTTGCCTTCGACACGGACGATTTCTGACCTTGAAGGCATCGGGTGATGGAGTTCACAACGATCCACCCAGTCAGAGTGGATTCCAGAAAATGGCAGCAGGCCTTGTAAACGCCATACTCGGCCAGGGCTCCCCTCCACAAGACGTGTCATCACCTCTGTCTTGAGTGTCCAGTTAATGATTTGCCGCCATTAGTGTGAACAGGAAGTCCCTCACCGAAAGGTGATACTGTGTGGGGCCACTCGTTATGTCCCCCCCCCCCCCCGCCCAGTACTTTGGGGAAGGGAGACTAGGGCTCCAGTTACCTCATGGGCTCATTAAGTCCTGGGGACCCTTGCAGTAGAAGCTAAAAGATTTTTCATGTCTGAAATGAATGCTGATTATTTAAGCAGATATTTAATTTTATTACCCCTCCCCCACGTTTGCTTGCTTATCTGGTTTTCCTTTAGTTTTCATTTTCGGCTGGTTTGTGCCCCCAACAAAAAGGAAACCCAGAGCCTTTCCGCAGGTGCTTCATAGAGCTGTCACTTTCTAACCCATAGTCGATTTATTTTTTCGAACATGATGTTTAAAATTCATATTCAAACTATAATTAACCAATTTTGAATTTTCAAGTGTCACTGTAGCCTAAATGCCTGTTAGACCGTTTGCTGTAATATTGTTGTTAGCCGTCTACGGAGCCCCTAAAAGGTCAGGGTGGGAAAACAGTTTTTGAAATAGTTGCGTTCCCTCACAATACTTTTGCGATCTCACTACACTTCACCACTTGCTATTTGCTGCAACGTGACGGCCATGATAAACCTAAATAATACAGACATGTCCTGTAAAGTGTGCTTTAAGCATTAAACTATGGGGGACAAAGTACACCATGTAACTAATATTATGTGTTTTTGTACATTTATTAATAATAAGTGTCTATGTACCATCAGTGACTTCAAGCAAGACATTAAGGTTTATACTTGATACTTATTAGTCCATCAATTCTGTGTTTTGTTCTTTAATCGGACACAGTACAGTCATTATTATTAATGCAAAAGTATTGCGAGGCCACGCAAAACTATTTAAAATATTTTCCCACCCTGACCTTTTACAGACTGAACTGATAAATAAATAAAATAATGAAAAGAGTGATTCTGTGTAGCTGTTTTTTTGGGGAGGGGGAGGGGAGGCAGGGATCACATGTATTCAAATATATTTGAACGAATTGTGACATTTGACATTCATTCGAACCTGATTTTTGAAAAAAGTGACTGCCCTAAGGCTTCAGTGTGGAAATTCTGTCTCCAGACTGCTCCTGGCTTCTTCCTCCTGTTGTGAGCTTCTCCTGAGAAGGATGCAGGTCTGTCACTGACTTTCTTCCCTCCACGGTAAATAGTCTGTCCTCTTTGCCGGTTCTTATTTTCTGGTCAGTCGTCTGGCACAATCTCGCCATGCATCTCCAGCTAGCCAGCAAGTACTGCCCCGCTACAGGAAGGCTTGACCACGTGAACCGCTGCTCTGCAGGGTGCCAGTCAGTAACGCAGCGCCATCTTTCAAAGGACAGGCGGGGTCAGCCTACGGCACTCTTCTCGCTACTGAAGGCTGCTTTGTTGCTAATCCGTCTCCATCGTCCTTGGCCCTGACTACTGTTGGACAGGCACGCTCCATTCTTGCATCCTTCAGTCTGTCCATCTGTCCGTTCTCAATAATCCTGACTCCTGTCAGGGAAATCTGGAGCCATCTTGTGAGGGACTGGAAGATGAGCTACGGTGAAATCAGTGTGACTTAAGTCTCCTCGGCTCTCCTCCTGGCCACGTTAACCGCCTCTGATTTACAAGCTGTTCTTCCGTCGTCGGTAAATTGGCCTGCTGTTAGCCTGCTGTTCAGCATGGCGGGACGCTGTGGCTTTGATGTGCTTCTGTTTGGTCTGAGGAAGGTTATTGCACCAGGGTTACTTGCCTTATTCCAGGAGGCATCAAATGGAATACAAGTTTTTCTCTTCATGCTTCAGGATTTGTGCAAATTTTATGGAAAATGTTTTTACTGAAGAAAATTAAGATGGCAGGAAAGCAAAACCTCAGCAAAGGAGTTAAGGTCCCAGTCACAGCACCGGAGCTGGATTCTTATCCTTCCTCTTCCCCACCCCTCAAACCTTAAAATCGATCTGCATGCACTCATGCACTAGCACCCTAAAAAAATAAATAAAGGGTCATTCTGGACAGCTTATAAATGTCAGTAAAGTGTGGGTCTCGGCAAGATGTGCAAAGACATTCCAGAGGGACCCCCCCCCAAAAAAAAGTCTTTAACGAAGACTCCTCCCAGCTCCAGTACGCTCTGTCCTTTACTGCTTTCAGAGTGAGTTTTTCCCAGTGATTGGGTGGGAATATCTCGACATTGTCATTGCAAAAGCATGTGGATTTTTCCTGCTATGATGTGTAAGCCATTTGTTTTTCATGTGCAGTTGGTGACCAGTGGTGTCTTGGAGCATGATCTGGACCTAAAACCTAATGAAGGAGATTTTTGGCTTGTTAAAAACCCCTCGGTGTTCATTGTCAGTAAGCCAGCTCATTTATTGATTCACACTGAGGTCCAGCCCCAGCTGCAACTCTGAATCTTTCCTTGAGGAATGTAATTTTTTTTGGTGCCTGTCCTGTTAGGGCTGAGAGATAGTTGACACCACATGATGCGTACGCAATGCAAGCAGTGTACTGACTATATGTAGTTTACATCAATCTGGGGGACTAAAGGTCATGTCCACCAGGGGGCAGTGCGAGAGAACCGTCTTGGTTGACTCATGTATTTGTATGAGGTTGTGACATGAAATATTGTACGTCTGCTGCCTCACGCAGTCAAGCTTCTAATGTTATAATACTGCTGCAGCATTCTCTATACTCTGCCCACTGCTCCACATCGCATTGGTACTTCGCTCTGCCCCATATCACCCTACTACCCCATGTTGCATGTTGCATTGTATGTTAGATATCTTGCAGTTAGCATTTCGTAATTAGGCTGCACGATATTGGAAAAAAATGCGTTTCTGCAAAAAGTGTTGCAATATTTATAAAGGAAAAAATTGGTTTTCTCAGAATCATGAGTGATTTTAAACTGCCAGGATGAATATGACTAGGATCGGCTCGGAGGCTGTATGCAGAGCTCTTGCAGGAGTAGCAGCTACGCAGTAAACGTCACACTAATGTTAAATATATACTAGATAATCCTGAAAAGGAGCCGCCATTAAAATCACATGGCTCGCTAAGTTTCGTTTCCTGTGACAGTATGAACGTTCTAGCGAAACATGAGCCTCACACTCTCAGCGGATTGTATATCACCAAGAAATATAAATACTGGAACTGTAAAACAACATTGCAGGAAAGTTGGAATTTCATTGTGCTTTGTATGCACAACACTGCTTTCTTGGAAACTTTCTTGCAAAATCTTGAAGATACTTTACACAGAGGGACACAATGGTGCTCGCAATATTTTTTCTTTCCTCTGAAAATACACAGCTCTTCCAGCCACTCATTCTTAAGAAAAAAATAAATAATCATAGATGTTAGATCAAATCAGATGTTACTTTAATAGTAACTTTACCATAACAAACGCACAGTCCCGTGACAAAAGGTGACTGAACCCAATTTTTGGTGGCGCAGCAACGCGTGTGCGCTCACATTAATTCCTCACGTAGGTGCATAGACGATGCGTGAAATCGATGTGGAAACTGCAGCCATGATTATGCGTTGTGAGTGTCAAATATAAATGGGCCCTTAGTTGCATCAGCTACAGGCAGATTCGAATGCGGCTGGACTGTAAACCTGTCAGTCTACCCTTATGTTACTGATTTAATCACGATATCTCAGCATAAAGCTTTGATTTATTTCTGTAGATAATTCAGCCTGCATAAATAGAGGCTCCCGGTTTAACCTTGTGTTAATGTGTGTTTGACTCTGTGTAGGTTGTTGCCTATCATCAAATTAGCTATGGGCCTAAACGGTTTCATCCAGTTAAGTTAAGCAAAGATTCACTTCTTCGTTTGTCCAACTTCAATTTGTCCAAGCAGGGGGATACCCTCTCATTCAGAGTCGCATTGCATTTAAATTCGGACATCAAAAGGTGATTGTTGATTTCGGCGCTTGTTTGTGGCATGATTGAACACCAGCGGTACTGGTTTGTCATTCTGTGGTGGGTTTTTTGTGGGAGTCCAGTCGCCATGTCGAATGCAGACCGATCCAAATCTCCAGGAAGAGGGTGGTATCTGGGGCAGCTATTGCAGTCTGTTTGCCGAGACAGAGGGAGATTTAGGGTCCGCTGTGTTTGTTTGTCGGAGCCTCCTGCTTTCAGCCCAGAGAGATTCCCATATGCGGCCCGGTATCAGGCTTGCTGAAGTTCTGTGCTTCCTCCTTAGCATTGGATCAGGAAAGATAAACGAGCCTTGTTTATTTTAGCCCCTGCAGAAAACGCCAGCCATGTGTCCCACCGGCCTGTTTGCTCATTCTGTTTCTTTAAGTGATGTAAATTTATTCTCCAAAGCTCGTCCTCCAGAGTAACCCAGCGGTGACCTGCGGGTGGGTTAGGTTACAGCCACAGTGCCTAAAAAGGCAGGAATGTGTGAATGGGGCTAGGCGGGTGGGGGGGAGAAGACGGGTCCGAATTGACACCTGCTCCAGACTCATCCCCACCCCTACCCGACAACCAACGACGGTGACTGTGCCCAAGCAAGGATTTTATAGCAGGGCTGTGGTCTATACCCCAAAAAATGCCCAAGGGAGTCTGGCACTGCAGTGACTCTCACCGTGGGACAGTCCGGGGATGGTGGGGGTGTGGGGGGGAGCTGCATGGCTCTTCTCAGGTGGTGGTACTGCAGTCCCTGCCACTGTCTCTGAGACCTGAGGTGGGCGGGGTGGGGGGTCGGTACCGTTACAAATATCTGTGTGGCTTATTGTTTCTGGCCCTCAGACCTGCTGTCAGTGATAATACTAGGTCTCGCTGCCAGTCCATAAGGGGCTTTCCTGAGGTACCTCTGTGCTGTGTTCTGGTACATTATCGGCTAGGATTTCATCTAGAATAGATCCAGAATCCTGCTTCACATTCCCTGAAGCTCGATCTAGGAAGCTACCTATCGGTCTTCTTTAAACTAAGGGTGAGACTTGATTCCGAGTGATGGGGGAACACCCGCTTTGGATTAAAGAAGCTGGCCTTGAGGTTGGTTCGCTCCGTGTAGACGTCTTGGGTTCTGGATCCGAGAGGCAGTATGTTGACTGATTTTGCGGTTGTAACAGGAATGTTTTTCAGATTTGATCATCTATGAAAAGAGATGGTACAGGTCATTCATAAACTGAAAATTAGACTTGGATTTTTTTATGATAAACCTTCTTCAAAACCCCTTGAGTGTTCAATATTGGTATTTATAATAACTGAAAATGGAATCTGGAAACACATCAATGGTTTTCATCTCCTTTTATAATGAAATATAACTTGTGGCAATCTCTTCATGGTATCTTTTCATTAACATAGCAACTCCTGGCTCATCTTGGTGGTCTTGCAGGAACTGAAAGCGGCCTTTAAACCAGACGCTCCTAACTGTGTATCGGTAGGTCTGGTGTGTGTAGGGGGGATAAACCCCCCCCCCCCCCCCCGAGACAGGATAAGCCCCCGCAAAGCCGAAGCCTGGAACCAGCCTGGCAGGCCGGGGGCTTGAAAGTGATTGGAGATTGACCTGGTACTTCATTAAGTTCTGGAGGCACTGAGCCGGGTTTTTGCTCAGAAAGGGTCAACTCACTTCGCCAGAGCCATTTGTCTGTGTTTATGGGCCACTACAGCGTGCTCGTGCACACACACAGAGACACACACACACAGACACAGGGCTGTTATGTCGCGCTGAGCCAGGCTCTATAGACCCCTCCAGACATGACAAAAAGGTGGGGAAATTGATGCCCAGAGGACGGCGTGAGGTGAAGGATGGGCTGTGGTAAAACAGCCTCCTCTCCAGGGGAGAAAAATGACTGAACAGGAAGACTGTGCGTATTCACATAAATCTGAGCGCACGGTCTCGAGCGATCCCCCGATTGCGTCCCTGTACAGGGCCTGAAGCACAGAAGCTTCACTGCTGTAGGGGGTGGGCATGTCCTTCATGGGGGGGGGTTTCTAATTTAGTACAGGAATCCCCCAGTATTACATTCTGAAAAGTAGAGATGAAAGGTTGTCAGCTTTATTGGAGACTGTTCATTCTTTTGAAGTGTTCACTCAGTTGTTTGGGATTTTGGGTCTGTTTTACATGTGGTTATAAACCCAAATTGGCATGAATATGTCTTGAGCCAACTTCTTGCCACTCGGCACTTCCTCTGATGCACTGAGGGTAATAACGCCACCCCCTGCTGGTGGCACAGCCTCACTCTCGCGGTCACCGTTCTCTCCTTCAAAAGGAAGCCTGATTTTCGCGGCGGTGAGGTCTGCTGTGAAGGCTTCCTGATGCGTGGGGATCACATCCCTCAGGTATGTGAGGGTCCTGCCTTCGGTCTGCTGCGGTTAAACGGGGCCCCTGACCCTTTGCTGGGCTGCCTGCTCCTGCCACCTCCCTTTCTGAACGCTTGTGGGTTTCGGCATTAATGAAATAAGGCTGAGCATCGACTCAGCTCCACGTCTCCTTCACTAAATGCCTTCACTGTGGTTTGTGGGGTTTCTGCCACTTTCCAGATCATTAGGCTCCCATTAGCGTATGGGATGACTTCGGTGACGACCCCTTCCTCTCCCCAAGCCCTCCCCGGGGAAGAGGAACCCCTCCCCACAAGGAGCCTGACCAGGCTTCAGAAAGCGGCCCGGCATTTAAACAACACCGTTTTTTCCCTGTGGTTAACATCGTGCCTCAGATTTAATGGGCCTTAATGACTCCACATTACACTTGCAAATGGACAGAAAAGACTTGACCATTTTTATAATTCCTTAGTAATAGTTCAAAGTAGTGACACATTTAGCAGTTATTGATTATATGCCTCTCTTCCATTGCAGGAGTCCACTCCCCTCCTCTCTCACAGTTTCCCGTACTGCAATTTAAAAATTTAAAATCTAATTTGCCCCATGACTTATGGTAGACTGTGTGTTGCATTCTTCTCAGTGTTTGTTTTTCGTCGTTGATCATGAATTAGTCATGGGGGGGAAATCTGAAAGCAATAGGCAGAACGCATTAACACGCTCTGCTTGTGTTTGTAGAATATCAATTTGACTGCAGATTAAGGACCATGGCCTGGTCACTGATGTCCCTGTAATTTTTTTCTGATGTTACTCTTAGATTTCTGCTTTTACACTTGGGATTCGTTAAGTGTTTTGAGGGAGCTGATGGTAATTGTTTCGTAGGAGTCTGATTTCGAGAAGAATGACACTGGTAAACAATGAATGTCTGCTCAATGCGGCTGATGGAATCGATTCGACAGTATGCCAGTTCGCCCCGCAGTTTCAATGGCTTGATGGCCCGCAAAATCAGCCACTCCTTAAGGAATGCTGTTTTCGCAGCGTTACTGTAGATACCGGTCTGCGGTTTCCACTTCAAGCAGAGATGAGAGCTCTTGATTGAAGCTTGGGAAGTCCTCGTCCATGTGAAGGCTTCAACTTCCAGAGCAGATGTTGCGATCTCTCCTAATGACTTGTCGCGCCAAAGAAGCACCTCAGGATTGACCTGTCATGACGCCTCCAATAAACTGAGAGCTTAGACCTTTTTCAACATTCAGATGGTGGTGATCATTCTACCGGTGATCTCCTCATGGTCCTTGGTGAGTCGAGGTGTGAATAGCAGGACAGAAGCACCCCCTTGACCTTTAGGGGCCGGTGTGGCTCAGTCTGCTAAGTCCGTGTGCCTGTAATCAGAATATTACCAGTTTGTGCCTCTGCAGGATAGTCGCATGTCCATGGGCCCTTGAGCAAGCCGTTAACCCCCTGCTCCCTGGGTGCCACAAGGTGGCTGCCCCTTTGCTGTGACCCCCACCTGTATGGAGAGCAAGATGGGGCAAAGCAAAAAGAAATTTCCCCACAGGCATTAATAAAGTACCACTGTTCTATTTTTGGGGTTCAGACTGGTCACAGGTGGGCAGAGCGAGCGAGAGATGGGACCAGAAAATGACAAATGGGGGGGAACTAATGCAGCAAGGGGACATGGCGGTAAGGAATTCAGGATGACCTGGAGATGAGGAGAGTAAGGAAAGGAGCTCTCTGTGTTCACAGGTTTTTACACTGAATGTTCCAGAATAAGATCAGGGCTATAATTAATTCTTTTCGTATTCTTCATCATAATGGATAAATTTGTAATAAATCTTTTTCTAAAAGACGTGTTAATCTGCTTACTGAGTAGATCTGTAGCACAGTATTTGAGTGCCCTTGATGTAAAAGGCGAACGTTAGAGGTCCAAATCTAATCTGACATGGCACAGACCTGTAATGCTAACAGTGGGGGGGGGGCTACATTCCAGTTGGCAGCTAAGTGGCGAGCCCCCGCTTCAGCGTGAAGGACCGACTTCCTGTTGAATTAGATCTTAGAGACAACTTGGGAGGTCGGTAGCCACGGTCACGGTTGCCATGGTGTTGTCACGTGAACAAAAGGGAATTGCTTTCCGGAATGCCATTAGCCCCGCCGGAGGTCACCGGTTCGGCTTTCTGGATGCCTTGGGCCGGCCAGCATGCCTGTAATTCGTCTGACAGCTTTAATTTGCCAGGGACCCCATTGTGCTGGCTTTTTGTGTCCGCAGATGAAAACCTGTTTCACGCTTTCTAATGGAGAGCCTTCCTCCAAGTAAATGAAGTCTGAACATTTTCATGAAAGTCCTTTTTTTGTAATGGTTCTAGAACGTGAAATATTTACACAGCAGCTAAGAATTTTAGGGGATTTCTGGTTGCGCGTGTGAAAATTTCGCTATGATGCGCTTAAGCTGCATTCTGCTGCACACGTTTCCCTTCCCTTCCCGGGATTCTGCAAAGTGCCATAGCCCTTCCTCCTCTCCAGTAATGGCTGCTACTAGAGATGAAAGATTGGCAAACTGCTCTACAGGGCCGAAGTCTTGCTGCATTAAAGCTGTTCTTTCCTCCACTTTTCAGGCACGTACCACACTCCCACACTCTCCGGCAAGTGGACACAGTAGCATCGGTCTTGAGGCTCCTGTCAGGCTTGTATTGACAGTCCTGTCATCGCCACGCAAAACCAAATTCGATGTCCCGTGGGCTCGTGGTCTTTGTGTTTCCATGCAGAAAAATGATGAAGAAAATGAATGTTTTTGTTAGTTTTTTTTTTGTCTTTTGAGAGCTCTCTGTGTGACCTGTTTTGCAATCTAGCCCCTCAGTCCCCACAGTGAACATGCACTTCAGTCATTGGTTATTATTGTTAAAATGGTCATAAAAATAGTCTACAGTTCTTTTGCAATGAGGATCTCTTCAGGTAGGGACCTGATAATTGGCAGATGCTGCGACGTAGTTTTGTGTGAAAGCAGCCGTTATGAATGGCAAGTAGAGGGTTTTGGAGACAGCATGAGGGCTTGGGTTGTCCTCTTCTTTTGGGGAATGTGTCCCATTTGCCAGTGATTGACCAGCAACAGGCTCCCTGGTAGCTACTAAATGTGAGGGAAAGTTGGGAAGTTTTTGAACTAAAAATAGGTCAGCGTTTTCCTGAAGGTAGCTCGCCTGAACAAAGGTGTTTCTCTGAATGCACCGACGGAACTAAACTGGGTCACAGGTTTGTCTTTTAATAAGATGTATCAACCGTGCCAACATTTTATCATCTCTTGCAAAAATGTCTGGGAGTTGAATGTTTAGAAGGTAAAGAGAGCTGTATATTGGTGGCTCTGCAATGAAGCCCCACCGCTCTTTGCAAACGGTCCTCAGGCTGAGGGCACACATCCTGGAAGCAGACGGCACCTGGCACTATACATATTTTGGGTCGGGTAGGTCTTGGTGAACCGCAGACATGGTGGAAGTTTCTGTTTTGACCCATTGTTGCTGGAGTAGTCCTAAGTGCAATGCTGAGAATCAGTGTTAAAATAAGCTCCTGACTGATTCCTCTATTCCTCTGGGTCCTTCTCAAGCCACCCAGGGTTTCACAAGAACTTATCACTCTTCGCTCGTAGGCTTCCAGCTCTCTGAAGGTTTAGCATGGAGTGAGCCGCAGTCCGTCCGCCCCGTGTGTATTCAGGGACGTGCTCAGACCGGCCAGGTTTCTAGGAGTCAGGTGACAGAGTTGCCGTAGGCTGCGTCAGAAGGCGACGGTGGGTTCCCTGCGGAACGGCGTCATCAACGGCGACACGGGGGTGTTTGACCTGGCACCATGAGAGCGCTCAAGGCCGCTGCCATTTTTGGAGGAATCTGCCTCAGCCCCAATCCCCGTCACAATCCCCTCTGACTTGCGCTGACATTTTTAGCTGTGTGAGGGTGGGCAGGAGGGCAGCCTCTGAGCCTCAACAGCTGACGGAAATCACAGCTTTTCCTGGATGACGGTGGACATCTGCTCTCGTTAACAGGGATTTCTCTTTGCATATCAATCAAAAAGGGGAATACGGCTGTTTATCCGGGGCATGGAATCGGAGGCACATATTATCTCCGAGTAATTCGACCGAAGCAAAGGCTAGAGGTGGTTCTACTTCCTAAGGAGTTTGCCAGGTCATTATCAAATTCTGCTGTCTTCTATATTTGAGCTTATTGAAAGCAGTGCAGAGTTATAATGACAGATCTCTGAATGTTTATCATTGAAGGGGCTGATGTAAGGTGCTGCTGCCGGTGGATGTGAAATGCCGTCCGCACACTCACTGCACGCACGTCCTCCCTGTGGCAACCGCTGCGGGGCTCTGTAAATACAGCTCTGATTAAGCGATTTGTACAGCTGAACACGGGGCCGCTCCTCCTTAATATAGCTGTGCTTGATATGCTGGGAACCAGGCACATAGTTATATCACCTCAGGAACCGTCTGATGCTTCTGGAACGTTCTGCTGATCAGCAAATCTCTGTAAGCCTATGTCAGGTTGTCTTTTTAAATTCTTTTTTTATTTTTTTTTTTATTTTCCCTGTTCTAATTTCCGGAGATGTCTTCCAGACATCTGACAGAGCTGGGAAGGAAAGACAAGAACCTGAAAAGGGTATTCAGCGCTGGGTGGGTTTGGCTACAGAAAGTGGATTGGCATGAAGTCCTGAATAATTCGGTTTTCTGCTCCCGTTTTTAATCTTGTACCAACTTCTTCCTCCCAGCTTTTTTCATAAATGTCAGGACAGACTGACAGTGCCCATTTTGATCCATCCTGCCCCTCCTGTTGGGTCTTCAGACACCCCTCTGAATTGACAAGTCCCCCAGATGGTTCTGGTATCTCTGATTTCATGGCTTCAGTGAGTTTGGCCTGGGTTCCGTTCCCCGGAGAGCTATTGGTGAGTCTGCAGTTTCTTCTGCCTCCTGCAGCATGGATTTCGTTCTCCACCTCAAGTTGGCCATCCGTACACTCAGCGGTGGATTCCATTGCACACCTCGTGTCTCGGCCCGGCTGAAGGGAGTTCTTTTACCAACTGAGTCTCGGATTTCTTTCCAAAATTAATGTTGGTTCCTTCAGTAGCAGCTGCTCACTGCGTTGGCCTGGTTGGGAGCCCAGTTATGAAAGGTGATCCACTTGAGCGTGCAGGTTGGCATTGGGAGCAGAAATTGAGTTCAAGGGCTGATGGTGAATCAAGGAGACATGCACTGAGGGTGGTCTGGACCAACCTGGGTGCTGGGCATAGTCGTCAGAACAACCGGCAGGGGGGGGGCAGAAAACACGTTGGGTTATTCATGCTCACTATCACAGAGCAGCACACGCATGGCACTGCCCGTTAACTGGCAGCGGCCAATTTGTACTTGATTTTAACTGTGGGAGATGAAATCAATAAATGGGCCATTGCCATGGGACTCTTGGGGAGGGCTGGACCAGATGAGCCTTAAACAGCCAGCTGTGATCAAACCTCTTCATGCAGACTGTGCCTTTAGCTTCATAAGAACAAATTGCTCCTGGGTGTTTTGTGTGGAGTCTATTAAGACGAGATACGGGCCTTCTGTCACAGCTTTCATGGACATTAAACGTTCTGGGAGCTGCTGTGGTCTGTCCCAACAAGGTCACTGCGACGGTGGTTAGTGGCACTCGAGGGGCAAGGGAGGGAGGGGGTCAGACAGCGGCCCTAGGGCACAAGGCAACCGCGCTGACCCAGAGAACGCTTAAAGTGTCGTTTGGACGTCTCTGGAAACGCTTAAATCCCCAAGGTGCATTTCTGAGCCTCACATTCAGCCTGTTCTTTTTTTAAGTAACTGCATGTCATGCTTACGCACACACGTGTATGTGAGACATGCACCACGGAGGCGTCATGTCACAGTTGTAATCTGAGAGATTCGGAATACATTTCGATGTGTGAAACGCTGTTAGGGTGCGTCACCGGGGCGCCCCTGACGGAGGACACAGTTTGGGATCAGGATCAGATGGCCACCACTTCTGCTCAGTGCTCACTGGTCATGATTCAGTCTCCAGTATCTAACATTTAATAAAGACTCTGTCTTGAAGAGACCCACATGCAGCAGGAGGTTAACAAACCGGGGAGGCAAAACACAGGAGACATCTGTCATTGGGTGAGAAGGGGCCCCATCCTGGTGCGATCCTGGCCCTCAGAATCCCAAACTCAGGCTTGTGTGATCAGTAATGAAGTACAGATGTCTTCCCCTTTTACCTTTTAGTGGTTTAGGGACTAATCTATTAATCTGCCTCCGTCTGATGCAATGGCTGGTAATGAGCCTGTCCAGCTGGTCGGCAGGGTAGCAGGCGGCCAGGTGTCCGAAGCACGACCCTGCCCGGGGTGCGCTGGGGTGCCCAGTCAGCCTGGAACGGACGCGCTCGTAAGCCTTGTGTAGACGCTGTTGGTTTCAGCTAAAGCTGGGGACTCCCCTGGGCCACCCCTTCGGGGAAGTGCCACTCGGCAGAGTGACCGGCCTGCTAATCTGGCCTCTGACCCACTTTCTTGGGAAAAACCGTGGTATTTTTACCCCGTCCCGTGTTCTCTTTTGGTTCTGTGTTTACAGAAGGCGAATAACCACAGCGTAAGGCAGCCAGTGTGGTTCAATGCTCTGAGTCAGATTCATGTTATTTAGAATGTCAATACCCAGCTTGCGGCCCAGTAACCTCCCTTCCCTTCCAGCCTGAGTATATGGTCAGCGACACTGCTGTGCGTGTAGCTCGTTATTTTCCCTCCCATTTTAGGGCTTGTCTTTAATGTGTAGTTACAGTAAACATTTAATAAAGTGTAGTAAAGATTCTAATAATAATAATAAATGTGGTGTCCTGGAAATGATTAGTAGCATTGGCGTTTCGTGTAAATTTGGGAAGCCACCCAATGCACTTTTATTATGACCAGCAGTGAACGGCACCCCTTGGCCCTTCCCAGCATGCCGTGCTCCCTCGCTCCCCGCTGGTTCACCTTGGAAGGAGCGCTGACCTGAGCGGTTTTCGGCACCGACTCGCTGCTTTCCCAGGCTGTTCCGGGTCCCTGGAGGCCAGTGGCACGGAGCATTTAATCAGCTGCTGTACGCCTGGTATTCACTCACTCAGTCTTGTTTATTTTTCCACACCGTGCCCGACCATCTTGCAGATGATTTACTGTGAATTTTCGGTGACTTGGCTCTTCTTCCTGACTGTAGTTTTCCCCCTGTCTCCGTGGTGGCTGAATGCAGTTTAATGTAATGTTTTCTGCCCTGTAATTCTGTATCTGTCAGCCACTGAGTTTCAGTCACATCCTATTCATGGCTTGTGGCTGTAGTAGGCACCACCCCCATCCTTGTTTCCCAGTGTCTGTCTTGGGTACACTGGAGCGATTTAACATCACACCCCCCCCCATCTCTCATGAAAGCATCAGACTGCAAAGACATGATCCCGACTGTTTTCACACAGTGTTCTCCGCTTGGCCGTTTTGAAGTTCTAGTAAATCTTATAATGAAACAAGTGCTGTTTTGCATGGTACTTTCTGTGTTTGAGCCGCAGCCGAATGGATCATCTTCTTCTGAAATGAAAGCCGGTCCATTTATTAATTATTCATTTATGATGTAATTCTCCCCAGGAAAAGCCGGACAATGGGGGCACTGTGTTACAGGAGGAGGATGAGCAGTGTATGGGAATGCCCAAAGCCTCTGTGCCGTGCTGACATGGACAGGATTAGATCGACACGGCGCCCGTTTGCACCCATAACGGCCTGACTCGTGTTACTTTGTGGTGGGGGGACAAAGCGGCAGAGGTTCCTGCTGCAGTTATGCAGTTCTCTCTGAACGCTTTTTAAAATTAGCTTCCATAATAACTGCACTGTGAACGCAGTGCCCTAATAGACTGTAATTACCAGCCCCGCAGAAAAGGCGAGCATGTGTTACAGAATGGAAATCTGCCATCTTACTGCAGGAGATTAATTGACGGCGATCGAGTCTTTGTCCGCAATAAAAGGCCATCGGTGGGGGAAGGACCCGTCCGCTGTCCTGCTCTCAGCGGTGATGCTGGCCAGCTGCACCGAGCCGTCGCTGTGCTTTCTGATCAAATATTACATATAAATTTATATGCCTTATATAATAGTGAGCTCCCCCCAATTTTCGGCATTTTCCTTAAATTCTAAAAATGCATAAGGCATTTTATCAAATTTATGCTTATATATTTCTGAACAGCTTATATCTAAAATAGTTGCTGAGTTCACCTTTTAAAGTAATGTAGTTTTTCTCTTCTTATTTGCCTTCCTCACGATTTTGCTGTACAGAGATATCAGTTTATGCGCAGGTTGGCTGTTTGAGGGAAATCGAGAGCATCCACAGTGGGGGGTTCTGTTTAAACCTGTTCAAAGTCCAGAGAGTGTTCCTCTGCTATCTCCTGAGGGCTTGATATTTTAAAAATCATACTTCAGGGTTTCTGTACTAGTACAAAGATCTTCAGGTTAATTTTTTCCCTCATCACTCTGCTGTCTGTCTGTATGTATTTTTGGTCTCTGTCCTGTTTCTTCCATCTGCTTCAGTCAGGTGGTCAGTCAGCCCTCCACCCACTCTGTTTAAGTTGCCAAGGATCCAACTGCAGAGGTCATGTCGCGGTCTTTGCGGCAGATTCCCAGAATCCCCCATGCCGAAACTCTACTTCATAGCTTGCCGTTGAGGCCACTGAAGGGTTAGGAAGGCCATTGTTCCCGTGCTCAAGGCGCTTGCTGTTCCAGATCCGTCTTTGTGGCAGGAAAGCATGAGAACCGGAGGGCCTCTGTTGGCATGAGTTGGCTTGCGGGTGCGTTTTGGAAGGCGGGCGGTCAACCACACCATTGTGCCTCTGCATCGGCTGCATGGCGACCTCCTGCCTGCCCCCTGTCCTCCATCCCTGGCGGGCGCCCGCTGGCCGGCTGATTGAAACAGTGGCTTTGGAAAGGTCCCAACTCCAGCTGCTGGATACGGGCCACCAGACAGTGGCATGGCTGGGAGCGCCGTACATGCCACACAGCGTCGTCATTATCCCCCGACAGCCGGTGAGGTCACCGATTTGGGCCGATCGGGGTCTCACTTTTCAGCATCCAGACAAAGAGCTTTTTTTGAGATGACATGGGAATCCATTTGACAGTACCGACTCTCTGTGTCTGACTGCCTCTCTGCGTTACATGAGACCTGAAATTTCACGACGGCAGGTTGTGCTTTTTCCTTTTTCTTTCCATCTTGTTCTTGATCATAAAGCAGATGTTTCTTCCCCAAAGAATAATTCTGTCAGTTCTGCTCATCTGCACGCTAATGAGCATCATCATCAAACACACACACAAACAGCCCTGTTCTGAGATGCTGGCGACGAAGCCAGTTGTGGTGGCTGCTGATGGGGTGAGTTGGCCTCCCTGTGGCCCCAGCACGTGGTGAAACATGCCAGCAGACACTCACCTGTTTATGCCAGCCATGTTGTCAGGTGAACAGCTGCCCAGTGAGGAGTCTTGTGACACCGGGGCGCTGGGAGTACCTCTCGCCGAGAGTACAGTGGCATTCCTAATGAGACACTACCTACCCCCAACACCGAGCCATGAATATTCCCATGAAGCTCATTCCTTGGCACCAAATCACCCCCCTCCTCTCACCAGTCTGTTAAAAATTGAATGTCATCACCAAGGGCCAGATACAGAAGGATCATCCAAGTAGTAAATTGTTGGACGGACTCTGAGTGCATGATGCTGTATACCGAGATCTAATTATAAAACTCCTGTTGTTACTCACGTAGACATGATCATAACAAACATGGTACCGCAGGGTGAAATGATGATGGCCCTACGGCTTCTTAAACGCCGTCTACTCCGGTCATTGGGCCGTACGGGTTCTACCTTTCAGACTCACTGTGAACTACTGTCCTCGGGCAGTTGCTCTGAGTCCTCACGGCTGCAGGAGTCTTTTAAGAGAAATACTACCATCAAGTGAGATGTGGCTCAGTGTGAAATTGGTGAATGAAGAACTCGAGGGTCGATTAACTTGCAGTGACAGCTGAGGACTCAGATGGGTGCCTGGCTTCGCCATGATGTCTCTATTTAGCCGGGTGTGACTCGGGCCGTGGAGATCAGAGAGGGAGGCTTTTGGAGCGCAGACACCACCTCGGGCCAGCTTGAGTGAAAGTCTCACTTTGTCCGACAGGCTGCCGGCATGCTGGTTCTACTTTCATGACTAGTCAGATGCTGGTAACAGTTATCCTGTCCCACGTTGGTAAGCTGTCAAACCGTACAGCATATCTGTCCTGTTGTCTGGTATGTTTCCCCACCAAAAACTCACTTGTGGCCTTGCTCTTACATGTAAGGGTAATATTCAGCTTGTTCTCACATCACACCATCGCTCCAGGCTTAGGTGGGCGTTCCAAGCTAATCTTTCTTGTTGCGTGTCTTGCGATGGTGGCGTAATGGTGTGTCAGTGTTGTGGGGAGCCAAATGGGAACCACCTCAACTCAAGGTGCCTGCAGCAGTGAGTAGCAGCTCTCAAATGGGTTCTGTTTCCAAGTGACTGATCAGCCAGGGGAGTGGAGATAGTTCTGTGTTGGTTACTGTGGAGGCACAGATTGGCCTTGTAACGAGCCTGACTTTTCGAGCCCTCGTTATAGCTCAGCTGTGACATAACGATTCAATCCAGCAGGGTTATTGTCATGTCACGCCTTCGCTGTTATTTACAGGGAAGATGCTCGATTACAGATGCTCTTCAAGCATTTCACGCCATATGATAAATTTTGTGCCCTTTTCCTGAAATCTTCATACGCAAAACAATTAAGCGGAATAAGGTTAGAAAACTAGGCTGGAGCCACATGCAAGATTGGCGTCTCCTCCACTCCATCCCACACTGCTATGTATACGTGTCCAGTTTGTGTGTGTTCATACCAAAATAGCACCTCTGTATGTAATTAAGTGCAGGGGTGGAATTACCTTATCTTTAGTTTTATCTGAGTTCAGGCCTATTGACGGAGGATCATATAGAGACCCAAATCATAAGGCAGGCTGTGGTCTCCTGCTCCCTCCTCCACTGGAAAGATAGGAGGTCGTCTTCTAAGCTTTTTGAAGAGCGATGTATATTTAAACCTGGTTTACATTTATTCTTGGGCCATCTGCAGCTTCTCGCTGCTGAGGAAGGGAATTTAACAGAAAGTGTAACATTTATCTTACTTATTGGCGTAATGCTCCAGAGCAGCTCCTGAATCTCATTTGATTAGTTTCCCCGCACGTTTTGTGCAATATTGAATAGTAAACTTTAGAAAATAGAGGCGGATGTAACTGACACAGCACTGATTTGTAAGGACATGTAGACCTGCCGGGAATTTCGTGTTGTGACGAGACGCGGCATGAGGTCGGCCCTAAGTTTTTGTTTTTCTGAATGTCTGCAAAGAAAGTTTTGGCGCTCCAGTTTTTGTATGTTGTGAAATATTAATGTCCAAGGACTCTATCGACAGCAGCAGATGTGTGTGGTACAGCCTGTCTCTTCACAGTGATGGACTTTCCTTGAGGGCAAAGGCCTTGTCAGGGGGAGCACTGACTACAGTGCTTTTTGACCCACCCCCCCACACCCCATCAACGACACCAGCTTCAGAACGGTTTAGTTTCGAGGTCCCTGCACTCTTCAGTCTTTGCACCTGCTGCTGTGGTTGTTAATCCAGTTTTGGACATGTTGGATTTTTGTGTAATTTATTTCAAATTGTAGACAGCAGTTGCTTATAGGATTATGTAACAGCTGCTCTTGCCCTCACTGAAGGCAGCGTGCTAATGAGAGTACTGTAGGGTGGCTATGACTTCACCGTCTACCTAATTTGCGTGTCGATTTGAATTCCTCCAGCTTCTGCAGAACAAAACCGTATGACATTGGAAATGGGTATCGATGGACCATTGTGTTTTCAGCATGGGCTATCCTGGAATCTATAGAGCCTGGGCAGGAATCGGTAACACGTGCAAAAAAAAAATCCAATTCACAGTTGCCTGGGAAGAAAATCACAGTTACAGCTCTGGCATTAAGATCAGGAAGGATTCTTTTATTGTCCCTAGTGAGATTAAATGGAGTGTGATCGTTTTTTACCTAATGCTTGGGATGAGTCTGGTGAACCAACCAGCACTACAACCTCCAGTCACCTAACTCTGTTTTCAAAATTGAAATCAGCCACACCCGCCACTCATAAAGGGTGGCATTAAAGACAAGAACATAGTTTACTGTGACAGAGAATAGCTTGGAAAGTGTTATAATGAACTGTGCAATCACCGTTACAGGCTTAATCAATGGGTCCAGCAACACATGGGTGAAAAGCTCACTCCTACTGCAGGGACAGGGTGCTTACAGACTGCACCCCATGGGGAGAGCTGGCATTATCCTCCTGACCAGCACGTGTCACATCCCTGCTTCCCTTTTTGTTATACCCTCTGAAAAACTTTTGAAAGTACTTAGCCTACAACGGTTAAGTATCCAACAACATAAACTGACGAAATACCATAATTGTGTATGTTTCTTTAAATAAGCAGGACTGCTACAGCGTTGAGTGATGTGTTGTTGGATGTAGCTTGCTTTCAGGGGAACCTGAAATGGTATGTCCCCTATTTTTATGCATCCTTTTCTAAATCCCTGGCTTGCACTAGCTTCTTGACTGTGTTGCTCTGATGGCACAGTGACCTTTCCTGAGTTTCTCCATTACGTGTGGAGCAGCAAGGGGGCAGCTGCCACAGATCCGAAAAGCGGATAGTTGAAAGTACTCCTCCTGCCGTTTGGGTTTTCTGGTGCGCCATAGGGAACTTTAGGGACAAGCTCTGCATTGTCCGTACAGAACCACTTTCATGTTCATCTCACTATGGATATTAGCGAGCCAGACTGTCTATTCTCAAATTAGAGGAAGAATAATTTAAAACCATTCATGGAAAATTTTATTTAGATCAATTTCCGCCTAGCTAAGCTAACTTTTCTTATTTAAGTCCATTGACACCATTCATGGGGCTATAACAGTTGTGGTTTGTTGATGCACAAGAACTTAAATCCACTGTAGACAAATCTTGATCCTAATCAATAAATATCCAGCAACCGTGTTGTTACAGACAGTGGAAAAACGAGCCCATAGTTTTCGTCTTAGCCTGACTTGTTTTTTGTTTGCAGCACTAATTCAGAGTGTAGGGGATAATTTTAATGTGCATTTTGTACCAGAACATCTTATTCGTGTTACAAGAAGCATGTGGCACTGCCGTAGCAGGCTGGGGAAGCTCTGGCAGGATCACTGCTCCCCCTGTGGGGATCATTAATTCCGACAGGGTGGCTAACTTGTTTAGTCAAGCGCTTCTCTCACTCGCTCCCAAACCGTTTCCCGCTGAAGTCTGCAGAACGGCCAAACCGCCGCCTCACTGCCAGAGTTCTGGTTTCTTGGCCCTTTTTAAATTCCATTCCGTTGTCTGTGTTGTTGTTCATGTACCTTAATGGCAGGAGCCCTGTTCTTGTCAATGTTCCTTTCGGATGGAGGTTGCCTTTGTTTATGCTCTCGTCTCTTTCTTGTTTTTCCATTTATAGGATTTATTTTTGTTTGCTTCTGTTTATTGTTATGTTTGTTTACATTTATGAAGTAATACGAGATCCATGCTGAATATCTACCTGTTTCCGCGACGCTGTTAGTCTGCATTATCAACTTCTGGTTCTTTGACGAATGAATGCAGGAGAAGCCCAATAGTAAAAATGAGGGATTTGCTATCTTATCTGATGCAAACGGTGCCATCGGAAGTGTAGCAGTGGCTTTGCTTTGGGGATTTCCTGGAGTTTTGCTCTCTGAGGAGCCGTCGTCGTGCAAGATCCAGGCCATAACTCAGTTCTCTGTCCCTAAAATGCTTTGTCTGCTTTGCTAATAACTGTTGGTATGTGGAAGTAATATAGTTTGTTTGAGCTGTTGTAAAAAGCAACATGTATTATTAAATGATGGTCACGCATATATAGCGAACACTCACATAGCTGAACAGCTGCGTGCTACGTGGAACTGGTTCTGTTTCTGTATTGATAAATGTATTCACAGTCATGAGCTCCAGGAATTTGCAGAAAAAAAAAACAAAAAACAAACAAAGCAAGTATTGTGAAATCAGTCTCGCAGAACGCAATGGTGCAGACATGGGTCTGTAAACTGTTTCCACCCTGCACAATCAGTAGGAGGCCCCCTGTCACTTTTCGGAAGGAGTGAACTTTCGAGCCCATGCCACTCGCACTGCTTAGCCAAGACCACGCTGGCTGAACCCCATGCGGCCGCATGTCACGGCGTGTCAAGGACACGAAACGGCGCGCGTGTGCCTTCATGCTTGACGTGTCTCAGAGCCTCCGAATGTCAGAAACGCCCTGGAGCCTGTTGGCCTGTTGAGTATTTTGCACTGCAAGCTGATCACGTAGCACGGCTCATCGCAGACGCCGTGTTTTGGCAGGCTTGCCGTCCAGGTGTGCGTTTTCATAATGGGCGCTGTTGCACATTAACATCCTGTGCAGGGCAGGTCAGGGCCAGGGGGATGGGGGGGGGCAGTTCTTATTGCTCGTTGCTTTGAAATGGAAGCCTTAAAGGTGCAGGCAGAGGATCCATTAGCAGCTAAGTGCCAGCCTTCCACTGTGATTCGGCAACTATGTTCCATTAGCGTCATGCTGGAATTGGGAAAGGACCCACTCGGTTATTTTTCGCAGTTCGGCACCCCTGAGGGTTGGGTGGCAAGAAGGAGCCACATTGGACTGATTCCCTCTGCTTCGTTTCCCTAATAAGTCTCACTGATAGGCTGATAAAATATGTCTTGGAATTTATTCCCTGGCAAGTATTTGTTCGCTGTAAAATACTTGCCTAAACATGCTGTAGCCCATCCACCACACGCTAAGAACATGGTCAACGACGTCTCTGTGACAGGTAGCAGCTCAGAGGGGGTGCCACACACTCGGCCCCGTGTCCAACCTCCATGCTTTTGTGATAATTTCCTGTCTGACAAGCTCTCCGTTTGATATTTCTTCCAACTGTGAGGAATGGAGCAGTTCTGGTAGGGGGCGGTTGGTCGTCGGCCTGAATCATAAGGAACGTTTGCGCCTGGTGGGGGGCAGAGAGAAAGGGGTGGCTGGCCTCCCGCTGTCTCTTTGATGATGCAAATAGGTGTCCACTGTGTGATTCTTACTTTAAGGAAAAAGAGAATAAAGGATTCTTGTTGGTGGCTGGACACTGATATGTCACCGGTTCCCAACCTTGTTTTACAGCTACTCTTTGGTCTAATCTTTTTGAAGTCGGTCTGCTTGCTGGTGGCAGCTGCGAATGGTTCCAGGCCCTTGCTGTGCTCTGACTCTTCCAGAATGTTCCGGAGTCACTCGTCACGCAAGTCTCCATCCTGTACTAGTTTGAGCTTGGCATCAAAAATCTTACAGTGGATGTGGTCATGGGATGTTGTGGATGTGGTCATGGGATGTTCCCCAATTGCACTTTTTGCTCTCGTGGTAGCCACTGATTTTGCCTTTTATTAAAAGGACCCTCAAGTTTAAATGTATCTCCGTCAGCTCCCATAAATGCAGTGAAACCACATACGACTTATCTGCCTGTCAGATGGGTGGACGCACTCTCCTCGGTCTCAGGTAAAGCATCTGTACCTTTCCAGCAGTCATGTGACACGTCTGAATGTATGTAATGAAGTCAGACCTTAACAGAACCCATCAGTCCAGCTTCCAGCTAAACCCCTCTCATCGTGGCTTTTGCAATCCTAGGGAGGGTTTGCCTTGTTTGGGTCTCAGCCAATCAGAGGCTTTGTACCTACCTGCTGGTGCACCTTATTCCCAAGCCTCAATTCCACGGGTGACTAAGCATGTCCATTCAAGATGAGGGCCAGGCGAGGTTGGGGCATGGCGGACTGCATCTCCAGTGGCGGTTCATGGGCTGAAGGCTCTGCTGGTTTGCACGCCCACTGTGCTCTTAATTATCCCCGACTGGTGCTCTGCTGAATGAATTTGCAGGAATTTCACTTCACACGTTGGTCATGGAAGTGAACATGTCGTTAAGGCAGACTTGTGCTAGCTGAGGAATACCTCTAAGCATGGTAATAAAAATGCAACAACTGGAGCTCTTCTGGCGTTTGAGCATCACTGAATTTACCGTTTTAACTGTGTGGGGAAAAAAAGGTTAGTCATTGAATAAAAGCTTTTGTTTCAAATCGGTCAAAAGGAAAAATAGGCCTACTTATGTGGAAATATCTTCAGTAATGCTTTCAATCATTATCAATCGTCACTCATCCGGAAGTTTGCTTTAATCTGACTTAAAAATAGCCTTAAATGCTTTTAGTTTTATGATGTGAGTCTGATTTCATTTAGTCAGCAACTCAAACAAGGCAAACTGAGAAGTCATCGGGAAGGAGTTTAGCACTAGGGCCCTGCAGGGGTGCAATGGGGATTAGTTAAACGGTTTGCTGAAATGATTTGGGGGGACTGGAAAGGAGTCAAAAACTATGGAGGAATTGTACTTGTTCAGAGATCCTTTCAGTGAATTGTGGATATTGAAAATGTTATTTGTATCTTTTTTGAATTTTCAGCAAAGTTTTTATTTTGAATTGTTTGCTTTGTGTTTCAGTTGTGTCCCTTGTTGGTCATAAACTGTTAGCATTTGATATTTGAGAGCCCTTTCCTGGTTTTGGTGGTAAATGTGTCATCTGAGAGACCAAAATCAATGAGAAGTAAAATCGATGCGCTCCACTGTAGTTCTCTCACTATCGTAATCTTTTTCTTAGATTTGGGGTGTTTTTTCCCAAATTGCTTTCCATTGATCTGAGAATGACCTGGAAAAGAAATTGGCCATTCTTTGTAGATGCAAACTAACCACCCATCCAGAACTTTCCCAAGATTATTATCCTCTGGGAGTCATCGTATTCCAGCCGCCCGTGCCATCCTCTGTTGCTCGTGACATGGCAGACTTTGGTGGAGAGGGAGTGCCCAGGCTGGATGAGATGAGGCTGCCTGAGGACCCTTGTAAACGCCTGCCCACAGTCGTGTTGCGTCATGGCGAGTAGAACAAGGCTGCTTGTTAGCTGCGGCACTAGGTCCATCGGCTGCCAGACGTCAGCTAATGTTTGTTGAGGGGAGCCAACTGGACCTGGATGCTGCAGACCTGAGCCATAACATGACTGCCTTCCCCTCTCATGAACAATTCTTCCACCATGGTCCTAAACAGGAAGTCCTTATCTTGGTCGACTATTATTGAAGTCTTTCTCTGAATGCGACGCTGACATCTCCTACGGTAATTCATGATTCAGCCTCTGTGAAGGCTAGAAGGCCATGCGAGGCTCTCTGTGCTGTACCTCAACCCCACTGTGACCCTCACCTCGCTCTAGTAACCAAAGCCCAGCTGCTTCCGCGTTAATGGCTGCGTTGGTGCTACCACTCAGCAGAAACGCAGTGCAGGCTGCCTCAGTGCTTTACCAGCTGTGGAAACTCGTTACCCACCATGGAGGTAAAAATTCTATCCAGAACCAACTAACTGGTCCTCATTTTTCAAGACGAGCGATTTGATGCAATCAAGTATTTGTGGCCCCCTGACCTCTGCTTGAGTGTGCACTATCTCCCCTTGAAGTCTGGCCCATCACCCTTTCATTGGTTCCGGTTCTAAATGGCTGGTTCTGTAACTTCTGGTTGGGAAAAAAATTGACACGTGGCACCCAATGTAGCATTCTCTGTACTTTTGACATTTCAGTTTCTGCTGAATGCATGCTTCTGATTCTTACTAGATTCAAAGGGAGGAACCCTTTAGATGCCCATAAGACTTACTAGGTAGCAACCGTCTGGAACGCAGATCAGTGACTGCTAATCTGTCACTGAGGCAAGCGTGAACTTCGATTTTAAATTGTAGGAGTAACTATTATAAGAGAAATGTGTGCTTCTTTAATCAACCAGAAAATAAAGCACGGCATGCAGGAATGAACGGCTTGGATTCCTTATAGAGACCTTGTTATATTGGGAAATGACAGTGTGACTGAATTAGCAAATGACTCGGCGTGACAGTAGAATTGGAGGTGAACCATTGTTTGACCTTTAGGAAGTGGGGAGTGAATTCTGGGGATCAATAATTTTAATCTACTGCTGACTAGACCAGGAGGGCTGTGAGGGAAGCCCGAGAGTGCCGTCTGTGAATTTGACAGTGACTTGGCCAGGTGACTGTGTAGGGGTAAATCTATACAGGACGGGGCCTTATCTGAAACAGCCGCACGTTAATCAGTTTGGCTCGAAGCTTGGCATCAACTTGCCGCCCGTGGTTTGAGGGCTACCTGAGCCGCAGGATGAAACCGTTGGCGTTTTGTTCAGCGAGATGTTTCCGTTTAACTGGGATCCCCCGCAGCCGAGTGGAGCCAGGTGTGATATTCTGGAGACAAGTGAGGGAGGAAGACTCAGGGGGGTGTGGAGCTAGCTCGCCCCTATGAACTGGCAAACGATGATTCATGTCTTTAATAGGAAATCTCTTACTTCCACAGGCTTTGTGAGGCTGAGCTATCCCATTGCCCCCGTCTACCCCTTGCTGAGAGATCTCAACAGCCTCATCTCCATGGCATCTTGGCAGGATTAGAGGATCGTACTCTGCCACCTTCTTAGGCCCCCCCCCCCCAAGTCAACTTCTCACACTCGCTTGCAGTAAAACCTTTTCTTGCCTCCGCGTTGGTGCACAAAACTGCTGTGGCGCACCGTTTGGAGTCTCACTGAAAACGGCGCTCGCAATTACGCCCCTGACGCTCGGCCTCACAATTAAAAGCTTAATCGTCCGGAAACGTGTTTGTGCTCTATGGAGGAGCAGAATGCTTGGCTGATTAGCGTATGCTAATGTCTGGGTGCAAGTGAGAAGCGAGGCGTCAATGATACCCGCATTGCTTGGTGAATTCAGTGTTGTATCCTGCTGCTGGGGCTGCTGGGAAGACTGGGGATGGTCTGGATCTGGAAATCTGGGTAGCTAGCAGGTCTAGATCAGATTCCGCTTGAACTGTGTGTCTCCGACAGCTGCACTTGCTTAGTCTTTACTTGCACTATGTCTAGTCAGCAGTCTCGAGTTCACCCACTTGTGTCTTATCCGTATGTTGCACTGCTGACCTGGAGGAAATACTGCGGACTTTCTATATAGATGGTATGACGGTAAAGCTCCACTCGACTTGACTCGAACTGCTAGTATGCTCTCTCTGAGCAGTCCACCAGCCCTTTTTTCCATGTCGAGTCGGTCGTTCATCTTATGACTTCCTGCGGGCCAAAGACCCCATGTGAGCCCCAGTGACGATGTCAGAAAGGCATCACTGGCAGCTAGGCACATCAGCAGTGATGTAAAAATCCAGTGAGGGGGACACATGCTGCCCCCCAAGCTGATCCACTGCAGCTTATTGAGCTATGATCAATATTTAAAAGATGGTAGTTTTGTGCTGTTGGCCATCAGCCGTAGGAGATGAATAGGTCAATTAGAGAGGCCCATCTCTGTGTAATTACTGCGTAGCACACACAGTGTCATGTAGATTCAACCACCCGTGTATCGCCGCTGATTGGCTCGCCCCTGCAGTGTAATGCTTTATGTCTGGAATACTGTGCTCAGCAAGGTTGCTATGAAGGAACTTCTTGCTTTCTCGGAATAACAGGGACACGTACTCCAGCGTATATATGTAAAAACTGTTGCCTGTAATGTCTATGGATATGTGAGATATAAAATCATCCGTAGATAAGCCTCTAAGTTAAATCATATCAAAAGAACCAGTCCCTCTGTTTAAGCCTCTGGCCACCTGGGGATGATGGTTGTCACACCTGGGACTAGTTTGCTTTGGCTGCTTAACCTGCAGTTTGAAATGCTCTGGTCAGACCGCTACGCCTCACTGGGGGACATTCGCATCACTTGCATCTGTTGCCATGCGACTGTGACAGGGGGACACAAGTTGGGAATGATTCACAACATGCTTATTCCCCAGTCGCGCATGGTCAAAAATAAAAATAGCGCGCCGCGAGCTAGTGGCAGACGTTACCTGTTCAGACCACGGCGTGTTTGTTCTCATTCTGGTGATATATTGTAGCAAGCCTTGGGGATATTGCAGCTTAGGGTGGAGGAGCAATGCTTGAACAGCTCCTGTTAAGAACTGTGCCTTTTTATTTCATATCAAATGCGCAAACGCTAAAGCCATACTAACTAACGTCTGCTAACGGCGAAGAGACCAAAACACTGAAGCAGCAAAACAGCATCGCGGTTGGCAACGCAAAGGCACGCAAAACCACAAACGAGCAAGCGGACAACCATCACATTATTAATGTGAGACACACATTACAACTATAAACCCTTAAAGTGATATAAGCCCCACAACAATGTGAAATTCATCTAATTTACCACAGCATCAGAGTGAGCAAGCAGGGAATGATGGGAAATTGTGGCTATGCCCCGCCCCCAAGGTGACTGGGACACTGGGAATATTTTTATGGGTGTTTAATGATGTTGTAATACCCTTAGTGCTGCCGCGCTGCCTCTCCACCATCGTTTGTTTTAAGATGGTCTGATTGTCGGTGGTTTGATCCTGTTCAGTGCTTTGTCTCCGGCACCTATCAGCCGCACCTGGAGTACCTACTTGGCTTTACTTTCACTGACTTTACACAGCAGCAGGGTAAGAATGTTTTAGCTCCCAGGCCGCCATGTCTGAAGCCGTTCCAAAGAACATGGCCATCTCTGGAAAGTCCTGCTGTAGGTGGGGATCTAATGGGGAGACATTTTAAGGGAAGAGAAGTGTAAAGAGAGCTGTGTGAAGCGTGAAGCCCTACCCAGCATCCTCAGGGGCCTAGGAAGCTTTCCATTCGGGCACTCTACCCGTATTGGATCGTGTTTGGTACGTGCTTCATGCTTTTGCAAACTGCAAAGTGTGAAGGACGGCTATGTGCTGTGCCACTGACGTGTATTCTTGGGCATGTGGCTAGTGTCAAGAGCTAAACGGCTTCCTCACAGCGACGGTGAAATCCCAGCTTTGCTGCAGGCCCCTGGCCAGCTCTGTAAGGCAAGACGGCGTCTGGATTCCGTGGAGCCGGCTGCATTGATCCAGCCGCTCCTCCTCCGAGCTCTGACAGCAGGCCAGTGAGGTGAAAGATCACACCTGCACGCCCCTCACGTGTCATCTGTCCGAAGGTTCAAAAGGCACCATCACCTACACAGGAAGGGGAGAAGGTGGGGTGCGGAAGCCTTTTGGGGATTTTTGTCATGAACCGTCTGTGTATTGTACAGCTCGTCTCACTTTTGAGCCCGTTTTTCAGTGGAAATGCAGATGAGTCTCTTTAATTTCACTCTTCATTTCTCATTGGTTTGCCGGTTTATAGTTTCATGTCGTCGTGTCAGGATTCTCTTTAAATATCTTGGCATAGGTGGTGCTGTGATGGTTCAGGGTGGGAGATCCTTGGTGCCACCATCGGAAAGACCAAGACGAGAACGTGTGTGTGTGTGTGTGTGTGTGTGTGTGTGTGTGTGTGTGTGTGTGTGTGTGTGTGTGTGTGTGTGTGTGTGT
>JAAGVU020000043.1:2604385-2630369 GCA_011763525.2 Mormyrus iriodes | reverse complement strand
CAGAGCTTAGGAGTCCAAGCTGGCCCGCGCGTTGCAAAGGTCAGAGCTTAGGAGTCCAAGCCGGCCTGCGCGTTACAAAGGTCAGAGCTTAGGAGTCCAAGCTGGCCCGTGCGTTGCAAAGGTCAGAGCTTAGGAGTCCAAGCCGGCCTGCGCGTTACAAAGGTCAGAGCTTAGGAGTCCAAGCTGGCCCGCGCGTTGCAAAGGTCAGAGCTTAGGAGTCCAAGCCGGCCTGCGCGTTACATAGGTCAGAGCTTAGGACTCCAAGCGGGCCTGCGCGTTACAAAGGTCAGAGCTTAGGAGTCCAAGCTGGCCCGCGCGTCACATGCACGGTGATTCCTCTATGAATGAAGTGAACTGCATTAATGCTTGTGCTTTAAGCTAACATTAGTTTTCCATTTGATGCAATATAGCTGTTTCTCTCACATATAGTTGTATATATTATATACTGTGTGAACGGCATTCATATTAGAGCAGTAATTTCATGTTCCTTGTCTTTTGAGACATGAAGGTTCCAGTGACGCTTCCATTTGTCAGCCTGTGCCAGGAAAGCGGGGACCGGGCTCACTGAGCGGGCCTGGATTGCCATCAGGGTCACCGTGTGCCTTTCTCCTGCTCTGCGGCATTCTACAGACCATCGCTCAAGTGCCAGTGATGTGGACACATTGTGAGGGTTCCAGAGGAAGGTTCTAGACTATATCCAAATGTGTGTAGGTCAGAGGAATGCAACTGGTGGACTCTAGACATCCAGACCAAAACACAATGTTATCTGGACCACGCCATTGCCCCCCCCACCCCCTTTTGATTTTTGAATCTTTACCTGTAGACCGTGTTACAGGGCGTCTCATTAGACCTGGCCATGGGGGAGGAGAACAGGGTCCCCAAAACCTCACCGTCATTTGTCCTTCGCGCTAATGGACGCTTTTATACGCCGTTGACCCGTGTCACACTGAAGCTCGGACCTCTTTTGATCTGCTCCTCTCAGTCAGTAATTAGTCAAAGTCGTTTGTTTTTGCACAGTTGCTCCAGCTAATCGTTACTGGTACGCTCCGCCAGCAGTGATGATTACCGTGCTTCACTTTAGCTGTTACCCGCGAGGGCAGGACTGGGTAAAGATGTAATGTTTACAGCCAGGTGTGACCCTCCTACTGAGCCAAGCCCTCGTCTTCCACTCCTCAGGTGTATTTCTGGGCCACATGATACGGCATTTCCTGCAGCTATATTTACCAAAAAAGTTCAAAAAGAGGCAATTCACATTTTTTCTATTATTTGTGCCTCATTGTTAATCTACTGAAGACATTAATGAGCTGCATATTAACTAGCCGTCGCCTCATCTCCTAAGAAATCAAAAATGCAAATGAGCTCTTGGCCCAAACGCAGCGGTGGATTGGCTGCCCAAAGTCAGCTGACAAAAGAGGTTTTGGAAACACACGTTACCGTGGAAACCCAACTTTAATTACAGTGATTGGGTCAGCTGCGGCGCTCACTTTAATCTCTGATATCAGAGGCAGAAATTTGATAGCGATCTTGCCTCGGGTTCTGAAGCATAACCGGTGATTGCTGATAATCTGTTTTGCATTGAGTGCCCTGAGAAAGAGCCATATAGCTACAACAGGTCAAACTGTGCTTTTCATTTACGGAGAGCCTTAAGCCTCACGTCTTACCTGGAGAAATAATTCCTTTTCCCTACATTGCTCGGGGGCCAGGAATACCTGCTGTGCATTGTAAGTAACTGCTTTGCCATTAATAATGGAACCCGGAGACCCAAATTTCTCTTATCTACTGTAATCGTATGATCTTAAGAAGAGAGTGGAGGGCCACTCGGGTTCTCCTTGCTGATCAGGAGCATCTCCATACATAATTTGTCATTGTCTGTTCCTTAATGACTGTAGTTAATGGGCTTCCATGGCAACCTCCATGGACTGATTTCAAGAAGCACTGGATTTGGAGTTTATTATTCATAATAATCATAATGTTATTTTTTAGTTTTTCGGTGACAGTTTCACAGCTGTACAGATGGATTTTACACTGGATGGAAGTAATCCAGGACGGCTACTCAGGAGTACAAGAGCATATTCACCTCTCCGTGTCCCTCAATGCCATGGTTCCCATGGGCAGACAAAGGTTAATTTTATTGACCCTTGAATCAGCTTTGAAATTTGCACTCATACCTGGGATATAATGCCCGATCAGTGAATTATTCACACCGGCCAAAGTCACATGTTATTTAATATCCCAACAAGGGCTTTAATTAATGAACTAGGGAGACTACAAAAGACCCTGGACGCTGTGACCTTCACAGGCCTTGATAGCTGCAGCTCGCCCTGTCTTGCGATGCTGCCGTTTGCTGGTCTTATGCATTGGGCCTTTCCTTGTATTTCATATGCCAGTCAGGTGCTAATTAAATCAGGCATCCAACACGATACCAGGACGAACACTGTCCCTGCCTAGATTAGTAGAGCACATTACCAAGAGACCTATGTCTTGTCTAACATCATTACTAGCTAGTCATTCACTCATTTGGCTCGAAGGCACAAAGACGGCAGTTCGGGTTCAGAACCTACACCCCCCTGGTGTCAAGCCCACTCGCCCAACACGGCCGCGTACATTACTTTTGGTTTTTCTGGCACTGCCCTAATGGACAGACCCATAGAAGAAAGACCCGTTAGAGTGTTCAGGTGGGGTGTAATGGTGGCAGAGTGGTTGACTCTGTTGCCTCACACGTCTGGCACCAGGGTTTGAGTCCCCATCATGGCTCCGTGTGTGGAATTTGCATGTTTTCCCCATATCGTGGTGGGGTTTGCTCCGGGTACTGCGTTTTCACCCCCACAGTCCAAAAACTAAACGTTAAACTGAATAGAAGTTATTAAATTGTCTGTAATTGTGAAGGATCACTGTACCCTGCGATGGGTTGGCGCCCCATCCTCAGTAATTCCCTGCCTTGAACCCATAGTATCTGGGATAGGCTCCAGACCCCCGCAACCCTGAATAGGATAAGCAGGTACTGAAAATGGATGGATGTGTGCAGATGCTATTGTGAAACTGTTAAACTTAAAACAATGTTGCTTCAGTAGTTGGACAGGTACTACCTGCTTAAGAAGTCCACATCCTGGACGAAACTCAGTTCCTGGGGGATCCAATGGTAACACTCATGACTGTATAACCGGTTCCCAGAAAGGTTTAATAAATAGCAAACCACAGGATTCTCTGGGTTTGTGCGCAAATCTGGGCTGATTTAAAAGTCTGTCGTTAGTAATCATTAAAGCTAATAGGCTGACTGTAATTGGACAAAGAGTCGTTCTCTTTTAATGGGTGAGAATTACACATAGAAAGGACCTTCTGGCAGCGTGGCCAGTTAATCTGTACTTTCAGCCTGCATGGGGGGTCCGTCCTTGTGTTGTCCAGGAACATTAATGAGCATGACCTACACTGAAGCTTTTTTTTTAACAGTTGCAGCTGTCATTTTGAAAGCTTGGTGTTTTGTTCAAGCAGGAGACCCTAAATAACAAAATAAGATGTACGAAGAGCTAAAGCGGGAATGTTTCTCCATGACCTATGAAGCACTTGAATCTGAGCATGTGAAGATGGTTTCTCCATGACCCATGAAGAGCTCATATCTGACCGTGTGAAGATAGTTCCTCCATGACCCATGGAGAGCTCATACCCACATATACCTGCCCATAGTACTGCTGCAGGTCTCACCTCCCGGATGCTTGATACCTACATCCTTGGTTCTATGACTGATCAATAAGGCCATTTTCTGCTCCATTTCACTTTCATAACATGGTGGCTTTGATATCCATGACATTTTGACTCCCTAACTGCAATCAGGTTTAAGATAGCATATATTATTTAATTTTTCCTGGGCCCCTACAGCTGGGCCTTGTAGTTACAATGACCTGGCCCGTCTCCCGTGAGGAGTGTTAGGCGGGATTTGTGTTGGTAGGCTGGGGGAGAATGGACCGGAGGCTGGTACCTCCGATGTCTATGAGATGGCCTCTTACAATAGATACATGCAGCTTGTTTAAGTGAAGGGAGATGACAGACTAAGGCTAGGGGTGAGAGATCCCTACCAAAGGTCTCTTGGGGTTAACTCTTCTGGCCAATGAGAGGCCTTTGCACGAAATACTCAAATAAAACCTTTGTATGATATCGGCTAATGCTGGCATGTGTGGGTCAACAAACGACTTTGTGTAAGTGTCCATTCTTCATTTGAGCATATTGTTTCATAGTAGGGTGGTCTGTTTTGATGTCCTTGTGATCCACATTTGGAGGTGTTTGTGTGTCAAGGCCTGGCGATTCTCTGGGTCATTGATACCACCGCTGGTCGCCCCATGCCATCGTTGGCAGAGCGTGACTTTCTCTGCTGTCACAGACGGCCGAGCACCACAGCACGACTGGATGGAGGCCTGTCACAACCTCATCCTGGGTTTCAGTTGGCCTCGGTTAGGATTTCAGCCAGGCCTCGTGGTTCTGAATGAAAGCCCAGCTCCTCTTTGTATCCTTTATTTGGTTCGCGATCTCTCTCTAATTATTTTCAAGGATACATGTAAGTCATTAAGGCAGCTTAATGCATAATTAGGGAGGATAATTTCCTACGTATTTGAGAGACACACACTTCCAGCTTGGAATGTAGCATAAGGGGCAAGAAATTGTAGGTTAATGACAGGTTTGATCTGCTTTAACAAGAAAAGGTTAAAGGGGCACTGACATGGGGGCATGACTGTTCCGAGGAGGAGCGAGGTCAGGTGACAAGCCCGGATCCTGCTTCCTCATCCCACACCCCTCTGCATCCTTGCCCAAGACTCAGTTTCAGCTTCTGCTAAAGCTGACATGGCTCTACTGTTCTCACTCCTCTTCACCTTCTCCACTCCCGTACTCAAATAAAATCCAAAATCACCTGATTCTGCTGGCCGGAGTAGGACTTACTGGCACGTTGACCTTAGATACAACATGTAATTTGAAATATATTTCTTATTTCCTGAAGAGATGGTCGAGGATGACTTACAAAGGCTACGACGTTACATGTGTGTCTGTCCTAGTCAAGCCATTAGGTGATGCAGGTAGCTGCCTGGGGCGCCATATCCTGAGGGGGTTAGCTTAGCCAGCCGATTTCACTTTGTCTCAGACAGGGGGCGCTGATGGTGAAATTTGCCCTGGACTCTACATGGGCTTTGAGTGGTCCTGATGTTTGGCAGCTTGGATCAGGCAGAGCAGCTGACTTCCACGACTGGTCATGTGCCCAGAAGCCCAGTAGCTGAAAACGACGCCCGAAAGCACAGGCCACGCCGGTTGTCACGCTAGACGCTGTCCCACCGACAAGTGTCCATTGGGGTCCTTGCCTTTCTTTATCTAACCGCTGCCTGTCGCCAGGGGGACGGGTCAGCACCTTCGAACAGCCCTGACAGAGGTCTTTCACCAAGCGGGTGATGGAAGTAATTGAAGCGTGGAGTGGGGGGGCCGGAGGGAGGGGTGCTTTCTATTGAAAGTTAATGGCGGCAGAGAACGCACACATTTTTGAAATCCATTAGCCAAGCGAGCGTTCCTCTCTGATTACCTGATTGCGCGGGGTGACTGTGGAACAATCTGATTGCGTGAAATTACACGAAGCTCTGCCCTGATTGGGAGGGATCTGAGGCACAGGCAGCCGCCGTCGGTGGAGGTTATGGAATGCAGTCGGCGTGATTTGAAAGAAGGAAGGTGCCAGACTTAATTGTAATCAGAGCCTTGTAAACTTGACAAGTATTCTATTTCAGTACTCTTGCTGTGTGGTCTTTCAGGCTATAACAATCTGGTTAATTAATTATATGGTTCTGACTGTACATCGATCGGTCCGGCATAATGGTTTCACCTACGAGAAATTCATCGTGGCCTTGGAACTCTGCAGGTTTAATGTTAGTTGCTACGGTGTAACTTTAGATTACATAATCGCACATCAAACTCGCCACTGGAGTTTCACTATCAGGAAAAAGTTCATTGCAGAGCGATCAGGGACTGAAGAGCTCCAGTGTAAACCTACAGAGTTCTGAGAAGCAACTCATGAGGACTGAACAGACAGGTACTCAGGGCAACATCAACGAGGCGATGCTCCTTAGACACAGATGTCATCGCTCTTTCAGTCTCAATCTGAGGGCAACAACTTCAACTTTTGATTTGTCTTAATTGCAAAAAGCTCATTATTAACAGTCAAATGTTTGCAGGTCTTCAATGAGCCTGTTAACCACGATAATGAGACTATGCTAAGGAACGCTGCAGGTAGCCTCACAGCCCAACAGAGCCAAATGTTTTTCTCAGTAATGTAGGGCTGTTCAGCATCTTACATGCAAACAAAAGTAAAATAAACCCAAAATAAGCAAAGAAACCGAATCCAAATTAATAAAAAATGTCCTAAATAAACAGGCAGAGAAATTCCTCAAAAAAAACCCCCAACCTTATGCTCTCTGGTGACACTGAGAAATCTTTTCATTATTAAAAAAAAGGGGGGGGGGGTTAGCGAGACAGACTGCAGTGAGTGAGGAACACTGATCTCACAGTGTAGATAGTTAAAAGCCTGAGACCTGCGCTTGTTTAAGCCCGATTTGGCGTTTTGAGTCTTGGCTGGCTCCGGCATTGTGCCCCCCCCCCCGATGACAGAGGAGCGTGTGAACATGCATCCCTCTCTCCCCTCATGGCTATCGGTCATGTGTCCGAGGGGCTGGGGGCCTCCCCACACAAATTTCATGTCTAATTTCCACCTAATTTCTGCTGAACGCATGGGGAATGAGACAGGCTGCAGGGCCCGTGCGGGTCCTGCCATCCTCTCAGTCTTTATCTTCCCTTTCAGTCTCTTGTCCTTCTGTTTATACACTTTCTTCCTCTCCAACAGAGAGAGCAAGATTTCAAACCGCTTCTATATCATATAAGGCTTTAAGCATCCTTTGCCATCTTGTGGATTTAATCCCTTGGCTACTTACTATTAGATAACTCTGCCTTTTATAGATATTAAACTGTGCATGAACATTGTAGCTGAAACTCATTTGGACCCTGGATCCGGCAGCCGTGAAGCCCCTGCTGCTGCTCTGCAAGCTGCACTGTATGTGCTTCTCATTTTGTTAAGCTTTATTAAGCCCCTATTGATTCATCTCGCGCAGCTCAATACCGCGTTATTTTGCTCTGGAACTGCTGTAAAATTGCACATTTCCATCTTATTTCCCCTTTAAATTGAAAACAGAGCAAATTTGACCAATGGATTTTCCTTCAAACTCATCCAGAAAAGTAATATAATATTTAATAATCCAAATTAATCCATGGATTAACAGTTACTCAGAATTCCATTAGACATATAACAGTAATACTAATTATACAGTGACAGTAATTCTAGCAACAGTAATAATGGTAGTAATTCTATTTGTAGTAATAGCTATCACTAATCAATAAGCCGATTACTAATATTAACACATTTTGTTGTTGATGTTACGGTCCCACTCCCAGAGCTGGTTTGCACTGGGACAGTCACATGACTCCCAGATGAGGCCCCACCCACACATGAAGTGTCTTTATCGAGTTCCGGTTCCCAGAAGCTTGCTCTGCATGGCTCCTTCCCCTCCAGCCACCTGCGTGGCGTGTAATAAAGCCATCAGGCGTGAGCGAGTGTCGAGGGCGGCGAGGGGAACCGTAACGGAGATGTTCAAACACGAGCGCCGGAGATGAGTCCGGCCCGGATCAGCCGGCAGCGCCTCTCTCCAGGGCCTGCGTTCCCAGGACACACAAACTCCCACTTTTATTACAGCCCGGGATTGTCATCAGAAATTAATCTTCTCTCTGAAAGACAAATTGAATCGTAGCATATGAAATACAACTAAAAGAACAAGAGGGCGTCTGTTTTTCTCCTCTTTTCCTCCGCGATCCCTCCTTTTTCTCCTATCATCCTCAGCCTCCAACATCTAAGTGATCCGGAGTGTTCAAACTTAAATTAAGATGGGTGGGCTAGATAAACAGTTAAAACTGGTTTCCATAGCTACCCCTCACACACTGCTGTGATTGCATTATAATCCGAGTGTAATCAAGTCTAAATGAAAGAAAGATGATAAGGGTACTATTTTCTTTTCTTTTTTTCTGCTGCTGTTTTTTATTACCTTCCAATCAGATCTGTGCCCCTGTCCCTTTCATTAGTCCGTGGCCATGGCAGTGTTTGTGAAAACATGGCTGTAATAAGGGCCCCGCTTGGGTGATTACGTGCCTTTTGTAAGGTGGCCTTGCTGGCAGGATTTCCAAGCTGCCACTTCCTGCCTAGCAGAAGACTCTCCCTGACTTCTTTTCGTTCTGTAAAGGCCTCAAATAATAGTAATAAAAAACAGAAGAGCTGCACTTATTAAATAAGTATTGCTTTACGTATCGCAGGGCTGGGGGCCCGACTGGAGGTTTGACGTGTCTTTCTGTGTGGATGTGAGAGATTTTGCACAGATTACGGCTTAATAGCGGCGCACAGGGAGGACGGCTAATGAGAACCAGCCAGGATGTAGTGGCTCCTCACCTACACCTCTGCTAATTCTACATCCTTAGAATATGGATGAATCAGATATAGCTGGGAGCAACTATTTACCAATGTGGAAAACTAAACAGGGCTTATTGAGGCCGGTTATTAAAAGTTTTGTATCCATTGGAGATAATCCACATCAGGTCATTATTAGCAAGGCCCGGGGGGCTCCGTCTATGGCATGGGATGCCCGGTCTTGGAATTTCACTATTTACCCAGAATTTTCTCTATGAATGAACATATTGTCTGGGTTTGAGCGTAGGAACCAGACTGGCGACTTCTTAAAGCGTTTTAGTAACAAACAGACATGTAACCATGGAAGAGGCAGGAAACAGGAAGTGGTGTGTATTCACAGAGCGAGGAGCTTTGCTACAGCTAACACTGGCTGTAAGCATACCTCGTTAACTCGTAAGAGTGCCACGTTATGCGTTGCACTGCTGTAATCATCTCCTTGTTTACTTGGGTTTACTTGACTCATACCTGCAGGTTACGCACACAGAATTGGTCCATTTGGGCATCGTTAACGGAAGATTACCCGAGCGTAACACAAAGCAGAGATCTCGCTTGGAGGCAACAGCCGTTCAAGCCGATGAGAGTCTGTTTTCTGACTTTTTCCAGTGGGGGAAAAATGTTGACTCCTGTGAGCACTTAGGAGACAGGCTGTTCTAGAGCATGGGTTCCTAAACCTTTCAGTCCATGAGGGGGATGGGGGGTGACCCCCACTTTGGGAACCCCCAGTAGAAATAAAGATTGTGATGTAGAGGTATATGTGAGATCAGTCAAAGGGAGAGAAAATGGAAATATATCGTCAGATCTAAGAACAGCTATATGAGACGGATGCATGACAATTATGTGTTTCAGGGTAGGTCTCTCCATTCAGGGCTGGAAGAATCTGCATGATGTTCACATTGTCTGGGTTCTGACGTCCAGATCTGGTAACATAGTTGGAGGATGGCATTGTCTGTCCTTCCCTCACACCTGACGCTCACATTCCAGTGTTTGGCTGGGACCCCCGTCTTTGCAAAGTCGCAAAAGCCAAAACAGTGATACTTACGTTAGCCTCGATAAAAGGACAAGAGGAAATCAACTCCTGGATCAGAAATGAAGATGGCTTCAATAGCAGGGAGGTGCGTCGTTACAGTGCTTGTTCCTGCAGTTTAAGACACTGCATGTTACGCTCTCTCTCACTGCCCTCCATTCTCTAATAGCAGGAATATCTCTAGTGAAACAGATACAGTAAAAGTCCCTTTGTGTGGAACAAAGGACTCTGGGAAAATGAGAAAGGTTACTGAAGGCAAAATATGGCCATATAACAATCTGAAAAGGAGAAACTTCATACCCAGAGAATGGTCGGAGGGTATTATCTTCTCCTGGGCTTCCTAAAATGCACTCTTTGTTTGGGTCAGTATTTGTTTGGATGAGATCATTGTTTTAAAGCACGACTCATGAGTTTTCAATCGCGAATCATTTATTTCCCCGGCTGAGAAACAAGGAGACTTATTTATTTTCCCTCCATGAGGGAGATGCCCTGGGTTCGAATGCCATCTGACCCCGGTGATTAGCGGAATCATTCATCTATTTGGCATCCCTGCCTTTAGAGTTACGCTTGACGTCTCTGTCCCACACGAGTTTCAAAAGCTCGGTTGTTTGGCTAGCGACTTGTCAGTGTGCTGCCCCCAGTTCCCTTCGATTACGCCCACCCATATACTTGACCCTACACCTTCCCGGGTCCCTCTACTATCTGGGAGAACAGGATTCTTCAACCATTACATTACGATTACATTTATTTAACAGACGTCATCCACTGCGACAAACAGTTGTGAGAGCAGGGTCAGGATTGGACCCAGTTCCATCAGGACTGTTTAGCTGTGAGTTAAAGCGCTCAGTGACTCCTAAAAACCCAGCCATCCCCACACCTGGCCTTGAACCACCTCCATGCAACCTGGGAGCACCCCGGCACCCTCACCCTAGGCTATCCCCACCCGTAAAAAACAAAGAAGCAGAGGGAAGGAGAGGGGTGCGGGTGGAGAATGGCCTCCCCTTTTCCCTGGACCAGACTGAGTGTCTAAGGCCCTCAGAGTGCAGCCTGTCATGGTGTCCGCAAGTTGTCAGGAGGAGAAGCCAGGATGCCATGTTCCCTTCAGCCACTGGACAGACAACAAGACATCATCTGTAAAGACCCGGCCATCACTCATCCTGGGGAAATGATCCCCCTCCCCGGCCACATCCCGGAGGCTCACACAGTCATGTGTGAGTGTGCAATGGTACTCCAAGGCGCCCCTCGCTCCCGCACAAAGCCCCCTTTCATTGGGGGGCCACTAATCGGCGGCAGGGGCTCCGATAAATCATATTTTCCCATCCATTGCCGCTCATTGTCGGCTCACAACAACAGGAATGCCGGTAATGAGGCGGTAGGCCGGGGGCAGGGGGTCTCAGAGGGCCTGCCAGATTAGTCTCCTCAGATCTCCACCAGCCTCGGCCGTCTGGTGCTGATGGAGGCCTTGTCCAAACTGGACATCTCAGCCCAACTCCTCTCCTCTCCTCGACGACACGCCGCCCCCCCCCAACTGCTGAGGGAACCGTCCCCACTTCAGTTCGCAATCATTTTCCCAGTATAGGATAAATCGTCAATCTAACTTTTTCAAATACGCCGTGTGTGAGATTGTTTTGACCAATTAAAGGGTTACAAGAACATCGCCCTCTCACCCCACCTCTGCCCCATCCCATTTTATAATTTTGACCTCATTATTCTGAGCAACTGCTCTTGGCTGCCTGACTACCTCTGGCTGGGGTCTCTACATGATGTGGGAATTTCTTCTGCAGCTGTCTGGTACCTGGATGTGGGCGCTGAGCCAGTCATGGGCGTGCAGCCCGTATCTTTAGCTTAAAAACAGAAAACCGACCCAGAAGCAGACTTTCGGAATGATGTCTCATAGCTAAAAACGTAAATGGCACACGATTTACCCATGACATTATAGGGAAATTATATTTCCACAATGCTCATAATTACAGAATCATTTTCCTGTGGACAAACTTGGGTGAATAAAAATGGCTTGAATTTGGTTACCTGTTAAATTTGGCTTTTAAACACTCTCACCTGCTTTGTGGGGTGGATCACACCGTGCTGCCTCAGGACAGGGAAGACCCCACCGTGCTGCCTCACAATGGGGAAGACCTCACTGTGCTGCCTCACAATGGGGAAGACCTCACCGCGCTGCCTCACAATGGGGAAGACCTCACCGCGCTGCGTCAGAACGGGGCGGGCCTCACTGCACTACCTTGGGATGGGGAGGGTCCCGCCACACTGCCTTAGAATGGAGAAGACCCCACTATGCTGCCTTAGGACAGGGTGGGCCTCGCTGTGCTGCCTCAGGACGGGGAGGGCTGCACAGCGCAATGCAAACGAAGGCGCCACATCTTGTGAAATTAATGCATTTAGCTTATCAGCGTTCGGGCGCAAATTAGAGTGCTTCGCGCCGAAATCTGAGATCGGATGAGATCCCCATTATGTGAACAAACCCGCTTTCCTATTCTTTTAGATGGATATTAGCGATTCGGCGGACCCAACGCCGAGTTATGACATACAAGCAGCATGCGAGTGGCTCTTCTGAGGAGTGGGTCTATTGTTGTGAAATATGCATCCAATTAAGGCGCTGGGTGTAGGGGGCCAATAAAGTGTGTATACCCACAAAGGCAGGGGGGAGAAGGGGGGCAGGCGTCCTAATGAAGCCCGTCTAATACACCCTGACTGATGCATTTTCTGCCATTCGCGGCTGTTGAATAATTATGGGATTTATCGCAAGACACGGCGACTCATTAGGTATTAGCGAGGTTTCATTAGTGCCGTGTTGTTCTAGCGCTGAACGCGATCTGATCTGTGTAATTAGAGGCTGCGGACTGGGGGCTCGGAACGAAGCGATTTCCATCGGCTTTTTCGGGAGGTGGGGGGGGGGGTCCCACAGGTTTGCCCTGTTGTGTTGTCAATTTGCCACAAAGTCAGGTTGCCGTCCATCATGGTCACAAAGGAGGCTTCCCTTTCTGCACGTCGGAGTTTAGCTCAGAAACACCTTTTCAGAATGCTTTTTATTTTGCGGCAAAAACAATCAACAGGACATCAGGACATTTGCAACTACTGATTAACACCACGGCGAGACTGACGGGGCAGCGGACCATTTGCAACTGCAGAGTGGTGGATCTGGACAGTAAATAAACATATTGCAAAGTCGCTCCTCTTTATCTGTCATGTGCAACAGCAGGGAAATGCAATATCAGTGCAATCAGTGCACCCATATTTATTTAAGCCAACCGTTTATCAACTCAGTGAACCAAATTAATGACTGATATTCCGTTACCAACCACAAGGCACAGAAAAATACACATTTTTTTTTCTGAAATACCAGTTACACATTCCAGCATGTAATTAGAAAAATAGACCCTCAACGCTGCTTCCTTTACAATGCCTGTTTAATTTTTGGTTATTGATGCATTCTTTGTAGGTTTGGTTAAAAAAACAGAAAATTAGAGCTATTACATTTGGAAGGTATTTCCTTTAGCTCTGAGAGTTATCATCCTGGCCGAAGCTTTCGATCATGGAGTCGTTCTGAGGTGGCTTTATGTGCCTTTCCAGGTGCCTTTACCAAGGAATTATTGATTTGTATTTAATTAACCTCCCGCTAATTTGCTCTCAGCTGACACAAGATTGATTTAGACAATCAATAACATCATATTAAAAAGCAGCGGCCACTGGAGACGTAAAATTGCAAATTTGTCCAGAATGTGCCATTTGTTCGTTTTAGGTGTCATGACCCCCGGTCTGCAAAAGTGCTCTTTCTTCGCTGTTCTCAAGCAGCAGGCTATAAAAACAGAGCGGGGCGAGCGCGTGTGCGGCTGTGCAGATAATGTTCCGGAGATGCAGAGTGTGATCGGCTCGTTCCATCAGCAGGACCCCGGGTCGCTGTAAACGGGCGTGAAGCATGGCACCTCCACGGCACCAGCGCCGACCTCCTGGGCCCCAAAAGAGAGCCACTCAAGCTTATAGAAGGTTCTGATTCCATAACCTGTTGGCCCGTCTCCGAGGATGCTTCTATTATTAGCTCATGACCTTTGACCCCAGGTTAGAATGTCACATGACCCCCCAGGCTGGCACAGATTGCACCAACAAAAGCACTTGTGTATCCAAACTGTTTTGAGCGTTGGATTTGGCAAAATTTGACCGAGGATGATGGTCAATAGTTCGAATACAAGGTGGACGGATTTAAAACTTACATTTAAAACTTTTGGCATTTCATCCCACAAGGACGTTTGCACATATAACAGAGAAATATAGATGCTTTCACTGGAAGGTACAAAGTTTCACCTAAACTCTGCGGGAAATATTATCATCATGGGGTGGATCAGGAACTTGTTTTGGTCAGGATACAAACAAAAAACGCACCCCCCCAGTCCCATGGCCTCTACAGACAAAAAATCTATATTATTTCAAATCATTTTACAACATTCCTACATATACTTCAGAGAATATTCCATGACGGAATATTGTGAGAAATGTAATATATAAAAACAAGACATACACGCAATGTCGTTTGTAAATAATCACGCGTTCCTATTTTCATTCATAACCTGTGAAATGGAGTTTTATATTTAATTTCTTTATTGTAATTATTGAGTGTCTGGACACGGGCACCTGTTCAATGGCATAAACATGAAGAAGCACCCAGTTGCTTGCCAGAAGAGCAACAGCGTAATAAATATCCAATGTCTAGAAACAATATGACATATATACACGCCGCACGTTTCATAAACCGCTCGTGTACTGTTGTTAGGTTTTGTACACTAATTTATTGGCATCATAATTCTCCCTGTTCTTTTACGACTTTCTTTCATGCTCTCCCAAAGTCCGCAGACTCTCCGGGTTCCTCACAGGTAAGTTTGGTGCCTGAATTTTGTTGTCGACATGCGATGTAGCACTGATCACATGGCCATCCGCTGCAGCTAACCCTGCTACTGGGGTTATACTGGCAGATTAATGATGCTGCCCCGTCCCCCCCGTCCACGTGGCGTACGAGTGCCTGAGTGCATGGGTACACCCTGCATGTCCCAAGCCCTGCTGGGACGTATGGCCCAAAGGTTGCTGGTTCGAGTCTCAGAAGGAGCCCCGATGTGGTACATTTCATCCAGGTGCTTAGCCTGAGTGGCGTCAATAAAATGCCCGGCTCTTCAACTTTGGAACCTTCTGCGAATGAGCTGTTGCGCTGATGCTCTTGTGATGCCCCCCCCCCTCCCCTTCATATGGAAATGGAGTGGAGACACAGGCAACCAGACAGTATTCATGGAGGGATGGGATGGGGTGGGTGGGGGGCACAAGAGTGGGGGGGGGCGATGACTGTTGTGTACATCAAAAGTAGGATCTCTCTGCTGTGCGAAGCCGGGCCCCCCTCCCGCGTTTTGATGTCAGATTGTCTCCATCGGCAGATAATCTCCATCTAATCCCTCCTCATCAGCACACTTCCCTGAAGGAATCTGCTGCTCTCTAAAGACGACCACAATGCTCCCTCTCTCTCTCTCTCTCTCACTCCCCTTCCCTCCCTCTCTCTCTGCACAAACACGGGCTTTCGTACTCCCGCCGTGGCCCAGGCCCTCGCAGAAAAGGCTTCAGCAAGAGGGCCTAATCACTGATTGATGAAAACAATGAACGGTAAAGTCTGAATTATAAATGAAAGTCAATGTTAATTCTGGACACGAGCCCATCCCATGTAGCTCTCTGAATGCGTTCCAGAGCGGCCAGGGAAACACAATTAGTATAATTAAGTCCTAGTGCAGCGCTCATGGGGAAGGGGATGTCATCAAGGACGCAGCGTCCTGGCTTTGAAGGACTCGCTTAGCCCGGAGTAAATACGAGACTCATCTTCTGAAAGGCTTTAAAGAAATTAAACAGCCCTAATGATGTGCCAGTGAAGTCGTGGTCTGATGGTGCAACTGGATATGCGGTTGCATAAAAAGGCACGAAAACAGTGGTAGTGGCACAGCGGGCTGGGTGTCCGTGAGGCGCGCAGACCTCAGCGGCGAGCGGCGGTATTTAATTACTGTCCTCGGCTTTTAATATTCCGCCGCAAGTCACTGGAGTTTCCCCCGAAACTGAACGACAGACGTGAAGAACAGGATAGCCTGTGCTAACACTTCCCCTGGCACAGCCGAGGTTCTGGAAAGTTTCGGTTATCGCAGGTTTGCATGGCCATATGAGGCCTGTCCGCCGTGTCATCAAGGTAAGCGGGGCGTGCTCCGCGTCAGGGTGACATGATGTCGAGCTCACCCTCTTAAACGCATCCCCAAAGTCAACAAGCAGTTAGCGGTTAGCTTTGGTTGCTTTGGTGTATGGAGGAGATGGGTGTTCTTTTTGTGTTTCAGGCCTACAGCGGCCTTGATGACTCCGCCGACCACGCCCCTTTCATTAAACTCTGTTTGAGCTGCTTAAATGGCTCCCCTTTGTGCGACTTCGCTGCCCCGACTGACTCCGCAACCGTAGCACGAGCGCTCTGGAAATTGCCGGAGAACAACAGAGCAAAGAGCCTGTCAGGAATCTCCCACGACGCCCTGCGTTATTTGCTTTTATCGCAATGCAAAGGAAGGATTGTTATTTTTTCAGGCCCATTTATTAAATTAGGGACAAAGGCACAAAGCTTTTCCACTGAGACCGGCTTCAAATGCGTTTCAAAATCCGCGGCCCTTTTGTAACGGACAAATTAATATACCGGGTGAAAGCAATTCACGGTCCCGTCAGTTGAAAGCAAGATTATGAAAAAGGTCAGCTTTGCTCTCACGTTTGTGGTTGGGGGTGAGGTGGGGGGAGGGGGGGTGTGCGTCGAATGAACCTCAGATTAAGTGGGAATAAGTTTGCCTCTACTAATAACAAAGGGGTTGTGTTGCAGAGACCTTGAGGAGCCAGAACAATTAAAGCATTAATAGTCTAAACGACGGACACGTTTTAATGAACTCGGAGACTCGGGACGCTGATCAGTGGGGCCGACGCGCCAGAACAATGAAAGAGTCCAAACTTTGGAGCTGCAAAGACACATTTACCCTCCACTGTGATTTTCACGAAAGGGTGGATGGGGGGGCAGGGGGGGGGAGGAAGTAAAAGGAATATACAAGCTGAAACAAAAGGCACGCGTCACACGAACACGCCTCCGGGGGCCCGGCCGGCCGTCCGCGAGCTCTCGCGTAAATGCCACTAGTTGTTCTGCACCATAATAACCGCTGTTAAGAGCATCGCGGGCCCACGACGTAACTGGGCCGCGGAGACAATGCCTGCAATTATAGCGTCGGCTGTCCTTGGGGTTTGGTGGGATGGAAAGGTCCGGGTCTGACTTTCCCATAGATGTGGCCGAATTCCCCAAGGGCACAAAGCAAATCAACGGCCTCTCTCCTTGGAGCACTTCTCAGGATCCAGGACCGTGTGAGACAGTCTCTGTTGTGTTGCAGAGAGTGGACATGGAACTGAAAAGACCCCTCGTGTCATCGGGAGGCTGAGGATAATGTCTCCTCTATTTTTTGGGGGTGGGGGGCGTTTTAACCTCTGACTCCTGCTGACCCCCTGGTGCTTCATTGTATCACCTGTCCGGGAGCAGCAGACCAACTTTAGCTTATAGCTAACTCTGGGAAGGTGAATATAACACACCAGCCATAATGCTGACCGTTCTTAGGGACCAAACTACCAAAACAGGGATAGAATCCGCCTTCAAATTAACTTTGGAAACAGCAAACAAAAGTTTTCTGTCAAGGGAGCATGCAGATGTTTTGTTTGAGCAGGAAAGGATGGCAAGCTGTGCTGCTCATGAGCACTGGAGGGACTTTGTGTTCTTGACATGTCAGCATTCCCAAATTTATCAGCAGAAAAAAACGGGTTCCAGTGGTCACAGTGACATACGAGGCTTTAAAGGAAATTCTCAGAATCTAATCTTATTCGCCCTGTAATTCCCCGACCACAGTCCATTAATACCACAAATCTTTTTACAGCATTAAAAACACACCAGAAATCCGTATGGTTATATTTACATATATCATTATGCAACTAATAAATGTTTCAGTACGTAAATTGTTTCTAATGTTTTTGCGGTTTCTCTTTGAAGTCGTGACAATGCAATGCACGAGAGCAGGACTCACGGGGCCGCGCCTAAGGTGTGAACATTTTCACAGATCTATAAACAATGTGTCAGATTGGCTTTTACTGCTGCTTTCTAATGACCCTTCGCAAAAACAAAACACATTGTTTACTAAAAGTACAGACTTAATTTTGTTTTTGTAATGCTACTTGAGTCCCGGAAACGGAACACCTCAGTGTTTTCTTCCAAAAAAGTATCTGGATAAAATACAACGTAGCGTTATGTATTTTCGTGCATTACAGAAATATTTTGCTTCAAATATTACAAGGGCTGCCTTTAGTTATAAACAAGAAAAACAACTTTAGTTTCTGCGATTCCTTAGTTTGACAGGTGGTGGCGCCACTGTAAAGTTTCCAGTTGGGGGAGAAATCCGGAGCGTATCAAATAAATTGCTACATTTTCTTCAGTGACATTGAAACTAAATTACACTGCCACGGTTCAAGTAACGTGTTTTCGAAAGACCAGACGTGTTCAGAGTCACGCCAGCCTGCCGGGGCTCAATTCTCCTCTGCGCACCATTATTAAAAGGGAGCCATTCATCTAACTGCGAATATCTTTAGCCCATTTTTCACCTTTTATGAATAAACAAACATTTCAATATTATATAAAGGGGGAGCACCTTATTTGAAAGCACGCACTTCCCACGTTTTCCTAGTTCTAATCTGTTTGCTTGGAAGATGTTCCAGAGCTGCCGTTTATTTGGATGTTTGCATTTTTAACCATTTAGTAGGTTTTATGTAGAGGAGGTTGCAAAAACAACATTACTTTTGACCAGAGCGCATGATCCGGGGTACGGCTGCCACCCCGAGCCCCTAACTACATTTTTCCGTCCTTTACTTGGTGCGCCGAAGTCAGCCTCGCCTCCCTCTGATTGGCCGGTTTCCTTATTCCGCCTGAATGGGCCGCACCGCGATTGGCTGCGGGGCCGGTTTACGTCACCCGCGCATCCCGTCCCGTCCCGCCCCCTAAGATGAGTACTTGAGATTTCCCTTCTGTCACCGCCACATGTAGCGGCGGGGGGATCGCGGGAGGAAGGCGGCCGTCTGTCGGTGCGGGAAAGCGGGACGCTCATTCCCAGAAGCGAGAGAAATAATAATAGGCTCCGTGTCTGCTGCGTGGAAACGATGCCTGTGCGTGTCTGCCGGCGCATTTCCAAGGACGTCCCTGCGCCGCCTTTAAACCCACAGTAGAAACATCGGCGCCGGTGGAAATACAACAGAAACCACGTTTGCATTAGACTGCAAGTGGCAGAGAGATTTTTCATAGGACGGTTCGCGATTCTGGACTGGAGGGGCTGCATCCTGCCTTTGACATTCGTTTCTGCGACGCGACCGCTTCGGTCAGCTCGATTGATTCATTTTGATAATAACGACAACAACAAAAAAAGCAGCTTTTAATCTGAGAGACCTCCGTATCAGGACACGATCCAGCCATTGCGTTTTGAGCAGGCAAAAACAGGTAGGTGCGTTTTCCTAAAAACCCTGAATTCCTATGGCTTTTAAGTATGTATTTTTTTTTACTATGATTAATCGCGATAAATTACGATTAATGGATATCAGAGATGATTGCGTTACAAGGCAGCCGCAAATTTACCTCCGTGAGCGATGACGATGATGTACAGTATAACTGAGAACCAACATTATTTTAATACGCGCAATGCTATTAATATAAAGAATTACGCCATTCGATCCCAACAAAAGCAGAGACCCCGTCGATGCGCGAATACTCATAGTTTTATAGTTTCCTGTATCGATTATAGACCCAGATGTTCCCCTATTAAAGCATAAACAGTATTTTTTGGATTTCCCCCTCCTCCTGTACAGAGATCAGATCATCCGAGCGTAAAGTTGTCAGGGACGAGGCGTAGGGAATTTGTAATGTTCCCCCCCGCATACATTTCGCTTTATATTCCTTACTTTGGTCCACGATTAAAAAAGGCACCGGGGCCACTTTGCGTGCAGGCTGCTTAATCGGTTTTCTGTTTCACTGACTCCATGTTAGTGCTTAAATTGCCTGCCCATGTAATTACCGGAGTAAGCCCATTTAATTTAAAAGCTTTTACCTCCCCTTGAGCCACTCCTCTCTCTTTCCTTGAAACTCGCAATGAAACTTGACGATGGCCCCGTCTTATTTATCCTGAGACTTACTTTTCGGACCGGCCGCTTTGATACATCGCCTTTAGATTTAATCAGCACTAAGGTACTGCTGCTCGTCCTTATGAGCTTCAGCTAATGGGCTTTATTCAATGCTTTTCTTAGTGTAACGTTCTTCTCTCCCTCTCTCCCCCTCCACCCGCCCCTGCTCTCCTCTAATTACCTTTCAACAAAGATTTGGCTGAGCCCTCCATGAAGTCTTTCCTGAAGGAATTGGAAAGGATTAAAAATTAAAATGCATTAGCCGGCGAGTGAAATAGAAAAGTGTGCGGCGAATACGAATCGATAAATACACCAGGTACATTTTCCGCAGCTAATAAGGCGAGAAATAAATGGGGCTGGAGGATGCCCCAGTAATTGAAAGTATTAAAGAGAAATGCTCTGCCCGTAAGGTATCCCTATAAAACCAAACAAATGGCCGCGTATTGATTGTCGCCTGTCACACTGACACTGTTACTGAGACAGAAAAATGTTATTCTGCAGACCAGCTTCAAATGGACTATTGCTGACCATTGAAGCGTGTGTTTATATACTGCAGGTACTTGCGTTTATTGCATTTATATAAAAAAGCGTCTTGTCCAGAATAATTAATAAGCGGCGCGTACCCAGTCTGGACTTAGTGTGTTTTTTATAAGTTGCAGCATTTTAATTAGCGGGGCCATCGTTCTCCTGCTCCTTTCTTTGTCTAATAAGCGCACAATTACTTCGCTGGCAGCGCGCATATTGACCTGCTTTAGCGGTTGCGGGGGGAAGAAGGTTCAATTTAAAGACAATTTAGGCTCCTCCACGAAAACCGATGGCGCTTTAATTGCTCCATCACCCGGAGTGTTATCAGCCGGCAGCCTTAAGCCCGGAGGAACCGCGGGACGACCGCAGCATTGAGATGAGCGATCAAGGGCAGATTAGGGAGGCAAAAGTGGTCTAAATGTGTTTGTATAACAGGTTAAACAAGCCCTCTCAAAGGAGAGCCGTCTATTTATACCTGGGATCCCGAAGCCATCGCTGGCATGCTGATGAAATCTGAGGGTACGGCGCCGAAAGGGCCAGGCAAGGAGCGACCGGGAGCCGCAGCAGGCTCCGGACGGGCAGACATGTCCTCTCTCGCGGTGTCATTTCGGAGAACTACCTATAATAAGCGTAACAGGTCTGACAACTGGCAGCCGAGCACAAAGGCTGCGCGATAAATAAACGTGCCGCTTTCGGGCCCGATAATTAGGTGTAGTTTTCACTGGAGCCCGGTTTTAATGACTCATGTTTGGAAACCCAACACTTTTGCTAATTCCCCTGAGTGAAAGACCACAGTTGCATTGTTGAAGGACTGGGAGCACATCAGAAATAATAGTAATAAAAGGAACCCTTCTTGTGATACCGCTCCACTTTCCTGCTACGAAATTAGCCCCGTGTAAATGTCAGATGTATCAGTATTGACGGGCTATTCATGCCTTATTTGTAATGGGTAGTATAGGAGAGGTTTGGGAGGGGCTCAGAGCATCTGCGGTGGGGGCGGGGGTGAAAAAACTTCTCTGAAAACTTATTCCTGCTCACCCAAGCCCAAACCCCCCCATTTCCGCTGTAGCTGGCCTCTTCAGACGGGGTAGGGTTTCACCGGGACGTAAACGGACACTGGTTTTGCTGCTGTGCCACCCTCCGCCAGCTCATGATATTTGCTTCATACTTTCCTTAACCTGAAGGCCCTGTTTTTTGTGTCTGTTTTTGTTTGCTCCCCCCTCCATGAAGTCACAGACACCATGGTGAATCCCAGCGGCAGCACCCAGCCACCCCCCGGCGGAGCGGGGACCCTACCCTGGAAAAGGTGTGCGGGATGCGGGGGCAAGATCGCCGACCGGTTCCTGCTGTACGCCATGGACAGCTACTGGCATAGCCGCTGCCTGAAGTGCTCGTGCTGCCAGGCCCAGCTGGGCGAGATCGGCACCTCCTGCTATACCAAGAGTGGCATGATCCTCTGCAGAAACGACTACATCAGGTGAGGGGGTCACCAGCGGGGGGCGCCAGCGTCCTAGTAAGAATTGGGGGTGTCACCGACGGCCTGGCCGGAGTGGATGGCCGGCTTTGCCGCGCAGCGTTAAGTGTGCATTTTCGCTATATGGGAACAAAGCCCATCCCTGGGCGATAAGTGATTTTTTTTTTCAAGTTGGCGGGATATTATTATCTATCCCTCAGCGACGAGGTTTGTAAGTCACGATGTTTCCATGTGGCGTTATTAGATCACGCTGGAATTTCCCCCTTTCGCGGAACGTGGGTGGTGATGAGGAGGACAAGCTTCCTGGTCAGCTTTTGGAGCTGGTTGTAGATAAGCGGTTAGGTTAGAAGGACCTGGGGCCGTCTGGAGAACACGCCGTTTCCCGTGTACAAAATGGCTCTTCGATGGATAACGTTTTTTTCCCGAAGAAGACTAAAAATCGTAACATTAAGATGTCACCACCGCCTGCGACTTCCTTCCTTCCCGCCGGCTGTCCCGAAAGGTCAAGCTGTCAAGATGAAAGCGGCTCCTTATCCTGGGCTTTTGCATTAAGAAAATACCGGTGGTCTTTTATAACCGGGCAAAAAAAATCTCTGCGTTTGTCAGTTTTATCAACCCCCTCGTGGGGCGGTTATAAAAAGCGGCTGTGAGTGGATGTCGGGTGACCTTCTGTGCTTGTGAAATTCGGGTGAGTTTCGAAGACACGACTGCAATGGAATCAAAGACCCCCTTATACCGGCATTAATGTAAGAATAGACTCGGACTCTCGATGTAAAGTCCGGGGACTAAGGAATGCACGTCCCCTTGGGCAGAAATCCTTATGTTGCTCTGGGATTTTGCAGCAGACATTTGGGGGGTGGGGTTGGGAATGTGACTCGGAAGTTCCGGGGCCTTGGGAGGATGGTGCAGAAATCTGAAGGAACATCCATGTAGGACAACCTGCTCCAGAGGAACATCGAGCTTCCCGTCTGCTTCTGTTTTCCAGATTCCACTTTCCAGCCTTGTTAGTTTAAAACAATGAAGTGGGAGAGCATTTCGTGATTTTGATAATGTAACATTGTCAGTTGAAGTGCAGCTTCAATCAGCTGAATGGAATCCGAAGCAGGGCTGGGGGGGCTTAAAGAAATAACAAAACTCATCTTGCAAACTGAGGAGAGTGGATTCAAGTGCCCATCCAGGTGTTGCCAGCTTAACTGTGGTCATGTGTCGTGCTTCCTCGAGTGGCTGTCCTCATGTAGAAGATTCCGGAAATATTTTTCTCCCCCTACTCTGACGGGCTAACTGCATGTTACGTTAACTCCCAGCATTTCCGGGCCCTGCAGACTACCATGCGTTAGCCGTAGCCTCGCGCTAACGGCAGTGCTCAGTATCAAAGCTGTAGGTGCAGCTGCGAACGCGATCATGCGGTTTACGTGGCCGGGGGAGAATCCACACACGTGACCCCGAGTGAATTTAAGTTTCCTGCGGCCCCTCCCCCCGTTAAGCTGGCTCGGTCAATAGGATACCGTGTTGTAATGGGCACGCAGCCTAATTAAAAACCCAGGCTAAAAGCACGGACGCCTCGGCGACGGTAACGAGGGCGCTCTCCGCGGAAGCACAGAGCCGAAACAGCGCTGGCAGGCGGCGGATCTGAGCCCAGATAAAAACCGTCTGACTGGGAGTCTGTGCAATTAAAAGGTTTAATTAGCATTTCCTGCATTTTCCTTTAGCCCTGATGGGTTTAATCTAATGAGATCTGGTCTCTGGCTTGGATCTTCTCTGAATGACGTGTCCGAAATGGATGAGAGCCACATCGCAAACAAAACATTTAATTAAGAAAATTGGCTTTTTTGGGGAGGGGGGGTTATTACAAGGGCTGGGTGCCTCACGGCATTAAAGGCACAGGTTCATTTTTGTAATGGAATATGAATTGCTGCCGTTAGTGTAAATAATACAGGCCCGTCCAGCGTTCATTAATCTGCAGGCTGGGGAGTGGGGGCCTAAGACTGATCGGCAGAGTGGGTGAAGCAGGCCACATTACTCTCCGTGAGGGACGCGTCTGACCCGAACCACTGCCGTCTCCTACAAATCAAAGCGGCCGGGCCGTGCATCAGGTGGATGGTCATGGGGTCACACCTCCCGGCCCGCGTGTTTGGCGCTGGGGCCTCAGACAGTGCATGCACACACACACATGCACTCCTGCAAACTCATTTTCCCTGCCTGAGTTGCTGTTGTTCTGTCGGTTGCATTCTCTGCCTGTTCTCCTCCGGTTGGCTGTAAGAGGAGCCCAGCCAGGGAATTAATTTAGCTAGTAATCATGCGGCTGCTAGATGCTGTGAATGCTGTCCTTTTAATTGAATAGGCTAGGTAATTAAATGGCACTTTTCCAATAGAATGTGCTAGGTAAATCTAATAGTTGGTTATTTAATATGGCTTTGAAGTCTGCCCACTTGAGCAGTATGACAGCGCAGGGGCATGTGAGCTATTAGTGGGGAAAAACCGGGATCTCAAAAATTAATTAAATCGCATGCAATTTAAGAGAAACGTTTATCTTGATTTGTCATAACAGAATTAATTCAAGGCCGCCAATTCACTCGGGGCCAGATCTGTTTCTCTGAATTAACCAAGCGTAATTTAACAGGTTCCCCCACCCGAACCCCCCTGCCTCCACCCCCACACCCCACCCTCCTCTTAAATGCAGAGCACACTATTATGCAAAGCTCTTTTTCACTTCTATTGATATTTTTCTGGCTGTTTTTATTTTATTTAACTTTATGATGGTATACAACTTGTACTTGTACGCTACCCACCCCTGTATTTAATTTAATCTCGCCTGGTTTTGTTTTTGTTACATATTTAGACATCCAAGCGGGGACCCTTTCTCAGTCGACCCTGAAAGTTGTCCAAACACCAGCCTCCATGTTGCTATCGTGTTGCGTAAAATGGCCAAACTGTGGGGAAGCAGATGTGACCCCTTCTATTCCCCCCCCCTCCCCCCCGCCCTTCAGGACCCAGACCTGGTGCATGGTTGTGTTAAAGACCTTCTGGGCCTTAATTACATGGACCCTGGGATCTCTCCCTCCGAACCAGGAGTTCAAGGAAAAGCAGCCCATTAGAATTTCAGCGCAAACCCACACGGGCCGCTATGCGCTTAATTGAGCACCTGATGGCTTCAGATCTTTAAATCAAAAGCTCTCCTTGACAGTCTCCTGGTCAGATAATTAACGGGGCGGTTGTGATGTAGCAGGAATGAGAGTGGGAGACTGCCAGTGACTGGTGAACAGACATGGCGTGCGGTTGTGGTGTGTGGTGGTCGCTGACGGTGCAGTGTCTCCTAAGCGCGGTACGCGGCCGTCTCAGCCACACGCGAAAAATTGCCTGGCGCGGAGAAAACCACACAAGCAAGGCGCCTGTCTGCCAGTCCGGGCCAGTCCTTCCAGTTTGGTTACTGATTGTTCATGTGTCAGAGATGTGAGGCTAATTATTTTTGAAATAGCGTTCTGATAGGCCCCCGTCGAGTCGATGTTGCTATTTGTTTCACTTCGGGGTTTTTGTATCTGGAAGCGTTCCTCGGTCATGTGACACTGTGCCCCCCCCCCCCCCCCGACACCGGCCAATAGGGGCCTGTATCATGGTGATGACGGCCTGCCCCTGGTCCGCTCTCTCGGGGGAGGGGGTGGGAGCTTATTTCAGCCTGCGGAGTATCTGTGTGGACGTGGGGGAGTGGGATTGTGTGTGTGTGGGGGTGGGGGGGGGCAATGTGATGAAAACAAGTCATTTTCTCCTTGTGTTCCGTCTTAACGGGGCTCACTCGCTCACTCTCTCCGCTGGCGCCAGGCCCCGCTTTCGTCTGTCTCAGCCCTGCCCCCTTCTTGCAGCGTGGCCGACGGAGACCGTGCGTGCCCCCCGGCCGTCCATTAACGCCATCATCCCTGTTTCAGATGCACGCCGAGTAACGCTATACTCGCACCACCCTCCCCCCCCAGCCCGGCCCCCCTCCCTGGAGCATGTCAGATGCTGTGGTCTTATTTGATTGCACAGGAAAACCGCGGTGATGGAGCAAACACCCAGCCAGATACGATGACAAATGGTTCCAGATCCCAGTAAATTACTTTCTGCTCAAATCGAAATTTCATTCAGTTTGTTGCCGGCCAAGATGAAGTAATCTAAATTGTAGACTCCGGAGCAGATAGAGGGAAGT
>JAAGVU020000043.1:2530325-2604285 GCA_011763525.2 Mormyrus iriodes | reverse complement strand
CCCCCCACTTTCCCCCGGCGTCCCCCTATATCCTCTCCCTTTCCCCCCCCGGCGGGGGGGGGGGGGGGGGGGGGGGGGCGGGGGGGGGGCCCCGTCTATGTTAATGGCAGCCAGGATTCCTGACTTTAATAATCCAAATAGCTGATATAAACGGAGCAGATCTCCGGCACCAAGCTACAGCCCCAATTGCTCTTATATCTTCTGGTCTGGGACGTCTGGAAACTCAAAAACATGCAAGAATGATGGAAATCAACCCTGGGGTATAAAGGCAGCCTGCCATTCAGCAGCGTTTCAGGGTTACACTGGATACTGCACTGGCCTTCAGTTAGAGTGCCTCTAACATGCCGCACTTACAAAGAGGACCCAAACAGACATGGAAGAGGGAGACGCTGACCAAAAGCATACTTTGCATATTATTTGCACTTTAGATTTTACTGAGGTATTGTACATAGGGATTTTATATCTGTGTGTATTGTTTAGTTTCTGCTTAATACCTGTTGTTTTTCTGTCAAAGGTTACGGTGTAACATGTATACGGGGATTTAAGCCTCGTGCAGGGCGTTTTTTATATGACTGAAAGGGTGACATTCTATATGCAGGTAATACGAGAGGTTTAGAAGTCAATGTGGCCTTCATAAAATTAAATATATAGATAACCAGACCTCTGCTGCACAGAGATTCAAGGCAATACAAATGTCTGTAGCTTCTAACAGCCAATGAGCACTTTACTATTTTCTAGGTACATAGGACCCATATATTCCTTCTGGGGCAGACTGATCACCAGAGTTCTGTTTCAGTTAACACTGCAGCCGACTGGGGTTTGATAAACGCAGAGAAAAAGTTCAATCTTTCAAATTCAAACGTTATTTTAAAAACTATTAATCTAAAAACTGAAACGCAGCCCTGAATTTGCCCCATATAATCAACTTGTGTGTCACAGCGTGACAACCCTAGTGCATAGCCCTACAAAGTGCCATGAGAATAAAGACTTGAAACAGTATCATTCAGATATGCAGGAGCTCCAAGAACCTTCTGGAACAGCAACCAAAAGCAAATCACATTTTGTTTAAATAATGACTGTTAGAGAGGGTGTTTAAAAAGTCAAGCAGGGGCAAACTGTTTGCCAGTATGGACACCAGTAATCCCAGTGCTTCTAGTTGGAACAGACAAAATAAATGGCCAGATAGATACAGCATGACATAGGGGACGTCGCACTTTTATTGAGATATTACCTTGCCACAAACACAGGGAAGTATACAGGGGCGGGGCCACAGGGCCACACGCTGGCCCCAGCTGAAAGCTGATTGGTCCACAGAGTGCCCTTCCCCTGTCACTCACAAATTTAAAACATATCATTGGCTAACGATAAGGTTGGCCCCTCTGCAAAAATTATGGCCCCTCTTATGCCCCCCACCTTTAAAAATCTTAGGATCAGCCCTGTACGATCAATGGGGAGAATGTGCGCATAACCCTGACTGCGACTGACACCCATGCAGCTCAGGGCCCCGGCTCCCAAACCTCGGCCCGTGCTCCTGCTGTGTGCCCAGCTGTCATCGCCGCCACTTTCTTAATTTATTAAGCTTTACAAGGACGCTAAACACAGAATCTGGCTGCACATCTGCTTCCGAGTTTCCAAACGCTCCCCGCGCCCTTTGCAAAGTCCTGCAGGTGTGCTATGCCTGATCAGTAGTGAAATATGGGCCCTTAACTTGATTTGATTAATTCGTGTCCTCCATAGAAATTGTACAAATTAGTATTTGCTTAAATAAGTTTAATTAATCATTCTGTTGGTTCCTCATTTGGGGACTTAGAACTATTAAGCATTCATTAACAGTGAATTAATTGAGTATGATCAGATTTGACCCACTATTATTAACTTTTAGAGTAACAGATACAACAATGAAATTTTTATCCGTCAGCATAAATATACCTCATAAAAACCTAAGTACCTGAAGAATTGTGAAATGCCGAGGTCCGTTATAACGCGGAGTTCAATTAACAGCTCAGTTCAACCCCAATAAATAATTGAACTCAGCTTTCAGCAAATCCAACTCCCACCAGAATCACCCCCCCACATACAAACAGGATTAACAGCAGCTGTGAAAGGGTGAAAACACGCTTAGAGTAATCACACGGCTGTCATAATTACCCACGCAGCCAAACAGCGCTGAGAAATTAGTCTTCAAAATGGCCAACACTACAGCAGTGGCTGGTTTTTTGCAGAGTGGTGCAGCTGACCACGTCTCATTAAAAGCGTTACATATTGAGGGTGACAGCAAGAGTGCCGGTGGTTACTGGCTATTTCTACTGTGTCGGCACATAAAGGATGCCTCGTGTTAAAAAAATAAATAAATAAGGAGAAGCGGCAGATCTGATCAAAGGGACTTAAACACAAGTTTCTCGTGGCAAATCGAAACTTCATTAAACATTTGTATTTGCTAAGCAGGATTAATCACCGGGGGGAGATCATTTGCGATTCAGGTAGGCGCTTACCCTTGAACTGTCTTTTAGAAGGGGGGGGGCCTACGAGCCTGAACATGCATTCCAGGGACAGTGGTCAGGGGTTTAGGAAATTAGCAAAGCCCGACTGGAACGGAAGCCCGCTCTGCGGTGGCCGGCTAATCATATGTAACGTCCACCTCCGCGAGATAGCGCTGAGAGTTTACAACGAGCTTAACCCTGGCTGCTGTCTTGGCCACAGCAGGATCTCGCTCACGTCGGGCACTTTGAACGTAATTTCGTCATTTCGATCCTATTTGGTCGATAATCCAACCATCTGGGAAAACTGGGAAGAAAAAAGCACTCTTCATAAACTTCCAAAAAAAAATGAACAGGAAGCACGTCCTGTGAAAAAGAATCTGTAGTCCGCCGCCGTGTCGAAAAGCACGCTGCGTCGGGCATGACGCCACTGGCGGGAAGCTTAACGAGCACCGAAACGCAAAAGTGCAATAACGGAATGGCCGTTTCGGGTATTCCCAGCTAGCCGCATGAACGTGCATCGCGGGTGTTGGTGGGTACACACGGCCACCGCCTTCTGCATCTTCCTGATTATTTTCCCAGACAACTTGGGTGGAGGTTTTTTGGTGGGGGGGGTGCCGTTTTTGTAATGTTCAAAAGCCAGATGATGTAGGAAAAAGGTCTGAATGAATTGAACACCCCCCTCCCTTTTTCAAATATCCCCCAGTGCTGTGTTTTGCGATTTTTTCAGACGGCGCTGATGTGGAGGTGTCCTTTTGAAGAGCATGCGGCCCGGCGCCGCTGAAACGTGGGAAGCGGATTGGGCCGGATGGGGACTCGGCTCAGCCTGTACATTATCCCCTATCAATGGGCTCCAGTGTCCCTGTGCCGCGCTCATGAAAAGGAAACAGCCAGTTTGATTGCTCAATATTCATCTACATTTTCCCCTGGATGGGTGCAATATGGCGGCCTTAATTAACTTTCCTCAAAGGTGAAACAGTGCGCACCATCTGTTAGGGGACAATCACATTTCTCTGCCTCGTGGGATAATCCTTTTTGCTTTTTTTCGGGGAAGGGACTGGGAAAAAAACACATATCACAGCAAGAAACAAAATCTTCCGAACAGTATTCCCGTTTGGGAATTCGGGCCCTTGCTCCTCGGTGATTGTTGCGTAATTGTTTTTCCATCTCGCGCTGCAAATCCGCGCGTGCCGCTCCACCGGGCCGGAGAGCGCCTGCCGTTTTAGTCTCCGCGTAATAAAATTCTGTCCGCATGTGCAACACAGCCAGGAAAACAATGAAAGAAAAAAAATGAAAAAAAGTGCTTCCAGGCAAAAGACGGAACGTCGGAAATGCATCCACGCCGCAGCGTCGTCCGCGAAACGGCGACAAGGCCGAGAGGGGGAGATGCCTTTTTTCCAGCCCTGTGCCTCCCCCCCCCCACCCCCACCCTTTCAATTTTTTAATAAACCTCAAGGACCACACATTGCAATCAGCGGCTTGGTCATCGTGCCCCAAAGCCGGATCATTATTTGATCTTTGTAGCTGTTAATCTGATTATCTCATTGAGGAGGTAAACTTCAGACCCAATCTTGTTAGCAGCTGGGAGAGGTGGATTACCGTGACCAGTGAGTTGGAAAATGAACTGAGCAGTTTCGGTTGTGGTCTTGCTCTGCTTGAGACCCCGTGAGGTCCACTTCAGCCCATCTGCCTTCCTCCTGCTGGCCCTTCAAACGAGACATTATCTTCAGATCTCTCGCTGCCCACTGGGCGCTTTGTCTTCCCCTCCCAATAAGACGGGACTCCTCGAAAGGTCGTATTCGGGGGCCTGGCTGTTTCGGCCATTGTGGCCGCGATCGACGTTTGTTGTGTCTGAACCAGAGCTATGCTGGTTAAACCATTTGGCGGCTGAGGTACGAGAAGTGTCTCCCTTTTCTCCCTTGAAATGGAGAGGCCCTTTCTTTGGCCTAATATATGCAAATGCCCCACTAAAGATGTGTGGTCTCGCTTAAGACACTGGCAGTTTTGCTTGGGGTCCCTGAACGCCTTGACAGTGAATGCGAGCCACATTCTAAAGCACACAAAATCCACCAGTCAGCCAAAAGGACCTCAAAGTATTCAAGCGACAAAAAAAAGAACTAAGCCAGCCGCTTTTTTTTTTGCCCTCAACGTTTTCTGAAAAGAATAATAAAATATAAGTTCCCCGTTGCAGTCTGTTATGGCGATGGTAGCCATATCAAAGCATTATGCTGCCACAGAAATGGGCCTGAAAAAATCGCCGTACCGCCAGAATGAGCCGGCGACCGCTTTAGCCGTGCCGCGATTTCCCTACACGAATCGCTGAATGCTCTTTTGACTCGCCATTGAGGGAACAAGGAATTTAAAGAGTTTATATTCGATCAAGTTTTCTGCCTCAATAGGTGGTGATTAATGGTGAAGTGCAGAGGCCGCGCGGGCTGGGGGGCGGCTCTGGCGTCTAATGAGGACCCCCCCCGCCCATTATCACCCTTCACATGAAGGTAACAGCACGCATAAGTAGCCTTTCCACTGATTATCGAGATGGGAATTTAAATATTAATACCCAGGCTGGGCCTGCGGGCACTCAGAGCTGAGCCAGATTCACGACGGAGCACTCATTCCATAGATTAGGCAGCCGGCCCCTACCACCCTCCGCCCCCCCTCCCAAAACTGCTCCGCCCTCAAAAAAAAAAATTAAGTGCAATTTTGTTGCTTTTTCAGGGGTAAATTTCAAGGGGAATCCAGAGCAGAGAAGCAGGAAAAGTGATATCTCCACGGATCCTACAAAGGTGACAGATTCCTGAATGAGAGCCGTAAAAACTCATCAGGTCTTACGGCACATTTTTTTTTTTGACACTTTACATATGGATAAGACGTTGTTGTTCATATTTTTGAAACTGTGGTTTCAGGTGCGCTGAACATTATCCTAGGCTGTCCCAACACCCCTGAGACGCGTAATTAAAGGCTGAACAGAGAGAGGAACACCAGAATAAATGACATTTTGTTTCTGGCTGTTTCCTGGACCAGACACCTGGGAAAAAACAAATTGAAGCTTCCAGGAGGAACCCGGACATGTTTATGAATTTAATGTTTATTTGAAAGGGTTTATCTTACGGTAAATAAGGGACCCGGACTCGAGAAACGCCGCCCTGGTGGTCTAATCACACGAGGCCGTCCTTTGGGGCCCTGTGCTCCAGGTCTCATACCCCAGCAAGTCACAGGCAGGCGGGAGCAAAGGCCAGAGTGCCCCCCCAGGCTATTGAGGCTCTGAGGGAAGGGTGCCTTGTGACACAAAGACTGTGTAAACGTCCCAGTGGTCAACTCCCACACAGGAGACCCACGGCTGCGTTCGACCCAATACTACAGGCTTTTCCCAAACACAGCTCATCTTACTGTGATCCAAAATAACCCGACTTCCAACAGCCGGATGATTATACTGGAGCAGTCCTGGTTACAGTAGAATGGAACCTCAGGGACCTTTGGCTTATGAATCTGTGTCTTTACCCATAATGCAAATCACGCTGGTAACCGCTGCAGCTTCTGTGGGGCAAACAGTCAAACATCACCATAACAAAGATTCAACACATCCTCTCTGTGTGCACCTTTGTTTTGGAAATACTGTATTTCATTATCGCAGAAATTCTTTTTATTTCCTTGAAATGGCATGGATACGATTAAAAATTCACTAAATGCATTAAAATTACAATGCAATAATAAATGTTTCTCCTATAATTTTACTGGGTGCATAGGAAGGCGTGCGCTTGACAAGGATTCTTCCAGTAAAATGTAACAGCTCACCACACACAGCGGCATTATTAGCATATTGCATCTTAACCGCCGTAAGTAGTCACTGATTTTCTGCCAACATTTACTATTTAACTGCTACTTTTTGCTTTTGGAACGACAGTCAGCTGCGCATCAGATTCCCAGCATTAAAGGAATAATGTCCTTTGTACGAGAGACTCACGGGCTTTTCCCTCTGTCCGCGGGACGCGCCCACGAGCTCGTACTCCTGGCAGGAATCATTAAAGCACCAGAACAATATCAGCGATACGGGAATGCACGGGATCCTTCGGAAGGGGAGTCGTTTTGCGGTTTCCACACCAGCGACCCAGTAGGCGCACATCCCAAGCGAAGGCCTTCCACCTAAACTGGAGACGTAAGTTTGCGGCTAATCATAATGACGCTGAGCTCGTAATGAAGAGGCCGCCTTGTACTTAAGGTGGAATTACAACTCGCAGCAGGCGTATAAATAATTCATAAACTCCGAGGGTATTACAAGCATCCTGCCCGCGAACAGTGGCGTCTACGAGGAATACATGATAGGGTAGGGAATGCAGAGGAGAGTTTGGCGGCTTGTTTAGCGTCACGACCCACAAACACTTTGGCAGGAAGCAGAAACAGGCCATTCTTGTTTATGACCCTGTAAAACAGCTCCATCCCATGCTAGGAAAAAGGCCTGTTTGGGAAGTTTGGGAGCGTATTGGGCGTGTAGCATCGTGCTAATAGCTCCCGCTGGCTCTCAGATCAGCAGGGTGGCGGGAGACGCATGCAGATGTCGCGCAGTCAAGATCTGCGGAACGGACGGAGGATGTACTGCGATCTCGCGGAAAGGGCCGTTCGACGAGGGTGAAGGCTGTTTTTGCGAATGTCAAATCAGAAAGGAGATAGATAGATACATAGATAGATAGATAGATATTTAATCCCATAGGAAATTGCAAACTGTAACACTGCTGAGCTTCATTTTATAGCAAATGCCAAGGTCAAAAATACCAGACGGAGCAGAGGAACTCCCGGCTGTTAATGAACGGATGAATCCTAATTTAACTGTAATTCTGAGTCTCGCTACCTTTTACAACGAATGCGTGAAAATACGAGGGAGCTCAGTGCCAGATAATGTAGACCAAATTTCTTTTGTGCAGTTTCTTCTTAACTATTAAAAAAAGGCAGTCTTTGGCCACAGAGGTCCACCGGTGAGTGGGAGACGGGGCGGGAATGGAAGGTTCCTCGGAACGGGCAGAATTAACGACCGCGAACGTGGCGAGAGCGCGAGGCAGCGCGGCGGCCGATAATGACCCGATGTGGAGAAGTGCATGCTGGTTGATTGCAACAAGGTGCAGAATAATCCAGGGCCAGAATCGTCTTCACACAATCTCGTTCCATTTTTTTTTTTTGCATGAATGAATTAGTCCCCCCCGTGGATACTTCTTCAATATGTAAGGTCAGCTAATGATCAAACACAGAGTCCTCTCTGGCCAAGTGTGGCCCGCTGATTAGCCGGTCGCCTGTACCTGCCATCTCTTACTTAGCGTCAAGGTGTAACATGACTTCCTCTGACCCACGGTAATGAGCTTACGCCACTGCCGCCATCAGGGAATTTCATTCCACCGCCCCCTTTCAGCTCCGGCTCCGAGGATCAAAACATCGGCCACATCTTCCCGACATTTCCGCCACTGGTTTTTGCCATCCTGACATGCCGCGAGTCCCTCGCCAGTGCGTCTTTGAGCTCTGGAGGACCTGCTCACTTTCCAGCCCAAATGCACAATTGACCTAATGAAGGGCTCAGGAGGACGACACAGACCGGGACGGGTTTAAAGTCATCACGTTTTTCAGTGGGTATTTACATCTCATGCACAGAAAAGCCAAATGGGAAAAAAATGTGCAAGAAGGCATTTCGAGGAGTTTACGATGTTTCCCATAAAGGCAGGACATTTCAAATATTCTTGTGTTCTTACAGGCAAATTTATCTTTTGATGTTTTTGGAGGACAGCCTCTGTTTTTTATTTTTCACTCGCACCCCTGTCTGCTGCAGTAAACCTGCCTCTCTTTGCACCATATTTCACATGCTTACATTGCAGTGCATTTCATTCATCTTGATCAGTGCACAGAAGGACAAGCAGAGTCAAATTCTCTTTGCGTAGCGCGACTGACTGTTTGCTGTGCGCATGACTATAAACTCTCATGAGTGAAAATGTTCAGAGCGCCAGTGGTACATGCGTTTCTCCACTTAGGTGTGTGCCCAGGTGTTTGCAGAACCTTCCAGACGCCTCCTCTAATTCTAGAGAGGGGGTCAAGTAATTAATACACTACCATTCAGAAGTTTGGGGTCACTTAGAAATGTCCTCGTTTCCAAAAGAAAAGCATTTTTTGTCCATTTAAAATAACATCAAGTTAATCAGAAATACGGTGTAGACAATGTCAATGCTGTAAAGGACTATTGTAGCTGGAAACAGCTGGTTTTTAATGTAATATCTACACTGGCGTACAGAGGCCCATTATGAGCAACCATCAGTCCTGTGTTCCAAAGGCACGTTGTTTACTAATCCAAGTTTATCATTTTATAAGGCACATTTCATCATTAGAAATCCCTTTTGCAATTATATTGGCACAGCTGATTAAAGAAGCAATAAAACTGCCCTTTAGATTAGTTGAGCGTCTGGAGCATCAGCATTTGTGGGTTCGATTGAAGACTCGAAATGGCCAGAAACAAAGAACTTTCTTCTGCTACTCATCAGTCTGCTGTTGTTGTGAGAAATGAAGGCTATTCCATGGGAAATATCTAAGTGACCCCAAACTTTTGAACGGTAGTGTATAAAGAGCTTACAGTGTGGCTTGTTGTTTATCTGTAATCGTCTTGCTGGCCTAGCGTGCCGCGGATCCGAACGGCCGGCCGGCTTCATCTCAGCCTGCAGTTCCTGCGTGCAGAATACTACATGAGCAAAAGCATTTCTAATTAAAAAAGGCAATCAGATCATTTCAAGCTGTTTCTCTTCACACCACAGGCGAAGAAAACCCACCCTTTTTCCACAGAGTAACCTGTCTGGCTACGTTTTCTAGCACTATTTGAAAGGAAAATACTTTTTTTTTGAGCAGGATATTCACCGGAGTACATTTGGGTACTTTTCGCTTAATTGTAACGGACTGCTGGAAAACTTTAGCGGGTACATGACAGGGTAGCTCTACCGCCTCGGGGGTAACTGAAGATAAAACTGAAAGGAGCCTCTGCAAAAGGTACCCCCCCCATCCGTCCCCCCCCCAGTGCACGACAGTGCAAATGTAAGTACAGGCAGAGAGGAATACAAATATAGACACAAAACCTACAACAGAGAGCTCAGCGAGTCGGGCCTGTTCACGCGAATCACAGCCCTGTCATTTGCCTCGGCTGCGTATGAATGATGTTTGCCAGTATCCATCACCGTGGAAAATAACACAGAGGAAATGCCGGGGATTATGGGGAATGCGGCGCGAGCTCCTGGGAGCTCATTACCCAACCCATGAATCTGTTGTCTAACCCTTTTGAAACCAATGACAAATTTAAAGTGCACATCTGGTCGCTAATACATGAGAGTTAAAAAAACAAAAATTGTACTTTCTGTGATCTTTCCACACGCGGATTCAACTGATGTTAACAAATGATCGCCTTTCTGCAAGAAATGGGGGGGCTTGAAAAATTGTTTAAAAATTAATCGCAGGGCTGGTCTTCTGTGGGCAATAAGGACCATGTACTATGATGCACCAGAGCATCAGAGCCCCTACCAAGCCCCCTTCCTCCCTCGTGGCCAACCAAAGTCATCCCTTGGTTTGCAGGGCTTTTCCATGTATTTTTCTTTCACTGTGGTACAGGGAGCATGTTATTATCTGCAGCCGCGTCTCCATCAACGCTGCCTGATTTCTGAGCGCGATCTGAGGTTCATTACGTCGTTTAGAAGCCTGAAAGTCATAGCCGGGACCTCAGATCCCCGCTGAAGGTGGAGGAGTCAGCAGCAGGAGAGAGGAAGTTGGAGCGCTGTGGCACCCAGAGCCTCTTCAGGCTCCTTTTTGCACCCCCCCATCTCACCACACTTCTAGAAGAAGTTTGGAGTGAAGTATCACACACGTCACGTTGCCTCGGAGCACACACCCACTCGCTCCTTCAGCGTAGCTACACTCCCAATCCAGGCTGCATTAAACCGCCAGCGGAGGAGGCCGTGGTGGCCCGCTTCCCCCGTTAGCACTGTGACTAATCGGCGTCTCTCCCCTAAGTGCCGCGGTTTGTCTTGTCATGCACACGCCGCATTCTGTAGCCTGCCAGGAAAACGCTAATTCCCCCACCATCTCTGTTGTGTATTTTTTTTACCTGGCTGGTCGAAGAAGATCCTAAGAACCAACGATTTTATTTTACTGGGCTTTTTAAATATCACATCACTGACAAATATGAGTGAAACTGACCTGGATTTGCACCGGCACGCTCCCCCACTGTTCCCTCAGCTTCCCAACAAACAATATTCGCATTCAGCCAGCGCTTAACATCCGGAGGGCTCACCGCTAAAATCCTGTGCTTTGGTGTAATGTTATTATATGGGGAAGGCACAGACTTCACCGAGAAGCCGGAAGCTACCCAGGACCGCTATGGTACAGTTTTTCCGACGAGCCCTGAGCCGTGAGACATCCAGTGTGGAAGCTGAACCACAGAACTCGCCCTTTCGGTATCAGATGGACTCTGCATCTTTCAGCCCAGCCCTCGGGTCGAGGGCTAGGTGAGGTCATTAACTGAAGGGGTGGGCGCTCTACAGGGGCACGAAGTCAGGGAGGTTTGAAAGACAGCCAGGCAGGTTGCCGGACACCCAGAGAGAGAGACGGAGTGACTCTCCAGTTAGCAAAGGCTCTACAGGCTGAAGAACATGGAGTGGAAGCTAGATAGTAGGGGTTTGAGTCAGAGGTACGGTTCCTTCCCACAGACCACCGAGCAGTGAGAGTCACCCGTTAGGTGACATAGGCAGCCGCCTAGGGGACCATCTTCTGAGGAGGTGCTGACTCAGTGATCCGACGTCACTTTGTCTCAGACAGGGGGTGCCAATGGCGAACCTTGCCTAGGGTGCCAAATGGGCTTCAAGAAGTCCTGCCCTCGAGTACCAGAGTAGTGGTACCTATATGATAATGGTAGTGGTGTGCCGTGTAAGTGGAAGGACGCCCTCTAAGGGTTTTAAGCTCTGGGGCCTTTATATACCCACTGAGAAATCTACCATAAATATGCAAATGCATCACTCTGTCATCAAAGCGACGGTCAGCCGAACATCTGAACACCTGAGCTATTGCTAAAACACACCTCGTTCTCCTTCTTTTGTTTGCAGAGTAATTCTCCAAGTGTCCAACCCAAACCTGCCCAGAAAGACAGCGAGGCCGTCCATCAGTAGGACCTGTCTGCCCGCTGTCTGAGTTACATGCTGAAGGGGACGGTGATCGTGAGCGGTGACATGTCTCTGTCTCCACCGCCATGTCAGGGATCAGAGGCGTGATTAATCAGGAGGGACGTCGACAGCGGGTGCCCAGGGAGATATTAATTAGCAGGGGGGGTCCTCCTCATAGGACGTCCTAGTTTAGAGGATGGGTGGGCACAGGAGCAGCTGGGAAGGGACAGATATGACATGGATTTAAGAAAGCGGGGCCACACGCAAGAAAAATGAGGCTTCCTTCAAAGTTCAGACTCTTGATCAACTGGGTTTCTGGGTCATTATGATGGTGGACAAAAAGAACACTACTGTTTCACCCAGGCATCGGAAAGCCACCTCCCGGTCCAGGACCTTGCTGCATTCTCCAGGGATGCTGGGAGTCCATCTCCGGTTTCCACCCACATATGCTGACTATAGACTACGAAGAATCCCATACACACCTAGTGGAACCAGCAGAAAGTGGCTTGTGTTCCTGCAGGGCCGTCGCGGGAGTTCATAATTCACGACGCCCTTATTGTGTTGACATGCATGTTGCCTAGCAATGCTCCTGCCGTTTCATTGGCTGGCGCCGGTATACCGGCACGGTTCCAAAAAAGCAGCTAATTTTCTCGCTCAAGTGCAATCAGCTAATATAAGGTAGACTTGCCCAGTGTTTAGCAGAGGGCAGTGCTGGTCAAAGGTGGGGGGGTGTAGTAAAAGGAAAAGAAACAAGATGACGAGAAAACAGCACAGCTACCGATCCTGCATGTGAGACACGTTAAACGACCCCTGCAAATGCCTGATTGAAAATGAGCATTCTGCTTTATTTAGTGCTGAGCTGAATGAACATGCTACCCCCACCTCCCCTGGACTTGCAGGTTTTCACGCCGCCTAAGCATGCATTCAAACAAACCGTGTCACTAATTGAACGAAATTAGTATTCATGCTAAATACACAGCTGTTTACCGCTCAGAGAGCCTGGGGATCTGGCATGCTAACCTGCAGACGCTGTGGGTGTACGGATCAGAGAGCTCTTTTCCTGTCTGTCTGAATGCTCCATGTCCGGAGCGTAAGCCAGGAAGTGGGAATCAGCACTCCGGATCCAGTTAGCTATGTACATTTAAACCTCGCTAAGTTGCCTGGCACTTTCGAGCACTCCTCACACTTCGCTCTTAGGGGGAGCATGTGAGCGCACGAAGCTGGACAGACTCACTATTTCAAACCGACTTTTGGAGAAACTTTGCTCTTTGATTTTTCCCTCTGATGGCTGAAATAAAAGGGACAATGATACATATTTCAAGGCCCACGGATCCACAAAGGCACTTGGGAACTGAGAGGTAGAAACCTTTGAACTAAACAAAGGTCCATCACCAGCACTTCATATGAGGGCGCCTTACGGCCTCATGTACGGGAGATTGTGGAGTGATGTTGAAGGGGGTGGGGGGGGGGACCAGCTGGTTTTTCCCCAGCATGCCCTTGCATGATGGGACAAGGAGGGCCAGGCAGAGCACACGACCCCCACTAGCAAGGTCCGGCTCCTCCATCGAGGCCCCCAAGAGCCTTGCCGAGTGGAGGCTCTTTGTGGGGGTCCTCCGGGCATGTACCGACGCCGCAATACATTAGGCTGATTGCAGCACAGGACGCGGGGCTCTCACCCAAGTCCGAGATTAAAGAGAACGTCACATGCGTGCCTCTTTATCTCCCGCTGTCACTGCGACTCCCGGTAAAAGCAATGCAGGGCTTCTTTACTAAATGATCTCTAATTGCACCTTTGTTCTGGGCAGACAGTCGGCATCTGCTCCAGCAGCACAAATTACCCCCATAGCTTCCTTTAGAAGCCTCCATTAGAACTCAGTTGCACTACAGGACAGACGCAATAGCCACAGTCCAGTGCAGAGAAAACAAAAGTATGGGGGACAATTTTCCTGCAATTCCTCTGTCAAAGGCGACGCATAATAGTGCTTCTCTGTCTGAAGAAGCAGAGAACAGTATTCAGCTACCCACAAACTGCGAGGTTCAGAGACCTCCATATCGTAAAACAATAGAGGTTTATGCAGGAGCGAGGAACAGAAAATTCTGGAATGGAAGGGAGCGAATCTGGTGAGAAAATCGAGGCTCGTGCCATGTAGGCCTCAGAAAGACAATATTTTGTGGGTACGCATCTCAAAACAGCGTCGCTTTCCCACACGAGGAGATGCGCTTAATTGCTCTCAGGTCTGCGGGGGCGTTGATGTGCCTGCAGCCCCTCCCACAAAACGAAATGCCATTTTACAAGACAGAATAGACAGCCGGTGCTGATTGTCTCTTTCGAAGCTAATTAAAAATGATCCATGAAAAGCATGTTTTACCGCATTTGAAAATAGAATTGTCACAGAGGCTTAATTAAGACTTGAGTTTAAAGGGAAAAAAAAGACACGTTTATGTTCAGGGAACATTACGATGATGTCAGAAGGGTCACCTTGATCGGGACATTCTGTCCTCGCTGGGGGAATAATCCCCAGATCAGCCATCATAGCTGGACACAGATGACGTCTGGGTGCCTGTTGTGATTGCAGGCTGCCCCTCTCTCCCGTCATTCCTCCACCTCGACTCGCCACCTTCTCTGACACTCGAGAGCCTTCGTTTTCGTGGCACTGCAGCGGGGCGGCTCCCGATTGGCTCCCACACCAGCCGTCGCTTAACTTCCTCCGCCCATGAGCGGCCAGGTGGCGCTCATGCAGGTGAGTGATGATCCTCCGCGCCGTCCTCCTGCAGCATTGCCATGCCGTTTATTCCCGCAGACGGGCCCTTCTCTGTGTGGGCGGGTTAAAGGCATCGGAGGTGACGTGCGGCAGTTGTTTTTGTTCCCGGCCGCCGCGCTGCTCTTCTGGCGTCCCCTGACCACGACTCTAACAACCTTGTGCATGTTATCCCGCGTCATCTGCGGACCTATCAATATGATTAATGTCAGCGGCGAGTCATTTGTTTGTGGCCACCGCGCGGTCTGACACTTACAGATGTTAATGGATTGTTTATTGCCCCGGAGTGTAGAGAGATTTCTCCTCTGATGGTGATGTTGTCCCAGCCCAAAACACAAAACTTAGCGCCCCTTGTTTACTAGAGGACTTTTTCAAAACAGGACAGAGAGTCGCACGGGTCTCGCCGAGCGCAAAAACAGACGTCTGGCAAGTAGTGGGTTGCATAGAAGCTGCAGCATTGTGAGTTTGTCTGTCGTACATTTAAAGTGCTGCGGGACGGAAAAGCTTGTGTCTCTTTATTTGTGATCCTTTGCCTTTTTTCATTTTGGATAGATTTGGCAGCTCTTGGGGCAAATGGGTCCTGGTGTCTGCTTGCATCTGAACGATAACATCTCAGGATCCTGGCACGGTGTGTGCCTGACCTCTCAGCGTGGCCCATGTTCTCCCATCCAAATTGTTATGCTCATTAGACCCCTGCAAGGGCCAACCCTAGGGTTCACGAAATTATTTTTGATGAGATATTAACAGGGACTAGATGGTAAGTGAATCACAATGTCTTTTAACTACACTGGCGGTGCTTCCTGTGGAATCTCTAAGGGCGAAGACCGAAACCACAACTGGTCCAAAGACCCCCGACCCCCCGAGTAATGTCATTCCAAGGACGGAACTGCTCGCCTCTCCACTTGATTCTGGGCATTTTGGGCAGGGACTGGAGCAGACTGTGGAGGTGGCCGTGGGATAAACTCCGACATGAAGATTATTCCACAGGATCTCTGGGAGGTAAAAGCCCAAAGTGACCAAATCACCTTCAGCATGTTTCTGAAGCCTTCTGCGAGAACCAGCTGTGTCCCGTCTAATGGCAGAAAGACAGCCTCCCCCAAGCTGTCATTAACACGTGACCGCAGTCACATTGTCATTCGCTGTTGTCGTAGGAGGGGTCACACCACAGCCAATGTGACCTGGAAAAAAAATGGGGCTTGGTACGGACAATATCCCATGTAGGGATGGCCAGGCCCTCATTGACACACAGAGACCGGATCCGAATCCAGTAACTGCCTTGTCGCATGACGGTCCAAGTCTACGCCCCCCCCAGGTATCTGCTAGCTTGTCTCGGTCCATTTATTCACACCCCTGCCACCCTCGCGCTTCATGGCCAGGCGTGTCGCTCCCCAGCAGCTGGCCTGGGGATGCCTTCAGTCTTACGGCTGGAATGGGGTCTGACAGGACACGGTCTCCATTGGGGCCTGGCTCTCCGCTCCCCAGGTCGGCAAGAAAGGGAGCTCTGGTGGGCAAGATCTCCCAACCGCCCTCAAAGGCGACCAGGATCCAGCAGGTCAGGAACCTTCAAAGACACCAGGATAGTCACTTAGTCTCCAAGCAGTTCATCTCTTCGGTCCACCCAAGGACTGATGCTGAAGAAATTTGGCTGAAGAAACATCTGCTTTAGCTACATTATGGTCTATCCAACCACCGTGTTCTTTGACAGACCAATACGACCAAAGAACTTGCTGCCTGGTATCTGACAGTTACTTCCGGGCCTCTTCCAGTTACTTCCTGGTAGACGTAAATTACACCTTGGTATGTGCCAGTTACTTCTGGGTGCCTGGCATTTGCTTCCTGGTAAGTAACCTGGAAAATTACTGGCAGTTACCTCCCGGTTGCTAGAACTTGCTTCCCAGAAGTGTGCAGGCTCTACCATCTACTGCAAAGATACCGGCAGGTCAGCCGCACGCGGCCCCAACCGGCATTAACCCCCACTGGCCGCAGAACCCTCTTCCACTGCAGGGTTAACTATTCTCTAATTATCCACGAGCATCTCGGCGATCGTTAATTACCCAGAGTACCCTCATTAGGGGGATCTTAAAATCCAGCCTTAAACTAACATTTGCTGAGACTCCAGGGACACCCTCCCCCCGGTCCCAGTAGTGCTTAATCAAGCGATGGGTTCACTGGCTCTGTGGCTCAGGTATCCCACTTCCATAAAGGACAGTAAACAACTGCTCACTTGAAGCGGCGTTCCGGAGTGCCTCGTCGGAGTCACGGAGTGTCGGGCTCGATGCTCACCTCGCTCATTAATAATGTTCAACTTCACCGGCTGGGCACCACTTTATGGCTCAAATGAAACTTTTGTCTTGGTGATAATGACTCCGGATGGAGCAAAAAAGACAGGTAGCGAGAGACAGCGACAACAAGGCAGACGGCGGCAGGTAGTATCGAGTTTTAATTACACTGTAAACTTGCAAAGGTGTTGACCATTCTGAGTGGGTCGCGCCCTGGGGACCGCACCACGACGAGCCTCGAGTAATTAATTAACGGCGTTGAGTTTCCACTGCACAGTTGCTTGGAAACTATCCAACATGTAATTGAATGTAAGCGCTGTGTGTGAATGCTGACATCTTCCCTTTGCTCAGACAAGCAGACAGGCCTCAATGACCACAGCATGTTCTTAAAAATAAATCATATAATTAATCATCCGGATGACTTTCTCCACTGGGTCTCCCCCCCCCCAAGCCCGTTAATTACAATGCTTTGCTCTGCTGAGCACTGATTTTGAGGGGGGGGGAAGCAAAAGCCTGTTACATTGCAAATCACTGCCTCAAATCTGTTATGCTAACCTTCTGGCAATTAGCTGCTGTTGAGACATTATATGTCCTGACATAAGTTCAGCACTAACGAAAGTCCTAATTTGCTTCGGGGGGAAAAAATAGCGAATCCTGACATGAACGTTGACAGCTTTCACTTTTTCATTCATAAACAATCTCAGGTGAGATCGCTTGTTTTGAGCTTGCGAGGTTCTGAAGCTCCACTGTTGTCCTGTCACTTGACAAATAAAAAAAATAATAAAGAAAAGGCTGCAACAAGCCGACTGTTTGCCCCGTGAAAAGAGTGAGGTTCCTGGTGTCGGCTCCAAGGGAAAGCTGTCATCGCACAGGGCACACGGCGTGGACACGCAGGGAGGAATCAGCTCGGAATCCATGTGGAGAGGCCAAATTATGATTTGGTGATTGACTGAAACCCCACGATGGCATGTACCAGAGATGGAAGAAATGCAGCTTTGAAGACCTCTGCGGGTGGGATTTCCATGCACTGTCAATCACCTCATGGTTTAACCCAACAGGAACCAACAGAGTAACCAACGGGATGTGGGTTAACCTGGGCGACGGCAACACGGTAATCCCACCCATCGGGGACTCGGAGCCTCTTTCCCCCCATATTAGTGGCACATGCCCGTCTTCCTACTAACACTGATGAAATCAACTCTCATAGAATCTTCTAGACTGTCCACGTCCAGGTGCCAGCACCTCTCCCTTCCGAAACAGGTGACTACGATTATTTAACGTAGTCGTTTACCGCTCAAGGAGATGCAGTGATTTAATTAGGTGTCCGTTCGTCATACGTCTGGAGCCGAATTAAACAAAGCCATTTTCGGTGGGTGGCTGGTTTCATGTACATGCCTGTGCAATCAGCAACAACTGGAAAATCTACCATGAAAATGATGCTGGTTGAGAGATAGACCGATGAATTAAAATAATACCACAAATGGGTTACATTTACATCTTAAACCGCACATATCTCTTTAACTTGTTACTAGCAGATTTAACAAATACCGCCAGATCTACAAAATATAGGCATTCCTTGAAAAATAAACGAAGACTGACGTATTCATTCACTTTTGGTATTTGAAATTTACCAGTTATTTGCCATTCTTCTCGGTAATCAAAACAGCCCCAAATTAAAAGCCGACTAAAAATCAGCGCTGAAAGTCACATGACACGTGTCCGCGGAAAATTTGCATACAAAGCCTGCGTTATTGAAACCAATTTCAGTGGAAAAAAACAAGTAAACGCTGTCATTAATAAAAATGTTTTGTCCAGAAAAATATCCAGGCATAAACATAACTTTTTCTGGCATTCCTTTGTGAATTGAACATTTTAACGTTTCTTCCCTCAATTTCTGATAGCGTAATTTCTTTTCCCCTTTATGCAAATGTGCAAAATTACCACAAAAATCATAACTTACACGAAGGACCTATATTTATTCATCTCCAACAAGAAATTATAAATAAATATATCCACCTACTAAACAATATAATATAATAATATGATCCAGCGTCTTCTTCTGAGTTACTAGTAATATTTTCTGGTTATTTCTAAAACCGATCATTCTACATTTAAAGAAACAAAAATATCGTTCGCTTAAAAGCATTTATTCGTGGATGTTACTGTTGGTTAAAGTCAAAATCTAGCCAAAATGACAGAAATCACGGACAATTTTTTTTATAGCAGCCGGAGGTATTTTAAAAATAGTCAGATATTTTATTAGCTGGGGGCGTCGCACTTCATAAACATTCGTAAAACTTGTAACCGCACGCTAGATCAGATAATCTAATGTCAAGGGTCCGTTGACTTACTCACCCAAGGGACAGATCAAACACGAATCTACGTATATCCATCTAATTTTGAAGTTTAGCCTAAAAAAATGCCAGCAACGGATTAAGTTCAATTAAAATGCAGGATGTTACAACTATTGTGCACTAGGACTTGGAGTAGATCACAACAGAAACAAATATCTCCTTGCTGTTTTCGAAGGAAATATAATTTCATTAATTAGTAGCCGAATAAACACACAAAAACAGTCAAAAGTATGTATTTTATCTCTTTAAGGACCTCATAGTTTTAAACGATGTTTATCACAGACCGGCTGTAACAATAAAACTGCAGCAAGCTGAATATTACCTTTCTGTATAACTGGAGGAGAAAAGGTTGTAACCTCATCTTTTTTGGTTTTGATGAAGGCCGACAGCTTTTTTCCGGATATATTTTAGACGTGTCCATTTCACACTTAGCGCATTCATTGTATGGTTAAAAATCACGCGTGGACAGCGCACAAATACCGAAAGCAATCGCAGCCTATTTGCAGAGTTCTCAATTCACACTTTACATAAAGACAACCTTGTTATAAACTATTTCCATCTGCACATGTTCGCAGCCCACCATTTTAAAATTCATCAGTATGACACCTCGCCATCACCACAGGGCAAGATTAAAGATCCAACCAACAATAATTAAGGGACACCAGATACCCCCTCCCGCACCCACACTTACACTCATCTGTAACGAAAATACTTATTCTTTTAAGTATATGTAAATAAGACGAGTTCCCGATATGAATTCGGAAAAAAAAAAGTTTCGTCCTAAAGCCACGTGCGCTCCCCTTTCCGGAATTCCGTAATTCATGGGGCTGAATTTCCTCTATATTGTTTAAATAAAAAAATACATCTCGACGTTTGAAAGTGGCACATGAGACGCGATAATGAGAAGGCTGAGTAGAAGGAAAGTGCTACCTCATTAGGGTAATGACTTCGACATCCCCACCATTACATCAGTGATGGCAATTAAAGGGCCCTGCACGCGCTCCTGGAGGCTACGGCGCGATCCAATTCTCTGAAGCCCGCGTGTTACAGCTAATCCGTGTCATGTAAGTGAAAGGGCCGAACATCTTCGTTTAATTTTCAGCTCCCCTCCCCCGTGCTTTTTTCTTAAAAAAAAGGTGTTTCCCAACCACATGGCTACCATTAAATAATGTGCTTTCGCCACGAAAGGTGATGTCTATAAAGCAGAGTAACCAAATTTGCCCGATCTCTGAAAGAACGGCAGCGAATAAACCCTTCTGCTTCGTTCTAAAGTTACATTTCCTTTAATTGTTGATTCGCAATTAAATTCGGGACAGAAAAAAAACGTTATTCGTAATTATTACATCATTATAACTATTCGAAAAGAATTTTCAGACGGTAGGCTGTGACATACTCGCAAAGCCGCCTGGCCGCGTGCTGTCACCATGTTCAAAGATAAGTGCTTGTCTGTGCATTACTCTTCGGTGTCATTGCGACGATGCGTTGCCCTTAATTGGCTCATTTATGCGACGGTAATCACTTCGTAACTACCTAAACATAACGAATTTCTTTGTCACTGTTACAAACGACGTTGAATATGTAACGAGAAAGTGTGGCGTTGAAATTGCCGCCAAGAAAGATACATCGCTACGGAATTAGGGGAGAAGGCGCCGCGGCCACTAGTTTTTATGTGGGTGCATTTCGGTTATGGAGGGCTATAATTTAGATTCCTGGGCGCACAACAAAAGCAAAACAGTGTATTGCAAACAAGGCTTTAAATAATGTTCCAGCAAAGAAACGTGTTACTCTTCTGCCAGCACTGGTGCTGCATAGTGTGAACGTGTTATGTTGTAAATGTATTTGTTATTGGCAATGAGCACACTGTAGTCTCCTGACCGTATTTGGTTAGCTAAATTCAGTCATTTAAAACCCAGCGCAGGACAGCCGAATTCATTAAAGCGTGTCAACGAGTCAGGTTAAGTCGTGTGGCTTCTTTTAATAAGTAACAGAGTTACTTGTTTGACATAAGCAGGGATCGAGAGACACAGATTCCGTCCGGGGCCCGACCCCTCCTGCTTAATGTTTTCGTAAAAATGCGGATGGGTGAAATAAGTAATTATCAGAAAGAGGCGCTAACTATCTAAGGAATGGAAGGGGAGCGCTATTCTAAGTCAATACTGAATGTAGGAGACGTCTATAAAGAAATCGCTGAGTCAATTATAATTAATGGATTCAAGTCCCCCCCCCGTCTTTCTCAGCAATAAATAAATAATGTTTAGAACTCATACATAAGATTAAATATGTATAGCAACTACTTTTGAATTATTTACAAAATTAGTTCCAGTGCCCTAAGATGTGTTTGCCTTCTGCATTGGGTGCCATTCATAAGCACCTTTCATTATCCGCGTCACACTCCCACCAGTGGAGTTCACATATGTCTTGAAGTTACTTGGGGGGGGGGGCACAGTAAAGTCTTATGTATTAAAAAAGGAAGAAAAAAGAAAACATGATACATGATTCATAAATAAATTAGATAAATAAGAACATTGATTTGAGAGAAACTGTAATTAGACGCGTCCTTGCGAGAACAATTTCATTACACAGCGAAAATAAGTTTTTGCGATCCGGTCAATTTCCGCTCCGTTTTAGATTGATGTCAGTTAGGCCTGTACGTTGCACTTTCTGTTAAGGTTAAAGTTGTTGTTGTGGTAAACGTGTTGTTTTTTTTCCCCCCAAAATACAAATAGAAATGTTTTACTAATTTAAATGTTTCGTTTTCAATCATCATTCTTCTGCCTGAAACTCCTCCCTTGTTGGATATCTTTAACCTTCGGGAAAAAAACAAGCATCTTTATGATATAATTATAAAACTTATTTAAAAAACATTTTAAATTGAAAAATAAATATTGTTTTTCTTTCTGTGATCAGTTATCGAGTCATACTGGTAGTTTCTGAGAATTAAATATTTAAGCGGCGTTCATAGGCCTAGTTCATCAATAAGCTAATCACCAGAGAAGTTACGGGTCCCGTAGGGAGCGCGCCTTAAAAATAAACCACTTTCGAATTTGTATATCTTTTAATAGTCGGATAAAATGTATCCATTTGAACTATTCCCATAACTTTGTAGGACAACCTGCAATATGGTGTTCAGTCATAATTATAAATTTAGAGTTTAGATTAACATGTATAGAACAAATTGAAGCGAATTACAAAATGAAACTCCAAGACAAAAATGTAATTCCTATAAACATCAAATAAAATATGCGCCGACATTCAACAACTATAAAAAAAATAAATAAATAAAAAATAGGTCCCGCATTAATTATCGCTTGAGATTTATTTTCAGCGAAAATCGGCGTTCACTAGTTAAATTTCGGATGAGAGTTAAACGACAACTTTGCAGAATACTGTAAGGGTAAACCGTTTTTACGGGTATTAAATTGCTTTATCTTGAATTTAATGGCAGAAAAATAAGCAAACGAATTATAGGATCCCAACAAACGTGGCCCGAGGCTCTGCCATCCTTGAGTCAATTCTAATGAAGGCGGAGCCTTACCAAAATCCTCTCAGGGACGAGATCATGCTTAAAAAATTAATAATAAAATGAAAGTACTTAATCTTTCATGTAATTACGCTCACTCAGGAGCGTTATTTGCTTGGTTCTGTCATTTAAAAGCCACAAGATGCCTCGTTTGCAGAGAGTAGCCTGGATTTTCTCAGCTCCATAAATATGCAGGGCAATGCACTATCCCTTTATTTATTAAAATATGACTGTGATGCTGGGGGCAGGAAGGGTAATTTATTTCAATGCGTCAGTTGCATATTTTAGGTTCGTTTCAGTTATACTTGATTGAGTCGCGCGCCCGATACATTGTTTTTAATTAACGTGATCAAATATTAGCAGACGTCGGAACACAAAAACCCGTCGTGTTTTTAATGCTAATGTGGTACACAAAATATATTAAAATGAACCGCCGGACTTACTCCTCTGGGTAGGAGCTCTTTATGTGGACCGAAATAATTCTCGGGGGATCTTCCTTTTAATTGTTCATATGTAATTTGACTTGTAATTATTGCGATGTCATCCGATTTCTCACGCTGGGACGCCTAGCGCCTGCTGTCTGCGCCAGTGCCGGTCGTCTGACGCGTTCTGCTGCTACGGAACAGCTGCCAGGCAGCGCACACCTTCCCAGGCCGCCAGACCCGCTCATCGCGCCATTTATCCTCACGGCCATGTGGCCATTAACAGATCCGCTCTCACGAGCAGGATGTTTGTCTTTCGATTTAATGTCACAGCGCTGAACACTGCGACGACAATAATAATAATAATAATAATAATAATAATAATAATAATAATGTTTTTTAACTGTGTTATAAGAATTGTGTTTATATTTTTCTGTCTCGAATCAAGCTTTCTTAGGAAGAATTAATTAAAATCATCACATATTTCGGTGCTAGTAAAAATATAGTTTTATTGTTATTACAGAAGGTTTTTTCATGAGCTCAATAAGTCAAACAGTCGTAGATACAAACTAACGTTTGTTTGTTTTTCATTTGGCTTGCCTAATTATGGGATTAAAGGAATAAACGAAATTCGGTATATTCTACGTAAGCGGATCTCAGACAAGACATAATAAATATTTCACCCAGTCTTTCGACATACACAGTAAAATCGGCGGAGTTAAATCAAATCTGAGAGAGATTATACGATCCTTGCGTGCCGTGTTAGAATGTAACTGTCTCAGAGTGGACTTAACTCTGGTAGAGTTGATTTAATCCCGACTTTACCGTGCGCACACTTTGTATCAAAAGTACATGCCAATACGAAAAAAACGTGACGACGAGTGTAAAAGTCTCTGGTTGTTAAACCTTTCTCTGCAACAGAAGAGTCTCTGAGAATCAGTTTGTGTCATTCTTCTTTAATCGACACATTCTTTCCATCTAATAAATTTTTACAAGTTTGTTAGTATCTTAAGTGTATTTGTACAAAACAAAACAAAATGAAACATATATACAGTTCGCGTTTCTGTGTAGACCTTTCTTTAATAGTTCGGTGTTTGTTTGCTTGTCTCTGAGAACTGAGCCGCAGTATAGACAGCGTTTCTGATCCTCTTTTAGAATAGTCGCTGTGTAGTCATTTCGCAGTTTTCCTTCTGTTCGTCTCTCCACACGAGAATGAGTGTCTATTGGATCGGTTTACCGAGGATGCGGCGTGCCAGGAATGGGGTTAGCCAGCGGATTCAAAGCAGGTTGGCCCCCTGACCCAAGACCGTGGATGAGCACCCTTGGAACCAGGGGCCTCTGAAGACCGGGGTGCGGTGCCGGCGCAGTCCGATACATACTGCTGTACATCGCAGCGGCTGCGGCGGCGGCTGTCGTGCTGTCCATGGTGCCCAACAAACTCGGATGGTAAAAATACGGTGATGGAAACATTCTTTGTAAAGCCGAATAATTTCCAGCTTCAGCAAGCAACTCTAATCCGACTGCGGTCTGTCTCTTCCACTTCGTCCTAAAATTAGATTAAACAACACAAGTCAATGATTTAACTGGTTGGGACTGCTTCAATTCCCCAAACACCCCTTAATTAGGTAGGTTTAATCACTGGACGAACAAATTAGTATGTGTTTCCACTAAAGAAATCTGTAATCCAAACAAAGCGTGGAGTCCCTTTCACAAGCCCGCGAAAGTGTTCGCTCTCTTTCCCAAAAAGATCAACAAAAAGGAAATTGTTATGTTATTTAAAATATATATATAGTAGTTCGTTGGAACACTGAAAATATCAAATCTAGAGTTGTGGGTTTTTACATTTAAGTAATTTTTTTTCCAAATCAGTTTAATAAACCGCATTAAATTAACAAAATATACTTGTATAAAGGAGCTAGCGGTTTTACAATGTTTAACTAAAAACGAATTCAATACATTTCAAATAACATACCTCATATTTAGCTCTATTCAGTTCTATAATCGAAATCAAAACAGAATATTTTATTCACACGTCTACTACTTCTTAAAATTCAGACGACCCTCTGTAGTCTGATATTTACACACATTTAACACTAATCTTTTCTGACGTATTGAGGGTGATAACTAAGACAAGTGCATAAAGATATACTAATATCTGAATACGCTTTTGTGCACCACAAAAAAAGAATTTTACAAAACTCTATTAAACAATAATTTTGGAATGTTTTACCCTACGTCTATAAGCATAAAATACCACTATTTGTTTAATGATACATTTAAAATTCATTTAAATTAATTTTCCTGTAATTATCTTTTGCCCAAAAATTGCTATTTAAATACATTTTAGAAAAAAATTCAAATAAAGTTTTAATTCGAATTGACTATTTAATATTAAGTATAAATAGAATCACTAAGCCGATTTATAAATACGTATAAATTTAAGCGGTTAATTGCAAGACTCTTTGCACTTTCGAATTGTGAGATACCCTTCGTTATTTATTTATCGACCGCAACCGTTGTTTTTTTTCCAAAAGCAAAATCTTTTAACATGATATAAGGGTGCAACTTTATTAGATGATGACAGGCCTGTAACTAATACTCGGCATTGTAACTGATTACTGTTATGGTTTAAACTATAATGTCCCATAACGAGTGTATGAACAAACAAGGCCACATACCGTCGGTTCTGGTACCACGTCTTCACCTGCGTGTCCGTGAGATTCAGCGCCGCGGCCAAGTCCATTCGATCCTGCACGCTGAGGTATTTCTGACGCTCGAAGCTGCGCTCCAGCTGGTTCAGCTGGTTGTCGGAGAAGGCTGTGCGCGCTTTTCGTGGTTTTTTGGTGCGGATCGGGGGACTTTCCCGGCTGCTCGAAATCTCTCGGTCGCCCTCCTCTTTCGTCCCTAAACAGACATATCAAAACGATTAAAATCACCGTAAACATCTTTCCTTAACATCTTTAAAAACTTTTGAAAACCAACAAGACATAGCCAGAAAAGAACGTGCCGTCATCGCCAAATAATCGGTGGAACTTTTCATTTAACTAAATCACGCAACAGTGAAGTGCACCAATAATATACAGCAGCCTCTCTCAAATACATAACACATTTTTTTTATCTGAATGTGTTCGTTTTTTGCCAAATAAAATGCCTCAAGCCATGGCAAAGGCTATCTTAAAGAGAGTTGAAATCTGTGAAACGTATTCAAACCCGGCAGTAAAGAGACGGATCTGAGTTGAGGACGGACACCGAGAGCGCGTCGCGAGAGCTAACACCGCGTAGAAGGAATTCGGATTCTATTTGTCAACTTCAGTTTTTTCGCTGAGAAGCGAGGGAATCGATATGTCAATCCATCTCTATTTGTAGCTGTTTCTTGCGCTCCACGGTCTCCCCTGTAGGAAGAACAATAATCTCTCTAATTGACCCACTAGGGAGGCCAGTTCACGAAAAAACAGCAGACAGGCGCTCTCTTCATCTGTTTTCGGTCCTGTTGTCATGACTGAATGTACCACGAATCCACATGATAACATTGCACTAAACCCTAAAGTGATATTTGTACTCTATTTGCATACTTTAAAAAATATTTTCTTTTTAATCAGGCTATTAGAATTCGGTATTTAACTGGTAAATGTATTTAATTGAAATCAATAAGCCGTATGATTTGTTTTCTCTGAAAATCTTTGTTCCGATTAACAGAATAAAATGTTAATATCGAATTATTGCTGTTATTATTATTATTGTTATCAATAACAGTAATATGAATATTAGTATTTATGTAATCGATACTGCTACTATTACAACTACTACTACTACTACTACTAATAATAATAATACTACTAATAATAATTAATATCACCTAAACTGACACAACTTGCAAAAGTATTGCTACATTTTAACACACATTAAATCGTTCTTTGCAGAGACAACCCCAGGCGCATTTTAAAAGACGGAAATAACAGAATAAAATAACGGCCTTTTAAGAAATGCACGATTCTTCTCACCATTGCATTTCATGTCGCCGTGAATGTCATCTCTTGTGTCCAGTTTACTCTTACTGTCATCTTGCTCCAGTTTTGGCCTGAAGCCGTCCGTTGCCATGTTCTCCAGTTTCGGCGTGTGGTGAGGCGACGACACGCTGGTGCTGTACGGCGCGCATGTGGCCAGCGGTTTGCTGTCCCCCAAAATGTCTTTGATGAGGAAGGACGAGGTGGCTGTCCTCGGGGCAGCGCCGAGCTGCTGCGGCTGCGGCGAGAGCTGCACACTCTGCTGATGATTGTGAAGTTGGTGGTGATGCTGCAGACTGTCTTGGAGCAGATGGGCTTCGGCGTGCTCCATGGTGACCGAAATGGGGGACGACGGAGCAGTTCCCACAGTGTCTATCTCCGAACATGGTGACGGGCTGGCCTGGCTCCTGAAATCCGCGCTCCGGCTGTCCCCCAGACGAAAATCTCCGTTCATCAGCACTGGACTCCCACAGCTAGTGCTATTTGACAAAATAGTGTCTATTCCAAAACTCGATCCGCTGGATGCTTCCATTGTGAGGGGAAAAAACAAAATACTTCTTTTTTATTTTGCCCTCATTACGAATTTTAGAATGCCGAAGTTCCCCATTAAATAATTAAAAAAAGAACACAATTAAACGAAATAACACCGACGAACCTGGTGGCCAGATGGTATTATGTTGTCTGTAATATTACGACTGAAAAATGCATAAATAATATTCGCCAAATAAATTGCACGAAGCTGTTCCTCGCTCTGCGTTTCAGGTGGACTCTCCAGAAAGGGTGCTACTCGGCGCGGACTGGGCCACGCAGTGAGCCGATGCAGTCCAAGTGCTTTTGTTCTGTGTATTTAACTTTTTTTGCTAAGTTGAGGTGTGGAGAGACTCTAAAGAGCAACTGCTCGACACCACGCTTCTATTTTGCCCGTAATCGTAACGTTGCTCTACAAAGACTTCCTACCATGACGTCAGAGCCCTTGCAAAGGGGACTGATTTTCTCCTTTATTATAATGCGCCGCTAGTTTCATCCCCCCTCTCTTGTCATTGGCTTCAGCGTGACGCCGGCTACATTTAACCAATCAAGCGGCCGCTGCTTTATCTTGTCATTCTCCAGACAGCTATTGAACCTTGAATGCTCTTTTCCGCGCAACTTATGCTGCCGTCTTAAAAGTGCAGTTCCGAAAAAAGGAAAATATTGTTTCACGAGCTTTTTAAATCGATAAAAACAAGTGGCACACAAAGCAGCGTAAAATCACCATTTGAAAAGTTGCATCTTCAAATTTAGCTTAAGATGAATAATATTCTATCTCGTCGAAATGATTCGGTGATAACTTGTTTTTATTGCTCTCTTAAACTGTGTTGCGAAAATGTACCGATAAACAAATTAGGCTGAGCAGACTATAGATTTTGTTTCAAAGCCGCACTTTTTAATTGCAATAAGATCTTGATTGTGGTGTGGGAACTCGCAAATACTTGAAAACGTTTTTGCTCTCTCCGCTGAGCGCATTTTTTAAGCGGAGCCTCCTCTCATGCCACCCTCGCGGCAGCTTTGTGATATCACACAGAAAGGCGGCCAGACAGACCAAACCGTCTTGTTGAATCTCCGAGTTCTTGTATTGATAGCGGCAGCAGCATTTCGCCGATTAACTATGTATAGTGTGTCAGTCTAATTAGTGGAGCAATTACAAGATTATTATTACTGTAATTATAAGAAAAATAATTATGTACAATAATTATATTTGAAAAGACAGAAGAGGAATTATAAAGTAATTAAAATAATTTAAACATATTTGCGAGTGCAACGTGACGGAAGTACTATTAACGGACGGTAAAATCGTAAGGAAAGTTGTATATAATGTATTTTGCCGTGTTGGATCATTGTGGCGCTTGTTTAATATGGAATGTTGCGCCTTTGAGATCTTCTGCATCGCCATCGGGACACGCACATGCACATTAAAAGGAGCCTTCTCATTATTTTGCCAGTGAAGACGTTCGCCGTATGGATATAGTGCGTGTCGGCCGCGGACGTGGTGTGATGGTGCTTCCCTCAGAACCTCGCTACTGGACCTTCTGAGCAGTGTTGGGCCGTACGCAGGTTCGGTCGAAACCGGGGGTCATTCACTGCACAGCACGAGCCACTCAGAGCTGCGGCTTGTGTTATGGAATTTGTCGCGCTCTCTTTAATTATATGGCTATACATTGTCGTATATTTATTTGTTTTGCTAAGTGAAAATCTTTTTAAAAAACACATTTTCTACTATTGATAATAACAACAATAATTATTCATCCATCTATAATTTTACAATTATGATAATAATGACAATTATAGGTAATTACACTATTATTGATCGTCCCACTGATTTTATTTTTTTATTTTTTTTAATAACAGCTGTCTAAAAAGACAAGACAGTCTTCCGAATATTAATACAGCTTGTATATCAATGATTCAGATACTTCATAAATAATTTATAAAACATATTTTTATTCTGAGAAGAACTGAGGCGACTTAGGCTGAGAATTGATCATGTTTGCTCATAAATATTATCGACGCGGGAAAGTAGAGAAGTCACTGGGATCTTTTCAGTCTGACAACCAGATATCGACAAATCCGGTAAGCGCGAAGTGTTTTGGTCTTCATGAAACATTTAATTTGACACATTTAAAGATTTATATTGCATCGACTACAGTTTATTGTTTTTAGTTGCCCGAGATTTTGGCATAACCGCATCTTGACACAATAAATCTAAATATAATGCAATGAAGCGAAATAAAGCAACTTATTATCCTAACGGCAATTTTGAATGTGTCTGCAGTGTTGGAGCTCATATTACCCCCACCATTTCCTGTTAAATGTATACATACAAAACGCTAAATATTCACATCCCACATACATGCGGCCAAGTTAATAATGAAACGTAAATATGAAATCTATTACAAAATAATAAAACACGGATGGACGCATTTTTAAATTAAATCAGCATCAACGTTATATTTATAAATTCGAGTTTCCAGTTCTTTCAATTCAGTTGTTCAATTACTTACTTCATTTCTGGAAAAAAAATGCTACATTCAATTAAAAAATACCCAGCGCTATCTGGGTTTTCAATTGTATATTATACGTGCTACAATTTGCACATTATGACTGGCCGCTCTTGAAAGACAACGCAAACCTTACGTGTTAGACCGCGGAACCTACGAGTATGCTAGTGGCCACAAGGCGGCGACAAAAATCATCAATATATTAACGCAACATTGCGGGCACGTTTTTTGCAAAGTAATTATTTGTCAATGACCAATAATTAAAGATGAAGGTACTGACTGTTAAGCAAGAAGCTCGTTTCCGATTCACATACACAGCAATCGGGCATGTTGCGGTCGTATCTAAAGATGTTTGTTGAACAAAAACCTATGGATTAATATTATTATTAGCCTTATTTGTCATTTTATTTGAAAAATGTATGCTTTTGTAATTACAGGGTAATGCTGTCATAAATCATGGCTATTTCTCTGGAGAAAATAAGCCGTACAAATGACAAAAAACTGGAAACGATATACACATATTAAATAAAATAAGACAATGCGTTTAACTTTAAACTTTAATTATAGTGGTGGAGAAACTGGAAAGAAATATGCAAGATTTTTTTAAAGTTATAAGCGTATAACTTTAAAACTCACAAAACAAAACAGTTTCACAATTAAGTTTTAGACTTTGTTTTAGTTTTATGTTTTTTTTTTTAATCCATGAGTGATTAATTTTCCTATGTTCGCTTTCGCTCTACATTGTTTTAAACAGATTTCGATTAGACGAAAATCAAAGCAATGGTTAAACATGCCAATCAATGTCGCGAAACTAATTTAACATGTTAATTAACCTTCAGCTAATTGAAAGAAGTCTTTGATGTATAATCGATCGCGTTATTAGGGTTACGGTTGCTGCTGAAGAAAATTGAATGCGATCAGTTAAAGTATCATACCATGACTCCGTACCGATAGTCGATGACGGGGCAGTGGCTTACCCTATATTGATTTTTTTTCTCTGTTGTCATTCAGATGCCGAAAGACCGACACGAACGATTAATTTAAACAATTTAAATTACATTTCTGTTTCGACCGTAAGGGTCGATGGTGTAAAGCTGCAGTACAATAGTTTCACGTTATTAATGAGAAAAAAGAGGATACTTATCGGTGGGCTGATAGCGTAGCTCAGCTTTCTTTTCGCCGATTTAGAAAAGAAACGTATCACAGACGAGAGAACCTCCGAAAACGGAAGCCGGCACTTACAAAGAATAAAGCAAAAGGGCTGGCTTATTTCAGCCTGGGGGGCATGAAGAGCGGGAGGGAGGCTGAAAACGGCAAACCGAATGCTTTACAGACACTTAACAGCACCGGCGTCGGTGTGTTTTGTTTTTGTGTTGTCTTTGTATTTTTCTTACAAAAACCGACACGGAGAAATGATGTAAACAAAGAGGGCCTCAGAGAGCCGGGTTTTAACAAGATAAATTGATAAGCATTGAGACCCAATCGGTGTTAAACAGCTACTAAATAAAGATGGTGTGCTGTTGGTGTGCTATGCACCTGATGCAGCTAACAGACTAAGAGCTGAAGGTGCGAGTGACCTCCTGCATGGTGCTGATGCAGTGTACAGCAAGGGGGGGTCTGCGGTGACCCCTCAGCTGTGTGCTTAACCTGCACGGAACCACTGCAAACATGGCAAGAACATATAAGACCGTAATATTGGCTCAGTGCTCCTGTGTGAAAGCCTCACACAGCGTGCATGTTTTTTGGTTTCCTGTACACCTATAGACAGTGCAAACACGAACAACTTCCCAGAGGTTCCAAGTGACCAGGGCCTGATATCACCTCTGACCCCTAACCTCTGAGCACACTGTAGACCTAAATGTGCTTCTGACAGCATTTTGGTGGCCTTGTGCTGGTTGCTGCCATTCAGATTTTAAATATATAATTCACGCAATTCACATACAAACAGTACAATACAAAACAGAGTCAGGCATGTAAACTTCGAACGGTATGGACTGTCCAGTTGTGGCAACATATTTAATTCCCTTGTAACAACGACAATACTGGCTGGAGAAGATCTATGCACCTGTCATTTTTCAATCCATAATTTGCGATGAAATCCGCTACTGTTGCCTGCAGTGATGGCTTATGAGTGCAGACCCCACACAGGTGTGATCCATAAGGAGATTCTGATTTCACAATCTCACGGTGAGTTATGCCTGCTTCTTGATTTTTACTGATTTTCTAGGTGGACAAGTTGGGATGTTTTATTTAGCTGTAATTTGGACACGTCTGCTTGTAAATCTCAAGTGATTATGATCTCAGATTTATGGACGAGGTGTTTAAATCACCACAGGAGCCATTAATGGGCACTTAAAGAGAGCGAACATGCTCATTCATGGAGAGGCTTTGCAAGAAGGCATTCTTCTAACAAAGGGAAACAGGAGAGCAGGTTGTCTCTATTCCGGACGACACACGGCTTTCTGGGGTTGAAGGAACACAGCACTTAAATGAGGGGCTTGTGCCTGTGGCAGATATTTCAGTGTGTCATCACCTATGCTCCTGACTTCAGCAGCCAGATGCGAAAGCATCCATTTTCTGAACAAGTGACAGTATTGGGGTCAATATACAACAGAGGCTTGAATCCAGAATCCCAGGATTCCTGTACAGCAAATAATTATTTCTCAAATGAAAGCCCTAGGGATGAATGCCTCCAGTGGTTCAGCACTATACATGCAGGCCATCACATTTGCCATCACAGGGATGTAACTCAACAATCACCTTCCATTCCACTTCCATTGTGTTAGTCAGCTACAGGATTAGTATTCTGAGTGTTGCACGTGGATCACTGTCATGTGACCATCTGACCATCATTTAAAGGGTTCTGTACTGTTTCACAGCTGACTGAAATTATACGAAACAGGATTAGATGATTAGAAGCTGGAAATCCACTGGGGGTGGGGGCTCCAATAAATATGGTAGATATGGAATAATATTAAAGAGCTGAGCAAAAAGTTGAGAAAAATTGTTTAATGGGTGTTTATACTGAGAACAGACTGTTAATTGCGTGTGTTAAGTCAGCTCTCCACAGGCTTCTAGCACAGAGACACAATTTTTCACAATGTAGGTAGTAATTCCTCCGAATGCATATAAGTTCCCGGTGATTAACAAAATTCATATAATTTTACGGGGATACCTTGTTACGTCACGATATGTTCTCTCGTGTCTCCCTTGCCAGCTTCCCGGAAGACAGCATACAAACTGCTATGGTGGACATTTATAAGATATATGCCAAATTCAGCGATTCTCCCAGACAGATAGGGGGCAATGTAGCGCGTTATAACCCTGAGTTTAACAAATGTGATCAGCCTCTTGTTTATTAGTAATATTTTTCAGTAAACGTAAACAAGGCAGATATTACCAGTACCTATAGTACATCTGCCAGACAGCAGAAGTGGTCTGAATGAATGAGAGGGTGTAACGTCTTCCTCCCTGATTATATGGGTAATTATCACCCGGTCCGACATCAGCAGCGCTCTCAGTGCACAGACGGAGTGGTCATCCCTAGGACGCACAGATACAGCCTTGACTGCTGCAATCGTGCGATGATCTACGCAAACCCGAGGGAGCAGCCTGATGCATGAGCCTGATGCTGCATTAGCCAGGGCCGCGCAGGACGCTGTCGCTGCCACCCGCCAATCCCGCTACATGATTAAATCACCTTTTGCTAAGTGACCTTAATAAGTGATCGTTTCTTTTCCCCTTTTTTGAACCTAGAAGATTTTTTTCAAGGTCCCTCGTACCTGCGTGTGTGAATTTATTATGAAAACTGGCAGGTTGTTTTAGGCTATGAATCATTTTCTCTTTTGTTTGTCCCTTACACTGTGGTTTGATGGACCGTAATGATAAAAAATTATTGCGCTTTTGCTAACGGTTTACCCGTTAAGATAATTTCTGCTGAATACTTAAGACAACTTCTCCAATTGGGTTTAAAGATTAAGATATTTAATCACGTTTGTAAGGATACACAGCCAACTTTCACTGTTTTATATGGACCATGAAGCCATGAAAGCGATCCCTGATCACATGATCGGGGAGTGTCCTGCCTGTCTGCGCTTCATCACGCATTTGGCGCATCTCCAAAGCTGTCACGTAAGCATGTGTTTAAGAAGTACCAGATTACACCATCCAAACTATTTACAAATTACCTGTCATTTACTAAATATGTATAACAAGGAATTGTTATGTGAGCAAAAAATTCAACATGGTATCACAGTGAAGAGTTTCATTATATTAAAGGTTGTGGCTTTGAGTGGAATATGACATTTAGAATCGGCCTTTGAAAATCACTGCCTTCAGAAGACAATCTCTCGCTGACTGAATTTACACTCTGTAATAAAATACATGACATTCAAAATTTAATATGAAGCGTAACATTATTAATCTTAAACAGACTAGGAAAAAGGATATTAAAATCAAAAAAAGAGAATGTAATTGGCATTGTGTGGATATTTGGAATATAATGTATTTCAATTGTACATATGAACAAAAGTGTCAGGCTCCTATGGATAACGCCTATATATATGTGTGTGTGTGTGTGTGTGTGTGTATACGTACTGCGGAGAAATTAAGAGACCACTCTATATTTTTAAACAAATCTGCATTTTTAAATCCTGCTTTAATCCTGGTTCTGAAGGCTACACTGGGCAGAAGGCTGCTTCCAGGTTCAAAATGTCTAAGACAGCAGTACAGAAGAAGAAGGTGAAGCAGGAGACACTGGGAATGACCAGAAACCAGTCAGGTAAAGGGCGGAAGCGACTTTCTAATGCCAGAGATGACCGTCAACTTATCCGACAGTTTCTCATGAGTCGTAGGATGACATCAAGTGACCTTCAAAGAGAATGGGAAGCATTAAGTGCAGGTGTGAAGTGCACTGTAGGACAGATCATATCAGGATCCTAAAAGCAGGACTGAAGACTCATAAAGCAAGGAAGAAGCCCTTCATTAATGAGAAACAGAGAAGAACCAGCCTGCAGTTTGCAAAATGATATATATATTATTCACAGACACACAGACATAAACTGAGAAATGAGTGAAACAAAAAATTGTGCTGTGGTGTCTTAATTTTTTCTACAATGTATGTATGTATGTATGTGTGTAGCCTCACAGTATAAGAAATGCACCCATATTTTAATGGCTTACCCTGTTCAGGGCTATATATATATACACGCATTATATATATAGGTACATATAGACATGTACATACATATGGAAATATATATATAGGCATGTATATCTATATATAGATATAGATAGCTATGTTCTTTAAGCACTCTGCGTCAGCCAGAATCCTACGACCTTTATTGCAGATTTACCTCCCAGACGTCTGACTGCAGTCAGCACTGCCCAAGGAGCTGAGAGCACATTGATTTTGCCCCTCTATCGGCAGAGCGGCCCTGAGACGGCTATTATAACTGTGGGTGAGGTCTACATAATCACTTAATTACCAAAGCTGTCAGTCAAGTGGCACGGCTCGGGCTGCGGCCGTGGCTGGCAGGAGCATTCCATGGCCATGCTCTCCCCGTGATTGATCCATACTGATGGCGCCACAAAACAATTAGGGCCGGATCTCCTGACGTGTGATTCCGCACTGGGGCCCCGCCTCAGCGACGTAATCACTGGATTAAGAGGTGCTCCGTGCCGCTCCCGATTACCCGGAGCCCAGGCAATGGGGCAGAAAAGTACAAAGGGGCGAAAAATGGAGAAGACAGGGGGCTGATGGTGCAAAAGGGGGTGGGAGGGGAGAGGCCCCGGGCCATACGAGCCGCCTACCAGGGCAGCCTATCTGAGCCAGCGGTCAATGGACTTCAGGACATGTCAGACGGCCATGATGAGGCTACTCTCGGCAGCATGTGGCGATTGCAATTGCGGGGAAGTAAGCCCCCCCCCATAGAAACCACAGCTCCCACTTGGAAAGCCGCCAACGAATCCTGTGTTTACCCATCCGTCGCTTAACGTTCGACGAGCGACACAAATGGAATTCGAATTCTCCCCGCGTGTTTTTTTTTCTCTTTGCCATCTCAAGGAAGCTGAGAATGATCCTGATTTGTGTACGACGTGGTGCAGGCATTATAATGCAGTGTTTGCTGATGGGATGATAAATGTTTAAAGAGCTGCTACCAGTGTGTAGCTTTTTACATCTCCATCTCCTAAAGCCTATTTAGACTCCACTGTAGGAAAACATTAAAAAGACTCAATAATGTGCTTTTATCTCAAAGAAAAACAGAGGCGGGTCTGGTGTTCTTGCATTTAAATAGGGATCGCTGCATGTAATCTTGAAGGAAAATGTTTGCATTCATACATAGAGACCTGATGAAATGTGATTAGGGCCTAATTGATTTTTTTTTTGGATCTCAGAATACAATTGAATTTTTTAATCATTACCATCAAAAGGAGCGTGAATCCTCATCACGATTGACCAGGGATTTAAGTCACACCGACTGTTTGTATTGGGAGTCAACAGTCTAAATCTTATTTATATTTCCAGCTCGAACTCACCTATATTATTTCCTGTTATTAATAAACACAATTTCGAATGTGGAGCCGTATAAGACAGGCATTGAGAAAAGGCAAACATTAACTTGCCTTAATTTGAGGCAAAATGGGACAAGGCTGTAACGTGAAAGTGTGTGTAAGATTAATCAGGCGCCGTGGTACAGAACGCATCAGTGCTGCACACAAACATCTTAAAGGAAAAAAAACTAATTATAATTTCCTGTAAAAATAATTACAGAGTAGAGAACACTACTTCAAAGCTTTTTTTCGTCAATACATACATATTCTTATGTAGGTTGCATTTAATTAAAATTATGCGTATTCTTGCTGAACATGTTTTTGTAAATCTTCTGAACCGTCTCCTATAACAGGAAACCTGACGTGATGCAATAAGCTCGCGCCGCAGTTCTGGCAATGGCGTCATATTGTTTCCTTAATTTTCTTTTATGACTGATTTTTTTTTGGTGTTGTTGCAACGCGGACGCGTGTGACTTGGTGACAAGGCAGGATAGGGGAGGGCAGAGGAACATCCAGACGTCATTATCTGCTGTCATGGACGGGAGCTTCGGCGCAGGGGCGCGGATTCCTCCGTCGCTCGCGGACGCGCCGCGCGCGGAGTCGCACGCAGCAGGGCGCGCGACGCGAATCGCACGAGCAATCCGCGTGCGAGCGGCGAGCGCGCCAAAAAAGGGCTGCGATGGCGGCGGCTGGAAGAGACGCGGCGGTTTAATGAGCTCCCCGCACCCCCGACCAGAAACGGGCGCGGCTACGAATAAGGTGAGGCGCCTCTTCCTTTAGCAAGTGAAAGAATAAAGGTGAAGTGATCAACTGGCAAAGAGAGAAAGAAAGTAGGCGATGATTAAATGATCAAAAGCTGGCGGAGCGAATTCGGTGTCACTGTCAGGCGCTCTCATCTGCCCACAAGTGAAAGTCAGGTTTCAAGCACAGTGTAATTATAGCTGTGCTTGTCAGTCTGACATTAATGCAGCCAGAGGAAATTTCCTAATTGGCCTCAGAGGAGAGAGTGAACCAGAAAATATATTAACATTTTAAAAAAGCATATTTTGCCTAATCCTTTCACTTTCCAACAATATTTGAGGACCAAAATGCCCCGGGCATTTGAATTTAAATGAGCAATTTTGTTTTTGAAGGAAACGGCCAATGAGACAGAAAATAGACTAAAGGGAGATGATTAGTGCATGAGAGATACTGACAGGCTGGGCTTGCTGACTGGCTGGCCTGTCACTAGGCGTCTGTGTTCCTCAGCTCCACGCTATGAGCTAAGTTGATAACATGAAAAGACCCATAAACGTACAGCCAGAAGTCAAAGCCTATTATCTGGAAATTTCAAACGTGGCGGGGGAGGCAGCGATAGAAAGGAAGCCCTTATTTTTCAACGTGACGGTTATAAAAAAAAGACTCGGACCCAGGGAAGTGTAACAGACCATTACAAGACATAAATGTGCAACGGTTCTGCCAGGAAGTGTGCAGGGGGGCGATCACGACATGGCCTTGAAACACAGACCTACGGAAAATCGCCGAGGGACGGGGGGGTCATGGGGGGGTGTGATGTCATGAACGGCCGTGTTGATGTGATATGACCGCATCAGGCAAACACAGCTAAGTGCAGTCAGGGAGGGTTAGGTGGACTCCTTGTGACAGAGCCGCTGAGGCAAGCAGAGCCTCTGGCCTGCACTGCAGGGCGAACCACTCGGGCTGGGCAGCTCGTCCTCTTGAAGCAAAACAGAGGACGGTGCTAGAGAAGCCATCCTGGTTGCCACCAGGGCACTACGCCTGATCCCTGGAGACAATGGAAGACAGAGCTTGGCATTTAACGAAGGTATCGTGCACTTACTGAAGCATCTCCAAACATTGTGAGATAGTCACACCTCAACAAGAATGCGGCAGCCCGCTTCGTCCCACTGCTGCTGGCCTTGTTTCATACTTCTGGCCATCGTATCGCCCACCTGAAATGTTTAATTAGGCCTTTGATGGACGTTTGCCACAAAAACGAGGGTTTCTGCCCCAAATGCTCGCAGCTCAGCACGAGCCGGCCTGAGACATGGGAGACTTTCCAAGCTGACTGCCCGTCAGATGAGGCGTCAGTCACTTCCCCAGGAGCTCTGCTGAATTCAAAGGTAGGTGTGAGGCCTCTTCTGCCCGACAGGGAAGAGAATCGCACGAATGGTTCAATTAGAGGCCAGTCTGGTCGAAAAACACTGGAAGAGACAAAGCAAGGCTAGCATGTTCGAATAAAGCAAAAATATAAAAGTACTTTATGCTATAATGCATCCATTCAATCTGAAAACACATCACACCTACTTAGAAAATGCTTTGTTCAGCTAGATAATTAGCCCTAGAGAGAAAAGAATCATGTCTATGGCTTTAAATATAATGGAATAAACCATAAAACTACTAAATCAACAATTACAGGAATCGAAACGACTGGCTAACTGAATCCAACGGTGTTGTTAACTGGTACATTAGCATAACAACACAACATGCATACAGTTCCTAATTATGTGATATAATTTTAGCTAGTTATATTAATGTTAACTACATGCTTAACTATGGGTAATAGTTTCAGCTGGGTCCGGCCACTAGGCAGATGCACAGGAATTCAGAAATAACATTATTATTATTATTTTTAGTCTACTCAACATGTATCAGTTTGGTGTTTTCCTATAAGTCATAAGAATTAGGAAAAAACAAGACCTAGCACCTTTTTTGCATATCCTGACTGGAGTAAATTTTTAGACCTGAATTGTAGATGAATGGCCTCTCCTCAAACATTCATTGTACAGAGTCTCTTATCTCAGTAACTAATTATTTCCCTTTACTTGACTTCATCATTTACATAAATGCTAAAATAACTGTAGAGAAGCAGCACAATTTTACAGTTAAGTTGTGCACAGGGACGTTACACATGGTGTATGTGCTGTGTTTTTTCTTACAATATGTACAATAAAATGTCTTACATGCATATGCAAATGTATGCACACATTTATATTTTATATACACCTGTGTGTATATATTTACACAATATAATCAGTACTAGTCAAAAATGTAAGGAAACTTGCTGAAAACCCGTGTTTTGCATTAATTATTTGAAAACGAGAACACATTAGAATGTGTAAAACATGAGGAGTGCCAAATTATCCTTCAAGAAAACTGAAAATTGTCTGAAAATCTCAGATTTCTCGAAATAGCCACCATTTGCTTTGATAACAGTTTCACAAACACAAGGCATAGGGCTGACAAGTCTGTGCAGGAAATCACCTGACATGTCTTCGCAGCTCTTCTCCGGCGGTTCCTAGAGATGTAGGGTGCCGGTGGGTTGCTTTTCTTTGACTCTTCTGTCCAGTTTGTCTCCAACAACTTCTAAGCAACTGAGGTGTGGAGACCCAGCAGGTCAGGTCATTAGCCTGAGTTGTCCTTCACCTTACTTCTTCACCTGATGGTTCTTGAGGTGTGTTTCAGGTTGTTATTTTGCTGAAGAATGAGGGACAATCTGCCTTAATCCTAATTGAGTGGTGTGCCCTTGAGACAAGCTACAATAGCCATGACAGTTGAGATTGCGATGGATTTGAAAATGGTCTCTAACTCTGTTACCAACAAAACAGCAGAAGACCATGACATTGCCTTCTTCACGCTTGACAGTGGGAATTACAAACACCAAACTCTGCGTTCACCCAGATTTGAACTCATTAGCCCATAAAACCAACATCCATTCCTGTTAATAGGTGTGTGGATACAGTTCTAAACTAATGTATAGATGATTATAGTTTCAAGCAAGTGTAGTCAAAATGGACATTTAAGAGTTTGATGATTTTTTGCAAACTATTTCTAAACCAGCTGGCCTGAAAGTTCGGAGCGATGACTTCATATCCAGCTATTCGCAGAGGCTGGGGTTTTTGCTGAAGGTGAGACTATCAGTAACCAAAGGGAAAAAAATGAACTTTTGGAGTTTGACGAAAACTAGAACAGAAAAATCAATTCCACACAGTCCCAAAAGATGGCAAATATCATCCCAGCACTCTTAGCCAGAGCCGTCAGCCACGGGGAGACCGGGTCAGCAGCGGCGTGTTAATATTTAAGCTACTAACCTCCGGGATCTGTGTTTTTCAGTACCACTCACACCTTGCTCCCCTTTTGTTTTTAGCATGTTCGGTAGCAGAGTTTGTTAACCGTTCCAGAAAAACAGACGACATCGTTAGTGCGCTACGGCTAGCGGGAGGCTTGGGGTAATGACGGAAAGGCCAGGCTGGAAGGCAGTGTTAGGGAGGCAGGGGCCCGGGTTTTGGCGACGCGGCATTCTCTGAGTTTCAGGGTTCTGCCCAGCGGGGACGAGAGGCAGTGCTCGTGTTTCCCCCTCATCACCGCGTAGGCCCTTTTGTCAGTAATTCGTGATAAGTGTTGGTGACATCCACACAGGGATCTGGCCACAGGTCCGCGCACGGCCTAATTGGTAGCGTTGGGCCTTATCAACAGCAGTTTTTCGCAGACCTTTGACAGACACCGATACGAAAATCATTGCTCACTTGTCAATTCAAGGGACCATTAAAACGGTCCATTTCCATTTTAATTGGGACTTCCTCCCCTTTCAGGTGGAACAACAAGACAGACAATGCACTACCATGCTGAGCACCAGGCCTGTAAATAGCCAGAGATAATCCTATGTAGGTCAATTCCGCTGGTTAGTTCTGTGACTGAGATACAAATAAGGGCTGCAAACATGTGCGTTTAGTTTAAAGATCTCTAGGAGTGCCGAGGGACTCCATGATCAGCATCAAATAAGCTCCGATCTGTGCCGCAAAGCTCCAAATTAAGCAAGACCTCGTGGGTTTAAGATGTTTCAGCCGGGAGCACGCTGCGGTCGTAATCAATCACCTCAAGTGACCCGGCCCACGGACAGCGCATGCGGATCGTTCCGGTCCCTTGGGGGGGATCGTGAAGGGTTGGGTGGAGCTTCTAAGCCAGCCCGAGCACGCCCACCGCATTGGTGAGGCTGACATGTTGCTGCGGCAACTCGCTAGCTGTCTCTGAGAGGGCCCGGAGGAAAAGACCATACACCGCTTTTCTGCTGATAGTCATGGATGCAGTTCCCTCCCTGTAAGGCCGCATGGGTGAGTGCCATTAAAAATTCCACCAGCAGGCCAACACTTGGTTGGAAATATACCTCAGTCCAAATCTATGAGAAAATAAGCAGGGGTGACCTCCTTTTTTCCGAAATCTGCCCATTGGATCATCGTGAGATAATGCTTCTGACATAAATGTGAACATGACCGCAACATTTATAAAAAGAGCTATTTTTTTAAAGCTATTAGGGAAAAAGGAAGAAGCCCTGATGTTTTTTTTTGTACATAAAATGTTTGTATGTACACTGAGTTTTCCAGTCGGCGTTGCTCCGCGGGAAAGCTGATGTTGTGTTCTCCTGCTGTTTTAATCGCTGTCAGAAAGGATTTGAGGCGGGAGCCGTGTGGGCCATGTGTACCACTTGTGGAGGGATTCATTTGACCTCATTATACCGCAATAAAGCAGAAATCCACTTTGTTAAATATCACTGCTTAGCTCGCACTTCGCATCAGATCATGCCAGGGACTACACTAAAAGATCATTCCAGCGGGAGGGGTTAAAGCCCCCACCCCCAACCGCCTTGCCAGGAGATGTTCTAACAAACACAAAAAAGCAGATTGGCGAAGCCCTATTTAAAGGCAGAATAAGTGAAGAAAAAATAGATTCATGCTTTAATTAATAGCAATTAAACCATGGCCGCTGGCCTGGCCTCTGGCAATTGTTCCCTGTAAAAAGGAGGCCAAGCTGGTGACAGGGATGTGAATCCTCTAATGTGCACCAGGAGAGCTCCTCCCAGCAGCATCAAACTGGGGCTAAATCAATAAAAGAACTGAAGTTTCCAGATTGGACTTGGACACGTATCCGATGGCGACGGGCTTTGATATCGCACATGCCTCCGCAGTTATGCAAACAAGAGGAACCACAGCTAGGGGTCCTGCCCATCAAACAGGCCCGTTAATGGGCCCCATCAGATGCATCAATGTTATTAATTACCGCAAACGAACGCGGCTCTCCAACCACCGCCACCCGCCCCCCGCCCACACCTATCCCCATGCCTTCACTGATTGGATGGGATGAAACGGTCCCCACACAGCCAGCAGTGAACATATGCATGCCTGCCAAAATTGATGGGGGGGTGGGGTTGGGACACCAGACGGCCCGTAGACCATCCGTGTTTTTATGAGCCTGGTAATCTCTCGGCTCTGGGTTTTCGGAAGCCGGGATTCGTAGCTGATGTAAATAATGTCAGCTGCTGTGAATGAATGCGAAAGGCTGGTGACCTCAAAGAAAGGCCTGCAACTCGCATGTAATTACTGCGAGACTCCGGGCAAGTTCGCTGGCATTTGCACCCCCTACGCTCAACCATGCTCCCCCCCCCCCCCCCGGTTCTACACAGCCTCACACACACACCCACACACACACGTATGATTCAGACATATTAGAGAAGAGGCAGGTTTCTCATTAAAGTTTATCACTTCGGCCGAGAGCTGGTGTTACATTTCGCTAAGGCGGGGTTGCGAGTAAAAAAAGCACATTAAAGACAAATCGCTTGACAGGGTAAATATTCTGCCATTCCTCTCGATGTCTACCTCCGTGATGTGGCCGACAAGCAGCAATGCAGGCCAATGAAGGCCGAAGTTGCTGTTAAATCTGAATGCAGTGTCTCTGTCAGCAGAGCACTAAAAAGATTGGCTCCAGCTGGCCGCCAATGCTCATCTTATTCCATCTCCCATCGACTATCGATCCTCCTCCCACCAGTTAGCTGTGTGCTAGCGGTTAGCGCAGCCACATCTGCCATCTTGCCTCCATGCCCAGTCACACACACCACATGGACACATTTGTGTTAAGTTTAAATTTGTTGTATTTTTAACGCACAAACAACTGAAAGTGCAGCACCGAACTTTAACGTAACCACAGTTGCATGAGATGCCTCGTCTGACCCGCAGCTGAATGCCGTCTGCACAGCAGAGTGCCCGCTGCGACGGCTACCTCTCCTCTATAACAAGTCTAAAAGGCCTACTTGACCTCATTCCCTTGATAAATTTTCCCAGCCTCCACCTGGGTTTTTGTGACCCTTGACCTACGAGCACGGAAACCTCTGAGGACCATTAGGTCAACCGTCTGCTGCTTGTGGGGACTGAGAGTGTTTGTGAGCATCTTTGGGCGTGTATATTTGTGTGTGTCTGTGTGTATGTGACTGTGAGTGTGTGTTTGTGTGTGTGTGTACTTTATGGGGTCTAATGGATGGCAGTGGCGACTGAACACGCAGCCGCTAGTCTCACCTGGGGCCTGCTGATGTGGAGTGGACAAGAAGACCAAGACAAATGTCAGGTTAGCTGAAAAAGCAACTCTTCTTCATGGCCACCCGCCCCCGCATCTCTCGTCCCCCCTCCTATTACTTTACCAATCAGGTGTGGGCGAGGTCTGTATTCCACAAACCTTATTTATGCTACTCCCATCCTTCGGTGTCGTCTTAGGGATCTTAAGAGACTACTAAATCTTTGGAATCGCTCTCTTGGCGCGAGGCAAACGTCGCAGTGGCCCTCGTGCCGGAATAATCACTCAGACGGCAGCCGAGGCAGCGTGACACTTTGAGATCCACATCATTATGCTTTTCTATTATTATGGCGATTTCTCAGAACAAAGGATGGTGGGCCGGCCGCGTGAGGGATGGATGAAGCGTGGCACGCGTGCGAAATTTGCCGCCACGCTAGCGCTCACGCGTGTCTGCACATCCCTGCATCTGCATGGAAGAATCCAGGATGAAATTCACCGTTGCACGTTTATATAAAGGGATACAATTTAGTCATGCCTTTTAAACAAATTTAATGCCGTTTCCCCGTTGCTTATTAAAAGCTCGACATTTATATGCATTTATACTTAATTATGATAATTTGGTATTTTAGCTGAATCGCTGGTGGCGGAGTCTGAGTTTCCTACTTCAAAATAATAACGTATTCATGTATTCAGCGGGAGCAGCGTCCGCGGCCATGGTGAGGGAACGTTAGTGATGCCTCCTGACAGCCAGGCCTGGACATGGTCTGCCAGAGGAAGGAGAGAGAAAAATAATTTTGTAAAAAACGCACAGATGATGGGTGTTTGTGTGATTTCCCTCCATTTCTCTCCCTTTTTTGTCTCCTTTACGCTCCATAAACGTCACGTCTGCCCCTTGCAGCCTAGGCTGGGTGTGTGTGTGTGAGCATGTGTGTGTGTGTGGATTAGCCGAGGGTGGCGGGGGGGATCACAAGAGAGTTTCGGGGGGCAGATTAGTGCCTTGCTGCTACGACTGTATCAGCACCAGGATTACCGTGGCAACAGCTGTGCCGGCTGTCCCCTGACTGAGAGGAATCACAAGTATTATCACCCAGGTCATTAAAGCAGGTTCATAGATGGCAGAGTGTCTCCAATCAATTTCTCCCCGGATAACACGGAACCAGCTGGACCCCCTCCATGAGAACTTGACTTAATTGGCCGGTAAGTGGGAGGGGGAGGCAGCGGGCCGCTTGATCAAATGGAGCGGCCCCGGGCAGCCATTACAGACTGCAAGGCGGTGAAGGGGGGGCGTGGCGGGTCGGGCCTTTGGAAGGAACCTCTGAGCCGGTCCACGGCTGAGCATGGTGGTGAAAAATGGTGGCCCACGCAGCATGAGGAGGGAGGGAGTATCCAGGTCATCCTTTAGCAGGGAGAGATATGGCCATTCATCATGTCTGTGGCCTCATTTCTGTCGCGGCGATGGCGGCAGGCGCCACTACTGGCTCGCGCTCCATGGCCCCCTCTTCATTACGGCACGCGTCGGCGCTGCGTCAAAAAAACATTTTTCGCGGGGCCTCCATCCATCTTGTGCCGGGGATTATCGCTGCCTCGCCATCGTCCCCCCGCAAGATTTATTCCCCTTTGCCCCCGCGAGGGAACGGTGGAACGCGAGCCATGCAGGCAGGCTCTGCAAGCGGGGGGCTCGCGTGTCCCACGGTGGGTCATTTTTTTTTCCTGGGATGCTGAGCCATCCGGGGGCAGAATGCCGATCCAGGGACTACGGGGTCGTGATGCTGTCTCCGGCCTGGATCTGGGAACATCCTGCCGGTGGTTGATCCAGGTCTCTGACAGTGAGAGTATATATATGTAAAAGATATAAAATGTCTATACACACTCAGTTGCCACTTTATTAGGTACATCTGCTCGTTAATGCAAACAGCCTGCTTCTCCAATCAGCCAGTCAGAATACAGCACGCAGTCGCAGTCAGGAGGTTCTGTTACTGTGAGACTGAGCATCAGAACAGCCAAGACACCCAGTCTAAGCGGTTTGAAATGGGCTGTGAGTGTTGGTGCCAGGCCTGGTGATCCCAGCATCTCTGAAACAGTGGCAGCTTGTTAATGTGAGAGATCAGAGGAGAATGGCCAGGCTTGTTAAGGCTAATATACATATAGGCAGAGGGAGAATGCGGTCTTAGCTGGCCTTTTTTAGCTCCCGATGGCCGGTGCTGAAATTAATTTGCTTTATTATTTTATGAGTGACAGCTCAGCTGCTGAAAATTGTAAAATAATAACAGAATGGTAGAGCTTATTACCATTAAAAATGATCTATTTATATCACAGGACATAAGGCACACAGACTCACATTCTGTGAAACGTAGCAGTACATCGCACGTTCCTCAGATCCCATCTTAAACTACAACGTACTGGGCACAAGTCCACATTCTTAACCACTGCGTCACCTAGTGTCCGAGTATCCAGTGCGGTGAGATCAACATGTCTGCATGCAAGCAAAATTCCCTACCCCATTCGAATTCTCTGGAAAATTCTGCATACTGAGTACCTGTCTGCTGTCCCTACTAAAGTAGCCCATGCATTAATCCTGGGGGGGTGGGACACCCACCTGCAAGAAGGCAGCGATGCCTCTGTAATTCCGGAAAATGAGCAGTTCTCCTGGGGACCCGCGTGGCGACTGGGTACTGTGCCGAGCAGGGATAGCCGTACCGCGGCCATTCATAATGTCATTAACATAAAGGCAATTAAATGAGTTTTTAACCTCCAACCTTGGATTGTTATTAATGAATATCAGAAGGCAGGGAAAAACACGGGAGATGAAGCTTGTAATTATCTCAGCGCCGGGCCCTGATATGGGTCCTAACAGTAAAGCAAAACAAATGATTATTGCGAATGTTTTCAGCCGCGGGCGCCCCCAGGGCCCCCTCGGCCTGTTTAATCGTGTGACGCTGCACCGCGAGAGCTAATTAGACGTCTGTGTGCCGTCAGTGGGCACCGGCCGCTAACGCCCCGCATCGCCGGCACCCACTGAAAGTAAATGTGGGTTTTTCACCTGACTGTCAGGCCACTATTAAGGGGGGGGTGGGGGTTTCAAAGGAGCAAAATGGAGGATGGTCCCCGCAGCGAGGTGCGTGGGCTCTGACTGCGATTGCTTTGGACCAGGGGGGTGGGGAAGAGAGGCTGGCGTGTGTGGAGCACCAGGATATGGCATCGCTCTAGAGGCGTATCGTTATGAGACACAGCCGCTCCAGTCCGGCATCACTAGCAGTCGTCCATCTGGTATGGAGTTGCACTCAAGCAGATTTAGCCCGTCACTGAGGACCTCTTAAAGTGCCTGATGTGTGAGAGGGAGTCCTGACTTTGTGCTCATCAATGAGCGAGTGAAAGTTTAGAATGTTTGAGGTAGAACCTACAGGCCTATGGCAGCAGAAAAGACAAATGAGCGGGCCTGAAAAGGCGTGACCAATCAGGCAACAAAATGGCGGACTAACCGAGCTAAGAAACAGGCAATGGGACGGGTGACCAAAAGTCTGAGGAAACAGCTTCAGAGCATCCCCACCAATTGCAGCTCATTGCCATTTTTTTTTCTTTTTTTGTTACTTCCCTGCCTCTTGCTCCCCTGGCGATACTGGCTTGAGGTCAAAGGTCGATGTCACCCCATATACGGGGTCCACGAATGGCTCATTAGCAGGCTGGCTGCCTCACTGGAGACACGGCATGTGAGAGAGGGGGCCAGAAGCTACCCACACCCAGTTTGTTTAGGGCCCCTTTGGGGACTCCTTCATTATCCCTGTGCCATGTTCCTACCTCATGTTTAATTAATAATTAACTCACATGAATGCCTTGTTTATATACACACTGCGAGCATGCACAAACATAGGTAGGCCTCACTGTTCGATTTCTATGCATTATATTTCTGCAGCCCTTAGATCATCATGAACCAAGTGTGTTTTTTCAGAATTTACAGAATGTGACTGTTCTCCATACTGTTAAACTCTCCACTGTTGAGAGTGATTCTTCACCATATTTTAATTCTACACAGGGTGTGATTTTCTCCTGCCCCTTTACCACCTTAGCTACTGTGTGGTGAACGTACTGGCACAGAATGGCTGCCATTGCAGGGGTGGCTAAATGGTGGTGGTGGTCACAGTGGCTCCCCATTGGTTCTGTAAAGTGTGTTGGGTGTCTTGAAAAGTGCTATATAAATGTGACATTCATTCATACTTCATACTCATACTTTCAAATTCCACAAAACAGTGTAATTTTTCATCATACCTTTAAACTCCACACTACAGAGTGTGATTTTTCATCATACCTTTAAACTCCACACTACAGTGTGTGATTCTGTAGAACATCTCCCATTATCAATTAAGCTGTTAAAGGCAGCACCTTGCGGTTCCCTGCAATCCTGCACAGATTAAATGTGGGACATATGCTTGTGCTTCCCGTAAAATAAGTTAAAATAAAGTCTGCTAATGACAAACCAGGAAGGCCCCAGTCTCTGTTTGAAGCTCCTTGTTTGTTTGTCTTTTGTTTTATTACTTTCTCCTTGTTTTTTTTTTTTTAGGTGGGGGGGAACGCAACGTAAGGCAACTCTCCGACCGCAGGACGTTTGCCGGGGTGCAGAAGTGAGTCTCCCGCGTCCTCACACAAGCCAAGCCTGAAGGGCTACTTAAGATGCAGCTATTCAAATGAGGGAATTAGGAATAGCGAAACTCTCAACCACGGATGTACGCATGGGAGAAAAAAAGAAAAGACAATAACAGGAAGGAAGGAGGAAGGCAGGGAGGGGGATGAAGGGGAAATGAATGATCTCAGCCTGGCACCTCTTACCGGGAATAGAAGCCAGTACGGGAGGATGACACTGGATAAATCTGTCTATGTCAAGGTCAACCACCACGAACAGCTTCTCTGACCCTCAGACCAGCTTGACAGCGTAGCCTATCCGGAATTGCAGTAGGGATCCCCTATATGGGCAAACCGAGTAGCCCCCACTCTATTAAGAGCCAAATCGTTAACAGGTTACATACGCAGATCTGTTATGCAGCTATTATGGCAAAACCATGATCACATACTACACTCCGACAGATTCCCTTCCCTCTACCTCTATACTTAAACTTATACAGTATGGGGCAGACCTGTCAGTTTCCAGGCGCACAGCTAATCGCCTTGATTTTATCGCTAATTCCGCGTCATTGCGACTTCAGCATTAGCACGCGGCGCGCTCAGGGGTCTTAATTGAATGTCTTACGTGATTAATGGTCAGAGGTTAAAGTGCGGCTCTAGGACATTCCTGCACAGCTGGATGGGCCCCTGTGCCGAGCGGCTGTCTCTCGAGGGTCACTTATTCCTCACTGTAAGCTCAGCATTTCAGCCCTGCTGAGAGGGGCAGGCCAATGATTCCTGGTGTCCGAGGGCTCCCACAGATGCCCCACTGGTAACATCGGACATGGGTCAGAAAGATCCAGACTGTCTTCTGTCTTTAATTATATTAGAGTGCTCACTGTCGCCACCCACCCCTGTGCCCCGGAGGTAACCTTTCAGGGAGGATTTACACGGGGGGTGACCCTGCAAGTCGGTTCAGATTCCATCGTCAAGGTTGGGATGGTGGACACGCGTCCCGTCCGAAGGCAAGGCCATAGCCGCTGGATCATTAATGCGATGCTAAGCCCCCCCGCACTTAGAGGCAGTCCCCTGACCTCAGCTGCCCCCCCCCCACCCCAGGCTGGTTCAGTCAGTGTTAGTCAGCGAGGGGGAGTGGTTAAGGTGATCTGGCCGGCAAAGGGAGAATACACCGCAAAGACGTGCGTCAGGCCAGTGGGCAAGGGACAGTAATACATGCGGGGGGAGGGGAGTCTGGATTTCCTCAGAGCAACAGATTCCAAAAACACAGCTACCTGGACGCCTCGCCTAGTCATGATCTGATCTGCAGAGAGATAGCAGATCTCCTCCAGGGTGAGAAGTTCAAAAACATTAATTGCATCATATGGGGTGGATGGGGCCGCTCCAGTGACACCCCCACTCTATAGTGTCATCGCCCTTTTGATAAGGACAGTTGGGACCCCTCGATCAAGCCTCAAGTGACTGCTGCCTACCCCCCCTGCCGTACACCCTGCTCACATGCTATACAGCGCCCCAGCAGGCCGGCCATGGGGTCTGCAGATCAACACCTGGCACGAACCAACACGCTTCTCAGTCAGACCTGAGAAAATGGGAAGGTGAGCAGGACGCAAATTAATCTGGGGGCTAGGCACCTAATTATCCTCCAACCAGTCAGCACTGAGCAGAGGGTAGCGGGGCGGGGGCGGGGGGATGCCAGTTCAGCCCCACCCCTTTTGCATCGCAGAAGACGCATACTCACAGACAGTGTGTACAGGCTTATCAATTACACCCATCTGTGGGTTGATCCCACCACAGAGCCCCAACACGGCCACCTGCAGCATCGCACCACTGCCTCACTACCACCCACGGCACCGGACCACTGCCTCACTACCACCTGCAGCACCGCACCACTGCCTCACTACCACCCACGGCACCACACCACTGCCTCACTACCACCCGCGGCACCGCACCACTGCCTCACTACTACCCACGGCACCGCACCACTGCCTCACGACCGCCCGCAGGCCTCCCCCAGCGGGTGGGAGGAGGGTGTGGGCAGGCAAAGGACCATCACTACTCGCCGTCTTCACCACCACATCTAGTAACAGCGGGGCCGCTGGCTGGCTTTATGATTTCATTAAGGCCCCCCCTGGATATCGAACAGCACGTCACAGCATCCATCATTCTCAGCAGACGAGGGTGATTCCCCAATATGGACTTCAGGATCAGGCAGGTCGCCTGACGGCTCACAGAACCCGGCATGAAAGTCGGTTAAGGGCCATTTGCACCCCACGCTTTTCTGGTAACGATATAGATGTTTCAAGTTTCAAATCTGCGAGTTGGAGTCTATGGCATCACGTGAGATGAATGAGCTTCTTTTAAGGGGACACTGTGCTCGGCTCTCAATAACCAGCCCCACATTCCCCATCATCCCCATCTTCTTCACCTTTATCGGCCTGGAGTGACAGGCGAGTTTTCCCTGGCCATGCTGTGACTGTGACCTTTCGCGTGCCCTCCGCCGCTCAGCTGCAGCAGTTACAAAGTGCGTTCGGCAAAAAACTGGCGCACCATATCATTTAAACACCCCAGGAGGCATAAATTCAAAAGAAGTGATTCACTAAGTGTTTCCTGCCTTGCAAGAAGATAACAATGAAGAGTGAGAGACCACATGGGGATGTTAATTGACATGTGAAGGTATATTCAACAGTAACAAGGGAAAAACATGAAAAAATTAACATCCCTCTTTAAATAATGATTTACTGTTTTTATTGAGGGCTTCATACCCTATAAGAGGAATCCCCTTGGTATTTATATGTGTTTTGTACCCCCGCCCTGACATGAGTGATATGCGCGTGCAGGCGCAGGGCGATACCCCTTTGGCAGAGCAAAGCGCTGTATTTGTGCGTGTGGGGTTTGTTCCCCGATTGCGCACGCTCTTCTTTTTGGGATTTCCACCAAGTTTCTACTGTTCTGACGCTTCTGTAAACGGCTTGGGAAGCCTCAGCAGGGACTGGGAACATGCCTGAAACGCACTACAGGATTAACGGGCGGTGTCTCAGAGAGGCGTGGTGCTTCGTCAGCTGGGGAACCGCGGGGTCAGAGAGCGGAGACGGCGGGACAGGATCTGGGTACATGTCACGATTCACCCGCACACTGCCCGTGCCAATTCGCCACGCGGATGGGAAAGATCACCAGGAGGGAATGAGGCACAGAAGTTCCAGGTACAATAGCAGCCGCTGAGCGAGGCCCTGGGAACACCGCCTATACCATCCTCGCGGGGCCTCCTTCCGGATTCACGGCTGATGGATTATGGGGGGGGGGGGGCATTATGGTGAGGGGAACCGCAGGCTTGATTTGCATGGAGGGGCAGAGACGGGCGCAGGCTTAATAATATCACGACTTTGGAGAGGATAAGAGAAAAGCAAAATAAAGCCGCCAGCCTACAGGTAGGGGCTAATTAACCAAGATTCGAGCACCCAGGGGATTCCAAGGCAGGGGAGAATGCTTAAATCTGATATTCCCCGGAGTCCATCTTCAAAGCCGTAATTCTGGATATCAAGTCGGCATTAGAATTAACCATAATGAAAAAAGTAACAGGCTGCCCTGCCAGCGCCGAGCCGTCGAGGGCCTGATCTGCATAATGCGGCAGGCGGGCAGGCAGGCAGACGGCGGAGATGCCAGGGAAATGTTTAACTGCAAAGAAAACAGCCCGGCGTTACACGAGGCCATAACCGCGGCCATGCTAATTACAATGAAAATGGCGACAGTGGAGACTTGGGTGAGCATGAAAAGTGGGTGTATTTGCATAAACATAGGAAGGATGTTAATGTATGACTTAACGCCCCATCCCCAGTTGCTCAACACTCTGTAATGCTGAACGGTCGAATCAAGACTTTAGACACACTAACAAGCCGGTGTCACACTGAGGTCAGACTGGTCCTATCCCCAGTGCTCCCAGTATTCCCAGTGCAAGGTCGACACTACCTATTCAAGTAGCGTAGTGATGTGATCTCTCCATTTCAACCCCACATGAAACCATTTAAATCCTACAAAAGCCCTTTTAACAAGCGTATCTGGCATTTATGTAAGCATTAATGTTACAAAGGAGCCCATTAGGAAACAATTAATGACACAGAATAATTCTCATTGTTTATGATGAACAAAATTAATCACAGGGAAAAGTGAGGCTCATCAGAATATTCCCACGGAAAGAATTGGACATTACAGACCTTATAGCGGCTAAAGAATGCATCACCCAAAAGCAGATATCGTTACGCCACAATTGCGTATAATTTTTTTTTGTGCGGGATATTCATCTTTTCATTTTGCAGACGCCGTGTGTCTCGATGGGCTTCGTACATCTTAAATTCATACAAGTGTAAACATTGTGTAACCCCGCGACTGGCAGCAGAGCGCGGCGGAGCGACGCGTAAACAAACCGGCGCATCGACAGAGACATGAATAAATAAAGAGGCAACCTACAAAAAGCTCTTTGTGCAGCCCCGTGTTAAACAGGCGTCGCCTCCGCAGCAAACCCCGGCTCCGGATTCACGTAAACCATGGAACACCCCCCACACACACACACACGCACAAACATTTCAAATGACGCAGGCAGTCAGTGGGCCCTGACTTCTCGGGGTGGGGGCAGGGTGTGACTGGACTGAGTCGGGCCGCCCCATCCCACACAGGGTCCTCACTCCCCTTCCTGGCCTTCTGTCGTATTCCTTTTTTTTGATGTGTGCCAGGAGAAGGGGATACGGGAGCCCAGCGGGTTTAGCGAGTTAATTCCCTGTGAACCTTCCAGAAGCTTTTTGACAGCTAAGGAACTGCGAGCGCACATCAGAGTGAGATCGGATGAAACAGACTCTGATCTAGTCACTAATTGACAAGTTAAAAAAATAAACAACGATTAATTAAAAAGGTGTGATTCGGGCAAAAGCTGACAAGCGGCGAATCAGTAAACACACTGCTGCCGGTAGCCGTGCGGCTGCTAATTTACCGCTTGCTGGCATTTTCCTGACGGTCTGTGATGCAGGCTGAACATTAAAAAAAATTAAATCATGTGACAAAAACAGCCCGAATCTGTCAGGAAGACGGCTGTGCCTCAAGCATTACACACCTGAGCCTCGAAAGGACTGTGATTTATATTTTTTTGGTTTTGTTTTTTTTACCAAAAGCCGCCCAGCAGTTAAACACCTGCCTTCATTTGTGTAAAAAGCCTCCTCTGCTCTCCAAAAGCCAACATCGCCCCCTATTATCCATTTATCGGGGGTGGGGGGGGGGAGAGATTCCTACACCCAGAACTGCTAAGCAGAAAAACAGGCATCGTGTTGGACAGCCGTGGTGTTTACACGGGCACAGAGGGTAAAAATAGCCAAGAAATACGGGAAACGAGCAATGTCCTCATCCTCAACTGGGGGCGGGGCCTGTGCTTGAGCCCCCCCATCAGCGTTCTGATTTTGCCCAGCTGAGACATCTGCTCCATCCCATCAGTCGGTGGAAAAGGCCGGCGTTGGGCCCACACGTATGGCTTTGCCGCTGTCTCCCCAGCCTAGCACCCGCAAGCCTGACGCGTAAGTTGCCAGGATCCGCGCTCCCTCTCGGCGTCCATGGCGCATTAAAGCCGTCCATTCGCCTCGGCGTGTCCCGGAGATGGTGCCCCGCGTAAAGGGGGCGGTCACTATTATCATCCCAAATCAGTAAAATTTTAACGTTTAAGTCCTGGGAGCTCACATGCTGCTCCCGCTCTCTGCTCACGGGTGCCGGGGACATATCAGCCAAGTAAACAGAGCACTCCCCCAGATCCTGCGCCTCTGTGCTGCCTCCACCCATTTCTCACGTTTATATGCTATTAAATTGTCATGTGACAAAACCCTAATTGGCAGCGGCGCAGTGAGATCGTCAAGGAATGCCAGCGTCTGCAGGAAGAGGCCAATAATCGCGGCCTGCCATCCTCTAGGCCGCAACGTACAAATGCCAAGGCTCCCTCTGCCATTTTGGTGACTGACCCCAGAGTCAGTCCGGGGGGGGGGGGCTTTGACCAACAATCACACATTCGGTATCACAGTTGTTGTCAGTGACCCACTGACTCTCACTAACCTGCAGGAGACTTGAGGGGACACAAATGATGCACTCACTCTTATTTAATGTATTAATCAACCGGAATCTAAGTGTCAGTTACGTACTGATCCCATGTTCCTTCATCATTAATCAATCATAATGGTTCATGTATTTCATGCAGTTACTATATTTGTTCATGATTTGTACTTCAGTAGTAACTGAGTTACTAAGTTAGTCCCCCCTTGAGTAAAGGGTTATCAACCACGTTACTATTTTTACAGTCTGACATTGTAATTATATTCAGGTGTTGTAATTACATTCCACAGGTTCTGAAAGGTGTGAAGATGCATAACTATAGATATTTATACTAAGAATGCATGTATATGTGTTCTGGGAAGGCTTGGTCCAATGTGGATTAAATTGGCCCTGGAAAACTCTGCAGAGGTGTTTCTGTGGTACATGTTAGGGCAGTTTCTGCAAGCATGCATCTGCTCCTGTCACTGAGAGTGGTCAAAGGTCACTGGGGTGGGGAAACCGGAGAAGATGCCACCACCACATTTGGTTCACCGTCATCCTGGTAAACTCCGGCTTGGCTCCCAGCTCCACAGGCATGCAACACGCTTGCCGCTAATTGCCGAGTGAGTCTTGCATGCCACACGACAAAGAAATCGATTTGCAGGCACATGTGCACAAACCGTGTCTGGTGATACGAATCCCTGAGTCATAAATAAACACGTACGGGTCGTGTGTGTACACAGGTTACATGAATATGTATGGAAATAACCCCCTTGTTATAATCAAATTTCCATTTTAAGAGGTATTTTAACAAGGCAGTACATAAACCTTCTTTTTTTACGGTTGAAAAAGATGGAAGTGTGCAGTGTGTGACTTATCCATTTTCATCCATGAAGATCAGTCTCCACCTTCCCCACACACACGTACACAATGACACACACACATACAGCGACGAGGCAGAAATACGGGCCGATCAGATGCGTCTGGATGCGTGACGCACATTCCCGCTCACCAGGAGAGGGGTCCTGTTCATTCTGATTGGACACAAATGGCCTAAAGCAGGATACTGAGGCATGCCCCCAGCTGGCCGGCGTGTCACCATGTCCTCTGACTCCGCCCACTTCCTGCTGAAGGGGTGTGGCCAAATGAGAAGCCAGGAAGCCCACAATCAGCCTGGCGGCCTCGCCTCACCCCGCCCGTGATAACACCCTCCCCTCGTCACCCTCCTACCTACGTCACGCCTGGCTACACATACACACTCAAATTAAGACATGCATTTTCTGACAGGCCCTCAACGGCTGATAGCATGCGTGTAATTACACTGTCAGATACGACTATAATTAAACAAATAACCTACACAGGTTTCCATAATAGCACGCTTATGCTGATTAGCATAATTATCGTTATGATAATATTATTGTATTACGCGATTATAATTCAGACAGTGGAAGAATTTCTGGATTTTGTTCACCCATTTACACAGTACGCATCAGTTTTATATCCATTTATCTCCTAGGAACATTAGTCAATTTTATTTTATTTAGGGCACCGCTGAATCTCAGGCTGCCTTTCACCCAGACAGAGCAGAACGCTCCAGCATCTCTCCTCTGCTCCAATTAGCGTGGGCTGCCGTCAAACAGGAAGCGGCCCGTCAGCAGGGGTCAGAGGTCACACTGCGTTCGGGTGCCGTGAAGCATCCCGGCTGCGATACGCGGACATGGCATTTATTAAACGCCGTATTGACAAATGCATAACGGCGGGCGTCGAGAGCACGTCGGCGATTTGCGTTCGGAGCCCCCCCCCCCATCCCCGCACAGCCCCTCCCAGCTGTCTCCTGGATAAACATATTCCTTTCAAACAATCACGCTGACAGCCAAATTGCCTGCTTGTCTTTTGTAAGAGGAACCTCTAATAATGTGTGCCAGGGGAGGGATGCCCCCCCCCGCCTGCAGCAGACGGGTCCCTGATGAACAACTAGCGGTGCATATATATGCTGTAACAAACGTTACAGAAATGCCATGGAAATGCTCACGTAATGGGGGCATCCCATCCGCCTCTTGATCCCACATCTTCCCTCCATTCCGAGACAGGACCCGCTGTGGTGACTGTTTCTGTATCCTGGAAATTCCCAGGCAATCCCAAGCCCAGATGGAGAATCCGGAAGGTTCTGATGCAGATAGGCCTCTTAAAGATACGACCTAACGAGAGGACAGCGCCGTGTTTACAACCCCCCCGACATCACTCTTCTCAGTACCGTCTCCCTCTTTCAGGGCCTGATTTAGCATTTAATGTTCTTACTGTTTTAATCACTGCAGCTTCCCTCTGCAATTTATGTTGAATTTGTGCACATATAAAAAGGGTATTTGTGTGTAATGTGTTGGCAGATGACATTCATGCCTGTTTACGGAATGCCCATGCTTTAGAGACACAATAGGATTCCTGCCTTGTGCGGTTAATGCAAATCCCAACATTAGGACGTAATATTTCTAATATACAATATGTATTATACTTTATTAAGGTGCAGTTACTTTGTTTGCAGTCTTGATTCATCAACCCAGGAGTCCTTTTCAAGGGGGACAGCGAAAACCCAGTCGCCCATTTTTAGCCATTTTTAAACATCTTGGGGCGGACGAGTGACATTGTAGGAGATCCCAACGTCTTAATGCCGAGACCGAGAGACCGCTAACTCGGTCTGATTAGCTCCATTTATCTCTAATTAATTACCTTTATCTAATTAGACGCCCTGTTTCGACTAGACGTGGAGTCAAGTAGACTAGATTATTAGCACGCTCGTTGGGTCTTTTGCAGAAGTCTGAAATTAATGGAATGTGTGAAAGAGGGTGTGTTTTTAATTGCACAGGTGTTGCCTTTCGTTTCAGCTTTATCATCTGCGTGCTCTCTGGGATTATTAGTGGCTTGTTATATGGGGGATGAGCTGCTGAAAAGTACCCAGGCTACAGCTCATTAGTTAGGGTTGTTACTGTATTATTTATTACGCACCGACCCTCCCCATTATCCGGATTGATTCATGAGCCTTCACGGCCCTTGTTCTCGGCTCACTGCAACGTCACTGGTTGCCGGCCGCTGCTACGTTGCCGCCCCCCCCCCCCTTAGACCAGAGAAGCCATCTGACTGCCCCTATGCATCCTGCAGTGAAGCGTCCTGGGGGGGCGGGGTCTATGGGCGGCAAACCCACCTGCAACCCAGTTCATAGACAATGACGCACATCTCGAAAGGGATCACCCAGGCCGCGGAAAGCCCCAGAAAGCATAGTAAGGGACAGGTTTTAAACACCAAGGACATAACATTTAGGCACTAACCTCAGCAAAGGAGCAAATCATAAATCCCAGACGAATGTCTGAACACCGGGATCGAAGGTTATCATTAAGACTTCATCTGATTATCCAGAACTTTACTACACATGAGGAAGTAAAACTGAGCTTTTTTATCACAGTACGTTACACTGAAGAGGGTTATAAACAGGGCTGTATTCTGTGTGGTAAAATGTAAAATAAGAACCCAAACCCTTACCCTAATGCTGACTATTCATATTGTGAGGACAATAAAGCTTTATATATTTAACTAACTTGATTTTAGTAAAATTTTAAAAATCTTTTTTTATAAGCACGTTTATTTACATTTTCATATTTTCAAACTTTAGCTCAGAACCACAGCATATATTTACAAACCTTAGCTTTCAGTTATTCGAATTATATCATCACAATATAAAGAAATGTAAAATAAAAAATATTGAAAAAAATGTGTCTGTGTTGTGTGTGTCCTGCTGTAGGGTGAGGTCTGCTTCGCCTGACAGCCAATACAGGAAGCAAAAACTGTTTATGATAAAGCCTTTAATAAATCTCTGCGTTCATATTGAATAAATGTGCTCGTCCATCGACCGCTGATCGAGCGCATTTGATGCATTGCTGCCTGCAGCAGCTACAGAGCCTTGTGCCTCATGGTCCTGGTGATTTCAGCAGAAATGGCACAAGGCTGACCTCTGACCCACCAGTGTTGGCCACTGGGACCCCCCCCCACACACACACACACACACACCCACACACGGCGCCCCTTCTGCTCCCCTTGAAGCCCCCCTTATCTAATCCCAATCAATTATTGGAATCATTTAAAGTGAGGCCTCTTCGATATGGAGCGCACCGCCAATCCATATCATACCACCACACGTCCAGTATTCTTCCGGAAACGTGCCTGTGAGTTAATATCAAACCCTTGGAATAGACACATTTACACAGCATTCGTTGGGGGGCGGGGGGAGTTTCGTACCACATGAGGCAATTGTGGAACAAAAACATCATCAACGTCACACCATGGAACGCAACCTCGTGGAGCAGACGCAAAGCCACAGATCACCAGCAGGGGGGGCCCTGCAGGCGTTTCAGCCTGACCGGCCAGGTTCACCCACCCTTCAAACCCCAACCCTCCCAGCTGTTTTTTCGTATTCCCATCGGTGTAATGTACAGCCATTTTAAGCGTCAGCTGCCGACCGGTTTTGGAGTGACAATATTCTGGATTCAGGGGTGGGGGGCCTCACAAGAAGCCACTGAGCTCGACCCGCACACAGTCTTTCTGCCTAGCGGCCAGTGTGCAACCTCTCTGCCGTTTCAAGAAGCACGAGCCACAGCAGCCAAGCACACAGACGAGCAGCTGTATCTGAGTACGCTCAAGACAAGTGACCTGGAAACCTCCACCGGCCCCACAAGCGTACTCCCGGCCACTCGGCGGAAGCATCTCCTGGACTCCCGCATCTGTGTCCTCGCCATTTTAAGGCTTTTGTTTGTGTTTGTTTTTATTACCACCCAGGACGAGTGAGTTGAAGTCCGGGGCGGCTGCAAACGGTGCTGCGCCGTGCCGGGGGACGCCAGAGCCAGGTGCCCACTGCTGTTTTACTACGGTTTTAACTGAGGTTTTTATTACAGGCACTGTGTTTGCATAGGGAATTTGATTTATAAATAGCTGGGGAATTAGCTTAATTCGGATGGGGCCCCATCACACGGCCCCCAGTGACCCACCCCCACCGCATACCAGCTATACAAAATGTCAGGTTTTCCTGTCATCATTATGGCCCCCAGTGACAAACCCTTTATTTAATCATTTCCCTGTAAAACGCCACACAACATGACAATCCTGGCGCAGGATTCATTTCAGCCGCGTTCCGACGCCATGGCTCCGGAAATCATTTTCCTCAGCACCGGGCTGGCTCTGCTCGTTAAACGAGCGGCGGGTGAGGAAAATTAAGTGAAATAGCACGACATGGCCTGTCATCACCTATTAAATCGCACGCCTCGCCAGCCGAATGCCGGCGCTCCCAGTGGCACTCGTTCCTCAAATGGGTCATTTTTTTTTCCTAGAGATTCAGCTCAGCCGATGAAACGTGCCGACATGTCACTTGATGAGCACGAGAACTTCTGGACACGGAAATCATGACTGCCAGTTACTTCCTGCAGGGTGGTTTCTCACACGGCCGTATCAGGGTATTTTTGTCAGTCACATGACACGGAAGGGCTCACCGATTGGTCCTTTGGTTTTGATCACTGCTCAGTGCTGACCCTTGGTGACCTTTATCTCAGTTATCCTGTGAGTTAGGAATAAGGTGTTCAACAGGGTTATGATGCTGGGAGGAATATAAAGGAATCCTCATTTCCCACTTTTAATTTGAAGCGCTTGTATATGAGTGAAACTCCAATTTTTTCATGAAAAACATTTGTGAGTAAGCATATAGTAAATCGTGTCGTGTACAGATATACAGCTTGCACCAAGTTCATCTAGAAGCATCTATTAAAACCTCTGTCATCGACATACACCGTCTCCTTGACCTTTTGGTGTCACAGCAATTAAAGACGATATCATTATTCTAACGACCTGAAGGGACAGTTTTCACACATGACTGTCCCTCCAAGGAGATACACTCGAACGGGGAACCCAAGTGTGCGGTCGGAGCACATGGGCCGCGTCGGGGAAGACTGGCGCATCCTCACCAGAGGGAAACAGGAACATAAAACAGGACTGCAGTCAAATTTAGCTAAATTAAGCAGAGGTATGGCAAGCTTCTTCAGGAGGTGCCAACCTCACCAGACTCAACGGTCAGCAAAGATAGGGCAGCAAAACAAGCAAAGTCGCAAAACGGACCAAAGATACAAGGCAGACAGAATCAGGGCAGAGAGGGCAGGCTTTTGAAAGCAGACCCGACCCACCGAAACCAAGAGGAGGGTCCGTAAAGGGGCTTTTGCCAGAGTTTGCCTGATACAAACCGGCAACCACGCCAGCCTGGGAACCTTGGTGTGGTGGGGCTAATTGCCCCAGTAAATCATCAGTGGCGACGTGCTGTCCTGCGATTACTCCCCGGCTGCTGGCGCCCCCCCTGACAGTGACACAGTACGTGCTCTTTCGCATACTTGTCACGGCTGCGCTTCCCCGCATGTTACCGTGCGGTGGAAAAGGGACAGTAATTAACGGCAGGACGCACAGTGCCTCCGCCGGCTCCTTCATCACCACGTGATAATTGTGCTCCCTGTCTGTCAGGGCCGCACGTTTTTTTTCTCCGCGCGATTCCTGCATGGCTATTTGTCAGCGTGAGGTGCAAAGATGCGTCCCGCGCAATGATGAAGCGGCTCGCGACTACTTTTCCTATTTGTCCGAAGGGGGGGTCATTTATATCTGCAGCAGTAGCTGTCAAAAATTTCAGCCTGATCCTGGCAACAAGATAAAAGATTCACGGTAAACACACCTGGATCTGTGGTTACTGGGGCTTCTCTGAGATGCACCATCATGCTCTGTAATCAAGGGCGGCCACATCCCAGGTTCGAAAACATTATTAAGAAGAATTATTAAGTAGAAATACGTCCCAGCCCCCGAATTCATCTACCCACCATCCTCAGCAGCGGTGACCAGTTCAGAGCAAATAAAGAGTCACTCACATGTTAAAAAAGCTTTTACACAGGCGTGTGTGAGCATGTGTGTGCGTGTCGGTGTGTGTGTGTGTGCATTATGCTTAGGGTGCCCCAGAAGCAGGACAATGATACATGCAGCACCTTGTTATCGCGTTCTGTTTATGTCAAACATCATAAATGTATCCATCACTGCTGACCCCGAGCTGAAAAGGTCATCAGTTATCGAAAGTCATCAATAACTCTGTTGGGGGGGGGGGGTACAGCCAGGGAAGCCAGCGTCCATCGAACACCTCCCCACACACCCCCTCTGCTGGATTTGACGTCTTCATTTCCCTGTCGCGTATGAGGCAGATAATAGGACATGCGGTCAGAATCGCAGGTTCTGCCCCACAGGGGGTTGGCATGATGCCCCACCTGTCACCTGCTGGTGAGGTCTCGTTAGGTCCTGGCACGTTGCCACGCTCGGAGAAGGGACACGCCCCACCGCGGTCTGGTCGAGGATTGTGGGAAGGGGCACTGCGGCCAGTTCCTGTGACCCCACTGGTCTCCAGGAGGCGGGGCCCGCTGAGTGCAAATTAGAATGGTTAAATGTATTATGTCAATTAAGGAATTAGGCTGCTTGAATCTATTACGGTAATTAAGGAATTAAGCTGGTTAAATCTATTAGGGTAATTAAGTCAGCTACTATCCCTGTTGCTCTGGAGGGGTCCCGAGTTTGACAACTGGAGTCCACGTGGCCCCTGCTGAGGGGTCGGCCCCTGGTGCACCCCCCCACCCTCTCGGGCCCTGCCCTGCCGGATGTCCATCTCCTTAAGGGGTCAGGGCAAATGGGTGGGGTGGGGGCAGGTTGGACTCAGCTGGGGACGGCCCTCTCCCTCTGATTAGCAAATCAAAGGCTCTGGGGGCGGCTCATGCCCACTCCACCGTTTCCGTCCCCTCTCACACTAATCATGTGGCCATTTCTCCCTGACTGACAGTTTTCTGTATAATTGGCCCTGATCTGGTGGGCAGGGGGTGGGGTAGGAGTTTCAGGGTGGGGGTTTAATAACCAGAAAATCCCCTCCGAGGGTCTGCGGGCCCCCAGCTCATGGCCCTCACTCGGCCCTCAGGCGCCGGCCGCTGTTTCAGCGGCAAAAGCTGATCTTAATGTTAGATAACAGCGTGAATATTCCATGAGCCCGGAATGTTCCGCGAGCGGCAGAGCCGGGCACCCAGTAGCAGGTTCTAATTACCGCTCATTTGCCGGAGTATCAAAGTCTAATTACTGTTCATTGTGCACTGCTGAGGAGGGCGGAAAAGCGGCTGCAAGGCCTAGGGGGGGCCTCCAGAGGTCCAGGGGCCCGCCTCTGCCTGCCCCCCCCGTGCCCTGCCCCGTTTAAACACCTTCCACAGTGGCATGTTTGGCTCATTCCTGCAAGCAAACGAACGTAATTCTACAAACAAACGTGCTGATCAATCCCAGAAATGGCGGGGTAATAAAAAAACGACAAGGCAAAGTGTGCAGGATGTGGGGGTGGGGGCAATCCAAAATACCCGGCTTATTGCTCCTCATGCTTTGGGTAAATACCAGACAAGAGGAGCGGGGTGGTGGGGGGGGGGGATGGAGCGGAGGGCTGCCCTCATTTCTCTTTGACTTTTCCGGAAAAAAGTATTCTCACCCAATCATGACAGGCGACACCGCAGCGCTACCTGCCAGCTGTTTGACAGTTTCTGTCACCAATTAGCCGCTAAATCAACATCACCCGAGAAACAACACGGCGCACGGCCGCCGCCGCTGCCTCGCGTGCGTCTGCTCACCGTTTCCCCGATCGCGGAAGCGCGGCGGAGGAAAACCGCCGTCAATCCGTCCCAGAGTAGGCCCAGCCACCACTGCACTGGGGGGGGGGACAAACCCCAACTAAATCAAACTGACTGTCTCCCCTCCTGGTCGTGGGACATCCAATCTGTGGTGCCGGCCCCTTCCACCCCGGGTTCAGGCGCCGCTATTGGCAGTTTTAATGAGGACGACCCATGAGGACACCCCCCCCCATCATGTGACGGGACGCTAAATGAGACACAGCCAGGACATGCTGCTAGCATTGCTGGCTAGCACTCGATCTGCTCGCCCCAGCGATTTGGTCATTATATGGCTGGTGCTTCCGCTGATTTACAATGGGGGGGGGACACCGTCCCCTCCGTGATGGGCAGATAGGGGCTACCATGTGATTTGCATTTACACAATCTGACTGAATGGCTTATTACTTCAGGATATTTATTCCCCACTTAAGTGGTGTTTGATTACACCCTTAATAAAGCAGACGGACACCGTTGTGCAGCCAGGACCTGACTGGACCTGCCAGACGGATGTTTGGGGGGCGGACGAGGCGAAGATGATGACGATGATGATGATGACGAAGATGATGATGATGAAGGTGAAGTCATGGGTAGAATGGCTCAGCAAGGTAAAACACACAGTCACAGCAGCTAGCCTTTATCCCCCCTCTGGGACTGGAGAACATACTCAAAGCCCCAGCAAAATAAAACAGGCCTGCGTAAGATGGACCTGGTAAGGACCCCGCCAGGGGCTTTGCGGACACAGCGGCCCTCAGTGCTGCCTGCCATCAGAGCCATAATAAACATTATCAACCAACAAGCTCTTTCATTATCCACACTCGCCTTCTAACGACTTCTCGCTCAGTCGGGCGTTTGGAGGGTGGTACCGAGGCTGCCACTCCCCACCCATTACAGTGTCGTTTATTTCTCTTTACCTTTTCACCAGCCAGGTTTTCACCCAGAAGCTCCTTAAACGGACCCTCACCTGTGGCCTGGGAAAGCGCAGGTCGCCTCCCTAACTCCGTAAACATCAGGACCTGGCATGTCAGAGCAGGGAGGATTATGGGAGGATCACTGGTCAGAGGCAACCCCCTCCTCTGAGTGAAATGCGCAGTGCTGTCGGGATGTTAAACAGCTAGCTTAGCAGGTTAGCTTGAGCAGCTGGGCTTGCATTATGGACGAGCCAGTGGGAAGTGCAGCTCGATTATAGACAATGTCTTAATGTGTTATGAGGTGGTGCTAATGCTAATCAATACTGCCGCCAATGAGCAATTCATAACGGCCTGACAGCCAGCGGCCCGGCACTAACGCGCAGAAGCGTGTACTCGGCACGTAGCCGTGTGCACCAAAACAGCGCCGTTGCTGCCTTTGAAAAATGACGCCTCATCTTCTGGCTGTTGTCTCCTTTTTTCCGCTCTCAAGGTGACATTGCCGCATGCAGGATTTATCCAGCACGCACGTGGAAAATTGAAACTCGAGGAAACCGCCCCAGGTCAAGGTATAGACCGCTCCTGGGTCCGATGGGAATCGGGCTCTCAGCAGTGATTAAATTCCACTCTCTCAGCTGCTGCGCGGATTTCCGAAATACCGGAACATTCATCAAAGCTCCCACGTCACGGTGGAAGGACAGTGCCAATTAAAATATGCCGCACCTGTGGAGAATCGCACACTGAGCTGTGACACTCCGTGCTCTCGAGGCATCCTGGGTGCTCTCATTCTTCCCGTTAAAACAACGAACGTGTTTCTGTCTCAATCAAACACTCCAGCACCACCCATGATCACGCGTCAGTCGAAGCTGTGGTCTGATCCTTTTAAAAATGCAACTTAGCCGTTAGCATCGGGATGCTATCAGTTGTGTAGAGGAGCTCTTAGTGCTTAGCATTGGGTTTTGGCAGAGCTAAGGAGTTAATAAACTGAATGTGTGCCAGAGTCTGGGGATACCGGAAGGACAGTTTTAGGTGATCTATCCCCACATGAGCTCGTCCTGTCCCAATAGCGAGTGCCCTGCACCCCGGAATCAGCCTCCGCGGCTGACGGTCCCCAGTGCTCCTTGTTTCTGCCGCATAGCACAGAGTTGGAGCTTTCAGACAGCAAGCAGAACCGCGGGCCACCAGGGTTCAGCTCTGGCCTACTCCCCCGCTCCTCAATTAGACAAAGCCGCCCTGCGCCACGGCGCAAACGCACCGCCTTAAACGGAGGGCTGTCCTTCTCCTCGCCACCAAATCACCTCCTCGCTGGCAGGGGTGCCCCTCCCGGGGGGGGTCTGCCTTTTTGAAGCGTGCAAACTCTCAAATTGCTGTTAGATTTCCTTCCCGCAGTTTCTTTGGACCCAGACCGAGAGTGTTTATTGTCTGCTTTGAGTCCCACTGAGTCGTCTTTTGACCGCGGACTGTGGATGGTTGGGGGGTGGGGGTGGGGTGGGGTGGGGGTGCCGGGCTCACACCCCCATCCCAGACACCCTGATGTGTGTTCGCACTGAAAATGGGGATCGGGGGCAAGCCCCAAACTCTCCTTTTCTCACGTCTACCGTCACAAAGGTGCTTTCGGGAGCCCTGTCCTTGCCACGCCGGCCGGATTCACTCACGCTCCAGACTAGAACATTCCAGCAAAAACCCAGGCAAATCACAATTCTGACAAGACAACGTCCCGCCGCTTTGCCGCTCCGGCACGTCACCTGGAACTTTTTCGTGTATCGGACGGACGCCTTCACACAATGACGCATTTCATGACACGTTCCTTTGGCGGAAAGCTGGGTGGGAACAATCCCATTCTGCAGCAGCCAGAAGGGCGGCAGCACTGTTCCAGTGGGCGGGCTCAGGATGGAAAATATGGCATTTTTCTCATAAATAAGATACGGGATGGAAACAAGGCGTAGCCGACCGCGATGTGCCGAGGCCCAGTGACCGGCAGGCGCCCCACGTCCCCTGACCCCCGTCTGAGCAGAGCGAGGCTCTATAAAATTCTATAAGTGTTTTTCAATGATTTTCATTAGTGTCCTTATGCCTCCTGTTCGCACATCCGCCCGCAAAGAGAGCGTAAACACTCAACTTTCGTAATAAATACACAGCGTATGTAGCTGACCTAAAAAAAAAATCAATAAATGACTTCCCCTCGGTATAAAGTATTTAAAAATGGACCCCTTGGGCCTGCTTTGTCTGTGACTGGAGGCGTTATTGTACTCTGGCTGTCATGGCGCACCCCCTCAGGTCATTACATCCAGACAGCCGCGGCTCCTGGCAGCATAACTGAAGCGAGGCCACACTCCAATCTAGGCCGCAGGCGCGGTGAGCACACAGCGCAGGGCGCTAGCTGCACATCTGAGGAATGGCAAATGAAGGCCATGGCAGCCATGGTGGCGGCACTGGTCCCGGGCCTGGCCGCGGCTGGACAGGGCCCAATTTGGACCGAGGCCTCCAGGACGCTAGCCAGCGCAGTGGGCGGGCACTTGCCCTCTGTAAAGGCACAGATTATGCATTTTTATACCCCCCACCCCCCACTGCATCCCTTTTATTTGATGCATATATTCTTTTTGTTGAATGTGATTAGACTCGGATCTGTTCCCGTTCGGCCTCCCGGGGTGCACCAGGGCCCCGCGCACAGCAGCACCGCCCTGCTCGGCAGACGACCGCGGCACGTCTGCGGTGTGGCTAATCAGTCTCGTGGTGTCACCGTGCCGATGCCAAGCATAAAACATTGATGTACAGGTAGCATCCACTGCTACACCATCCCGCGGATGACGGCGCGTCCACTCACACTCATGCTGTCCCAGCTGCTCACCCATCTAACTCTCCGATTCCGGGAAACAAAACCTGCGTGACCCCCTCCGCACAGACTCCCAGCATGCCCTGGGAACTGCTGGCGCCTTTAAATGGGACAGCTAGCCTGGGTGTGGACCGGCATCCTCCAGCAACAACATGCTGTTTAATAGGTTCCACATGACAGTCAGAAGGACCCGCAGCAGCAGCTCTGTGAGTGTATGTGTGTGTGTGTGTGTGTGTGTGTGTGTGTGTGTGTGTGTGTGTGTGTGTGTGTGCACCTCCTCTAGAGCCCTGAGTCTCTCCAACACAGCACTAGTGGCGTTGGGGATTAATTACTTGGCCACGCGGTTGCCCCCAGTGAGGAGGGAACAAATAAACACCACAGACCCGGCAGTCCGAAACAGACCTCTGGGAGGGGTGATGGGTGTGTTGGTGGGGGAAGGGGAAATTGGTTAGGTGGGGGGGGGGGCGTTACAGTTGATCCCACTTGAAGTCCCCAGACAGTGTATAGACACACACCTGTCGTGTTGTTTTTCCAAGCCAGTATCAGGCACTGTGAAGGCTGGGGGGACAGCAGTGCCACAGGGCACAGAGTTATAAACGACTGGGCGACAGTGTCGGATGAGTGACCCGTTAGCGACCAGATGCCCTTCAGAGAGCCGGGAGTCGCATCATTTCAGGTGCCAGTATGACCTGGAGATGTTTTGTTGGGTGAGCTGTGCGTGTACCACCTTTTCCATGCACCAGGGACAGTCTTCTCCAACCTGCCGCGACCTGCGACCTGCAAGCAGAGATGAGGAGCACAATGACACGTTACCGTGTCGCGTGAACACAGCCACCCCGGCTGGGGCACCAGCTGCTGCCGTTTGGACGGGCCAGCATCCCCACACACGGAGAGCGTGACATTCGGTGTCACGGGTTTGAGGACCCTGATCTCCAGCAGGACCTGGGCCTCCTGACATGACCTGACCACCAGCAGGCAGCCTCCACCCCCACTTTCTGTAGTGCTTTGAATCTCTACACCCCAGTCTTTCATTTGGGGGTGGGGCATGACTCGGGACATTTTAGGAGGTACCTGTATGAACCTGTATGACACCCTAACCCTATATCCACAGGAGGGGAAAGAGGAGTGGAATTTCAGAAATGATACCATGTATATAAAGACTGTATAATCAGGGGGATAAAAGTATAATAATTCAATGACTATACATGACCTATACAGAACAATAATGAATTTCATAATGCAGAGGGCTTTTGATGAGCATAGATAATCATTTCACAAAACTATGATCAGAATATGAAGAGCATTCAAAATTAGGAGAAAACAATGAGTGCATATGCATTTTTCCTAAAAATGACAATTAGTGTGAGTATACATGTGTGGAAAAAAATACTATCAGGATATATTGATGAATACAAAACTAGAGTGAATTTTACATAAGTGCACCTGGAAGACTTATATCAATGAGAAGCATATATATGACTGTAGTGTCATATTGACTGTAGCGTGATAGTGAGTTTCGGCATTACTGGGCAGTTTGTGAAGAACAGGGGTACATCTGTGGCGCGTGGTTGATGCTAGCATAAAGGACAGTGTGGCATGTCATGGTATTAATGTGTGAGGAGGCTAATTCACCATGCCATGCCTGTCACGACAAGCGTCAGATCATGGAACATGCCAAACCCATACAGACACTTCCCGCTTGTGATCAGGACGTATTCATTTTGATATTTAGATGATAATCAGATGGTTAAATCATTTCTAATTGAATCAATTTCTCCATTCCCAGTTCCAGGCATCAACCCAGTAAGTTCCACTAATTTGTGTTTTGCTGTTTTATGTATTTGTGTGAGTGTCTGTCTATTTAGCAGCCTGTTCATTTATTCATGTATTCATTTTTGCTGCTGCGCGCGAGACATCATACTGAGGTGAGTAGATTAGAAAAGTTGTATTACTTATATGTTTATCACTAATAATCACACTTCAGAATGTGTGTATCCGCCCTCAGCAGAAATGATGAGAGCTCATGCAAAAGCTGATGTTCAACACCAAGCTCACTATGCGGGGGAACATCTTGGGGAATGGCTTGCTGGAGGTGAGGAAAATTCTATTATCTCACTGCATTGTATCAACTTTCTCTCAATTCTGAATGGTTGGTAACTCTATTTTTTTCCAAGTATATTTTATGCTGTTACAAATCAGTCAGGCGTTCCTGGGCTTCTGTGTCAATATATTTGCAATGAACCTGCACGTGTTTTTTCCAGCATACTAACAACTGAATGTCTACATTATGTAACATTGCTAGACTTTTCAAAGTAACCCATAAACAGCACCTTTGCTGTCCGCCACAGCCTTGACCTCCTATTCCACTGTAGGTCACTTGCTCTGTACTCCCCCTGGTGGAAACGGGACAAAGTGCATGCGCCTAGAAGCCGTTTGTGCCATAACGGGTCGGATGGCAAAGTCACAATTGCAATAAATGTTGTGCTATTAATATGCATTCTCCACTTTCTAGCCGCAGCCGGCCAGGTGCGGTTCAGACTGCCCACGCCCCGTCCAAGATACGAAAACATGCAGACGACTTAATTAGGTGACAGTGGCTGCCGCACGGCTCACATCTGACAGGGCTGCTAATTCAGTGCGGACAAATCGCGGGAACGTTGCAGCGTGTCCGCGTCTGATAGAGACCTGACTCATGCGTGGAAATCTTTCACTTAGATGGGTAATTCTGCCGGAAAATATGGTAATTTTATACCCAGAGGTTTTCAAGTAATAAAAACAATAATCCTCGGAATAAAACAAGTAATAAATTCTAAAGATATATTATATTCCACCCCATTCCCAGAGAGAAATATTTTATTCTGTTCAATGGGGTTCATAATAGGAAATGAAGGTGATAGCAAAATGAATAGTACATGATTTTAGAGAAAATACGGCTGATGGGCATTGGAGAATACACCGCGTGAATAACTCTAGATAAAGGCCATGCAACTTTGATAATAAAGCATATTTTGTATGTTTTGTGGCACGTTTTAAATCTCAGTAGATGTGTGGCGCAGTTGATAAAAATATGGTTTGTGTCAATACGCTATTTTTACAAGCAATATTACCGGGAGAAAGTGTGCAGCATAACATATGGAGAATGCCATGGCGTCATCTACTCACAGTATGATATAAAAATCTTTTTCATGGTAAGTTATATATCACAAGTCAGTTGATCATTAAAGGTATGATTACCGTTGGAGCCTGGAAACATGGCACATTTATTGAGAAGGCAGCAGATGGTTACGTATATTCTCGTTGCAAATACCTTTGAAATGGCTCTTTGGGTAGCAGTATAAACATGATATACCGTCCGCGAGCCGCGTCTTCGTACTGCAAGGGCAAAATGTCCAGATATGCACGGAAAACTAACATCACATCGCCGCTGTCACCCATGATTGATGCGCGTAATGATACCGGCGACTTTCTGGCTTTATGGAGCCACGCAAATGATTCATTGTAAAACTGGATGCAACCTGGTCTGCTTAGCTTACATATGTCCTTTGTTTACCGTGAACAAAATGTTATGTCTGCGGAAAAAATGTATGGAGTGTGCGCGTCCCCGCGGGTGCGTGGGTACGGTCTTTCAGTGGACGCGTGTGCATGTCAGGATGGGGATTTTTAATGTACTTTGACTTGTGACAAGTATAAGGGAAAGGGTATATTACTGATGGAGTCAAATCGTGTAAACAGATAGCTAAACCAATTTACATGAAGTTATTGGTTGAAACAATTCAGCACAGAGTAATTTCAGACTTAAAGCCGACGGATTTGGAGAGACGGCAAAGAATTATTGGACAAAAGGACGGCATTGTAGCAGTGGGGCGATTCCCTCTTCCAGTTCATTGATGGAGTTGATTAAGTTTAAATGAAGCAGTCACTGAATAAAAGTAAGGGCACTGACCAGCAGACACTGTGCTGGGTGCTTGACAAAGACTGCTATCGGTGGAAAAGCAAGATTCGCTAAATGTTTTAATCTTCAATCAAACCTTACAACCATACAGACAAAGTTTGGTAATGAGAGATTCAATGAAGCATGTGGCAGAAAGAATTAATCCTCTTGGTCTAAACGGGGTTCAACTTTGAAGCTTGCGCCGAAGGATAGACAGTTATCTAAATGCTAAATAAGAAACGTATTGTACTGTTTCTGCATGCTAATCTTTGGCCCATCTTACTTCCTTTGTTTGTACCCTGACAGATTTCGGTTATCTCAGTCACTGGTGATTATATCAACCCTAGATGCAGGCTAGAAGTGTGAAGCCACTTCGGAATAGTTCAAGGATCGCCGTGGTGAGCTTATTTATAAAGACCCGAACAATTCAGCATTGCGGTATTGTCCTGTAGTGCTGGGTCATTCCTTGCTATTAAGTTAAAGGTCTCCAAACTTCTACAAACGTCATTCCTCATTAAAAGTTAATCATTTCGCAGTTACCTTTGATAACAACGTTAGTGATCGGTAGTGTCTATTTTGACACCTCGAAGTTTGAAAGTAATATTTTTCGCGGTTTCATTCTGTCCCAAGTTCCGAAGTTATTTGAGTTTTGGGCAAGGTTAAAATTGAGTATGTAATATTGTATAAAAAGGTGACATATTGTTACATTCCTAATACGTGGACTTAGACTTTCACCTGGATATTATTCAAAATGAAAGCATGCCCACATTACGTATCAGTTACATTACACATGTATAACTATATTTTATATTTTTTCATCATTACAAATGCGAAAACGTTAATTTAGTGCCGCTAGTAACCTATTTCTGGTATGGCGCTGTAAGGTAATACGTCGCAGGCTGGTGATAATAAGAGTTTGAGAAATCTTGTCGGTCGCTTCTGCGTTGAACATTGTTCCCCGGAGAAATCAGACCGTGATATATTTTAAGAAAAGCTTCGGCATGACAGGTCTGAGCCAGATTGTGACATATATTAAATAGTGCTTATCTGAGGCTGGACGTGCGATTGTACACGCCAGGGACAACATGTCAGGGGCAATTAAAAGTCGTTTTTCCATTGTTTATTACTTACATATGTTTCAACATAAAATGTATGCTAACGAAGCTAACGCTAAAATCGCTTGCAAGGCATATATGGCGTACATATACAATAACAATGTAACGGCTTTACAGTGAAACTGTGTAGATGAAACGGCTCTTTATGTCAACATCTAGCTATACTGGAATATTTTAAATGTATTATTAAAGGCAATCAAAAAGTTTCAAACCTATAATTTTTGTGTAATGATAAAGTATAATGGAGCTTTTGTCCACGTGCATCACCTCGTTTTATTTGTGCCTTCTTATTTATAAGAACATTTTATAATATGCGAAACAGTGTATAAATGTTTATCTTAACAAGGCACGCTGTTTCATTACCCTTATTCCGTTCATTTTACTCTGTGTCATGTCGCTAGGAAATACAAGTGCTGATATCTGCGGCGAAACAAAGTGCGCCGTAGGTGCGTGTTTTGTCTGAACGCGCTTCCCTCTTAGCCGCATCTTCCCCGCCTTTTAATCCGCCGCTTTCCCCGCTTTATTCTCTGTCATCTGCTCCAATCACTTGTCGCTTGACTCTTCTCTGTAACCCGCATTGGTTGATTGGCAATTAAATATGTCAACAAAGCCACAAATCACAGAACCCGGGGTTTTCCAGTGTTTAAGTGTTGCAGAAAGAAGAAGAAAAGAGATTTTAAAAAGGAAATCTTTTGACGTTTGTCACTGGTTTCCCCCTTTTGTCAAGCAGTAAAACAACAGGCATGTCAATTAAAATTGAGGGTGCTCATTTCTCTTGACAAAAGGCCTGTTAGTGTATAACGTCTGCATATGATTTAATATATATATTTCCTCTCAGAAATGAAACTAACACGTTCCGTTGCAGAACCGCTGTTCGGATCTGCAGGAAAAATGCATATTTACATTTCGGCTTACTTGTTGGTCCTATATAATTTAAAGATAGGTCCATAAATTTTATTAAACAATGGCAAGATCAAAAGCGTAACGCCTTCTTTCCCTTTAGGTATTCCACGTGAAAGAACGAAAGGAAAAGAAAATAGCATTCTGTTTATTTTGAGAGGCTATGTGATGTTGCGGGCGACACATCGGGAGATTATATCCCAATGCTGCCGCGCAAGGTGCAAAAAATGAGATCCGCGGTGCAGTCTAATTTAAATTCTCTTAATTAATATAAGGTATTCTCAACAGAAAGTCCCGGGAGCTCGTTACCAAGGGGTCTAGTCAGAGGCAGCAGACGCCTCCTCTCTAGGCTCGCTTTGTGACTTCAGGGACACAGTGAGACGAGAAGGGTAGAGGAGGGGCGGTTGTCAACCTTAAAAAAAAATCGAGGTTCAACGAGTGCCTAATAACACATTAAAAACACGTAATAAACAAAAGGGACGTTGATTTCAGCCCCAGTAATTGATGTTAAGTGCCGGTCATTCTGTCAATATCAATACATTTAATCTGCCCTTGATCCACATTGTCTGAAACCTGCGCCGTCTGCAGGTGTACCAGTTTTTGTATCTACAGGTTTTGTTGGCCTAATCGATTAACTCACATTATTTTTACTAAACCGAAGCAGTTGCAACAGGAGTTACGCTTAATAATTAAAACCGAGTTTGAATCACAATAAAAACTCATTCATCCAGCGGCTCATCCAAAGACGAAAATTGTCTGTCATATTTGAAATATATGTTCGCTCGCATAAATTCGTTTCCCGTATATGTCGCCTATAGGCGATGTTAAAATATTGCTACTTGGTAGTGTAAATACAATTATGCAATTCCCTATGAAAATGAGAACGGATCGTACATTTAAATGTTTCTCACAGAATTTTTATATATATATATATATATATATATATATATATATATATATATATAT
>JAAGVU020000043.1:2508526-2530225 GCA_011763525.2 Mormyrus iriodes | reverse complement strand
TACATTTAAATGTTTCTCACAGAATTTTTATATATATATATATATATATATATATATATATATATATATATATATATATATATAAAAATCCTACAGTGACTGTGTTAAATGTCTGCGTACGAAAACACGAGGAAGATAAAAACGACAATTTATCCATTTAACGGCTTCCGTATTTGGGAATTACTTTTGCACAAAATTGTGCTGGCTTAAATACATGATGCCATCTATTTAGTTAAAATAGGCCTATAACAATTCCCTATGCCATAAGACACTAGCAAGCTAAAATAGCAGTGTTTTTCCGATTCGCTCAGGGTAGCTCGATTTAAAATGTTATGACGCAACGTAGGCTTATAATTACAGATGTGTCTATTACTACCAGTTGAAAACGACATGTTCATTTAAGCACTTAGACGCCAAATTCTGACAAAACGGCAGAACTTATTGCCAATTAAATCATTGGCAAGTAATAGTATGTAGCTATGCACGGCTAAAATCACAATTCCAAGACGGATGTTGTTTAAACACAAACATGAAGACGGTTTTCCATTAATTACTGTCAAATACTGAGGTCCCACCAGTTCCTGGCTGCGTTTTTCGCTGGCTCGGCTTAAAGCTGCGAGTTACAGTGCCCCCTGGCGCTTTACTGTAGACTTGCATATCTTCTTATAAATATTCCAGTATATCTATGAGATTCTAATGCTTAATGAATGAAATGAAGCGCATAGCCCAGTACGGTAAAAGCGGTTCTCATTGGTTTAGATAATTCTAAATTGCTCTTGATTCGAAACGACGAATTAGCACCATTGAAATGTGATGAAAACCAAATTGTCGCTGTTTGCGTATCAGGATAAATGGCACGCATTTATTCTGAACAGTTGAGAACGGAGAATCCTATAGCAGCCGCAAACTGTTGTGGGTTCGTCGAGGCAAATACGATGGTCTACACTATAATGTTAAAATCGTTAGTAATTTTCGGTTTTTTTATAATTTGGTTATATGCTAAATGAACTTTTGATGATTTGCATCAGTTGTAGATTAGCGGAAACTATAGTCTACGATGCTGCCCGTTGCAGATAAACGTCTAAACGGATTTTTAAATAATTATGAAAGAATCATTTAAAATTGTGACATTTTAATTAAACACAAAACTAGCAGCCTTTAAAACCGACTCAAAACGGCGATATTTTTTCTCTGTCCTGTGTTGGGATTGTCGTTCCTGAATCCCGTCCGCAGTTCTTTCGGTGTTCAAATAAAATCCTTTCGTTTTGTGGCTTGACAAGCCCGCGGTTTATTGAAGTAAAAGAACGAGGTCAGGTTGCGCCTGGAGGGATGAGCGCCAGCTGCTTGCTGACCAGCACCCTGACACACCTACCTTTATTTCCAAAATCCATTCTTTAGCGAGCAATTAATAGGGAATCATGGGTGACATCGCCAGAGGTTCAACAACAGACTCGTGCATGTCACGTTTTAACCAGAACACTCACAGCATTGTTACTACTTTGCTGTTTTTAAATGACACAAAGTAATATAATGTTCTAAGAAAAGTGACATCAGCCACGCGCCGGTACTTGGCGACCCAGTCCGAACAAATCACATCCATAACTGACAATTATGAAACTCGTCTAATTTAGCGATAAGGGTTATTTCTGTTATTAATAACGTACCTAATGGGCACATTCTTTTTATATCTACGGAAAAAAGAGGCGCAATTGCATGGATAATTAAATTAAAGCACGTTTTCAATTTATCTTCATAAACAAGAGGTCAATTTGTCTTTGTTTACCCGGAAAAGAGAAAACGTCCGGACGTCAGTTTTGAATATATTGATTTAATATGTGGGATCATTCAGTAATGAATTCAGTGATGCTGAAAAGTGACAGCACTGAAATTCACTTTAAAATTTACATCTATATATAGGACGTTTTTTCTTGAAATCACCGTTTTTCATTAAATTACCGAAACCTTCATGTCATCAGCTTGCACGTATGGAATAGACTCATACCCGACGTGGCCGCTTTGATAGTATTACATATGCTATGCAAAGTGTAACGAATGTCAAACGTAATCAACAGCATTAATGAATTCCTTTCAATACTTGCTTATAATCACCTTATGGTATTGTCTATACAATTACTGGGGAGTTCTGTATGTAAGATTAACAGACAATTATTACACATCTAGTCTTAATTATGTCTCAATTTAACGCTGGCAAACTAGCCTATAACTGAGTAATTAAAATCCTCCCCAGCCCATGCCTTTAGGGGAGAGGGTAATTAGGACCTGTCAACCGCTGAACTGAACCGAACCAGTCAAGCGTGTTGGGCAACATGACCCGGTATTGTTAAGACTTGTCAACATATTAACCTGAATTCCCTACAGTCATCATGATCGCAGTCCTTACATTTAAAAGGGAAAAGGGACAGAACAGCTGTCATTTTATTGCAGGCCTAATGCGCACGCCTCTTCGTTGAAATAATTTACACGTCAGACCTATTAGTTTATTTAAAATGCTCTCCGAAATACGGTAACGCTGCTTGATATGTCCCAACTAACGGCTGAGTTTAACGTTCAAAGACTTCGTTCAGCTTTTTTAAACAAATGTGGCGGAAAAAGTATGACGATGATGAGGGCAAAACGCACGTTTAAGAACGCTGGTTAGATGATTAAAGTGTAAAGTGTATTCAGACAGACTGAACTTTCTGCACAATCAGCTTGATGCAATTTAATACGCGGCATTGCTACAGGTTTCATGCAAGTACAGCGACTACGACGTGACGATATTTGACAGGAATGAGTCTGTATTTTTAGATGGCAGCGCAGATCTCCATGTCAGATTGTACTGATTCATTTCTCATTAGCCGACGACTTATGTTTTAATTTACCCAGGCTTTTCAGGAGCAGTCCGTGTTTTCTTATCCTTGACAACGTGATTGATGGGAAACATCCCGCTAATTTGCGATTTAATCCGTCAAGGACAGCAAGTTGTTACTTTAAAAAAATGACGCCGGAATCATTTGATTTCGCCAATTACCAAGTAACGTTTTTGAAAACGTAACAGTGGGGATGCTATGTATGTCAAAACCTGACCATAAAACACTAATTTTAATTACCAAGTTTTCCCTGTGCGCACGCGAACACAGGCTACGTGCGCGTGTGTTCATACATGAATACGAGTCATACAAAACAGGCAAAATAATGAAGAGAGACAAGGCAGAATAAACAGTGAGCGACAAAGACGAGGTGATGAATTTCTCTGGGCCGCAATCAGCGCACCTGGGTATCCTCTGGCGCGCTCGGAGCTAAATAATTGATGCGGGGGATAAAAGCGGGCGGGCTACGGAGGGGACCGCGCACCAGGGCCGAGGCCCCGTCCGGCCGGTCCTCGCTTTCCGACTGACTACTCCCCATGCCTTCTGCATGCCCCCCCCCCTCACATACACATAACCCCCCCACCCCCAGCCGGGTCTCCTCCGGCAGCCCTTGAAGTGCAAATCCGTGTTGCGGCTTGTTCCTGGCGGCCGTCAGCATGTTCCCTCGCTTGTCAGCGGCCATCGACTGGCCCGTCTCACCCTTGTAACGCGACGACTGACAGGCCGGTGACACTGCCCGGCCCGATAATGGAAACACATCGATTTTCCCTAGGTCCAGGGGGCAATTTACAATAACTAGCCAAACGGGGACTTGATCAATTGACTTGATCTTTGGATCACCCTTGCCAGAAGGAGATAATGCCGTCAACTTGAGAAAAGTCAAACATATCAATCAAGACAGAAACCTACAGGTGAACCTGTAGTGCCAAATAAGACAAAAAGTAAAATCAAATAGAGTGCGCTCGCGCGCCTTCTCGGTGCGGACGCAAAGGGTCCCCGGTTCAGCGTGGGCGGCTCTTAAACACAGCACCCGCGTCCAGCTTTCCAAGCCGCTGGTCCTCTGTTTCAGAGGCAACTTTAATTTAAACATAAATAAAATACGCTCATTTAATACGACCGTATTACCGTACTCTCATCGTACAATTCCAGCTTATTATCTTTGCTAATTTAAACAAAGTCAATGAATGGTTGGCGTCTTTTTCCTATTGGAAAGGGATTACATTTATATACAGTTTTAATAAAGACAGACTCCGTAGGGAGGTACTCTGATACACTGCCTAATGAAAATTGACTTATCATGCATTAGGCTGCTACCAGAGGACTCCGATGGCAGATGGCAGGTGGGGGCCCTATAACAGCACCACATTTCTTTATGTTCAATTTCTGTCTCATGCATAATGCTGCCAAAAGGGAGGGGGCGGGAGTCTGGTCACGGTACTACAATCTCATTATAATCTTTTTATTTATTGGGCCCCGTGGGAGGTTGTCTGTCCACGACATGACTTCCAGTCCCCACGGAGAGCATATTTTGATACAGCCAGGGGACCGAATGAAGCCATCGAACGGTACAATTATTTCCCAGAGAAAAGGCATTAATGTAATCAAATTCCCTCTGGAGCTACGCGGTGCCAATTGTTTTTTTTTTGCGGTCCTTTGATCCACGATTTAAATACGGCCCCAGATAAGGATCTTATCTGCAGGGTTAGCTCCTCGTCATTGCTTTTAAGCAAAAAGGCTGGTATTATTGTTTACATGCAACTATTATTATTGTTATTATTATTCATATTTGCCTTATTCCAGTTTGACTTATCATAATGAATATTATACTAATGGATACTGGACCAACGAAATTACGAAAATGCAATGAGTGCATGAGATCTATCCCCGTACCAAAATAACTCTTTCGGCATGCTTGTGGTCGCACTCGTGCGTTTTGACACTTGCAATTAACCATGCCGCGTACCGGGAACGGCTCCTGCTATGTGTTTCAGACATTTACGATGTTCAGTCCAACTGTCCAAGCCGCCCGTGTCACCTGCGCGCCTCCGACGCTCGTCACGTGACACCGTCCGCCGCCGCCTTACGGCCTCGGAACCTCTGACATCTACGCGACCACATGAGCGCCCTGGAAGAGAGAGAGAGAGACCCAATATAGAAGTTTAATTTTTTAAAACACACCCATGAAGTGCATGACACCAAGCCTTGATGAAGTGTGTTAATAAAATGTGAAGAGCCGCAAAGCCGCCTTCACTGCGGTTAATTAAGGCCGGTGGCGCGCTCACCTTAAGGCCTCCCAAGGGCAGCACCTTCGAGTTCTGCAGCCAGGCCTCCGCACAGCTTCGACCTCACCACAACACATCAACACATTGTTTTTAAAAGGTCAAGTTCAAGCCAGCCTCGCAGTTCAATATCACTTTATTTAAAGAAAAACTTTTGCATAAACACTTAAGTTAACAGTCAAGGAAAAGGTTCACATGAAACCAACAGGTTCTAATTATGCACCAAAGTGACGGGATATTATTGGATATTGCAAATGACTTTTTTTAAATGTCTGACACTAACCATCTTTCTGCTGATGTCCAAAAGAGTGGGTAATTAAAAAGTTTCCCTGAAAAATAATGAATATACTATATCATAGAATTAGTGTAGCCTATATACAGTGATTGTTATATAAGTGCATGTTGTTTGCAGTTCAACCCAGTTTTAGCTATAAACATTGACACAAACTGCTGTGAATAACTTTTACACAGTGGCTGCCCCTTGGTGCCGGCAAGCCCTGCAGAGCCGCTAGTGTTAAGATCACATCTCATTTCTCATGGACCCTGAATCTCGAGTGACGCGACCAAAGTTGAAAGTAGAAACAGTGAGAGAAGTGAAGGGAGCCTTAACGACATGTCACCAAGACAGAATAATTCATTTACAAAAGCTTAAAGAGTATTAGCCGTTGAATAATTGAGATGCGGGTGTTCCTTTGTTCTGGAGGACAAAAGTTGGAGGCCCCGGCTGTTCCTGTACACTCCGAGAATCCGCTCCGGCTCGCGGAAACGTAACACGCAAGACTGAGAGGGGACCAAACTGTGCGAGCACCTTAATTTAAGGTGTTACCATTTTTTCATACGTGCAATCGCAGATATACTGAACAGACTCCTACAAATGTAACATTAATTAAAAGGCTTTCACTTTTTACAATGAGCAATGCCTTACGGTACACACGGAATATTAATTGTCATAAAATCTTTTTTCCCCTCTAAAAAAAACCTCTGTGAGGATGAACGTTTGAAACACCGTAATTTAGTAGGTACAGTTGTTATATCTAATATATGCAGTATAAAACAGAAATAGAGTTGGACATAAATCATTACGTTGTTGTATATAATGTCATTATTTACTCACATTACCCGCAATTAATGTAGGCAAAATAAACGTTTGTGATAAATGTAGCTCAGGTTTATGGTTTTTCATAACTAACACATTGAGGTTAACCATGACGGTACGTCAACATGCATCTGAAGGCACATAACAAAAAGAGCTCCCCTAACGCCCTACCTAGATATTGCCACCACATGATATGTCCGTTACCAAGCATATTTTTATTTGCACCAATTTCTTTTACACAGATAAAAAAAAATGTTTACAGTCGAGTCGAACTTGAAACACAAAAGGAGAATTAGTCTCATACTTATTGTCATCAGGAGGCGGCTATATTTAGAGAACTACGGCAAATGAATACAGGGTACTCTCATCTCAACACGTCCACAAATCAAATACACGTTTAACGGTTACATTCACTACTCAGAAACGCACGATTTCGCCAGGATCGGTACAACTAAACCTTCAGCCTTAGTCCTTATTTATTTAATAAGCATATCTAACATGAGGTTTCAGCACCATAGCTATGTGATTTACATACAATAAAAAAAATAAAAACCAATGTTTACGGCAACGATTCTGGCACAGTAAATCAGTTTTTTTTTTTTAAATACGGTAAGTGAACGAGAGGGTTTGTCTTTTCCAGGAAGCAGTAATTGTAGGAGTCACGGCGTGAAAACGACGTTACAAAACGCAAATGTGCTCCAGGATGTTATAAACAGCTTGAGGACCGGGGATCCGCAAAGACGGCAGTCTGTGAGCGTGATGAGGTCGACTGAGTCAGGCCAGCCACAGGGGCAGGAAAATCCATTGGCACGCTTGCAGGGTTCTGTTCGGGTACGAGACGCAATCCATGATCTTCATTGAAGCTTCGATCAGACTTAAATAAAGGTTTAAAGTAACAAAAAAAAAATATGTACAGACTTGACTGAACAGCCTATAAGTGTAAAATATTGGGTGAATCTCAATATGCGAATTTGACCGTACTTGTGTTCTCGTGTATCCGTTTTACGTCATCTTCCATCTCCGAAGACCAGTTCCAATACTAAGATCACAAGAACAGAGGACGGTAAAAATCCCCGGATGTTGTTCTTGCTCCGCCCCAAAAATCAAGTATACGTCGGTTGCACCCTAGCTAAACAAGACCAATCCCATGATTCATTGCGCCAAACGTTCGTTCTTGGAAGGCAAGTTGGTAAGACCGATCTTGCTAAGACCACAAGTATGGTCTTTGCGTTCATGGTATTGAGATTCACCCATGGACAATTAGTTGTCTTGGTTTCAGAAAGTCACGGGGTGTTTCTCTTAAGCATGTGGGACAAATCAAAACAGCATTCCAGTTACCCAGAAGGCCTTTCACCCTGTTTACATCACTTATTGTACAGTACTAATGTTGACTGCACACCACAGTACAAAGGCTGACCGTACCGGGAAAAGAAAACAGACAAACAAACAAACAAAAAAAATGTGCTGATCACTGTTCCCGGACACCGCTGTTGACCTAATGGACACTATCTGAGGTATGGGTTGTCTCATTTGGTAGTGCGTTCACACTGTTAATATCACTGCATAAAAACAGAACACTGAGGACAAATTGTATTCTCAGCATGAATTCTACCCTAAAACGTGGAGTAAAATACTAAAACTTAATGAGAAATAGTGTTAGTCACACAAGAGAGTGTGATACAAAGACTTCAAACTCATCCCTGTCACATCTAAGTTGTTGCACCTTTGAATTGAATGTTCCTAAACCAATTCACCAGATTTAAAAGATATCCATATAAAAAGGGAAGGCGAGATCTGTATACATTGTATGAAATTATATATTTATATATAGATATATTTATTTATATATGTACATATGCACAATTGACCTAAAGTGAAAATAGTGAGTTTATAAAAGTTTCCTTGGCTCAGTAGGCCATCTGAGACACCAAGGGGGGTGTCTGCTGTTGGTGGGGAGAGGGGGGGTCTTTGGGCACAGAAGTCACCTCCACCATGCCCGCCCCCGTGCGTGGCACGCCGGTGTTCATTATGTGTCTCTGTAAGTGCTTGATCCAGTCCTCCTGGACTGACAGAGGACCCTGGAAGACTAGATCGCAGAACCTGTGGAAAGGGGAGCATACGGAAATACTGGGCAGTGCTGGACAAGAATGCTGGGCCATCGGCAGTAACGGCGCACAAAGACGCACTAACGAGAGCGTTGACGAGTTGATTACGTTTAAATGAAGCAGTCGCTGAATAAAAGTAAGGGCACTGACCAGCGGACACTGCGCTGGGTGCTTGACAAAGACTGCTATCCGTGGAAAAGCAAGATTCGCTAAATGTTTTAATCTTCAATCGAACCTTACAACCATACAGACAAAGTTTGGTAATGAGAGATTCAATGAAGCATGTGGCAGAAAGAATTAATCCTCTTGGTCTAAACGGGGTTCAAACTTTGAAGCTTGTTCCGAAGGATAGACAGTTATCTAAATGCTAAATAAGAAACATATTGTACTGTCTCTGCATGCTAATCTTATGCCCATCTTATTTCCGTTGTATCGTCTATATTATTTTAGTCGCTTTTGATAGAGCACAGAACAGAACATATTAGCATAGTGTAACATACTGTACCACAATATAACGTATTGTAATATAACATAATGCAGCATACTGCAGCCTAAGCATAACATAGCACTCTGTAGCACAGCATCATGTAGTATAGCGCAACATATTACAATACATTGCAGTATAGCACAGCATCATGTAGCACTGCGTAACATACCATGATACGCTGCAGCGTAGTATAGCATCACATAGCATAGCACAGCATATCCTAATATACTGCAGCATAGCATCACATAGTATAGCGCAGCAAATCATGATGTACTACAGTGTAGCATAGCATCATATAGCATAGCATCACGTAGCATAGCGCAGAATATCGTAATACACTGTAGCGTAGCATAGCGCAGCACATCGTAATACACTGCAGTGAAGTGTCGTGTGCCTACCTGCAGGTGAGTCTATAGATCTCGTCGGCTGCATGTGGCAACCGGAACATTTTTTTCTTGGGGCCGGGCCTTGATCTCTGCTTCTTCTGTTTGCAGTCGTAGGCTGAAAAGCGAGGATTACAGACACGACCGTTACTGCAAGCGTGGCAGTATGCGCGCTCGCCTGGAAATGGGCGCCGTCTCAGAAGAGCACACCATGGGCCGCTTTATTTCCGCAACATCAGCTCTGCAAAGATGCTGCATCCGTGGTGCAGACAGGAGGTTTACACACCTGCTATGGGCTTCCTCCCATTGTCAGGCCAAGCGAAACATATCGGCGTGCAAAATGGCAAAATGTCTAAACAAAGATGTACCATACTGTACAGCATCTCAAAATAGATACTTTTTTTACTTATTAAAAAGAAACACATAAAACTGAAATCACTAACTGCATTTGCGTGAATCAGAGGAGAAGATGCCTTACTTGTGCCTTCCAGCAGGGCGGCCCTCTTGCGCCGTGCATAAGCTCGCAGATGATTGGACAGGCTGACTGCACTGTGGAACGTTGTGTTACAGTGAACACACACCTTCTTGTTCAAATCATTCTTCTCTGGAAAATAAGAGCAAAAATCATCCGGCAGATTAATCTTAAACTGCTGTACCATGCTCACTTAACCAAAGCCCTCCAGAGTTTCATGAAGGTGCCTTTTACCAAAACAAATAGCCGACTGTACAATTATCTTAATTACATGGCAAAAAAACCAACACATTCCATAAGAAAAAATACTGGTTCCATAGGACAAAATACTAACTAGATTATTAAAGTACTGATTCAACAGCATGGATTATGCCACACGTGCCTTGTAACACTAACAGGAGTGATAATAGCATGAAATGCGTCAAGCTGTTAACACAATGATTACGTTGCCGAAACATGCGTGTTTTTGGATTTTTTTTTCCTGTCAATGAAAGTGGTCTGAATAACAGAACGTTTATGAGAAAAACAAGAACATTTTGGTTAAGTGGATCGCCTCGGTAAAAAGGTAGAAGACAAACATGCGTGGAAGATGAAGCTGAACAGACACAGAATCACCATTATAGTTTACATACTAATGAAACAGAGCTGTGTTAATGGGGAGTCAGAGGCAGCCTGATGGCAGAAAAGGCTGCTCTGCGTTTTCTTTAAATAAAAAAAAAACGAGCGTCTCCACATTCGACTGAAGGGTTTATTTGGACCGACATAAAACAAAGGTGAATAAACAGAGTGGATGTGTTTCCAAAGCCACATCAAAGCCTGCCATCGCTTTCATTTGAATTTCAAAGGCCTTGGCTGGCGTGTATTCTTTTTGAACACGCTACAATAATTGAAGCGATCGTGAACTTTCTCCACACGCGGCCGGTGACGATTGCTCTGGGATTACTGCCCAAAAACATGATGAAACCTGCATAAATATTTCACAGCCCTCCCCACAACTACGACAGGGTAGCAGTCAAACACGGAGTCATGAAAATAAAGAAACCCCCGGAACGGCTTAAACACGCAAGACGCTTAGTCTTGCAACCATCTCGCTACAGTCGTGAGAAGAAAACTGTCCAAGTCCTAAGTCTCAACATCATTCAGGAAAAAAACAGATGATTAATTTACCCACTGCTAATCTGTGGCTCATGTCATCTGATTTCAGTAATTAAGTATAAAATGCTCTTAGCTAGTAGAATATACATAAAGGATGCTGACTGCACTTGATAATTAGCATGTACAGCCCATACTGATCCAGCATAAAATATTCCCTAGCATGCTCGGTCATGAGTTGGACCCTGCTTTTCGTGGATCTGTTGTGATAAGCCTGCCCACCTGGTGTCCAGGTAGATTCTGCCCCTAGTGGATGCAGTACTGCATTGCGCTCTTTGGGAGGGGACACCCCAAGACACTTTCTGGCTGTCTGTGAGCGATTGTTCATCTCCATCTCCTCATCCAGCTTCTTCTTCTTCAGCAGCTCAATCAAAGTGCTGGAGGGGGTGGTGGCGACCCCAGGCCCGGCCTCCTCCTGTTTGGGTTCCAGACCCTCAGCCTCATGCCGTGGTGGGGCCGGCGTCCACGCTCCATCTTCATGGCCCACGTGTTGAATCTTGACAGGGATGCCGGTGGGGGACAGGAAGAGGCCATCACTGCTGGCAAACTTCTGCGAGACGAAGGGGCGCGACAGGAAGCGCTTCCTGTTGAGGACCTGCAAGATGTGCTGGCACTCCTTTTCGTCTTGCATCATCTCGTTGAGGATGCACAGTGGCGACTTGCTAGTGCTGGACACGGTGCGGCCAATGCGTTTCAGGTGGCCGCGAACGTGGTTCGACAGGCCCGTCTTGGTGTCAAACCAGCCTCCGCACAACGGGCACGTGTGGCCAGACTGCGACTCCGATTTGTGTGCTGAAGGAGACATTGACAAATTAGCAGTTTGTTAGTGCCCTGTCAAAACACGCTCAATGTACCAAAAAGAATAATAATAATAGTAATTCATGTCTGACACGTTTTACCTACTTTCCAAAATGAAACTATTCCACTAGTTAGATAACTAAAAAACAGCTTAAATGCCTTGCTGACACTTTTACCCAAAGTGACAGCATCACTTTATATCCACAATAACTGGATATTTCAGTAGAACAATTCAGGTTAAATACCTCACTCTAGGGTACAGCAGTAGGGGCTCTCCTGGGACTTGAACCAGCAACCTTCAGGTTACAAGCACATGTCCTTAGCCACCATGCTACCAGCTGGCCTTTCACAAGATAGGCTTTAACCAGACAAGCAAACGACCGGCATGGGGCACCTTTCTTCATCCGCCGTATGGCAGTAATCTTCCGCCGAATGCGGGGTCTTCGGTCCTGAGACGCCACCTGCTCTGGTGAAACCACGTGACGTGCATCGTAGCTCAACCCCACCCGGTGCAGGTGCCCCCGCACGTGATTGGACAGCCCCACCCCGGACTCGAACATGGCGGGGCAGTATGGGCAGGACTTCCGCTCGCCCCCAAAGGTGGGCGGGTCAAAGTCGGAGAAGGAGTCCACGTGGGGGGCTATGTCCCCCCCAGGGGTGTGTGCGGACACATCAGTCTCGATGCGCTCCTCCTTCACTATCAGCTTCTGAATGGTGTCGCTTTCATTCCCAGAGTCTCCGCTCTTTTCGAACGTGTCCCCAGAAGAGCCCCGGTCCTCTTTGGCGGGAAACCGCTGCCTCCGGATGAAGTAGTTCCGTGCGTAGGGATTCTGCTCGTTCTCATTGCTGTCCAGGAAATTGGCCGTGGCCTCGCTGGTGTAGTCGCTGAAGTCATAGGGGTCCTCGTAGCTCCCGTCCTTGAGAATTTCATGCTTCTTTGGAGTCTGTTCGTGTTTTGGTAAAATCACATGGGTCGTCTTTTCCATAGTGTTGTGAAACGGCGTAGACATCTTCCGCTTGGAGGGAGACTTCCTCTTAACAGATGGCTCCACTCTCAAATGCCTGCCGTCACTCTCCTCGCTATCCCCCTGCCTCTTCCCGGGCTCAAACCCAGTGTAGAAGATGCTGTTGGACTTCTCCGTTTTCGGTAGCGGGGGCTTGTAGCAGCGAGAGATGGAGTTTGGCTTCTCCAAGTTTCCTGAAAATAGGCTCCCATAACCCTGGTCGTCATCGTTGTAGCCGTCTTCCGCAAAAGGGAGTCCTGTCGTGACGTCTATTCTTGCAGCCTGCTGAGGAGATAATTTGCTTTGCTTGTCACTTTTCCGCAAAGAGGCTGACAGCTTGTTGAGTGAATTTCCAGGGCTCCACTTGGACAGCGGGGAGCCCAGACCCTTGCGAGCTTTCTGAGTGACTTTGCTCTTTCTGAACAGGTGGGCCAAGCCTTCAGACCAAAAGGGCAGCTCCGCCCTCTTCCTGAAAGCCTGCTTCTCCATGCAGAACTTTGGCTTCAGCTGCAGCCTGTGAGTGTCTGTTTTTTGGGCTTTGCCCGTAAACTTGTGCTGCCTGTACGCAGGCGTTGCATAGTCATCCGCAATGTCGTACAGGGGTCCCCTATCGTCACCGTCCTCGTCGTCAGCATGGTACGGCTGCTGGTGAATGAGCTCCACATGCTTCTTCAGGATGTTCTTGTTCCGAGTGCTAAAGGGGCATATTTTGCAGGGAAAGGAGGTGGCGTCCAGAACGTTGTTTTGCACCATGGTAAACCTCCTCTGCACCTTTTGCCCGCTGCTCTTTCCCATCATGCCACATTGCGGCTTGCGCACGACACGGTGAGCTGCATACAGGTGGGTTTCCAGCTCCTGCTCTGTCACGGCCATGTGGCTACACTCCTCACAGCAGTAATACCGCTTGTCCTTCTCATGTGTCTTGGCATGCTGGACGAAGGTGTTGGGGCAGTTGGTCCCAAAGACACACTGTGGGCACTGCAACCTTGCGCTTCTGCCCTCGTCCTTCAGCTCATTGAGGCCCTTGATTTCCTCCATCAGCTTCTCCCTCCTCTCCTGGTGAATGATCATGTGCTTCAGGAGAGAATTGCGATCCCGAAAGGAGCGCCCGCACTCCCGGCATATGAAGGGTCGGGGCACGTTGACATGCCGGACCTGACTGTTCCCATCTAAGTGGTACATCATGTGTCTATGCAAATGCTTCTTCTCTTTGAAGTTGACATTGCACTTGGTGCAGGGGAAGAACGAGGGCTCCTCCTCCGAGCTCAGCTCCGCCAGAGGACCGGCACTCTGCTGCTTTGGCTTGCTGCCCACGTCCAACTCATGGACATTAACGTCATCTTGGGATTTCTTCGTGGGTGCGTGTAAAATGAGCTGTTTGATGGCCTCTACGGTGTCATTGGGATATTTGTCACATGTTTCCACTGAGGGCTGAGAGTTCGGCTTCTTCTTGAAGGGAAGGGGGTCTACAGGAGGTCCTTCACAGGTGGGGGATTTCTTCAGGGGGTAAACACGTTCAGGAAGGCTGGGCCTCTCCAGCATTTGCATCTTGCGCTTCCTTCTCCTCTGGCCTGAAGGTGGCGTAGTGGTCTCCTGTTTTTGCTCCAGTTCTGGCTGGTCGCTCCACAAGAACTGCATGAACTCCTTCTGCGGGTCCCAGTTCAGATCACACTCATAGTCATCAGAGGAGCTCTCGGACGAATCCATGTCAAAGCCCCATATTCTTCTGCCACCGAGCCCATCGGGAGACCCAATTCGGCCAGCTGGGATTTTGTCCTGGTCATCCATGGAAAGCCTGTCAGAATCCTCGGACTCGCTGTCATGGGAGCCCGGTGTTGCAAATGGTTTGGGGCTGAGGCCTGCACTGTTATTTGAGTCTGTAGACCTTGACTTGCCGGGTGCCTGTGATGGAAGTGGACTGGAGGCATTCCCTGGGCGTTCGGTAGGTGTGGCTTTTCCCGGTGAGCCCCCAGGCTCCTCTGGGTCACTGTGTGAGCCAGGCCCATTCATGAGCACTCCAGCTGCCGCATCACTTCCGGAAGTCAGAGCCGACTGGATTCCGTTAAGAGGTTTGTCACCGCAGTCTACCAATTTCGGCAACAGCGCCTGGGACGCACTGCCCTTCAGAGCGACGGCCGGACCCCCGAAGGGCTCCTGGGAGTCACTGGCGTTGTCCGACATGGCCTCTGTGTCACTCTCCTCCTTGGCATTCTGCTTCAGGTCGGCCATTTTGGCAATGCAACCTGGAAGGAAAGTTAACAAACGTTAGCCAGGCGTGAACTGGGTGACCCAAATCGACTCGGCTCAACTGCTTGCCCTTTGACTATATTTTCACAAGCACTAAATTTAAACACTTACAAAAAAATTATGAAAGAATAACACATGTGCGTAAATATAAAATTACAGCTATGCGTGGAAATCACCGGTATAAACAAATATTTTCCGCAGAGAAAGACGTGGATATTATTCAGCGTGGCATTGTGCTTATGTGACCCCCATTTTCACCACTTGCATTCACGGTGCACCCCGCTGCTCGCCCTGGATGCACTGGCGAGCTCTAATTATGGGAGCATTAAGAATCCCCACCTCCCACCGCCAACCCTCCCGCAACTCGCTCAAAAACTCTCAGCTGTTACAGGAACACGCCTATTTCCATGGGAACAAAGGTACAGCTTCGATGAGATCATATTCCTGCTTCTCACTCGCAAATGGTGCCAGCGCCAGGCGCAGCGAGAGGTGCGTATGTTGCTGAAATCCTAACAAATGGGTAAACACCAGCCACGGCTGGCTGGGGGAGCCGAAAGCTCCTGGCAGATTCAGGAGGGATAAAGGAAGGGGACCATGAAGGGGGGGGTGAATTAAGTGCTTCTAAAACACCAGCTAATCATTTCTGGAGCCCGCAAATATAGCTCTGGGTTTGACCGGTGGCACCCATACCCAGCACCGTCCGGAATCGCCGAGGACCTGCAGCCAGCTGTGATGCACCCTTCTTGGCAGATACTGCAAGTCCCCCCACCCACCTGCCCCCCCTCCCCCCAACAGGAGGCCACCTCGCTAACAAAGTGGTGAATCTGGTGTTAATGAGAGTCTTCACCGGCATCACCTCGGAGGTAGGAAAAAAAAAAAAAAAAAAACAGTGCCCCATATTCCTCCCATCTGTTGGGGTGTTAGGGGTTCAGAGGGAGACCAGACGCTCCTCGTTCCGGGCTGACGGAGGGGTGGGGGGGGAGCGACACACGTGAGAGCTTAAACCTTCATTAGCACCCCCCGCGTATCCAACGCTCAACATCTCAATCTCCTACATCCACCGCCACGCATCACCGATCCAGTGACGCGATTTGCTATAAGGAACCTCACCCCAAACAAACACGAAACCCAGCAAGTCTCTCTGCTCAGCGCAGCTTAAGTGCCAATCTTGGGAAAGCCGGATTTGTTCCTGTCCACAGATGAAAGATGCAGTTTTGGGAGGAGTTTCTCCTCCTCATAGCTCTGTTCTAAAACTATCAGCACTTCAGCTAACACCTTCCCTACACTTCTTCTGGAGGTTACTGCGGTGGGGGGGGGGGGGGGGGGGTAGGAAGAAAAAAGAAAAACACAAAGTGATAATTGCACATTATCATAATTATTTTCTAATCCCCGAAGATCAAGCTTCCTGGGATACTGAATCATAAAAACCAAGTGTTGGCCACATTTCAGTACCCCTCTCACCCCTCCCGTTTATGATATTTTACAGATTTCCACCACTCATGACACCTCACAAAAAACACACATAAAACCAGCTCAGGTTAGACAGTGCAAACAGACTGACATTCAGATGGAGCCTCCGTCAAATAGCTTTATTAAGAACCTGGGCTTTGTTCCAGATCTTGAATGAAAATGATACCATGTGCCAGACATACTCAGGCTTTCGGTTTGAAGCAGGCCAACCTCTCTGTCTCCTGAAACACTCCCCAGTTGATGCAACACAGCTATGAATGACAGAAACTGTGGCTCTCAGCATTGGACAGTGGCCTCGGACACCTTAACCATCCAGGAGTCCGTGCATGTCCCTGAAGTGTTTTTGCTTTGGACATCTTCTTCCATCTGGGTTCCTGATGAATGTTTATGACAGATAAGTGAATCAGGGCTTTGCCTCAATAACAACGGGACCATCTACAGCCGGGAGCTGTGCCAGCTAATGAGAAGACCCCTCACATTTGGTGTCCGTCCTCAAAATAAAACCGGCGGAAACAAAAGATGACAATCATGTTCCTGAAAAATGGTTCCACTTATCCACACCTGGACAACGCACTGGGATAGGGGACTTAACAGAAGAAACGGACAAACTTTACCATTTGGTTTTTAAAAAGACACTGTAAGGAATAATATACTCTAAACCAATTTATTACCCTTAAGTCTGAAGTCTTCGATGTCTACAACACCAACATTCCAGCCAAGTTATCGGGCCCACTGAAGGGGAACAGCAGACTGTAACACAATGAAATGATATGCGAATGATCACTTCAATAAGACACAGAACCTGGAAGCCTAAGTGTTTTTTAAGAAGAAAAATTGGTTTGGGGTGGAAATGCAACTTAATATCATTGATTTTTAAGAACATAACAGCTATTATTAGCTGTTAAAAAAAAACCCTCACTGCTGTCAGTGTTATAGTGAGAAACAGGATAGTGTGGCGGTAAGGATGGAGCCAGCAGACCATGCGGATGAATTTGGAGGGGGGGGCAGATCACACCTAACAGAAAATGAATGAATGCAAGACAAAACAGAGGCAAGAGACCAAGACAGAAAAAGCTGTGAGCTGGAGACAGATAGTCCAGGGAAAGCACCAGTAAGCGGGGACTAATTTACGAGGACCAAGGGGCCCCTGCCCCTCATTTGGGCGACTTCACCTGTCCGGGTGAGTCCTTTGCAGGGCACGCTTTGTTAGCCCTTCGGGATAGCGGTCTGTTTGAACACCAAGATATAAAAAATAAGAAGTGCGAAAAACCCAAAAGAAACGTGTGATTTAGAAAGACTCCTGCAGCTGTGGGCGAACTCGACTTAGCAGAGGCACGCGATGGGTCAAAGCTCTCCCAAGGAAAGTCGTGGGTTTTTTTTAATGTCGGGACAGGGCACGAGGCCACAGGAGGGTCCTCCACAGACGCCCTGACACGGCCAGCCAGCGTGGCACAATGCTGTGGGAAATGAGCCCAGCACGATAAAAACGTCACACTTCGGAAAATGAAGTTCCATCGGGACAGCGTTTATGGTGCACGGACACACCTGGCGACAGGCGGCCACACCGCATCGTTAAAACAAACAACCTAGGAGGGATTCTGAAGCGTTGAGTTAAATGTTGACTTTGGCTTAGTTACGGCAGCAGGCAGGTAGGGGCGGCCGGGGGGGGGGGGGGAGGAGCAGGCAAAGCTGCTTTAAACAGGAGGAACGCTGCGCTCTCACACACACAGGCCCCAGACAAGGACCCATCAAAAGCAATAAAAGCCAATAAACAAAAACACCCCCCCACGCCCACCCGGCCACTTCCCGAGAGCGGATGCGCTGATGAAAAAGGCCTGGGTACGAGGTGATGAAAGGGGCAGGGCACGGGTGACAGCTGGGTTAAGGCACAAGTCATGTTGGAGTACAGGCAGCGACATCAAACAAAGGGTTTGTGGGAAGACACGGACAGACGCGTCTCGGAGGAGGATTTCTGTCGCGAGGAGTAGATGAGACGCATGCCTGGCTACTGACAGGGCCTGGGCCCGGCTGCCTGCGGAGTTAGGTAGAGGATTAAACCACATAAACTTTGAAGCTTAAGACAATACCTTTCAAAATTAAACAGATTACAGGAGTCCCTCTGACAGGGGTGTCCCAGGCCTGTGCTACTTTAATGCCTCTCTCTCTCTCTCTCTCTCTCTCTCTTTCAAAAGCCAGAGGTCGTCGTCTCTCACACACTCATCCACGCCTCAAACAGCAGGCGACGCTTTCGTTTCAGCTACATACTTAAATAACGGTCCTCCTGTTAAAATTCAGCAGATGCATTTCCGCCTCTTAGTTCCCGGGGAAATGTTTCAATGAGAAGTCACATGGCGCTCACATACTGAAGCACTTCTTATAAAAAATAGGGCTGACATAGATACAGCTATAAATTGTATAATTTTAGAATGGTACTTTTAAATGGTGATATCACTGAGCTAATGACCACTGGACCAGGACCATCAACTTCTTGAACAGAAGCCATCCGTGCCCGTGATCCCCCCCATACCCTGAAAAGGGCGACGTTTTCTGGGTCGGGACGGCCAAGTGGGGGCGGTAACCCGCCTCGCTGCTCGTTAACAGTGGTGGAGCCTCTCCAAGGCACCACCGACCGCAGATAAATCAGGGCGGTGCCACAAACAGGGCTAATGTTTCCATGGTGAGCTGATGCGGCGAGATATCCGGCAAGGCGGGGGATGCAAATTACCTCCCGCGAGGCTGGGGGAGCGGGGGGGGGACTGAAGGGGAGCCTTGCTGGGAGGCAACGCGGAGTTAATGAGGATAATGGTTAATGTATACAAAGGAAAACGAGGAGCCTCTCATCATCCCAATTAATACCGTCTTAACGGCGCAGGACAGGCTGCTACCCTGACGAGGGGCTCCACGCCCAGCCACTCCGCTCATCAATACCTGAACGCTTCCACGCTGAAAGGGAATCTTTAATACCTCGATCCTGGCGTCCGGACACGAGAACGACAGGGTTCATTTAATAATGTTCAGCAACGTGCACAAGTCAGCAGAGTCCAGGCAGAGAGGACAGCTCACCGGTGACAGGCGGAAATAAGTGACACCGACAGACACATGGATAGATAAGAAATGGGTCATACGCAGGGACCGTTCGCGACAAATACAACTGGATCGCCGCCGCCATTCCCAAAGTCGCAATACCACTGGCCACCAGAAGATGGCTCCAAAACTAACTGGTCAGAGAAGCCTACACTTCACTGTAGCCAAGGTCTATTACCAACTTACTAAAGGGGGACCAGTGTATAGCGCTTACTAAACACAGATATGCTACAAATATAGGATTGTCATACCAACATAAACTGCAATATCAAAAGGAAAAAAAAGTTCTTTAGGAAAAAGTAGCAAATAAAGCCGTGAATTAACGTTCCCTCCCTGCACAGACACGAAAGAACGGTTCCTTTCTGCAGTCTGCCTCAAAAACATGATTCTCTTGAGCCATGGTCCACCTGTGCACATTTCTGCGCTTTGTTCCTGTGACCTGGTAGCTTGTTTTTTTCCCGGGATCTTTTTCTTTCCTGTTCGGTCTACATTGTGAAAAATGACCATTTTTCACAAATAAAATATATTAAAAAAATAAACATTTTCAAGGAATAAAGGCAACCCTCACACCGTCCTGGCCCCGAGGACCAACACGGCAGCAGAATTCGCTTCAAGTTTATAAATCTTTACGGGTCATTTCCAACACAGAACCAAGCAGCACCACAAACAGAGGGAATGAGCCTGTGGGATTATCTCCCCACACTTCTCAGGATTGACCATTAGTCAAAGTATTTACCCAGCTTGGATTTAGAAATTCTGCAGGATAACTGAGGCCGTGCTGCCACCATGTGGCCATAATTGTGTATAACACAGATCAGGCCGAAATATGAATTGGAATTAACTGAAACACTAGCACAAGTAAGGCCCACAGACGCTGAGTTTGTTTGCTGTGAACGGAGAACAGTTTGGCCCCAGTGAGAATAGCAGAGGTCGTTATCGTCTCAAAAAGAGTCTGAGATAAGAACAAACATTTCCTAAGAGATATCTGTTGGCTATTCAGAAAGACAACTCATGCGGCACCAGAGTGTAACTGAGGGCAATGATAATCATACAATTACGCACATATTTAGCAGTATTCCTGAAACAGAGTTAGAACACACAGTTTTCAAAACACTGGCCCATCTGCACTTAACCCCAACATATCATGTAATCTCTTCCAAGCCATTTGCCAAGCTGTTTTAGGATCAGGAACCAAGTTAAGTAAAACCAGAGTTTCACGCGAGTAGGAACCGAACCAAGTCAAAAAAGCACAGATTGTCCCCGGCCGTCACACGGACATGACAGGTCCCCTCCTTCCCTAGCACTAATTGAAAAGCCGCTGACGTACATGCTCTCGGGAGATCTGACATATTACGGAAATATCTTGTCTTGGCAACTGATCTTGTACAAAGTTGCTAATTCAGTGCCGTTTCCTCCCCTGCGTCACGAGCCCTTGCCACGGGCTCCAAACATCACACATTAGAATCGGCACCAGGAGACAGACGGGAGAGCCGACGGCGACCTACTTAGTACTCAGTTACTTGGGTGCTCTGGGGCCTTACCGATGGCATCGCACACATCTCAGTCTTCAAATACAGCAATGAGAACAGTAGAAATGATTTCGACACTAACTGCGATAATCGCTTCAGTTACAGGGCTATACCAAGAGGTTTTAATTGGTTTCATTACAACAGTAACACGGTTCACAGTCTCTTTGCCATTATCATTATTATTATTAACTGATGACTGGTTTATTGTCCCGCTGTGATATAGCTGTGTGAATGAGGTCTGTCGCTCTGACATCCATGAACTCTTCACTGTGAGCAGCATAAAGGCTGAACTCAGCTGAATGAGTCAGTCAGGAAGGCAAACATGGGGGGTACCCACACGAGTACTGCCGGTGCCCAGATCCCACGTGAGTACTGTCGGCACCCAGTACCATCGTGAATATTGCTGGCACCCAGGACCCACGTGAGTACTGCCGGCGCCCAGTACCATCGTGAATATTGCCGGCGCCCTGGACCCACGTGAGTACTGCTGGCTCCCAGTACCACTGTGAATATTACCGGCGCCCAAGACCCACGCGAGTACTGCCGGCGCCCAGGACCCACGCGAGTACTGCCGGTGCCCAGGACCCACACGAGTACTGCCGGCGCCCAGGACCCACGTGAGTACTGCCGGTGCCCAGTACCATCGTGAATATTGCCGGCGCCCAGGACCCACGTGAGTACTGCCGGCGCCCAGTACCATTGTGAATATTACCGGCGCCCAAG
>JAAGVU020000043.1:2481564-2506533 GCA_011763525.2 Mormyrus iriodes | reverse complement strand
TCCACAAGCCCAAAACGAACACTGACCCATCTGGGGTCCTTAGCTCCCCACTGACGTTTTGATTTACTGTTCTTAGTGGCAAAGCATGGTTTTGAAATGGTCGGTCTCTCCTTGTAAAGGTGGCAAAACGAAACGTTAGTTTGTCAGCATTTTTTGATAGCTTGTTTTTTCACATTTCTGCACCCCATTTTACCCCTAGTGGGGTCCTATAGAACCCCAAGTGGATGTGAGGGTTAAAGTAGGAAAGAGCAGAGTCTAATATCTGCAATACACCCATCACTGTCTCACACGTTAGTAACGTAACTGGTTAGCTACTGGTTACTTATAAACTTCCTAACTTAACTGGCACAGTCACAAGGACTTTGATGCCTATATACTGCAGACTGCACTCCCACAGAATTATTTAGTACGGGTTAGCGATGGTTAGCATGAGATGCTAAGGTACAAATGGACATTTAAAAACATACTGAAAGCATGTCTCCACAGATTCGCAAATCACACCTCAGCAGTAATTTCATTTTATTTACATTTAGCAGATGTTTTTGTCCAAAGCTAAGGGACAGAGAACCGACGTGAACCAGCGTCCCTGGAGCAGCTGGGGTTAAGGCCCTTGCTCAAGGTCGCAACTGTGATGAGATGACTCTGATCTGAGCCCACAGCCTTCAGGACACATGCACAGATTACTAACTCGCTAAAGGACACACCACCCCCTGTGAGCATAATTTTATTATAATATATTCATCATACCAAGTATCTGTAGTCTAATGGCACCAGTCTGCGTGTTCACTGAGAGGACAGTCTCTGTAAACTGACTACAAATTCCAAGAGGCTGTGTTTTTTTCTAATGTGTCACCTGACTCGGGCACTCCAGAACACTACAGGCACTGCATGCTTAACAACTTCAGCAGAACCCAAAGCAGGAATAAAGAGAGACCGGTACATCCAGCAGGATTCTGCCGGGGTTTTCCCGTTCACAGCCTCTGTGTGACCCCTGCAATGGTGATGTCACCATCTAGAGCTGTGGCCCTGCGGTCATAAGAGTTTTGGCGTGTAACTTACCATGTAAAGTACACTGGGCCCGGTTATTTCCCAATGGTCATCGTTTGTACAGATGCTGCGTTTTCATTGTCACTAAACCAAATGATTTGGCTTTTTGCTACCACTTATAGATTTAGGCATCATTATTAGGCGTATGCCTTGCCATTCTGGGAGCAGAAGAGATTGCGCCTAGGGCAGGGCCATAGGACAGCGGTGTGCAGGGGGGCACCCCAAGCCCCTCAGTCAGATAACACGCTCTTCCAAAGCCAGGGCTGGATGCTCGGCATTGTCGTTTAACGATTGTGACCTGGAGTCCCACAGGGGCCCGATACAGCGCCATTGTCGCGCAGAGAGAAAAAAGGAGGGTCTAAATTGGCAGGGATATGCTGGGCGGCCACTAGAGGAAAGCCGACAGTTGTCAGTGGCGGGGGCTGGCGGCTTTGCTCTCGTGCACGGCACCATGTTGTGCTTGACAATGCGAATCAGAAAGCGGACCGACAGGCAGAGGAACTGTGGAAACAGGAGAGCGTGTCCCTCTGCTTCCTGACAGACATGAACACATTAAGGACAGCCATGATGGACACAGGAGAATCCGTCATGGACATGGAAAGCACTTTCCCGGGATGGAAACTCACAGGCGACTAATCTACCACCATACAAAACTCTTCTAAGTATATTCTTAGGCTGAGCATGCATGAACAAGACTACCCATCCATCCATCCATCTTCCATTATTCTGGTCAGAGCTGCAGGAGAACCTAAAGCCTAACCCAGCAGCCTGTCATTGGTCAAAAATTCATCTTCATTTTATTCTTCCTTCTGACGCATTTATCCAAAGCAAAGTACATTTGAGAGAGCAGGGTCAGACAGTGTCTGGAACAATAGGGCTGAAGGGCCTTGGTCAAGGGCCCAACAATAAAATCACTCTGCCAACTGTGGGATTTGAACCAGTGACCTTCTGATCATGGGCACAGGGTAATACCCTACACATACTTTATGTACCTTTTAGACACGCTGATCAGCATGTCTTTGGACTGTGAAAGGAAACTGGAGCACGCAGACAAAACATGCACAACCTGCACAACACTGAGAGGGCATGCAAGCGGCACACAGACAGAGCGGAATCAGTGCCCACAGCCCTAGAGGTGTGAGGCCACAGGGCTACCTAACCAGCCACTGTGCAATACTATATATAATGTGCAAAGAAGAGATTTGTACTACTTTCTGTGAAAATCACATTAATAAATCAAGCTAATAAATATTTACCAAAATTTCTGGATTAGGCAGGTATTATACTGATTAACATTAAACTGATATAAATGTATAAATACTATTACAATGAATTTCTTTGGGTGCTTGGTAGGTTAAAACAGGTACAGTACAAAGACATGGCATGAAAAATGCTTATAATTAGCCTAGGCCTACAGTTTATCCTATATTCAAAAATTAGAGCAGTTTGTTAAAAATAATCCACCAGTGACCCAACTAAATTCTGAGACAAGGAATTTTGAATTAAGGTCACATGTTACGGTCCAGGAAAAGTAGGGTGGCAGTACAGAGACATATTACATGTCTGTGGATAATTATTCCATACTAATAACCACATTTCATGTAAGTGAAGTCAGTAGCCTATGCATAAAGCTAGGGAGAGTGAGCTCTGCAGCCCGGATCATTATTTTCAGTGGCTCACAAGCGGACACTGCAGGTATGATTAAAAATACGAGTGCATGCCTGCGTGGTGGGACGGGGGGAGGAGTGTGAGGCCCAGGGAAGTTGGCAGGTGAGCCTGGCGCAGCGTGCGGCCCACTGGCTGCGTAAGGTGCGTAAGGTGCGCTAGATGCGCCCCTCAGCAGTCTGGGGGATGCCGACGCAGCCTGCCCCCGTTTGCGGGATCCAAGTGTCAAAGCTCCCAGTGCAGCCTGAGCTGCAGCTGCGACAATGCAGCCCGAGTACAAAGCTGTATAAAACAGGTGTGGGGGGAAATCTTCCGGCACGGAGGGTTTGCATCACACGGTGACTGACACCGCTTTGTATCATCCCTGACACCAGCCGCGTAAAACAAGAGGGCACGGCGTCAAGTTCCTTTTAACTTAAGCGGCTTTTAAGCCTGCGAAACTTTTTCCACCGGAGTTGCAAGCAAACGCGCATCCGTGGGAAAAAAAGAAACCACCCCCCGAAGCCGCGATCACAAGCCGCAGGCTCGAACGCCCGGGGAGCCGCGGCCGCGTCCGCGCACACGCGCGCCGGCCGCATCAAACAGACATCGCCCGGCTCGCGCCGTCGTCGCGCACCGCCGTGTCCATTAATGCTCCACAGCAGAGGCGAGGACCCCGGCCAACATGCCGACAAACCCAGCGCACACGCGTGCCCCCAGCGCGTCCAAACCGCGGGCTCCGTGCAAGCAGCATTTAAAAAAAAAACCTACCTTCCCAGCGTAGGAAACGTAAATGATATGTACGCTGCACCGTCAACTCTTGGTTATTGTTCGCTTTCGTCCTCCATCCATTTCACCGCCGCCATTTTGCCTGATACTCTGCAGGTCAAACTATGTCTCTAAGAGGGATGATGTGCCCACACTGAGTGTCAATAAGGATAATTGTTACGATTAGTACCGGATGTAATATCACATCAAAGCTCAGACTGAGCTTTCGATTCATTTTATTTCACTTCATATATATTTTCCGTCTAATATTACTTGGTTCGTAGTACGGGTTTCGCTGTCAAATAGAAATACCCCCCTATTTAATAAATGGATTATTCCAGACAGACGGCAGAAATTCTTGGTTAAAAGTGGCTGCTTGGAAGATTGGAAAAATGGTGGGAGTGGGTACAGACACATTGCCCTTTAAATATATTAAATATTACAATGCACCTATCGCACCAAGATCCATTTAGGGAAATATATCGCCTCTGTAATAACCAGTACGTATTTCGAATATGTGTATTAGAATTTTGAATGTTGCCCAATACTGCAGAGTATATCCTGAAGTGCAAAAGCTCCGTTTATTAAGTGTTTACGTGCTGTGGTAGGCCACACAAACACATTTAATAGTAGTTTTCAGACACATTTTTATTTTTAATAAATAATGTCTAGGCATTTAAATAACAGTACATTAGTATATAATATGCTTAATAACATTAAAGTGAGATTGTAAGTGTTTCACTGAAAGGTATTATTCATTTCAGGGTCAGTTTGAGTACTATGGTAACATAAGTACCAACAGCAAACAAGTACAAAATCACAGATGTCTACAAACACCCCAGCGATGCCGTTCCTGCTTTCAATAAGAAAATGTACATAAGCTGTTAATTCGTAAGACAATATTTGACAATGGCAGGTTAAGAGACTTATGATTAATGACAATTACATCTTTACACTAGGGTTGCCACCCATCCAGCATTTTCTGGCACCACCCTGGATTTTGGTCGTCTGTTCTGGAAGAAAACAAATTTCATTCCGGGACACAGAGTATCCCTATCAGGTTCCCTATCAAAGAGAATTAAAGAACCCTTTGGCATGATGTCACTATATGCAATATTCCTGGTCAATGACTGGGTGTCCAGGATTCTATGGGACTGAGGTGGCGACCCCACTATAAGAAAAAAGAGTGCCAGTTTGTGCCTTTGCTTGTCACTGGGGCTGTACCCTCAAAGGCCTGCCGATTGTGCCCTTAGGCTTATGTGAATGTACCTTTTAAGGTACAGAAATGGACTCTGAGGGACATTTTTGTGCCATTAACAGTACATTAATGCTCTTTGTACCTTGGGGATGTCTCAGAGTCCATTTCTGTATCTAAAATTAGACTAAAAAGTACATTTACCTACAGCTAGGGTACCATTGTCAAGCCCTTGAGGGCACAGCCCCAGTGACAAGCAAGGGTACAGATTGGTACTCTTTTTTTTCTGAGAGTGTACAACTCTGAAAAATCTAAAAGACCACATCAAAATTTTCAGTTTCACTCATTTCTCAGTTTATCGGAATGCGCTTTGGCAAAATAAACATTTTTTTAAACACCAGCCTGGCTCTTCCCTGCTCCTCATTAATGAAGGGCTTCTTCCTTGCTTTATGGGTCTTCAGTCCTGCTTCTAGGAGGCTGTTATGAATTGTCCTAGCAGTGCACTTCACACCTGCACTTAATGTTCTCTGTTCCTTTTGAAGGTCACTTGAGGCCATCCTCCGATTTATGAGGTACTGCTGGATAAGTTGATGATCATCCCTTGCATTAGAAAGTCACTTCTGCCCTCTACTTGGCTGGTATTTGGTCATTGCCAGTGTCTCCTGCTTCACCTTATTCATATGTGCTGCTGTCTTAGACATTTTGAGCATGGAAGCAGCCTGCCTCACAGTGTAGCCTTCTGCCAGCAGAACCAGGATTAAACCAGAATTTAACAATGCAGATTTTTAAAAAATATAGAGTGGTCTCTTAGTTTTTCCCAGAGCTATATATAACAATCGGCCACAACATTAAAACTACCTGCCTAATATCATATAGTTCCCCCTTATGCTGCTAAAACAGCTCTGACCCATTGAAGCATAGACTCCACAAGACCTGTGAAGGTGTCCTGAGGTATCTAGCACCAAGATGTCAGCAGCAGATCCTTTCAGTGCTGTAGGTTTTGAGGTGGGCCCTCCATGGATTAGACTTATTTGTCCAGCACATCCTACAGACGCTCAGTCGGGAGTATGTTTCCCAAAAGCATAGTTGCTAACAAGGTTACCAACTCACATATCTGGAACCATACAACTGGATGATTCAAACTATGTAAGTTGTCAACCGGAGGTTTTGGGCATACGTACCACGGATTGAGATATGGGGAATTTTGAGGCCAAGTTAATACCTTGAACTCTTTCTCATGTTCCTCAAACCATTCCTGAACAATTTTTACAGTGTGGCAGGGTACGTTGTCCTGCTGAAAGAGGCCACTGCTCTTGGGAAATACAATTGCAATGAAGGGATGTACTTGGTCTGCAACAATGTTTAGGTAGGTGGTATGTGTCTAAGTAACATCCACATGAATGCCAGGACCCAGGGATTCCCAGAAGACCATTCCCCAGAGCATCTGGCCAGCTTGCCTTCTTTCCGTAGTGCATCCTGGTGCCATCTGTCCCCCAAGTAAACAACGCATATACACCTGGCCATCCACATGATGTAAAAGAAAACATTAGTCATCAGACCGGGCCACCTTCTTCCATTGCTCCATGGTCCAGTTTTGATGCTCACATATCCATCGTAGATGCTTTTGGTGGCAGACAGGGGCCAGCATGGGTGCTCTGACCGGTCTGCGGCAGCAAGGTGCGATGTGGCATCAGATCTCACAGGCTAACCTTCACTTCTTGCATGCATTAATGAGCCTTGGGCACCCAACACCCTGTCGCTGGTTCCCCAGTTGGCTTTCCTTGGACCACTTTTGGTAGGTGCTGACCACCGCATACTGGGAACACCCCACAAGACCAGCCATTTTGGGGATGCTCTGACTCAGCTATCTAGTCTTCACAATTTGGCTCTACTCAATGTCACTCAGGCCCTTACGCTTCCCCATTTTTCCTGCTTCCAACGCACCCTCTTAAAGAACTGACTGTTCACTTGCCAAATCTATAATGGCAACCTTGACAGCTGAAATTGTAATAAAATAATGTTATTCACGTCACCTGTCAGTGGTTTTAATGTCATGGCTGTTCTGTGTATGTGTCCTGAATACATTGATATCAATGTTAATTGTAAAGGTTTATTCATCTTTTATTTAGTGAGCACCTATATATAGTGATCCACTGTAATGTACATAGTTCTCAATTAACATTCAGTGTCTCTGGCAGCCGGTAACATGTTATGATGGGCCAAAAACAGCGGAAGCAGAGCGCATACATAAGTAACATGTTTATGTAACGTTCTAACAGTGTATTGCAGAATCGCTAAATGTATGCAGTATTTTCTCCTAAAGCTGTTTATAAATTGGGTTTAATATTTGTCTAGTACATCTGAGTAATCTCACACGTAGTATACTTTTGCATATTAACGTGCATTAAAACAGCACGCCATGTTTCGATAAGCGCGGTGTTCATTCATCCAGGATGATTCAGGGTGTCACCTTAACGGCCTGCAGAGCGCCGCACGGCCATGGCGCGGTCACATGACCGGGAGACCTGGCTGCGCTGCGCGAGGCCGGCGGCGGCGTCGCTTCTGCTCCGTGGCCACGCGCAGGTGCACTGTCCTCTGCGGCTGGCGCGAGGGGCGCGAGCGCTGCGCTCGAGCGAGGCTGGTAGGCGGGCTAGCGTAGCCGAAGGGGATAACCGCGCCTCATTTTTTTAAAAGAAAGTACTTTTACTAAGGTAGTATATGTCTTATAAAATTAGTCTTCCCCACAGAATTCACGTATTATTTACCCCCCTCGAAAAATATCGGTTTATAGGGTAACGCAAAAGTTACATTGTTTTAGCTGGCGGATATAATTCCTGAAGCAAATTAGCCTGTGTAATTAATACATGACGACACCGATCATACAAGACCGATAACTTAAATGTTCATATACCGGAGCTAACCTCCCAATCGTTAATTATGTTATCATTTACAAGGTGTTCAAGAAAAGCGTGCTGTAGAAAGCCTGCATAATATGCTATCAAATTATCCGCATTAGCTTTATTAGGTGTTCTCCGATGTCATGTCTATATACAAGCCCAATTTGTGTGCTCTCCGCCAGTTTTAATTATATAATAATCCCGGGTTTATATTTATATTTAGGTTTAAAAATATTTGTATTATTTGTAACGTTCCTGTTGTTCATTTGTAAATATTTGTTCGTGTATGTATGCGTATTTACGGACGAACATGTATGCGTGATCTAAGTAAATTTGAAGTCCTCTAATAATTTAGTCTTATCCAGGTAAGTAATTACATATGGTTGCTTCGGAAGAAGAATTTTGATGAATTTATTATTTTTAGTGAATGATGCCATTCATCTTATTCTGCTGAAACAATCGATATAATGGCAGCAAAGCCAGTGTTGGGGAAGTTAATCACAGAAGTAACCCATCACTGACAGAGGTGGAAAGTTCAGGTCTGGAAAGTGCAAATCCGGACCGAGGTTTAGTTTCAACCAACCAGCTGAGTACTTTGTGACTGTGTACTCATTTTGTTGGTTGAAACTAAACCTCGGTCTGGATTTGCCCTTTCTGGACCTGAACTTTCCACTTCTGTCAGTGATAGGTTACTTCTGTGACTAACTTCCCCAACACTGAGCAAAGCAAAGTTATCTGAGTGCTGCAGTTCTCGTATAATAACTTTTGTGGCATCAGATTAGTGAAAAAGCTCAGATCCTTGTTACTTGATTCATCTGATTTTGTTAGCCCCCGCCGACGCTGCATGATGATCTAAGACGATGCTGGACTCTGAAGACTGCACTCTGCCCGTGGAGAGTCTGTTCTATGAAAGACCCATTGTTCTTCAAGTGTGAGTGAAACTTCTGCAATGGATGCCATGGGAACACGAGTCTCCATTTATACACTGACCCTTAACCAAAAGTATTTAAAGTGTAGTTTTCTGTGGTGTTTTTATTCCCAAACTCTATAGAAAACCTCTACGTCAGGAGCAAATCGCTTGGCAACCGGAACCACCTCTGTCGGCTTCCGAAATACCGGAAACTCAGGATTTTAAGGGAATGGCAGAATCTCTTTGTTCTGGGGTCAAGCATCCTATGACAGATCATCTGGGATGCGTGGCAGGTAAGGGCCTCCATTAAAAAGGTCTGCACAATAGAGTTTAAAAAGCAGATCTGTTTACCTCTGGTTTGTTTGGGAAAATGCTGTCATTTAATAAAATTAATTTATATTTAAAACAACCAGCACACTGTAAATAGCTATTACTCTAAATCAACAACAATAACATTGATTATAGAGTTATGATATTTAATATAGTATTTTCACAGTTTTTCCATATTTTTAAAATTACTGTTACATTTACATCTATTAAGATATCCACCCATCCGCCATATCCAGTTCTGGGTGTTGGGGTAGCCGGAAACCAGTCCCAGGCAGCACAGGGAACGAGGCAGGGAAATATCCCAAATGGGATTCCTTTTCATTGCAGCAGCTGAGAAACATATAAGATGTTCTTGAAGACAAAACGTTATGGGAAATAGCTTATAAATAGCATATTGAATTAAGAATAAAGAGTATCATTTATTCAGCATTTGTTTATTGACCCTGCTCTACGGACAGGCACTTTTTGGCTTTTGTGTTGAAGGGAGTACAGATTTTTGTTCCTGCTGAGCTCTTAATTAACCTATGTCAGCTGTTGCCAGATTCAGGTTAAACCAGACACGAGTTGAGGACTTAATATTGTTCTTTATTGTCATTATTTTTGCCATTTTAAAGATAATTTTACATTTTCGGTTTTATTTTTTTTTGGTTAAAAATTGCATTTAATTTTTTGGGAATAAGTGCCCTTAACCATAAACTATTAAATTGTAAATTAAGGCACTCTAGTCTATTAATGAAAATATGAATTCATAGTCTTGAATTTCACTGCATTAATATTAATTACGGTTCACCTGAGATATGGCAGTCATTCAGTGGAGAAGGTCAAGACTTTGTACATCCTAAGGTGAGGGTTCAGAACTATCTTTGGCTGTGCACATGCAGTGTTTTCTCAGGTTTGTATGGCTTTTCTTTCTCCGCTAGTACAAAAACTGCCCTTGTTGTCAAAAAATATTCCTGTCCTCTGTCCATTATGCAATCCATCCAGATTGTACTGTAACACATTGTAAGTTCCAGGGTAGATGTGGATAATCATGTCCTTATTGGTGAAGCAGTGTATTGAAGGCAGTTGTTATATGAAGGCCGTTGTTATGTATATACTGTTCAGCTGTGAATAAGTTGCATCTGGGTGTAATCTACTGCAGTGTATTTTGTCCCAAAATATATATTTTGTGCTCAAAATATGTTCAGAAAACTTGATTTTTTTGCACACTACCACAGGATAGCCGTGGGTGAAGATTATACTCTGTGCTTTATAAAACTGAAGCTCATCGAGCTGCTGAAAGTCATATGCAGCATTGTTTGAAATCTGAAGCCCAAACCGTTGCTCCTTTTCACAGGCTCTTATCAGAATTCAAAGAAATTCCTGCCTCCTTTGAAAAAAGCTGGTGGGGATAGCTGCTTGTCTTCCCAAAGAGAGCAGTTTCTGAATCTCGGAGCACCAGTTGAATTACCTGAACGAGAAGGGTCCCATCTTTTGATGGCTGACAGTTGCACACAATCTCAGAGTCTCCTGGTCAGCGCTGACACATCAAAATTCTCAGAATATCTGCTGGAAAAGCAATCTTTCACTTCTTTGTTTAGCCAAAACATTAGGGATATCTCTCAACTCAGGAGAAGGTATAGTTTGTCTTGTATTGAAAGTGTGTATGTTTGCTGTGAGGGAACATAAAGCTACTTATATCCACATGACGGCTTTTATGATGCTATGCTTAGGTTGTTAGGATAGCTTATAGAAGCACACAATTATTTGATTTGCATGCAGCTATTTCTAGGTGCTGTTCTAGGTACATAATTCTGAAATTTGTATCTATATACTGAGCTATATGTTTACAGATATATTTATTTATATCAGTGTTTCCCAACCTGGTCCTAAGGGACCCACAGCTGATCCATGTTTTTGCTCCCTCCCAGCTCCGTGTCACATAGTCCACATTTTTGCTCCCTCCTGGGAGCTGGTAGGGAGCAAAAATGTGGACTGTCTGCGGGTCCTCAAGGATCAGATTGGGAAACATTGATTTTGATTCATTTTGTCCTGTTATTTTTCAGGTCATTTAAACCTCCACCTAAGGTGGCTGCAGAGCCCAGCGGTCATTTCAGTAGTGCACCCTGTCCAAAAGAGGCCAGCTCCGATAACACTACCACTGGTCAAGTTTCTAAGGCGGCAGAAAATCCATTCATGACACCAACTCCTACTTTCTTCATGCCTCCTTTCACCAGTTTATATGTGCCCAGTGCAGATGGCCCACCTTCATCAGAGTGTGATCGAACCATACAAAAAGCTGATATCCTTCCATTTAATCCCCAGGTGCTCAATATGCAAGGTCAAGGTGAGTCTACTGGGCAGTGTGCTCATTTCAGTCGTGAGCATCTTACAACACAGGATGAATGTCTTTCTTTTGGTTTTCTTTTTCTTTTTTGAGAAATCAGATGTGACATCGGATTTCTGTCCTCAGAGTATGAAATTATTCTTTTAATGGCCTGTCATGCGTGTGCAGCAGAGTTTGATTTCGGTCTCCTGAAAGGCTACAAGATCTTAGATGATCTATTATGCCGTTTGTGTCTTGTGCTCCCAGTCATCCTCTGCAATTTATTTTATACCTTAGGGCACTGCAGGCTATTTTTCTTCATTTCTGACTTCGCCCATCTTTTCCGATCTCTCTTCGCGAACACTGAGCTGCTGCCTCGAGCTCTCTGTATGGGAACTTCAGAGGAAAGCACATCGTTATAGAGCAGTCAGTTCAGCAAGGGGCTCAAAACCAGAAGTTTAAATCCTGGGCACAACAAAGTTCAGGATTTCACCTGGGGAGATTTGCCTGTAAAACTACACAAGATAGAAATTCATTTAACAGTCGTTGTCTTTTATGTGGATTGGTGGACCACTAAAGCATTATTAAAGACTGAATATGCATAAACCCTTTTTAACATTCCAGAATTACATTTTTCAGAATGGCCTCTAACCCTCTCACAACTAAGACTATTAAGCTGCTTTATAAATGTGAATCAGTCGAAATGGGTCATGTCCATATAATGAAATTTGAATTAATAATATATTCTTGATCTTTTATTGTCATTCATTGATTGCTATCTGGACGAAGATGTCTGTCATGCTTATAACCCATCTTTCGTTTTTAGAGACTATCTTCTTTTAATCTCAGATTCTGGTAATGAGTGTGAAACTAATAAGATGCCTCTCTTTTGCCAGCCACTCATAAACCTCCGTGGCCTCTGTCGCCTGAGGTGACGTGTGGTATCCTTTGGTGCTGGCAACTTCCTGCCATTGACAGAGCTCTCTTCCTGTTTTAACTGTAAACGGGCAACACGTTCTAGCGACTGCAAAGTCTGTCTTGGAAGGGGTTACTTATCAGTGGGGCCCTCCTTAGTGTATTAGTGACCAAGCAAAGGTCTAGACATAAAGTACCTCATCACTGAGCTTTGTTGACCGCCTGCCCCATTAAGAGTCCTTAGACCTTCTCATATCTCTCAACACTGCCATGACATCAAAATGTACAAAAAGTATACGTTTTGTAAACATTTTTTCTACCTAAAAATGTCTCATTCACATTTTATTTGGTTTAAAGGGGTGACTACTGAAACAGATTAAACAGATCGTTGCCTGGTTGACAGTCCCCATTAAGGCCACCAGGTGGCAGACACTAACTGCTTAAGCGCTTGTTATCAGATGCATCTTCAAGATACAAATTGTATTTATGTCAGTTAGTCAATATGATATGGGCATTGTTACTTTGTTTTAGATGTGCTTTGATGTTGTGGTTTTATATCAGTTAATTGGCGTAGGCATGAGCAGGTCAACAGAGGATATACAGTGCCTTAGACCTTCTTGAATATGCCAAATCGGGTACTGTGGAAGATTAGTGCTAATATATTCTACAGAGCTGCACCTCATTAGATGAGGGATGATTTATTAACTAATCTTTTTTTTCAGGTGGATCTGGGCCGGGAGTCCTCCGCTCCATCACCGAAATCCGTATCCTTCTGCCATCTTAATTCCCCTGCGCTGATCACGATGAGCCTCACTGGAGGCTTCCCTGTGTGGTTATCCATCCCTCTGTGTGTCGGGTTAACATGCATAAAGCTCGGGAGTGCTCAGGTGGCTCTCTGTATCCCACCAGCCAGTTTCAGCGTGCTCATGCATTGTTAAAGGGGTGGCTATTATTTCTCTGATAGATTAAACGTGACGTGTTGGGACAGCTTATCCCTTTGTGGGTAATACCGCTTCTTCAAAGTGCAGTAAGGGCCTTGTATCAACAAAGAGAAGGCGGCCATTCCCAATGGCACATCAAAGCTAGAGCAGAGGGGTGGATTCCCCTCCATGTTGAATGTTTGTCATTGGTCAGAATTGAGGATGCGTACCATTGAGATTTTAAGGCATTGCCTAATTGTATGCGAATGGCAAAATTGGTTTCTTACAATATGTATTGTTATTCGCATTAATGCTTAATAAGAATAATAATACAAATTTTATAGATATATATATTTAATCCAAAATGCTTTACAGGGATATTAAATGCAGAAACCAAAAGGAGCAGTAAGGCAGATAATTGCTATTTTTTTTTGTCTCAGACAGCCTTTTTCACTAAAGGGGAAATGTCAAAACACAAAAGCCTTGATATGACTTGCAAAGCTGCACAGTTCAGATCAGTCTTCAAAGAGTTTCCTTACTTTAATTATGTGCAGTCGAAAGCCCTGGATGATGTAAGTGGGTGAATCTCTCCCATACTCATGCTTGTTATCTGTTAAATTAATTCAGTTCAATGGTTCTAATTCAGATGAATAACATGCAAATATAATAAAAGGATCTGTTTTACAGATCCTTTACACCAGTAAAAATTTTGTGGCCTGTGCCCCCACTGGCTCTGGAAAAACAGTGCTCTTTGAATTAGCAATTATTCGATTGCTGATGGAGGTCCTGGCTCCCTGGCACTCTGTTAAAGTTGTGTACAGTAAGTATTGGTCGTTCACAGTTATTAAAGGAGGCCACAAGGGTGTTTCTCTCAAATGATCGTCAGAACACAACCTCTGGGTTACTGCTTCATTCACAGTCAAACATCCGTACTTCTGGCACAGTGAAGATTAACTTTTCAGAGTTCAAGTTCGGTAAACAAGGCTTGCTTTTTTAACTGTTGTTTTTGTTATTACCCTTTGAGATGTGCGGTGATCTTAGCTGCTTTTTCAGAGAGGTAATCTTTTGCCAGCTGACTTTCTGTTTCCTGGAGTTGAAGCTTGAACTGATTGATTGACTCAGTGATTGAAGAAATAGCCTGATCGTACTCTTGCTCTGTGTTACGTGCTTGCAGTGGCGCCAATTAAAGCCCTTTGTAGCCAGTGTTACGAAAACTGGAGGCAAAAATTCGGGCCTCTCGGACTCAATTGCAAAGAACTGACTGGTGACACAGAAATTGATGACTTCTTTGAAGTTCAGGATGCCCACATCATCATGACCACACCGGTAGGCCAGGTTTTCGAGTTGGTGCTGTGTGGGTTCAGGGTCTACAAACACCGCCGATGTGTGCACCCTGACCACCGTGTACGCCTGGTTCCCTCTGACTTGTATCTCTGTCTTTCTCCTCACCTTCAAGGAAAAATGGGACAGTATGACAAGAAAGTGGAGGCTTAACAGCCCAGTGCAGCTAGTCAAGCTGTTTCTCATAGATGAGGTCAAGAGTTTCCCTGCAGCAACCTGCTCCATTTTTAATCTTTTCTTTTCAAACAAAGCATTTCTTTCACTGTGTGTTTGGCAAACGGTACATATTTATGAACCATCTCCAGATCCATGTGGTGAAAGACTCAATCCGCGGAGCAACCCTGGAGGTCGTTGTCAGCCGAATGAAAACGATGAATGCCTATCGCGATGGAGGAGACCACCAGTCACGCCTTCCCATGAGATTCGTGGCTGTGTCCGCCACCATTCCGAACATTGCTGACGTGAGCCGTGGTTGGGATGGCAGAGCAGATGGAAGATGTGATATTCAGACGTTCAGTTAGGCTGTGCTAACACATGCTAACAGCAGCTGTGCTCTCAGGTTGCCGAATGGCTCTCAGATGCCTCGGGACCAGCCACCTGCCTGGAACTAGACGAAAGCCACAGGCCGGTGAAGCTGAGGAAGCTGGTGCTTGGCTTCCCATGTGGCACCAATCAGACAGACTTCAAATTTGACCTGTCCCTCAACTACAAGATGGCGAACATCATCCAGATGTACTCGGACCAGAAGCCCACGCTTGTGGTGACTATGGGCTCCTCTGAATAGCAGGCTTTGATTCAGATGCCTGAAATTCAGCTGACATTCTCCCTGCTTGCTTTTGTGTAGTTTTGCTCCACAAGGAAAGGTGTGCAGCAATCTGCATCGGTGCTGGCCAAAGACGCCCGCTTTATCATGAGTGCGGAACACAAACAGAGGTCATTCGGCTGCTGCACATTTCATCTTTAATCCACACTCCAGTATTGCCGTTCCCTGCAAAGCAAGATCATAGTAGTTATTGCATCATGTTTAAAGCATTTGTTACTGGTCTGAATTCATGAAATGTAAAAGACATTTAGATTGAGTAATTTGTAACTTTTTTAAATAAAATGTTACACACATCCTCTAGCTGAATTGTATTAACTCCAAAAGAGGTACCCATTGATGTAATGTGACATTTTGAAGGTGCACACCTCCAACTTGTTTAATCTTCCAGGAAAGCACTCTTGTTTTTTCTTATGGGCCATTGTTCTCATTTTGCAGGCTAATGAAATATGCAAACTCCCTTCTTGATTCCAAACTCAAAGGTATCCCTGGTACTCTTTCCCCCGCAGCATTCGTGTGTGTCTGCCCATAAGTGCGTATGGAAGTGCTTCTGAAACTTTCTTTCTGATATTAATATTTCATAAGTGACCTCTAGATGTTTTTTGTGTTACAGATCTAATAATGCACGGAGTTGGTTTTCATCATGCCGGGATGGACGTTTCTGACCGGAAGATAATCGAAGATATGTTCACCGCTGGAGACCTACCAGTACTCTGTGAGCGTCACCTTGGGCCTTCAAAGCCTCCTTTCATTTCTTGAAACCATCAATAATTTGTGAAAAGTTTGGTAACGTGACAGGTTTTAACCTTAACTTATTCTTAACCTAGCTGTTAGACAGGAGAATTATAAAAAATAGACAAGATGCAGGCTTTAAATGACCTCCCAGAATGCCTTAGTCTTGCTGTGCGTTAAACACATATTTTGGATTTTTCCTATTACAAAATCTGTCCTGGAGCAGAACCAGAAAGGCATATTCATTTATACACCAGGAAGTCAATTGAGTACACATGATATTGCGTAATCTCTGTTTTTACAGTCTAGATACGTACATCTTGATTTATGTTAAAACAGTGATTTATGTTGTTTTGTATGGAAAAATGAGAACACACTCTCAGATACAAACAGACTGAAGTACTGTGTAAGGGACAGAACCGATCGGTCGTATTTATTTCAACCAGTCACAACCAGTACTTTAGCAATGGGAGTGAACCTACCCGCTCACCTGGTGGTGATCAAGTCCACGATGCACTACGTCGGTGGTTCCTGTGAAGAGTACAGCGAGATGGACATCCTGCAGATGATCGGCCGGGCTGGCCGACCCCAGGTACGCAGTCACACACTGACCTACATGTGATACACCCAGAGGCCATGCATGCTCCACAGGTCGGCCTAAACCCTGCAAAGCTCAGCCACCTGAGAAGCACCGTCAGCTTGCCTTGTGGTTTCCTGTAGGTCGTGGAAATGTGCTTTAATGTTCTAGTTTGACACGACTGCGACAGCAGTGATCATGACCAGGTCCCAGACAAAAGATAAATACCTGCAGCTAGTGAGTGGGTCCGAAACCATTGAGAGCAGGTAAGGTCCTGTTCATTAAGAGGCAGATTCACTTTGTGCCTGTTTGATCCGAAATAAAGATTATAGCAATACAGTACAAAGAATGAAATGACAAAATAAGGCCTGCATTTGAATGCATGTGTGGGTCTATTCATGGACATTTGACCTTTCTTATTTGCTCTCAAGCTTACACAAACACCTCGTGGAACACCTGAATGCCGAGATAGTCCTTCACACCATCTCTGATGTGAACGTGGCTCTGGACTGGATTCGCTCCACCTTCCTGTACATTCGAGCACTGAAGAACCCCAGCTATTATGGTGAGTGTGTCAGGCTCCTGGCAGAATGGACTCCCCTGCATGCACCCTCCATCCATATGGAACAGACCCACATTAGCATGTGCTCTTCCCCTCATTTTACAACGATTTATCTGAAGGTTTCACGTCAAGCCTGGACAGAGTTGGAATTGAAACAAGACTGCAAGGTATACAGTAATCCCTGAAAGACAGTGTAATGTTCTTGGAAAACGGTTTTAAGCAGGTCATTATAAATCAGACCGATCTTCTTATCTTTTCAGAGCTCTGTCTCAAGAATATAAACTCACTGGCTGAAATATGCCTGATCACTATGGATGAGGACATAAATTTTAAACCCACTGGTAAAGCTCCATTTCTGTGTTGGTAAACGTGTCAGCATGTGTAAGATGTCTCCCGTGATACTGTTGCATCCGTATTTCTTACTGATATGTTGTCAAATCTAGAAATTTCAGATTAACCTGCTGTGACTGCAGCTCAGTTTATTTACATGGCATTTTATTTGCTGAAATGAGAAGCCGGTGAATAGGAACACAGGTTCAGTCCCTCTCACCTGCAGAGGCAGGGAAGCTGATGGCCAGATACTGCATAGCCTTTGACACCATGAAGCATTTCAGTTTGGTGTGTGGGACCGAATCACTGCCTGAGCTGGTGGGTGATGTTTCCGATCCTCTTGCATTTTGACTTGTCATTGCGGCATTTACCGATTAAAGGTTCCCCCAAACTGACGGCATGCCTTTTCACAACAAGATCAAGGTCATATCCAAAGGCAAGGAGTTCAGTGATGTGCAGCTCAGGATGAGTGAAAAACGCACTCTGAATACTCTGAACAAGGATAAACATAGGATAACGATCAGGTCAGAACACAGAGGAAAGTGCTTTTTTCTGGAAAAGACCGCAGGTATAAATCCTGTTAGCCAAAGTTGTGCCTTTTTTCTCTGTTTTCAGATTTCCAATGGAAGGAAAGATAAAAAACAGGGAAATGAAAGTCAGCTGGTATGTCGCACAGACCCCCAGTGACCCTCGGCAATCATTCTTTCAGCACATGCATATTTTTTGCTTTTTTAGAGTTGTTCTCTGAGAATATCTGTGACCGCTTTCCTGACTGAGTGTGAATTATGGAAGCTTATTTTACGCCGTGTTGGAATTTCAAGATATTCAAAGAAATGTCACAAAAGATTTTTAGTAATCAGCTTTCTGATGATAGAGTTTAGCTTGTGTAGTTTCCAACAGACTCCAATGATACTAATATGCTCCTTTGCATGTCATTTTTTTTTTTTAGAAATAAATGGCAAACATGAAGAAACTGACATACTGATAGAATCAGTTATAAATGTGTTTTGGTTTGGGTGTCGCCATTGTGCAGAATCATCACTTTCCTTAGGAATATATATAAGCTACATAGTCCAGTGGGCATTTTCTGTTTACCAGTTGTGTGCTGAATCCTTTATAAGTCCCCTTGTATTTTCATAGCCTGATACAAGCCCACCTTGGCTGCATCCCGATTCAGGAGTTTGGACTCACGCAGGATACAGGAAAGATATTCCGAATTGGAATTCGGATCACCAAATGTAATGCATTTCTTTCTCTTCCTTTTTTCGGTCAGTAATATCGGCATTGCTCATATTAACTTGGCTAACGCTGCACAGTCTGTTCCTAATGCCTCCTGCCTTAAAACCATAAAACAGCATCCGCCTGAGAGTAAAATGGAATGGAGACTTGCAGGATGGCAGTACGGAATGTCCTGGAACACTCAACTAGGGCAGCAACAGAATCATTATCATTCAGCTGTATGTCATCTCAGGGACAGAGAGCTAGTGCTGACAATTTCAATGGCAATAGGTCACTCATCGGCTTTTGTTGGGCCAGGTTTGTCAGAGTACCTCAGTCAGCACCCCAGGAGGAAGTTCACGGCACTGCTCAACTCTCTAATTTTGGCCAAGTGCTTCCGGGCCAAGTTGTGGGAGAATTCGCCGTTCATCTCAAAGCAGTTGGAGAAGATAGGTGGGTGTATTTCAGTCAGAGTGCTGAGGACGGGCTTTGGCTGGAGCAGACTTCACAGTGAGGATGCCCTCCGGTTCCCTTTCAGACACACACAATATTAGCAAGTTTCCCTCCACTCGGTGTAAATCCAGATGTCGTGCCAGAACAAAGACTCTGGGAGAATGAGTTTGATCCAAACCTGTATTTCTTATTGCCCTTTTCCATAGCTGGACAAGCTGCACAGTCAATAAAGACACTTTATTACTTGCAAGACTGACAAAAAATAGCCTGTAGCTGGACTGCTTTGCCAAAAATATATATCTAACAGAACAGAGCAGCTTTTGTGCCTCTGTTATCGGTTTAGACCATCTATGGCCCACTAAAGGGCCACGTGACTTCAGTGCCTTAACAGGACACAAAGGGGGTTTCGCTGACTCCCTGCCAGTCGCTTCTACATGGTTGCTTCTCCTATTGACGATGTCACCTTCACCTGGCTCTTGGCCAGACCGAAATGTGGCTCTCTTCTATCCCAGACCTGATTTCAGACTGACTTAGCTAGATTTAGCTGACAGTGCCTTTTCCCGTCAGGTTTAATGCTGTCCACAGCGATGGTGAATGCTGGCCTGACGACATTCCAGAAGATTGAGGAGACTAACCCCAGAGAGCTGGAGCTGGTACGTGGAGCTCGTTAGCGAATCACATCCAAGCTTATTCTCTCAGTGCTCTAAATTAAACCGACCTCCTACAAGGCTAATATAATGCTCTCCAGATCGTCAACAGGCATCCTCCTTTTGGAAACCAGATCAGGGAGGCAGTCATCCATCTTCCTAAGTACGAAGTCAGTTTGGAACAGGTAATAAGTGCTGACCTATTTTCAAAAACATTTTGAAACAACAGAATGAGAATTAATAGCAAAGGTACATGCATCCCCTTTTATGCCAGTAAGATGGGGTGTAACTAATTTTGCCAAGTCTGGCTGTGTTGTCTGTGCCTTCTACATTCAGAAACACAGTAACACAGGGAGTGTTCAGCAAGCAATGCCACAGTCACTGTTATCATGATGTCATTATTTAATCTGTGCCGGGTTTGGCCACACACAGCATCATCCATACCTGCCAGTGATGCCCTGAACATGCAGGCACCTTGCACAGTATTGAGGGGGTGGTTATTAATACCCTCCAGCAATATGAACCCGACCCCAGGACAGAATAATGCCAGTTGAGCTGTTTTGCCTCCCACCCTCCACTTCAACTCTAATGCAGGATGATCGCCTTTTATGGCCGACCCAATCAGGAGCCCTGTGACCAGCCGTTTTCAGCCCTCCTGTTAAGCAATTTGAGAGTGACGTCAGTGTGGCACTCATTCACACAGACAGATTGTCAGTTGTCTCATATGAATGTCTATGTTTAAATATTTTATTCGCACTTCATAGATTCCAAGGTACAGTTTTTCGACTGCAGAGATCATTGTGACGGTACACTTAAAAAACTACGAGCAGCTGAAGAACAGGAGAACGGCACCGAACCACCATTTTGTCACCCTAATTATAGGGGACTGCGACAACAGTGTGGTGTTCATTCAGAAAATAACGTGAGGCCTGCGTTCCCATTCCAGCATCCTCTAACCGTTGGTTTTTTTCCATCCCGCACACACAGAAAGAGACAAAATGGCGGTCTGTGTTTTTCCTCACAGAGATTTTCTGTTGCTGAAGACTGGGAGCTGGTCAAGGAAAATTGAAGTCACAAGAGCACCCAAGGGAGAGGAGCTCAATGTGAATCTGATTAGCTCAGAGTTCGGTGGGTGTAGCCGTCAGTGATTCATGCCTTCTGACATTATGGACTAATGATACAACAGCTAGAGAAGAATGGAAATGCTTTTGTGCATTTGTGGTCATTGATTCGATTTGCATTGCTAGCAATGTGCAAGTCGGCAGTGTTCAGGAGTACCAGCTCTTCTTAGGTCTACATCACTGTTCAGAATCTCTGCATCTAATAGTGTGTCTCTGAATTTTAGGAGTTGTGTTTTTTTATGTCAGATAAAATACCTCTTATTAGTTCACTTCCATGAGACAATTTCATTAACAAGTTGGGATAGTATTATTTTTTTATCATAACTTCTGACAGATATTTAATATTCAATTACAACTGGTGAAAATATAATTTAGAACGCAAAATAATTAGCATCCTACTAAAAAAAAAAAAAACTTGGATATGTTCTGGGGGAAATAGACTCTAGCATGCAGCACAGTGTCTCTTACATAGTCTTAATACACACAGGATCACTTATATTCAGGGCCAAAGAAAACGTAAGTAATGAGTCCTAACTAATCTTAATTCTCAGGAAGGACTTTTGTATTCACGCCATTTTTTTTGGCACAGTCCTGATATGTCATGTTAATCAAGACTCCTAATTGCATTAATTTCTTATCTTGAAGTTGGATTTGACATTCAGCAGAAGTACAGCGTTTTCTATTCTGGAGCCAAGAGGTTCGGGGCTGAAAATACTGGTACAGAAAACATGCAGGTCAAAGCCCATGCTGTACAGAGCAAACTGAAGACAGCACTGAGCTCGGCCCCAAGAGCGCAGGACACAGTCAGCCAGAAGGCCAAAGGTATGTTAGGGTTATGACAGCATACTTTAGGATATGTGTGATGGTCACCTTATTTATAATCTCATCCATCCGCGTTCTGCAATTTAACTGACAGTTTTATCATTTTACTTTTATTATTATGATGTTCTCCTTTTCAGATTATTTAAAAGGGAACGTCAGCCCAGATTCAGGAAGAAGACAGTGTAACCATTTTTGTAAAAACAAGGAGCAGTGTGGACATGACTGTTGTAAGTAATTGAAAAGTGACTACTTAAAAGGTTACTGAAAATGTTACCTTCTCTAGCAGAAGGGGTTATTAGGATGACGGGTCCACTCCTGTTGTGTAACATATCAGTCATTTTGTGAACTCTCATTTCAGTGCTTTTTTGTTGTAGTGATACATGTCTGTCCTTCAGGTAAAGTTGGCGTGGGGAGGGTGCTGAAGAGGACCACAGATCGTGGGTCTGGCTTTTCTTCCTACCTCAGGGATCTCAGAAACAGAAAGGAAACCCTGACGGAGACCCCAGTGAAACGTCTCAAGGCACGTTAGGCTGAATGGTATCCAGCAATGGGGCTCAGAATGTCACTTTACCCCAGAACGCCTTGTCGGTGCAGTCCTGCCTGTCCAGCTGAGGCTCCCGTTGAGCAAAAGCTGTCCTGACTGTTGCAGAGCACTACTCAGGTCTCATGGTCCTGGGCAGTATTCTGTCTGAATTGGCTTGACGGTTCTGGATTTTGGTGCTTGTTAACATGTTTTCTTAAGCTTGTGCATCTTGGGGAAAATTCTTGTGTGTGTCAATGTGCAGAACATATATTTTTTGGACATAATATAGTCATAGTGAACTATCCTTAAGAATCCCTTAGAAAACAGAAGCTTTGCAGATAGATGGGGATATGTTGCTGACCCCTAGAGGTGAAAAATAGCAAATGCTCTGTAATTTCCAAATGTCCTCCTAACCTCCTGCAATAACAAAGGCACTTTCCTCCACTAGATGAGGATGTATGAGGAGGCCGCGGCAGGCATTCAGCATTTTGCATACCGTCCTAAGGACTCACTTCCTGCTGCATCAAGGTAGACATCGGTAACAAAAACATTCTTCTCAACAACATGTTATAAGGAAGTCTCATTATTTTGTGTGAACCTGTAGACAGCTGGTAACCTGTCAAGGAATAAATGAAGGATTTCTTACCAGCATAGTCTGTGTATTCATCTTCATCTAGAATACTAGTTGCAGTACTTGTGATGGCCTAGAGTTACATTAGGGCATTAAGTTTATTGTTTATCTCTACAATTTTTTTGAGGTACAAAGGAAACTGTCATAATCCTGATGCACAAGTAGAGTTTGTGGAAACTGTAGAGGACATTGGAAGCTCCACAAAGCTATGGAAAGGGGCTGCTTATTCTGACAGTATGTACAGCCTTGTAAAGCATGTATGAAGTGGCAGGCCCACAGTTTTTGGTGATCTTGCTTGAATGATCACCAGATGGCGAGAGAACTTACAGCCATAGCAAATGACGTGTTAAAGAGTCAAAATGATGCTATCACAGCAGCCTTGGTTGCCATTTCCGCAGTGTAAGAAGTCATTCCCAACTTTAAGATCCCCTGTTTTGCAACCCTACAGACCTGAGCACGTCTTTGGGAAGCATGAGTAGCCGGACAGATGAAGCTGGGAAGAACCAGCCAGTCTGCAGCACCGCTGAGGGTACAGCCTGCCTTACTGGCTGGCAGGGCAGGCAGACCGCTTGACCTGAGTCTGAGTTCTATCCTTGCTGCCTCATCTACACTAATAGTTAGTCTCTTACTGTACGCCATTTCCTGAAAATAATATGATTCTAAATTAACAAGGCATGTCACAAGGTTTGTCAATTCACATTGGTTTTTTGTGGCCCAGTAACTTTATTTTACTTCCATTTCCATTTATTTTACTGTAGAAACACTCAGTAGAACTTATTCCAAATATGTATGTATTTTCTTTTGTTTTAGATGTTTCAGTGTGGGAGCGATCTCACTCTGGCAGGGAGGATTTGGCTGTTACCCCTCTAAGCCAAATGCACTGTGGCTTCAACACACCAGAAGCAGGTCCCACACAAGACAGCGACCACTTCCTTTCTGATATCTTCGATGTGAACTTTGACTTAGGAATAGACGACTGGGATGATTTTGACGATGAGAATTTAGTACACGCCAGTAAAGTTTCAGAATCAGCAACACCAGAGAATGACCGTGAAAGGCCAGGAGGTATTCCCTCTCAATGCGTTAAACCTAATCAATAGTGCTATACTATTTACAAATGGGAGTGAATTTACCAATGTCATCTCGTTTTCTATAAAATGCCTTTCTTCAGAGAAATAACTTGGTTTGTCTATCACTGATTTTTCACACTGAATATATAATCGCTGAGTTATCACTGAATGCATAATGAGCTCTCCCTCCAGCACACTTCTCTCCCTGCGATGATCAGCCGGAATCCATCTTACAGGATGACAGATTGCCTGGGTAAGCTAACCAATTAAAACAAATTACTGCCTGCACATTAAGAATTGCATCGTTTAGCAGGACAGCTCTCCACTAACAGTCAAACAACAAAGCGAGAGTGTTTGGTACTTTTAAGCACTGGGGTTGGTGTACACTGCTTTTCATGTTTGCCTGTTGAGTTGTAGTATGCGCCAAATCATACTTATGTGTATTAAATTGCTTAAATAACGATGTGTTTCTTTCAGGAGCAGCTCAGCTGCCGCCAGCTGCCCCACACCACCCGTGTGTGTGTCTTCTCTCCCTCCATCTCCCAAACCATGTGACTGCCTGGACCTGATGGCTGATGAAGACACCGTGAGTCACATACAGCTGTGTACATGGCTGTAAAGTCACTCTGTGTTCCCAAGTCACTGCTGGATGAGTTATTCTAGCAATCGAGCTTGATTCCAGGGTGTATAACGGTGCTCTTGTGGAGATGGTTTCATTTAGACTGTAAGTTTTCATTTGGTTGAAATTTTGCAGCTCACAAATGAGATTACAAGGCCATTTGAAGAAACAGAGGTAACCACATCTTAGCATGTGAAATTTGTACCTATCTAAGACTCTAAGATTGAAAACCAGCTTTTTTTCTTTTGTAGAAAACATCCACTGAAATGCACAGGAATAATGTATCTTTGCTGGCAAAACATGGTGGATTCCACCTGACTGCACCATGTACAAAATTTGACTTTTTCGCCAAGCCCTGTGTCCCAGAAAAAGCAACAGATAAAACTGGCAGGTAGGAGAAGTTGTGAAATTTGTGTGTACAGTATATACACTATATGGACGAAAGTATTGGGACACACCTCTTAATCATTGAATTCAGGTTTGTCATTCAGACCCATTGACACAGGTGTATAAAATCAAGCACCGAGCCATGCAGTCAGGTTTATAAACATTTGTAAATGAATGGGGGGGTC
>JAAGVU020000043.1:2462212-2472945 GCA_011763525.2 Mormyrus iriodes | reverse complement strand
TGGGCGTGCACGGCCACTCTTGTTAGCAACGGTCCCACAAGGCGGGGGTGGGGCCCCCCCCCCCCCCCCCCCCCCCCCCCCTCCACACCGCCCTCCTGTAAAGGATCACCTCCCCAACCCCCCCCCCCCCCCCAGTCTCAGTGCTGCATTGCACCGCCGGTCCGTTTGGAAGCAGCCCCCGGGACCCATATGTGGGTTTTTCTAATGTGGCCAGCATAACGACGCAGTTAAAAAGAAGCGGGCCAGTCAGCTCACCACGCCCAGAGTTTATTGATCGTGGTGGTGGGGCGAGGGGGAATTCATTTATGATGCTGTGTGAATAATTTAGTTAGATCTCTGAGAGCTTGAGGAGTTGTGTGTGTGTGTGTGTGTGTCCGTCCGTCCGTCCGTCCACAAATGCTCCCACAATGTGATAAAAACCTGTTACTTTGTGCTTGTTAGGGACATTGAGTTTTCCCCTTACCAAAACAAAGTAAAAATGTCAAAAGTTCTGTATTCTGTTAGGTTACTTATGCTTAAGATTAGGGCTGGGTGGGGTTAAGGTTGTCATTGTTGGGATTAGGGTTTTTCCCATAGAAATGAATGGAGGCTTCCCACAAAGATATGAATTCAAACTCTGTGTGTGTGTGTGGCTTCTATAATGTTCTAGGTCTTTATTTACACCAAAGTCCTTGGTTCATGCTCCAGTTTTTTGTGCTATAGTTTCCTCTGGTACCCTGTTATTTTGGGTCTGGTATTGTTTAGTGTTTCCACGTACTTCCATGTTTTCTGGTCTTGTCAGGAAAAGATGTAGAGCGACCCCCCCCCCCCCCCCACCCCCGGCATACCAGAGCCACAGGAGATGCAAACAGCACTGATTCCTGGGAGGGGAGAAGCTCCTTGTATCTGGGTGTACTCACTCTCGTGCTTCTGGTGTGGCCTGTCATGGCCACAGCTCTGGCCAATGAGTCACTCGCACGCTTGCGGTGTTCTTGGCATGGAGGGTCACATGATGCATTAATGATCCACTGCCGTCCTTCCTTCCTGGCAGCGATCGACATGTGGTCCGCAGGCGTGATCCTGCTGTCACTGCTCAGTGGCCGGTACCCGTTCTTCAAAGCCAGCGATGACCTGGTCGCCCTGGCACAGATCATGACCGTCCGCGGGTCCCAGGAGACCATGCAGGCCGCCAAGAGGTTTGGTATGTAGCCTTTCCCTTCTGCCCCCCTGTCTCAGTATGCCTGTGGTTCCTAAAGAGGGATCCATGATTGTTACGTAAACACGCACCCGGATGAATGAGGTGCCAGGTTCAGGAGGGGGTGTCTTAGGAGGTTTGGAGACCTGGTTAAGCGATAAACAGGAGTAAAAGATCGCCTTTGCCACTTTGAGGACACTGCCGGCAGGAGGAGGCCCTGGCCTCGCTTACCCATGACCTTTCCCCTCCTGACCCGCAACTGTACAGAGGGCCCCAGTGGTTTTCTGATGAGGGAAGGGTGTGTTTAATCCGGAGTAGAGGTGTAACCCAGTTGGGGGGGGTTGGACCTCTTCCTCACACAGGCAAATCTGTACTGTGCAGCCGTGAGCTGCCCGCCCAGGATCTCCGGCTGCTCTGCGAGAAGCTGAGGGGGGCACGGCCCTGCAGGGACACAGAGAGAGACCTCGGTGTGCCCACGACCCCTCCCAAATGGTGCCATCTGCTGGCCGAGGAATCCTCGTCAGACATTGGGCACTCGGTGGACAGGAAGGGGTGGGACCGTGTGCCAGACACCGCGTACGACCTCCTGGACAAGCTGCTGGACCTGAATCCCGCCACGAGGATATCAGCATCTGAGGCGCTCCGCCACCCCCTCTTCAAGGACCTTCAGGAGTTTTAATAAGACTGGAACGAGGCCTTTCCTCCTCAAATCACCCCATTTTGACTGTCCTGTCCCTCCAAGCGAGAAGCTCGCTGGTAATGCCATGATCCCTCATGTGGGCCCTTACCTGTGCTTTGACTTTTCCCCCCTTTGTTTTAATCTGTGTGCGCCCTTTCACACTCTTTTAACAGGACCACAACTCCTGACGTTATGATTTATTTAAGCTAGTTTTTAGATCGTTGCCTGTTTTACCTGTTTTATGTTGTATTTAATGTAAATAAAAGCGTGGTTTCTTACGAGGGGTGGCACAGTCTCGTGTGTCTAACTGCAGAATCTCGTGTGAACCCCTGTACGAGGTTTAGGTCATGTGACATCACCCACAGCGTTTTTTAATCATGCAGCGTTTGGGACACCCTAAGGTGGGCCAGCGTATCCAGTATCTAACACCTGTGAGTTTCCGGCAGTTTTCCTGTGAAGGGGAATGTTCATCGTGATTAAGGAACGTTTTCAAAGTGTATGTTTAATGCAGACTCATTTAAAGCTTTAAACTGCGCCCGCTACGGCAGTTGCGTAAATTTTAGTGTTTCTCAAATTCAGCAGAAGGGAGTTTGAAGCATCCGTGGAATTTATGACCGGATTTGACACCGGGCAGCTGTCACAGCCTGAGCCGGGCCACCTGGCTCCGCGTGGAGGGAGAGCTGGAGGCCACCAGGTCACTTCTCTGTTGTAGGAGCATCACGTCCAGTCTTTGGCCAGATGAGGTCTGGCCGATGGGCGGAGACAGTTGTAAAGGTGCCCTGCACACAGCTAGGAGGCATAATCAGACTCCTGACGGATTATCAGAGACTTTTAAATGATTAATTATGTGTTATGCTTTCATTTTTGTGGGCGGTTTGTGGCTGACTGCTCTCTCTAAAAAAATAATTTAATCCCTAGCGATGCAGATTTATCTACCAACTTAAATAGCATAAATGTAATCAGATCCCAAAATATTACTGCTGTTTAAGACTAGATATTTTTTTAATTATGAATGATGTTACTCCACATTTTTTATGAACATTAGTGGCTTCCCTGTTTCAGGTTCGGCGCATTGCTGTCCTCACATGGGCCTGACCTGTCGTGCTCCTTAATCCATGTTCAGCACGCTCGGCCATGCTCTTCATCTCGCTCCCGTGGCTCTGATTGGAGGTTCGGGTGGGAGGGGGGGTATTTTGCTGTTTCGTAACCTCTTGAGTTTTCATTGAATTTCGATAGTGGCGGCTGGCGGCGGACTTCGGCCGTGCCAATCCTGAACCGAAGCACATGTGACTGAAAATGAGGGATTCTACCCCCCCCCCCCACAAAAAAACAGGAATTCTGCACCAGCTTGGCAGGCAGCTTGCAGGAAAACACTTGCAGATGGCGACATTAATTGCATGAAGGGAAGCGCGGCGTTAAGCCTGTGCTTTCTTCTGCTGTTCATGTGATTTGATGCACAGCATGCCACTAAGAGGGCTGTATTTTTTACTGAATTTTATTTTTCACTGAAAGGATTTTTATTTTGCTGCATGCAAGGCCTAATGGGCCATGCAGGCCCTTTCGAGGGCATTAACTCCCTCACACGTCCCTTCTTACCATCCCTAATGCCAGCCGAACCACTAAACAAGATTAGTGGAATTGGACCCAAATGGCCCTTAATTAAAGGGCAACTGCGTACTGTGTTAATTCGCGAGTTTCTTGTGGGGAATTGAGTTTGTGAATTTCCTAAAGGATAACATGAGAAAATCAGCCCGTGGTCCAGCCATCATTTTTGTCAGAGCTTTTAAATTCACTGCTTGTGTGAGGTAATGCTGAATGCATTGTGATATTTTACTGTAAACGCGTATAAATATTAGGATCAGCTTACACCCCGGCACCTTGCCGCTGTTTATAATTCACTTGATGGCCCCACGTACTGTGTGTTCCTATTGGCTAGTGAGTGCAACCCATGCAGCCAATGGAAGGGCTATTTCACAAACAGTCTGGTGCCGTTTGCCTTCCGTAGCCAGCGTTTTGTTAGTGTTCTGATGAAGGAGATATCCGAGGGCCTCGGTGCATGTGGACGTGCACGCAGGGGAAACCTTGTTGTGTCTGGGGCACCCACTCCCTCTAGTGTAGCGAGTGATTGTTGCCAACAGGGCAGCCCATATTTCTAGACGTATGGTAATGTCAGGGGCCCCACGCAAAAGTGTGGTTTTGGGGTAAACACTCACTTCATGCACGTCAGTGATTCTGTGAGGGAAGTTTGAAGCCACAAACAAAATTAATGTTCAATAGCGCTTAAAAGTCAGACGTGTTCATCCCAGGTGCAGGATTCTCCCAGACTGCCTGCCACCTGCTCTCCCGACCTGCTGTGTTGGCGCTTCCCCAGCTCCATGAGGACCGGCTCCTCGGACCCACATGCGGATCAGGCAGAGTGAAAAAGCAGACAGGCTGACCGTGGCCCAAAGAGGCCCGACCCAGACGCCAACATGTGGAAGAGTCTGCTATTGAGATCGATGGGATCAGACAGAGGCTCTTAGGGAAGGCAGAAAGCTCACGGGATGGAGAATGAGGCAGCCACCCGCCAACAATCCGCTCTTCATCACCCACTCCACTCAACGTAAAGATATTTGCGGCTGTTTCACAAATGCTGTCTGTGTAGTCTTGGGCCTCTTGGAATGTTCTGGACCTTCTCCTATTTTTGTAGACGTAAACACATAAATACGATAAACTGCTCAAAATGTTTATTCTCCGTGTACCCGTCCAGATGAAATATGGGATATCTCAGGCCGGTTAGATACTGCCAAGCGTTTTGGGGACAGGCTAATTAAGGCCCATGGGGCTTCAGCGATGGCTTAATGAGTCCGCCGAGCCATCCATGTGACGTAGCCCGGCCCGGCCGCCAGAGAGGCATTCAGGTGTTTTTCTGGCGACCCTTAGGACCTCTGCAGTTAGAGACTCCGAGCTGCCTTCCTCATGGGTCGTTTTGAAACTAGCCTTCGTCTGCCGGATTTGGAGGTTCTGGGATTCGTCATGGTAGGAATATCGGACAGAAATCATTTTAATTTGAAAAAGCCTGTTTTGAATTTGGCCTCCCTGGAAAGTAGCATAAGCTTGTGCTGACGGTGAGTTTGTACGTTGTGTCACACACGGTCCCTGCTAAAAACCACCACGTTTCTGACTGTGCTTGTTCTCCCATGATTTCTGTCTGGTACTCCACCCTCTCAGCAGCACCTCAGGCCGTGAAAGTGCCTCAGCTGGCCCCTGGAGCATCGCTGTGATGAAACTCGGGGTCCACGTGGGTTTAATCCGATTAGGAGCCCAAAGTGGCACATCTGATCGCGTTTGCATTGGTCGAGCGGGGTTGTTTTGCATATCCGAGCTCAGACTCGGATAAATAAGACAATCAAATTACAATAGTCTTCCTGAAAGTCTCTCAGAGCCTGGCAGCAGTGGGAGCTACAGGTCCATGATGTTTCCTTAACAAATGGCCTTGAAATATTTTTAATATCATTAGTGTCACAAAAATTACGGTAAATAATGGACTCTGATGTTAATTTGAATAATCACCCATGTCATTTTACTGTGTCGAGGAGTGAACTGGATACTTGCGTCAGTCTTTTTATAAAGATGTAACTGCTCTAAAAATATCATTCCTTGGATAAACTTGGATTGGAGTGTAATTTGCGCTCACGGGGGGGCCTTTTCTGCTTGAACAGAAGGACGACGCCCAGAGTTCCTGAAATATTCTAAACTGAGCAGAGCGGGAATCACAGAGGTCGTTGTTTCATGTTGATTCGTCGGGAAGAAAAGCTTAAATGCAAACTTGGCTTGAATGGAGAGGAAATCTGCCAGCTTTGTTGGGGCTTGTTTTTTAAAAGCGCGGGCAGAGAGGTAATGTTCTCGAACATCTGGATTGTGAATATTTGGAGGTTTTGGGGCCGGTAATGTGAGGCCGATGTACAGTGGAGGTGCCGGCCAGGGGAAGGCCTCACCGCAGACCCCCGTAATTAAGGACATGCTAGTTTTTGACATTGGCAAGGAAATGTGTTTCAATGCTGTTATCGTCATGCTGTAACTGGATGCGGTGCAGGCGTATTCAAGACTGAGCTCATCTCGATGTGTGTGCTGACTGCAGGGTCGAGACCCTTGACCCATGTAATAAAACCGATTACTCGAGGAGTTATGAGAAAATGTTTGGTAATTTTGGACTTTTTTTTTTGTTTGAACGTAGATGTAACGCGCAATCACGATTCTCAGGGGTCGATTTCAGTGAAATCTGTCTGTTTATTGCGTTGTAAGAGCCCTCCTTCGTGGCGTTTGGCTTTCTTCAATCCAGAGGAGAGATGTTGCCTTGGTCTAGATTAGAGGAATGTTTGTTCACAGGATCCGCTTTCCGCAGGACAGTGACATTAAAGGACGTGGTCTGAGTGCACCTGGGTCAGCTGCATACCACGGAGTCAGGGCGGCTTTCCCGTTAAAACCTGCACCGAACTTTTTGTTTTTCCTTTTCTTGTTACTATCTATCTTTCAGCCTTCTTCACCTCCCCACAGCACCCCCCCAGGTAAATGCTGAAATCCTCCTGATTTTGAGCTCACCCAAGGGCCCATGAAATCATTTTCCTATCGTCACAGATATTGGCGCTCAGTCTGTGACTATTTGTTCCATCGCCATTTGGTTCTCATTAGCGCTGGAGAACTCTGCCACAATTAGGCCTGACGAATGGGCTCTCAGAAGACATGGCACAGGGCGATGATCGCCAGCCGGCCCCCCTGCGCGCTGGTGAGCCTCGCCCCAGCGAATCGGACGGCCCCCGCTGCGTGGGACACGTTGCCAGTTGGCCCGGTTTGGAGACGACTCGTGCGCTTGCGTTTTCCTCTTTTCGCCGGGAGAGCGACCGCAAGGGAGTCACTGTTTCTCATATCCTCACAGGCCAGGCAGCCATGGTGGGACGTCTGCTTCTAATTTGATCTCCATGCTGGATGCGAGCCACACTTACCGGCAACAAAGCAGATCTTACCCTCGTTGTGTTGATGTTGCTCGTGGACAAACTCGGAGTCTCTACAGGTGGGCAGTTTATTCCCCTGATATCTTTTCACCTTACGCCCACTTACATAAACGGACAGGAAACAGACCTCCGCCGCCATTCGCAGTTTCCCTGCCACGAGGCCCCTGTAATCTTACCCTCCGCTTTGCGTAGCAGAACTTCGGATTAAACGTCAACATGGTGTTTTAAAGAAATAAAACTTGTGGGCTGGATTTACGCCAAGTTTCTCGAGTCCTGTAGTTTTGCTGTTGGGCTAATGAGGCCAACAAATGATATCAGCGCGACCACATTTAAAGATGGCTGTTCGTGAAGTAGGATTTGCTCATTAAAACCATGGATGCCATTTTCCCCGATAACTTCCTGTCAGCAATCAAGTCGTGCTTCTTTGGTTTATATGTTCATTTTCTCAGTGGTTTTGTTCCGAACGACAGCCGACCATGATGGATCGGCAGGCCTGCGGCAGCGCAGCAAAAAGTTCTTCCAGAAAGTTCAGTGCAGATTTATCAAGCCTGCTGAAGGATGGAGAGTTTTTTTGTTTTTTTTTGCTTGCTCTTAAACTGAGAACGACTTCGTAAGAAAAATAAAGAATGAGTCCCTTGGCCAGATCCTTGCAAAGCCTCCACTGCGGGCTCAGCTAATTACCTCCAGGCCTGGGTAGCCCTGGGATATGTTAATAGCAGGGTGTAGTTGAGTACTTGCCCCCTCCCAGCCTCAGCTTGCTGAATGCCCCCTCTTCCCCCGAGGTGGTATCTATGACGAGGATATGTGATGAGATGGACACCACAGAGTTCATTTGGATGGAAGCAGAACCTGGGCGTGTGAACACCTCATTTCGGGGCTCGCAGTGTGGGACCCCGTGTCGCTTGGGCTTTGGGGAGAGCTGGAACAGCCCATCGGAATGTTTCAGACCAAGCGACGGACAAGCTCCGGCCTGTTTCTCAACTTTTTCTTTCTTTCTTTACTTCTTGTAAAGAATCACAGCTGAGCCATTGAGATCCTCTCGACGGGGCATGTGACAGTTTCTCAGACGCTGGTGGCTGGCAAGAAGGAACTCGTCTCAGCTGACTGACTGGTACCCAAAGCAGCGACGCCGTTCGGCTGTCCTGGCACCAGTTTTGCTCCTGGAACGCTGGTTAAAACCTTTTCAGACCAGTGAGACATCTGAATGTGAATCACCCCGATCTGCAGAACAAGAGCCTGTGCAACATCTGGAGGGGAATGGCGCTTTCGTGATACTGGAACCAAACATCTGGAGCTCAAGAGAGATCCTTCGAGAAGACTTCAAAACAATCGCTCTTTCTCTTGTCAAGGATGCCTGGTCGCTCAGGACCTGTTTAACAAAGAGCTTACTCTTAACGTGGAGAGGCAGGTGCTGACCTCATAAGATCTCAGGCTCTGTCATGAGCGAATCTGACCAAAAGGGGGCAGAGTGATGAAAGCATCCTTACTGCTGAAGTGCAGGGAACAGGGAAGGAGGAGTCTCTGGAACATCAGTGGGCATGGCAGCTGGTAAGATCGCCTGAAGATGTGTCTGAAAGCTCATTTGTGCTGGATTAAGAAGGGGCCACCGCCTCAACAGACACTGGATCCCTGTGAGTGTCCCACACTTCATCATGTGGCTGTACCCCTACCCTCAACAACCCTGCTCCCCAGCACCACTTCAGACTTCACCCACAGCCTGAAGACCCTTCTGAAGTGAGCCTTAGCGGTGCTCTATGTGAAAGGAAGCTTTCCTGGTGGCCAAAATGTGGAAAACACAATGGAAGAAGTAGGCAAAGCCACACATTATACACTGTACCTGAACTATAAGCCTTTGACTTTCCAGCCCTATGGTGAAGGTCGAGATCCAGCTTGTTCCTGTTAAATGGATGAAGGACAGTTCTGCTCTGCAAAACAAGAATGGACCCATTTTCCTGCGATGAAGCAAGCGTGACCAGACCCAATCGGGTCACGGTTCCCTTCACGCTTTAGCCAAAAAGATCACTGTGGGTGTTCACTCCGTCTTGGCAAAAGCCAGCTTCGGAAAACACCCCTGCTGATGCGAGAGAGTGCCGTTGTGTAATGTAGTTCCCGAAACCACTGCCTTTCACTGTACGGATCTGAAACTTGTCCAGAGACAAACCAGACTGACCCACATAACGTAATTATGTTGAACCACAAAGTCCAGGCAGAGATGGGCCGGCTGCAAAGCTTCAGAAAAGGCCTGCATAGAAACAGCCTGGCCTCACGCTTTTCAGGAACATTGCTGGTTTGTCGGGTGTTCGAACTGATGGTTTCACAAAATCTCAAGCCTCGACTTGTATTGTTTTCCACTTGTTAAACTTGATTGCCAGTAAGTTTGATAACTCTGCAAACTAACGCTAACTAACTCTGGTTAGCCCACCGGCTGCTTTTATCCAGGAGTCTTGCATGCTCTCATGCATAAAACCAGCTCTTTGCTAGTCAGTGTGCAGCTGCTGGCTTTGTGGGATTCAGCTTTGCTTTCGGGCTCTGTGACACCAGCAGCGCCCTCTGCAGGGCTAGTTGTGTCATTGACATTAAATGGTGCTGTGTCCCCGTCCCCCCCACCCGACCACAGCTGCTTTCGCAAAACCTGAATCCAAGCACCGCCGGGTTGTTTAATTGCTAATTAATTGTAAAAGTAGGTAATGAAAGTGTGGACCCCCGTGGGAGTTTACGTGTCATAAAGCTAGTAGGCTAATTACACACAACCTCTGTCGGTAGCCCCCAGCTTGCTGTCAGTCCTGGCCTGATTTTCATTGATCCACTTCCAGCTATATAAGTACTGATAGACTGACAATAAAATATTTCCAGAAGTCTGCATTTTATATGTGAAACTGTGTGTAAAGCCAATTTAACCATCTCCTAATGAAACCCCCTCCAGGTTTGTTTAAATAATGGGATCACAGGATGTTGCTATGCTGTTATCTCTCCCCCCCCCCCCCCAAATCTGCTTTTTCTCAATTTCAGGGTGCTAAGGAGAGTTGCTCTGGGGCCAGAGGTCACCTCCCCCCTCCCCCAAGTAAAGGACATTGACTCTAGACTTTGTGCCAAGGCGAGATAAAGGTACGTGAGCTGGTTGTAACCCAGCTGGCCATCAGCAGCCCAAAGGCCGGCACGCCATCAGACGATACCGCTCTGGTGCTTACTACCTTTCTGCCGAATTAATGAAAGGTCTGAGTCTGATCGTCGGGTTAGGAAACGGACAAGACGACGGGACATTTTGTGGAAGGTAATGAGGCTTTATTCTGCATATAAAAGATGTGCATATTTACAGCGGAGATTGTACAATGCAAAGAGAGAGCTTTTGGGGCGTCCCCACCAGCCACAGACTCCTGCTTTGGTTGGCACTCAAAGTGTTATACATAATGTGGTTTACATTCCACCTCCCACCCCCACAACGGAATAGACCCATTTGCCAATCTAAGCACGAGGCCTTGGATTTGGGCCACAGGATCCTAATCCCTCAGGATTCAAACTCCCTTAAAAAAATCTCAGTACACCTGTTTTTGCCACGATTACTGTCACACAAAACAAACCCTTTCTCAAGAAAAGAAGAAATAAATGAGGTAGACAGTCAAAACGAAACAAAATGTACAATCCTTAGTCTGTTCCAAGCGAGGGGGCCAGGGGGGGTAATCTGCTGGGATGTTAGTTTGGGCCCCCCCTCCCCCCCCATTTATAAAGGCAGCTGCCAGCCATGCACACCACCCCCCCAGCACTGGGCCTCTCACATGTGGCAGTTTAGGCCAGAACTTTCACAACACCCCCTCACCCCCCCACCCGCCCACTTCAGTGACGTCACTGTTACCACGACTGATCAATACCATCACAATAGACCACAGACTTC